>JAQPPZ010000071.1:11200000-12400000 GCA_028583015.1 Wollemia nobilis | reverse complement strand
ATGCATGACTGAAGTCTCTCTCCTTGATTTGAAGCCATTCCTCGCAATTGCATGGCCTGAAGCTTCAGTTAACTGGCGGACTTGTCGAGGTTTGACTTTTTGCCAGTCAAACTTGCTATTCGCCTCACCCTAGGGCGAATGCTGATATTCGTCCCTGGGTGGGACGAATGCCAGTTTGTATTCGTCCTTGGGTGGGACGAGTAGAGAGCAAGGTGCCAAAAAGGTGCCAAATTGACCTCTGACCTCCAAAACTACTTTTGGGAGTGGTTAGGACCACTGTTTAACCTCTGGGGGCTGCCCTAGGGGCTGTGTGTGTCAATGCGATCAGCGCTTGTTGTCACATAATCGGATTGGTGTTATTTTGGTGTCTATAGATGCCCCTTTTTGGGAAGCACTGTGCAAGGCGCAGCACCGAGCAAAAATAGATAACCAAAGCACTAATGATTAGGGTTTCTCAGTAACCTAACCAACTCTTGATGCCCCAAGTATGGAAAGGGCATGCATTCTTGAATCCTTGCTTCTAACGAGCTAAGGAACTTAATTCAAGTGTTAACCTTTTTCGGTGAGGTGTTACTTGAGCTTGGACATTGATCAGTCATGAATAGGCAAAGGGCGCAACCTTTTGTCTATGGGAACCTTGAGTTCATGATTCATGAATGCCAAGTGTTTGATCAGCTTGTGATTATTGCTTGTTTGCTGCCCCAAGCGAGGGCATGATTGTCTTTGTCAATGATCCTTTGAATGCATGTCATTTCCTTGATTGGGTATGTTTTTGTTGATTGGTGACTAAGTGTGACTACCCCCTCAAGCGACGAATCGATGAGGGAATGACCGACATGAGAAAAGCGATGAGTCACTTGACCCAAGATGACTTAGGTAAGGGTGCCTTCAATTGTTTACCATTGAATGCGAAAGCAATTTTCGAACATTCTGACCTATTTTTGGTGGGTGTGAACCCTTTTTGTGATGCATTTTGGAGCTAAAATTGTCAAAAATTCGTCCTCCCGTGGAGCGGTCCGGCTATGATAGCCTTCTTAGGGAGTAGGATAGGGACAATTTGTAACCCCAATATCTATTTTGGATGCCAAGAATGTCAGGCAAAGCGCCTTCGTTCGACAATGTTATTGCTATTTTTGGTTGGGTTTTGACCCTTTTGGTGACGTCGTTTGGGGATGAAATTCTCGAAAATCCGTCTTCTCGTGGAGCGGTCCGGCTATGGTAGCCTTCTTAGGGAATAGGATAGTGAGGATTTGTGACCCCGACATCTATTTTGCATGCCCGAAATGTCAAGTGCAAAAGCACTCTCATTGGACAGTTTTATTGCTTGTTTTGGTGCATTTTGTGCATTTTTGCTGTTTTTGAAATTTTTGCTCTGTATTCGTCCCTGGGTGGGACGAATTCCTATTTAGTATTCATCCCAGGGAGGGACGAGCGCTAACCAGAGCGCTCATCCCAGGGGGGAACGAGTACAGGCTCAAAAGCCTATTTAAAGGCCAAAACTGAGTTTTGGGCTCATTTGCATTTGTTTTTCTTGGCGATTTGGAGCTCTGAGGAGGAGGAGGTCAATTCTGCGAAGCGAAGCGCTGCCAAAATTTTCCTGTGACCATGAGTTCATGCACCGGATCGAGCGGTGAAGCCGAAGCGAGACCAATGAGTGCCCTTCCTCTTTATTGTTTTGTGGTGAATTTAAAACCGCAAGTTTGTTTGTTCTTTTGTTTATTTTGTTTTTTAAATTTAAAAATGAAACCCTAGTCTATCAAAATTAACACTTAGTTTAAAACTTAGTTTAACCCTAGTTAAACAAAGATCAAAAGTTTAGTTTAAAACTTAGCTAAAAACTTAGTTTAGAACATAACTTAAAACCTCTCTTAACCCGAATTGAACAAAGATCAAAACTTAGGTTAGAAACGTAGGGTAAACGAGCGTAAAACGTAGCTCAACCCTAGTTATTTGTTGTGGTTTGTGTTTTTGTGTTTGTTAATTTACTAGTTTAGAGTTAAAAACCCTAGGACTGACAAACAATTATTTTGTTTTAATTTTTTGTTTTTAATTTATCAGTTAGAGTTAAAAACCCTAGAACTGAGAAATTAGTTTTTGAATTTTTGTTTGTTTTTTAATTTATCAGTTAGAGTTAAAAACCCTAGGACTGACAAATTATTTTTTTGAATTTTTTATGTTTGTTTTAATTTATCAGTTAGAGTTAAAAACCCTAGAACTGAAAATTAGTTTTTTGAATTTTGTTATGTTTTTGGCTGTACATTTTGATGCATTGTTGTATATTCATGTTATTGTTGTACAGTTTTTCATTGTTTTAATGTTTTTATGTTGTTTTCTTTTGCAGGTTGTGAAGAGCCGGTACCGTGTGCCCACTATTTTCATTGAAGCACGTGTGGTGCTGACTTTGGTTGACCGGGATTGGCTTGACGCCCTTGGGCTCAAGCAAGTGACTCGGCTGGAGCCGGTGGTCGGGGATCGGGCCTATCTGATGGCCCTGATCAACTTGTGGGATCCCCGGACCAACACCTTCCATCTCCCAATAGGGGAGATGATGGTGACCTTGGAGGATGTCTATCGGATTCTTCGGATTTCAATAGATGCAGATCCGGACGACGTCGCGGGATCATAGGACAGCAGTTGACATGCTATTTTGGGCATGGAGAGGAGATGGGGGTGGACAGCCTAGTGGAGAGGGTAGAGGGTGACTGCCAGATTGGTGGCATACTGGTTCGATGGTGGCTAGAGAGGGGTGTGTTGGGAGTGAGGCACGCATTACTTATGGGCCTCATTTCCAACATGCTTCTCCCTGACTCTTCGGGTGTGAGGTTCTCATGGAACCTGCTAGAGGTGGTGTTTCGGTTGGTGGAGTGTCCTATGGATGCACCTATGATCATGAGATGGGGATAGACTCTATTGGCATAGCTCTATGATGAGTTGTACGAGGTCCGTTCCGAAGGCGAAAGGGGATTAGTTGTAGCTACTTGTTGCAGTGCTGGGCTTGGCAGCACATAGTAGTGGAGAGGCCGTGGGGCTGCCCTGGATGACTCAGGCAGAGATGGTAGACCGAGAGATTGGTTATGGGGCATTATGGTGGTGGTCTGAGGAGCAGGGTTAGAGTCGATGATGGGCAGGTGTCGTAGGGCACTATGTCGATGCCTTCGCTCGGCTTGCTCTAGGGGAGGTGTTCTGGCGCCCCTATCGGGACTGTCCGGCCTGGAGGCTGGAGAGTGGCTCGATGGGTACGGAGGGGTGGTGGCTGATTGGGCATCATGGGATTGAGCAGGAGTTCTTCCCATATGGTCGGGTGACATGATAGTTTGGGGTGCACCAGGGGTTTCCTGGTGAGCCCATGGTCTATCGACGTCGGGGATGAGAGGACTCTAGCTTGGCCAGTCATTGCACCACTTGGGTGAGGATGCAGATACGATTGATGTCCTGGATGTGGATGACGTCGGGATTACCGAGTATGAGCAGTGGTGGACTTTGCGACGATGGCGAGGTGAGGGGCCTCTAGGGGGTGCAGTAGGGGATGAGGGTGCAGAGGCACCAGGAGAGGGCTGGGGAGTTTCGCTGGATGATGCGGACTTGGTGGAGGTTGAGGATGTTGGAGGGGAGTTTGGGGTGCGGATCAGCCAGAGATGCAGGACGTCCCGGAGTAGTGGGAGCCAGAGTAGGCTGCTGTCCCAGATTTCGATGCCTCAGAGGTTCGGAGGATGTGGAGGCAAGGCATTGCGCTGAGATAGCATGATTGGAGGACCTACTATGGAGATGAGATGAGGAGCTGGGAGAGGCTTTGTAGGAGAGGGATCTCCTATGGACTCAGCTGGCAGAGTGGGAGAACGCATTTGCTGCATACCATCGGGGGGATGGGGACACCAATGCTGCATGGGAGAGGGATCTCCTATGGATGCAGTTGGTGGAGAAGGAGAAGACATTGGCGTGATGATGTAGTAGCTTATTATCGTCGATGGGAGGTAGAGTGGTTTTGGCATCGGATGGATATGGAGGGAGAGATTATCCACCTCGGTGGGTGGTTACCTGAGCCCCCTAGAGGTGGCTCTTCACGTCGGATGAGAGACAGTGATACTGAGCAGTCAGCATCATCTCATCGTAGGCGGCTAGATGAGGGGGGCACTAGTGGGCGTGATGCAGGGGTGAGCAACAGTCGCCCTGAGAGGTCCCATAGGACCCACACCATGGGGGGTAGTTCCCGTCGCACCGATCTTGCGTGATCATGGTGGCCGACGCCCTAGGCTTGGGGGTTTTTGAGCTTTTGGCTTTTGTTGCGAGGTCAGAGGACCGGTTCATTGTAGCCTGTGGGCATTTTTGATGATATATATACAGATGACTCTTTTTTGGTGTTTATGCACTTTTCATGGTTTGTTTTTATGTACATGTATTTACATTGATGTATGCATATGCTATTATGAATGCGATGTTTCTAATTTATATGATGTATGCATATGGAATGAATGAAATGAGTTGTTGATAACTTGTCGATGGCACCATAGATTGTACAAGATTGATTGGCTTGTTGTACTTATGGGATGACTTTGTGGAATGACTTTGCATGTGAAAACTTTGTTTTTGTATTTTGCATATTTTTTGATGGTGATGTATGGAATGAAATGTACCAGTTGTTTTAAAATGTAGTTAAGCTTTTCTAAGATTCAGATATTTTAACTAACTAGCCAAGACTGTACATTTATCTCGCAAGACTTTTGAACAAGGTATAAATCCGACTTGAATTTAACCAAGTTATTTCACATCCCTGTGTGTGCAATTGAGTTCGTTTATGTGGTATTTGTCAGGATACCGCCAGTGCCAGATAGGCTATCAACCAAACCTGTACTGAGGATCACCTAATTAGCTCCACTAACTCCATTGTTGTATTTAGTAAGATTAATCCATGAGACAATCTAAGGTACCATAAGCTAGCTCATCCACATGCAAACATTGGTCTGCTCACATGCAAAGCTAATGTGACAGACATATCGTCATGCGGTTAGGATACCACCATTGCCAGGTAGGTTGTCCACCAAACCCGTAATGAGGATCACCTAGATGGTTTTCGAATGCTGAGAATTCCAGGGATTCAAGTTCAGGTTGTTTGTTTGCTCAATGGTTTAGGATACTTGCTCGTATACATAGTGATGAAAATCACTGTTTATTTTTCTCTTTGTTTTTCTTTTTGAGCAAGGATTTTGAATAGTGGTGATAACCACTGTTATTTGATTTTGTATTTTGAGCTTTGTAAGGTTGAGCTTGTAAGTTTGTGGCTTATGAATGACCTTGATCCTTTTGGCCTTGGGGATGACTACCCATCCTGTTCAGGGACGTGTAGTACGAATCCTTACGACTTTGGGAACCAAAGGGGATGATGGAGATTATGAAGTAAGGGCATTGATATTTTAGGCCTTGGGGATGACTACCCATCCTGTTCAGGGACGTGTAGTATGAATCCTTACAACTTTGAGACCAAAGGTGATTGGAGATGGTTGTGATGATGGCTTGTGGGAATTTTGTTTTTGAATGGCATCGATCCTTTGAGGCCTTGGGGATGACTACCCATCCTTGGCAGGGACGTGTAGTACGAATCCTTACAACTTTGGGGACCAATGGTGATTGGGATTTTTGGTAGTGGTGAAAACCACTATTTATTAGGGGAATTGATGGGGAAGAGCTCATCCTTTTGTCAATTCTCAGCACTCTTGAACCATTCGCACAGGGGGATGAACAGGCTAATCTTTCACCTATGGTACCCTAGACTGCTTTGTAGGTTTCTCTTGCATTCACACAACTTAGGAATTATTTTATGTGTTTTAACTTGTGTAGGGATGTTACGTAACGAGGCGTGATCCAAGTAAAACTTTCCCTTGTAAAATCTGTTTAACTTTGTACAGTTTTTGGCTAGAAATTTAAAGACAGTTGAATGACGAAAACCCTATATACATTAGGAGACAACTGACTATGCTAAAAATGGTGATGGTGTTATTCTGGATGTATGCGTTTATAAAATGGATTTGATGTGGAAAATGATGGAATTGCCAAGTAATGATAGTCTATGGTGCTTTTGACTTGTATGACCTAGCAAATATGCAATGTATGGATGTGATGCCTAATGCAACCTATATTTTTGTATTTTGATTTTTACGAGTATGCATGGAATTGAAATGCAATTTTTTTGTTATTTTTGATGATTTTATTGTTTTTGTTTGTTTTTGAATATTTATTTTGACCAAGCGGTTATGGTAACCCTTGGAGCTTTTGGTGTTTGACCAAAGGGTTTATGGATACCTTTGGAGCATTTTTGGGGTTGACCAAGTGATTGTGGGAATCCTTGGAGCTTTTGGTTTGACCAAAGGGTTTATGGATACCTTTGGGGCATTTTGGGGTTGACCAAGCGATTGTGAAAATCCTTGGAGCTTTTGGTTGACCAAAGGGTGTATGGATACTTGGAGCATTTGGTTGGACTATGGCTCTCTAGATGTGGAATGGCCTCAAATGACTGATGTTCAAGGGTTCTAGTTCCTTGATTCCTTCAAGAGAGGTGAGCTGGTATGTTCCAGGTCCTATTCTACTGTCAATCACATAAGGACCTAACCAGTTTGCCATGAACTTGTCCCTTAGATGGGATGACAAATTAGAATTCTATTGGTTCTCTTTTAAGACCAAGTCACCAACCTAAAATTCCCTTAGGTGGACCTTCATGTTGTATGCTTTCTTAAGTCACTCTTGATAGATACGCAAATGCTCGAGAGCATTGACGCGTCGTTCATCGAGCAACGTCAGTTGGTCTAACCGGGCCTACCGCGTAGTGTCATCATCGATGAACTCTTGCATTGAAATGCGTAGGGAAGGGATTTCCAACTCAAGAGGCATGACTGCCTCGGAGCCATACACCAGCAAAAATGGAGTTGCCCCAGTGGGCATCCGAATGCTAGTGCGATAAGCCCATAGGGCAAGCGGGATTTGAATGTGCCAATCCTTATGACTATCTATGATGGTCTTTTTGAGGATGGCGACTAGCATTTTGTTTGACGCCTCTGCTTGCCCATTTGCCTACGGATAATAGGGTGTTGAAAAACTATGCTAAATTTTGTACTTTGTGGTCAAAGCATGCACATATTTATTCTTGAATGACGTCCCATTATCCGAAAGGATCTTGGATGGAATACCAAAATGACATATGATGTTATGCAAAATAAACTCCGCAATGCGGGTTCCAGTCGTAGAGGTTAGCGAAATTGCTTCCACCCACTTGGTGAAGTACTCTGTGGCCGTTATGATGAACGTGTGATGACCTGATGATGCAGGGGAGATCTTTTCGATTAGATCGAAGCCCCACTATGAAAAAGGCCAAGCCGATTGGATCGGTTGCAAGGCCTGAGAAGGTACGTGTGTCAAATTAGCATGGTGTTGACACTTCATGCACTTCTTTACATATGCACAACAATCTCACTCTAAATATGGCCAATAATAGCCCATGCAAAGAATGCGCTTTGCGATGGCCATACCGCTGAAGTGGCCACCACATGTACCATCGTGTGCTTGGGTGATCGCCCAAGCGGACTCTTGCTGGTCCAAGCAATGGAGGAGGATTCCTTCATAGCTTCGATGATACAAAATGTCTCCTAACAAGACATGTTTTGCCACTTTCTATTTAAATGATCTTTTTGTGGCTTGTGTCAATCCAAGTGGGAGGTTACCTAGCTTGAGGTAATCCCTTATGGGTGTGTACCAATCCTGCTGATCAGAAACCTCGATGGTATGAACGACCAATCCCTCTTGAAGTTCATCCCTAGCAAAAGTTGAGCGGGAAAGAACTTGTAAAAATAGCGTTGTGTTGCTATTAAGAGGGGTCAGGGAGAACAAGGACCCCCAGTTGGCTCGAGTCAGACAATCATGGATTCGAGAGAACCTATCCTGAGATGGTTCAATCTGGATCAGGTGGATTCTTGGCGTTAGGTCAGAGCTTGCACGCTCCATCATGGATTGCGATAATGTTTTGACCTGAATGGTTGTCATCTCACCGGAAGGGTCTTGCGGGATTAGTGACCCCAAGGAGGCCATAGTATCCACAAAATGATTCGATGATCGAGGGAGTGCCTCGATGTCATACCATTCAAGTTGTGCTAGGAATTTGTCCACAAGGGCTTTGTAGGCCTGCAGAACTGGACATTTACATTGGAATATCCCCTTTACTTGATTGACAATTAACAATGAATCACCAAAGATGTTTAAACGTTTAATGTTCATGGTGATTGTTGTCTGAAGACCTATGAGCAAGGCTTCGTATTCTGCATTGTTGTTGGTGCACGGGAAGTCTAATTTAAATGACAGAGGCATTGGAGCCCCTTGTGGAGTGAAGAATACAATTCCCATGCCACCTCCTTGCTCACATTTAGAACCATCAAAGAATAGGGTCATGTCAGCCTGTGACTCAGGCTCATCAGAATCTGGCGATTCTGAAACATGAAAAACCCCATCATCAGGTAGTTCTACGGTCAGAGGTTGATCATCTTCAAGAGGAGCCTCTGCCAGTTGATCGGTGATGACTTGACCTTTTATGGATTTCTGTCCAATGAATTCTATGTCAAACTCCATCAACAACATGATCCATTTCATCGTGCGGCTACTATGATAAGTATGACTCATCATGTATCACAATGGATTCTCCTTAGACACAACATACGTCGTATTGCTGAGCATGTAGTGGCATAGCTTTTTGGTAGCAAACACCACTGCCAAGCAGAGCTTCTCAACGTATGCATAGTTAAGTTCATAACTGACCAGGGTGCGGCTAAGATAGTAAGTAGCCTGTTCTTTGTGTAGTTCATTTTTCTGGGATAGCATGGCACCCAGTGCCACCTCAGTAGCTGAGATGTATAAGTAGAATGACACTCCTGGTCTAGGTGGTGCCAATACTAGTGGTGAAGCCAAGTATTGTTTAATGTCATCAAAGGCTGACTGGCACTCGTCATCCCAGTGAAATGTTACCCCCTTGTGCAATAATTTATTCATGGGTCGGCACTTGTCAGATAGCTGCGCTATGAAGCGCTTGATTGACGTGACCTTTCCCTGCAGACTTCTGAGCTGCTTGATGGTAGTTGGGGGAAGCATTTCAAGGATTGCCTTGACTTTGTGTGGGTCTACCTCGATTCCTCGTTTGGAGACTATGTAACCCAAGAGCTTTCCAGATGTGATGCCAAATACGCACTTCTTGGGGTTTAGTCTGACTTTATGTTCCATGAGGCGATCGAGGATCTTGCTTAAGTCATCGAGATGATCTGGGCGCAAAAGAGATTTGGCCAACAAATCATCCATGTAATCTTCCAAAGTTTTGTGCATGTAATCATGGAAGATGTACGTCATGGCACGTTGGTAGGTGGCGCCAACATTTTTAAGGCCAAAAGGCATGACCTTATAGCAAAATGTCCCCCAAGGCATTGTGAACGCCATTTTTAGTTGGTCCTCAGGATTGATACGAATTTGATTGTATCCTGAGAAACCATCCATGAGGGAAAGCATTTCATGGCCCATTGTAGCATCTACCAATGCATCGATGCTCGGCAAGGGAAAATCATCCTTAGGACTCACTTTGTTTAGATCTCAAAAATTGGTGCATATGCGAATCCTCCCATCAAGATTTTTGATGGGAACCATGTTAGACAACCATGGTGGGTAATCCACGCAGATGACAAACTATGCATCCAACAACTTTTGTAGCTCATATTTGACCATTAAGGCCACTGTTGGGTGCATCTTACGTAGTTTTTGCTTTACTGGCTTGACTGTCGGATCAAGCGTTAGATTATGCGTGACTAGCTGCGGGTCTAGTCCCGACATGTCTTTGTATGACCATGCAAAAACCTCCTTCTTCTCTTTGAGAAGGGCAATGTAGTCGGCTTGCTCTTCGGGGGATAGACTTACCCCCAGCTTGATGATTTGCAAATTCATTGGATCTGAGCCGATGTCTACGTCAGTCGTCTCCTCGATCGACATGTGGGACCCGTCCTCCAACTGGTGTGGAGTTGGGATCAAGTGGATATCGTTTGCTGAATTTAGATCATCGTTCGGAACATCAGGTTCCTCTTCAGCATGGAAGACATCCTGAGTCTATCCTGGGGTGAAATGGAACATCCCACCACAAGGCCAGTACTCTGATGGGGATGGCGGTGTGTCAACGCGATCCCAGTCTATAGCATCTAGGTCTAGATGCAATGACCATGTCGGGTCGGTTGGATCATGGATGGGGGCGGTTAAATCAATGGAGATCATGTTGATGAAATGATTGTGGTCTCCATTACCATGGGTGTGACTGCTCGGACATCCTAGATGATCTTTGTGCTCCGGATCTGGCTCTATGGGTACTGGCACAAATGGATCAGCCCTATGCGTGGATACGAAGACAGGGTCCGCCCTAGGCACTGATGGTTTTATAGGGTCTCCAGGCGGAAGATGCTCTCTGTGTACCTAGAGTGGCGGGTGCAATAATTGCTATAACTACGCCTGGTTTAGGTGCCACCTATGCCTTGGCCCTATGTGTAACTGTTCAAACATGTCATCTATGTCCAAGGGATATTGTTGTTGTCGCATATGATTGAGATAAGCCATCTCAGTTTCATCTTCGTAATCACTGTCAGAGATCCAAAGGCCTTCGTTGGCTCCAACAGCTGTTTGCGACATATGAGGCTCATCTTGCTCGAGCAAATTAATGTGGTCCCATCGAGGTTGTTCCGCTCTCTACGGGGGGACCTGATTCTCTTGAGGTGGCATATGCTCAATTGGAGCATCCAAAGGGAACATTGTCAGGAAGCTCTCCTGATAATCATCCATGGGATATACTTGTGAATGATTGCTATCAGACTCGAAAGGATCCCAAGGTGCTACCTCGTATTCCGACTCATCTTCTGAAGACCCTTCTTGGTCTTGTCCATATCCCTCTTGTAGGTGAGTCCTCGAATTTTCTCCCTTTTCGGTCGAAGGGAAAGGGTTGTTATGGTCAACAAGGTTGGTTGTTAGCAATGGGAGATAATCTCCCAATGTATATGTTGTGTTAGGATTGGCATATGGATCTAATGCCAACCCATCCTTGTTGCCTATCCCTAGGCCTTGCATGTTCTCTACCAAGATGTCTAGGGGCAAGGGGTGGTTGAACCCTACTCCTGACTTGTCATACGACATTTGATATCTCGGTTGGCAAAGAACACGCACTCCTTGCTCATACCTGCCCAACCCATATCCATGCCAATTGCATTGGCCAAGATATCTCAATGCAAAGTCTGGGTTGGACAAATAGTTGACATCCTCTACAAAGGGCTCTTCATCTTCGTCTTCTTGCATACAAGTTTCAACGCCATTATCCAGGCCCCCATAAACAAAGTTTGTCTGATTGGGTGGGTAGCCTAGAGGAACCACAGAGCCGATGGGGAGTCGAGGCCTCCCCATGTCCTGCATGGACTCAAGTGTGGGTGTTGCTACAATGTTCCTCACTAGATACTCCCCCAGGCCCGTGTTGGCCATCTCAACGGTGACCGTTGGTGGTTGAGGGGGAGCGAATGGGAGTCCTTCCTGAGTCCACTCCATGTGGGGTGAACTAGGCATCTCGACTTCCATTCGGCTAGGCATCTCTTCGGTAGAGATGGTTGAGACTAGGGGTGGTTCCTCTTCTAGGGGTTTCTTTCCCTTGTCCTTTGGTGTGGCCACCGTAGGTGGCATTGTTGTTGAAGGACCAGATGAGGAAGATGGACCCTGATGGGGATTCGATGGACTCGACAATGGGGATGCCTACGGAATCGGACCCTGGTTAGATGGATTCAACTAAAAATCCAAATGTGTTGATGGAAGGGTCGATTGCGGCATGAATTGCACCGTATTGCAGTACTTGAAGGGCTCTAAGTCTGTCGGGACTACATGCACCTGTCCTTCAAATGTATACTTTAGGCACTGATGAGCTATTGAAGGGACACACTTCATGTCCCTGATCCAAGGCCGGCCCAGCAAGATATTATAAGCCATCTCACCTTCCAAGATGTGGCACAATGTATGAATAGTCTTTTGTCCCACTTGGATGGGTAGGACAATTGTGCCAACCATCGAGCATATTGCATCATTGAATGCTCGTAGTGTATAAGTGGAGGCCACGATGTGAGATGCCGACAACTTCAGATGTTTCAATGCTACGATTGTGATGATATTACTGGATGAGCCAGTGTCCACCAACACCCTCTTATATGGAATCCCGTTGACCCATGCAATAACGTGCAGGGGTGGATCCACCACATCACCAGTCACTGATTTCAATTCATCTTCTCTAAAGGTGATGACTAGTTCTGTACATTGTTTTACATGTCCCACGAAGTTGTTGAAAGAGTTTGCTTCATGGGGCTGCAGCTCGATGGCTTTTAAAATCTCCATTAGAGCCTCCCGATGGGGCACTGATTATTGAATGAGCTCGTATATGGAGAGCCTAGCCGACGTGGTCCTTAGAATTTGGGTAAGTCTAGTCCGAATCATGGCCACTGGTCTAGGTGGGGAAGTTGCGTAGGGTGCTGTTGAGGTTGTGACGTCGATGGAACTTCTCTAGTGGCCACCGTAGGGGCAGCTCCTTGATACCTCTTGTTCCTAGTCACTATGCTTATCATCCCTACATACCCCTGCATGGGGCAATTCTGTTGCACCTCATTGACTTGAAGGGGTTTTTCCTATGCATCATGGGTAGGCAAGGGGTCTCTAAAGACTCCCATATGTTGGTTGTTTGGTGCTACGGGGTTGTCCACCGCCAATGTCTTATTGTCGATTAGGTCTTGTACCAAACCTTTGAATTTCCAACATGCATTAAGATCATGTCCCTTCCACCTATGGAACCTACAGTACAAGTCCTCTTGGTACCCCTTAGGCTTCGGTGCATTGGGGTCTATAGTTTGAATCTCTGGAAGGTTGATCAAGTTCGCCGTTGACAAGCGGTCAAACAGGGAGTCCCTGGACTCTGTGTAAGGTGTAAATTGTCGCCTAGGGTGACGTTGCTAATTTTGTTCCTGCCTCTGGTTTTCTCTATCATAATTGTTAGGAGGCACCACCTGATAGTTAGCCTTTTGAGGCTATGTTGCTTGTGCAGGCTTAGGGACATTGATAGCAACCTGATTGACTGTAGCGGGTTTCTATTGCATGGTCCCTATTTTAGTGTTCTTGGTCCATTCTTTCTTCTTAGGTTTGGCGATCTCGCCATCCTGTATCTTGATCTCCTCAATGATTCTGGCTTGCACCAGAGCTTCCTCTAAAGTGGCATATTGTTGCAGCTACAATAGCATGGAGATCGATCTCAAATAGCTCTTTGAGAACATCTGAGTCAGGTCGGACATGGGAGGGAGGTAGGGTAGCTTTGAAAGCAGCGTCCTCCATCGGTTCCCATATGCCACCATGGTCTCTTCCTCATACTGCTTGAGGCTAGCTAGGTCACTTAATGATACCTTTTTCTTGGTGTTGAAGGTGAAGCATTCGAGGAACGCGTCCACTAGCTGATCCAAGTTATCGATGCTATGTTTTGGTAATTGAGTGAACCAATCCGAGGCAGGGCCTACGAATGTGGTTATAAATGTTCTTAGTAACAAAGCATCATTGTCCTGAATGCCAAAGCACTGGCTCAGGAATCTAGTCACATGCTCTTGGGCATCCTCCTCCCCTCTAAAGAGTGCCAACTGGGGTAGTTTAAAGTGTTCATGGTATGGAGGTGTCGGCACTGACGGATGCACAGGATGACTACGGAGTTGGCGTAAAGTGGGCTTTTGGGGCCCAAAAGTCTTGATCTCCATAGACTCTAAGCACTCTAGCAGTGCTTTATATGCATCAGAGGATTTGATTTCTTCCTCCTTAGTTTTCTCCCGTTGTGGGTTGCGGGGAACTTGAGGCCTATGGAGGGGTGGCTGGATAGCACCCCTTCTGCCTTGGTAGGGCATTTCAGCCCGCTCTTCTTCTTGTTCATACTCCTCATAGGCTTCTTGAGGAGTGCTTGGCCGAGACCTATAAACATGGGTGGGTGCCCACGGAGGGTGCCCATCATTGTTTTTGGGAGTGGCCTCCCGCTCAGGTCTAGGAGGTCTTGGAGGCAGTACTTGATGAGGTCACGGAGACTTGTCTCGCACCAAGGGGTTATGCCTCTCATACACTTCTACTTTATGCATGCGAGGGGTTGGGACCTTCTCAGGCACATTGTTATGAAGCAATTCAGTTGTCTGACGTTGAATGCGCTCTTTGTTAAGGCGATACAGATGTTCTAACTATTGTTGATCTTGCTCGAGCTACGTGATTTGCGCTTGGCGGGTGGCATGTCTGGCAAATGCCAAGTCAATTTGTTCCATCGTCTCTTGTTTAGGAAGCCTAGATGCCTCTCCTACATGTCTATCTCGGTCGTGGTGATCCGAGACCCCTATGGGTTGCTTTCCTCTATCGAGGTTAGCGGCATTCACCTGAGGGTCTAGCCTCAATGGGTGATCTTGATACATAGCAGGTGCAGAGGTACATCGCTCCCATGCTGTGTACTACTCTTGAGGAACATGGTAGTCTTCCTCGTACTCCCTTTCATATGCGTGCAAGGTGCGGGCAGAATTGTCTTGCCCTGTCTGGAGAGCCTGATACTCTGGATTTGGTCTAGTGTTTCTAATAGTAATACGGGGTAGAGGAGGGATGACAAAATCATGTGGCCCCTCCTTCTGGACCCTCTGTTGCTCTAGCACTTCATCACTAGGCCACTCATAATGAGCTTCTAAGGGAGGTCTCCTGTCTATGTTGAGTGCTACGTGTAGGTTCTCCTCTTGAAAGGATCTATGTTGAGTGGGGGTGCCCCTCAAAGAGGTGCCTCTATAGTCTTATTATGTTATGGCATGATGTGGACTATCTTGTGTGCCATGCCACCAAGGCGGGATGACTAAGTCCTCAGGACTATATCGGAGGTGACTTGCCCCCCTTTGTGCACTCTCTACAGCGCTTGCCCGTGATTGGGCTCGGCTACGAGTGTACACCATGGTGATGTTTACCTAAAGATGTGTAGATTTTTATCTTCTTTTAGGATTTTTATGCTACACTTAAACATAAAGGAAACACACAATCAATGCAATGGTTATCTCGTTTAAAGATTAAAAGTGTGCCCTAGAATTTGGTTTAGTGTGTTTTGATTTTTTTTTGAAAGCTTTTGGAAAGAACGTTTAAATGCAATATGATGGCTCTTATGACTCCAAAAAATTGTCGCCCCTTCGATATACTATTGCCAGAATGATATACCAAACTCTATATATAACCTCCCTTATGTGAGGGAAACTATTGGTACGTGAGAGAAGATGGACAGGAGCGTAAAATATGTTTCTTATCACATCCATGGATAACAATCCTTCTTCCGCGTGCCCACATGTAATATGGGTGGACCAAAACGTCACCGTCACTTGTGTATATGATTTTTGACTCCTTCCTGCTCCTCTGATGTTGAAAACCTACATTCAAAGAAATAGAAAAGATTAGTAGCACCTGTAGATAGAATAAAACATGTATTTCCCAAGGCCTCATCTGTTAGTATATGCATGAAAATATTAAAATGATAACCAAATGACCTCAGATCGACCTAAAATTTTAACAAAAGCATAAATATGTTACCAGGAGGCCACTGCAAAAGGAACAATCTGGAAATTCCTCATAGATTTGTATTCGCTCCGGGGTGGGACGAATAGACCTGCAATAACTTGTCAGAAAGCACCCTCTTCAATGTCCTATCTAGGAAGCTCAAAATGACCTACAAAGTTGGGGTTAGCTAATTGGGGGTGTTTTGGGAAGACCCAAAAGGTCAGATTTCTCCAATTTGGCCTCTATCACCCAGATTTTTTTGGTGCCATCTACAAGTTAGTAAAGGTGGGAAATGATAAAAACCTAGTCAAAATTGCTCAGAATGAAGTGAAATTTAAACTACAGCCTATTTAATAGACCTAGAATAATATGCAAAATAAAAATAAGAGAAATCTATCACAGATTTCTAATCACTCCGGGGTGGGGCGATTAGGGCTGCGACAACTTGGGGGGCGCCCGGGGGCAGAACGCCCACCGTTTGGGACTTTGTTTCGGCACCAATCCACTTGGGATGGGTCCAAAACTTCTTATGGGGTGTTGTCGACAAATTTTGTGGAATATTGTGGCCAAAAATTGGGTTTTGGGTCCGGATTCGTGCTTCCAATAATCACCCAATAACCTCCCTTTCGAATGAGAGATTAAGGATGTGAAAGGCACAAATAGCAAGTAGGTATGTAAATTGGCAGCACTTCATTGCTCAAATGCTCCTTCTCTGTATCTCTTTTGGGTGAGAAAACTCACCAATTTATAGACCTAGGGTCTCTCTGTTTGAATTGCGCATGCGAGGGCGCCACTTGAGTTGTTTGTCCTATTTTGAGAGAAAATATAATTCCCTGATTTAGAGTCTCCTTGCATGAGGTCTCTAAAATAAATACATGCATGATAGAAGTCTCTCTCCTTGATTTAAAGCTATTCCTCGCAATTGCATGGCCCGAAGCCTCAGTTAACTGGCGGACTTGTCGAGGTTTGACTTTTTGCCAGTCAAACTTGCTATTCGCCTCACCCTAGGGCGAATGCTGATATTCGTCCCTGGGTGGGATGAATGCCAGTTTGTATTCATCCTTGGGTGGGATGAGCAGAGAGAAAGGTGCCAAAAAGGTGCCAAATTGACCTCTGACCTCCAAAACTACTTTTGGGAGTGGTTAGGACCACTGTTTAACCTCTGGGGGCTGCCCTAGGGGCTGTGTGTGTCAATGCGATCAGTGCTTGTCGTCACATAATCGGATTGGTGTTGTTTTGGTGTCTATAGTTAGTAACATAATTATTTAAAGCCAAGAAAGGTCTTAGATATGGATATCCTTTATCACCATATTTGTTCATTATTATGGCAAATGTATTTTGCAGGAACTTGAATAAGGATAACAAATATGGGATTATAAGTGGACTTAAGGCTAGTAATAACATCCAAAACATCACCCATCAATAGTTTGTAGATGATACAACTATTTTTGAAAGGGCAAGGTTAAACGAGGCTAGAGATTTGAATAATTTATTAAAGGAATATGAAAGAGCATCATGGAAAAATGTTAATAGGAAAAAATCCAAAGTTTACTTCCTAAATATCCTAGCTAAAGTCAAAGTAGGGATATATAGGTTACTTCAAATTGAGGTAAGTTTACCAACAACTAATCTAGGGATGCCCTTATTTGAGGGAAGAATGAGTATAGAATTATGGAATCCCATTATAAGTAAATTTTAAAATAAAATAATGACATGTAAAGGTTGGTTTTTATTGTTAGTAGGAAGAGTGTAGCTAATTAAATAAGTCTTATAGGCCATTATAACATATTATATGTCCTTGTATACTATGTCAAAATTGATAGAAAAAAGTTTAATCTATATTATGCGGATATTTTGTGGTCAAGATTACATGATAAAAGGATTTTTCCTTTGGTAAAATAGAGCAAGGTGTGTGATGATAAAACTAGGGGAGATATTGATTTAATAGTTCTTATGAATGCAAACTTAGCTCTTAGGGGAAAAGTAATTTGGAGATTGTACAAAGAGATTCAAAGACAATGGGACACACTTCATGTCCCTGATCCAAGGCCGACCCAGAAAGATATTATAAGCCATCTCACCTTCCAATATGTAGCACAATGTATGAATAGTCTTTTGTCCCACTTGGATGGGTAGGAAAATGGTGCCAACCATCGAGCATATTGCATCATTGAATGCTCAAAGAGTATAGGTGGAGGCCACGATGTGAGATGCCGACAACTTCAGATGTTTCAATGTTGCGATTGTAATGATGTTACTGGATGAGCCAATGTCCACCAACACCCTCTTATATGAAATCCTATTGACTTGTGCAATAACGTGCAAGGGTGGATCCGCCACATCACCAGTCATTGATTTCAATTCATCTTCTCTAAAGGTGATGACTAGTTCTGTACATTGTTTTACATGTCCCATGAAATTGTTGAAATAGTTTGCTTCATGGGGCTGCAGCTCGATTGCTTTTAAAATCTCCATTAGAGCCTCCCGATGGGGCACTGATTGTTGAATGAGATCGTATATGGAGATCCTAGCCAACGTGGTCCTTAGAATTTGGGTCAGTCTAGTCCGAATCATGGCCACTGGTATAGGTAGGAGAAGTTGCATAGGGTGCTTTTGGGGTTGTGACGTCGATGGAACTTCTCCAGTGGCCACCGCAGGGGCAGCTCCTTGATACCTCTTGTTCCTAGTCACTATGCTTATCATCCCTACATACCCTTGCATGGGGCAATTATGTTGCACCTCATTGACTTGAAGGGGTTTTTCTTGCACATCATGGGTAGGCAAGGGGTCTCTGAAGACTCCCATATATTGGTTGTTTGGTGCTATAGGGTTGTCCACTGCCAATGTCTTATTGTCGATTAGGTCTTGTACCAAACCTTTGAATTTCCAACATGCATTAAGGTCATGTCCCTTCCGCCTATGGAACCTATAGTACAAGTCCTCCTGGTACCCCTTAGGCTTCGGTGCATTGGGGTCTATAGTTTGAATCTCTGGTAGGTTGATCAAGTTCGTCGTTGACAAGTAGTCAAACAGGGAGTCCCTGGACTCTATGTAAGGTGTAAATTGTAACTTAGGGTGACACTGCTAATTTTGATCCTGCCTCTGGTTTTATCTATCATAATTGTTAGGAGGCACCACCTGATAGTTAGCCTTTTGAGGCTATGTTGCTTGTGTAGGCTTAGGGACATTGATAGCAACTTGATTGATCGCAGCGGGTTTCTATTGCGTGGTCCCTATTTTGGTGTTCTTGGTCCATTCTTTCTTCTTAGGTTTAGCGATCTCGCCATCCTGTATCTTGATCTCCTCAATGATTCTGGCTTGCACCAAAGCTTCATCTAAAGTGGAATATTGCTACAACTACAATAGCATTGAGTTTGATCTCAAATAGCTCTTTGAGAACATCTAAGTCAGGTCAGACATGGGAGGCAGGTAGGGTAGCTTTGAAAGAAGTGTCCTCCACCGGTTCCCTTATGTCACCATGGTCTCTTTCTCATACTGCCTGAGGCTAGCTAAGTCACTTAATGACAAATTTTTCTTGGTGTTGAAGGTGAAGCATTCGAGGAATGCATCCACTAGCTGATCCAATTTACTGATGCTATGTTTTGGCAACTGAGTGAACCAATTCAAGGCAAGGTCTACAAACGTGGTTATAAATGTTCTTAGTAACAAAGCATCGTTGTCTTGAATGCCAAAGAACTGGCTCAGGAATCTAGTCACATGCTCTTGGGCATCCTCCTCCCATCTAATGAGTGCCAACTGGGGTAGTTTAAAGTGTTCATGATATGGAGGTGTCGGCACTGACGGATGCATAGGATGACTACGGAGTTGGCTTAACATGGGATTTTGGGGCCAGAAGTCTTTATTTCCATAGACTCTAAGTGCTCTAGCAGCGCTTTATATGCATCGGAGGATTTGATCTCTTCATCCTTAGTTTTCTCCCGTTGTGGGTTGCGGGGAACTTGAGGCCTGTGGAAGGGTGGCTAGATAGCAACCCTTTTGCCTTGGTAGGGCATTTCAGCCCGCTCTTCTTCTTGTTCATACTCCTCATAAGCTTCCTAAGGAGTGCCTGGACGAGACCTATAAACATGGGTGGGTGCCTACGGAGGGTGCCCATCGTTGTTTCTGGGAGTGGCCTCCCGCTCAGGTCTAGGAGGTCTCGGAGGTAGTACTTGATGAGGTCACGGAGACCTGTCTCACACCAAGGGGTTATGCCTCTTATACACTTCTACTTTATGCGTATGAGGGGTTGGGGCCTTCTCAGGCACATTGTTATGAAACAATTGAGTTGTCTGACACTGAATGTGCTCTTTGCTAAGGTGGTACAGATGCTCTAACTATTGTTGATCTTGCCTGAGCTACGTGATTTGTGCTTGGTGGGTGGCATGTCTGGAAAATTCCAAGTCAATTTGTTCCATCATCTCTTTTTTAGGAAGCCTAGATGCTTCTCCTACATTTATATCTTAGTCATGGTGATCCGAGATCCCTATGGGTTGCTTTCCTCTATCGAGGTTAGCGGAATTCACCTAAGGGTCTAGCCTTAATGGGTGATCTTGATACATAGCAGGCGCAGAAGTACATCACTCTCGTGCTGTGTACTGCTCTTGAGTAATGTGGTAGTCTTCCTCATACTCCCTTTCATATGTGTGCAAGGTGCGGGCATAATTGTCTTGCCCTTTCTGGAAAGCTTGATACTATGGATTTGGTCTAGTGTTTCTAATAGTAATACATGGTAGAGGAGGGATGACAAAATCATGTGGCCCCTCCTTCTGGACCCTCTATTGTTCTAGCAATTCATCACTAGGTCACTCATAACTAGCAGCTAAGGGAGGTCTCCTGTCTATGTTGAGTGCCACGTGTAGGTTCTCCTCTTGAAAGGCTCTATGCTGAGTGGGGGTGCCCCTCAAAGAGGTGCCTCTATAATATTATTATGTAATGGCATGATGTGGACTATCTTGGGTGCCATGCCACCAAGGTGGTATGACTAAGTCCTCAGGAATATATCGGAGGTGACTTGCCCCCATTTGTGCACTCTCTGCAGCGCTTGCCCGTGATTGGGCTCGGCTACGAGTGTACACCATGGTGATGTTTACCTAAATATGTGTACGTTTTTATCTTCTTTTAGGATGTTTTTTTTTTTATGCTACACTTAAACAGAAAGGAAACACACAATCAATGCAATGGTTATCTCGTTTAAAGATTAAAAGTGTGCCCTAGAATATGATTTAGTGTGTTTTGATTTTATTTTGAAAGCTTTTTGGAAAGAACGTTTAAATGCAGTATGATGGCTCTTATGACTCCCAAAAATGGTCACCCCTTCGATATACTATTGCCAGAATGATATACCAACCTTTATATATAACCTCCCTTATGTGAGGTAAACTATTGGTACGTGAGAGAAGATGGACAGGAGCGTAAAATATGTTTCTTGTCACATCCATGGATAGCAATCCTTCTTCCGCGTGCCCACATGTAATATGGGCAGACCAAAACATCATCGCAACTTGTGTATATGATTTTTTACTCCTTCATGCTCCTCTTATGTTGAAAACCTACATTCAAAGAAATAGAAAATACTAGTAGCACCTGCAGACAGAATAAAACATGTATTTCCCAAGGCCTACTCTTAGTATATACATGAAAATATTAAAACGATAACCAAATGACCTCAGATCGACCTAAAATTTTAACAAAAGCATAAATATGTTACCAGGAGGGCACTACAAAAGGAACAATCTAGAAATTCCTCATAGATTTGTATTCTCTTCGGGGTGGGACGAATAGACCTACAATAACTTGTCATAAAGCACCCTCTTCAATGTCCTATCTAGGAAGCTCAAAATGACCTACAAAGTTGCGGTTAGCTAATTCGGGGTGTTTTGGGAAGACTCAAAAGGTCATATTTCTCCAATTTGGCCTCTATCACCCAAATTTTTTTGGTGCCATCTACAAGTTAGTAAAGGTGGGAAATGATAAAAACCTAGTCAAAATTGCTCAAAATGAAGTGAAATTTAAACTACAGCCTATTTAATAGAACTAGAATAATATACAAAATAAAAATCAGAGAAATCTATCACATATTTCTAATCACTCTGGGATGGGGCGATTAGGGCTACGACAGCTTGGGGGGCACCCGGGGGCAGAACGCCCACTGTTTGGGACTTTATTTCAGCAAAAATCCACTTGGGATGGGTCCAAAACTTCTTATGGGGTGTTGTAGACAAATTTTGTGGAATATTGTGGCCAAAAATTCGGTTTTGGGTCTGGATTAGTGCTTCCAATAATCACCCAATAACCTCCCTTTCGAATGAGAGATTAAGGATGTGAAAGGCACAAATAACAAGTAGGTATATAAATTGGCAGCACTTCATTGCTCAAATGCTCCTTCTATGTATCTCTTTTGGGTGAGAAAACTCACCAATTTATTGACCTAGGGTCTCTCTGTTTGAATTGCGCATGCGAGGGCGCCACTTGATTTGTTAGTCCTATTTTGAGAGAAAAGATAATTCCCTGATTTAGAGTCTCCTTGCATGAAGTCTCTAAAAATAAATACATGCATGACTGAAGTCTCTCTCTTTGATTTGAAGTTGTTCCTCGCAATTGCATGGCCTGAAGCTTCAGTTAACTGGCGGACTTGTCGAGGTTTGACTTTTTGCCAGTCAAACTTGCTATTCGCCTCACCTTGGGGCGAATTCTAATATTCTTCCCTGGGTGGGATGAATGCCAATTTGTATTAAGCCCTGGGTGGGATGAGCAGAGAGAAAGGTGCCAAAAAGGTGCCAAATTGACATCTGACCTCCAAAACTGCTTTTGGGAGTGGTTAGGACCATTGTTTAACCTCTGGGGGCTACCCTAGGAGCTGTGTGTGTCAATGTGATTAGTGCTTGTCATCACATAATCATATTGGTGTTGTTTTGGTGTCTACAGTTAGTAACATAATTATTTAAAGCCAAGAAAGGTCTTAGACATGGATATCCTTTATCACCATATTTGTTCATTATTATGGCAAATGTATTTTGCAGGAACTTGAATAAGGATAACAAATACGAGATTATAAGTGGACTTAAGGCTAGTAATAACATCCAAAACATCACCCATCAATAGTTTGTAGATGATACAACTATTTTTGAAAGGGCAAGGTTAAACGAGGCTAGAGATTTGAATAATTTATTAAAGGAATATGAAAGAGCATCATGGAAAAATGTTAATAGGAAAAAATCCAAAGTTTACTCCCTAAATATCCTAGCTAAAGTCAAAGTAGGGATATATAGGTTACTTCAAATTGACGTAAGTTTACCAACAACTAATCTAGGGATGCCCTTATTTGAGGGAAGAATGAGTATAGAATTATGGAATCCCATTATAAGTAAATTTTAAAATAAAATAATGACATGTAAAGGTTGATTTTTATTGTTAGTAGGAAGAGTGTAGCTAATTAAATAAGTCTTATAGGCCATTATAACATATTATATGTCCTTGTATACTATGTCAAAATTGATAGAAAAAAGTTTAATCTATATTATGCGGATATTTTGTGGTCAAGATTACATGATAAAAGGAATTTTCCTTTGGTAAAATAGAGCAAGGTGTGTGATGATAAAACTATGGGAGATATTGATTTAATAGTTCTTATGAATGCAAACTTAGCTCTTAGGGGAAAAGTAATTTGGAGATTGTACAAAAAGATTCAAAGACAATGGGCAAGAATTCTTCTAAGTATGTTAAGCCCAATGATCCAAGCTTAATATTTACTACATTATCTCTACCAAATGGTTTTGCACTATGGAACAATTTAAAAAAATCAATTGATCTAGTGATTAAAGGTTTAATATGGGTGGTGGAAATTGGAGAAAAAAATTCTATTTGGATGGATACTTGGTGTGATAAAAAAATACTCAATCTAGATCCAATTTTAAAACCATGTATGAGATTACTTCAATATAAATATGGTGATAGGGTTCCAAACATTTTATACAAGGATCATTAAGGAAGATACAAATGAAAATAAGATTTATTTATAAGTATACAAGATATTGATGCTAGGAGGAAATTGAGCAGAAATATAATAATAGTGATTATTTTGAGGGAACCAAATATAAGTTGATGTGGGAATTGAATAGCTCAGGAGAATACACAACAAGAAGTAGATATAATGTAAAACACCAATAAAATAAGAATATCACAAGAATATGAAGAGATATTTGGGATAGCCCAAGAATTCCTAAAGTAAAAATGTTTGTTTGGTTAGTACATCATAGAAGAATTTAATCTTGGGATAACCTTATAAAAAGGGATTTTCATGTCCCCTCACAATGTGTTCTATGTTAAAAAGGATAAGGAGAGTATAGACCATCTCTTGGGACACTTCCCGATAGTATGGAAACTATGGCAATGGTTCTTAATATGTTTGGTAAATGCATGTTGATGAATGGCATAATTGAAGAATGGTTAAAGCAATGGTAAAATACTTCTAAAAGTGAGGCCTTATAGACTATCTAGGATATATAAAAAGATACAATACTTTGGACTATATGGATAGAAAGAAACAGAAGAATATTAAAATGAAAGGAAAGTAGTTTAGAGGTAAAGAAAAGGAATATTGTTTTAGCCATAGAGAAGTCTAAACCAGTGCTATCAACTCACTCAATCCCTAATATAGAAGCAAAGAGCCTTGATAGATGGAATCAAGTCATCAAATGGAATTATGATGATGAATACAAGAGAAACAAAAGGAAGGCAAAGAATATAAAGTATAAACCACTAGATTTGGATTTTATAAAATTAAATATTGATGAAGCATCTAAAAGAAATCCAAGACCAACAAGAGGAGGAGGAATAATTAGAAATAATAGGGGTAAGATTTTATCACATTACACTTTCAGTAGCGGATTTAAGACAAATAATGAAGCTAAATTTTTGGTAGCTTTGAAATAGTTAAAATTATGTATACAAATTAAATGGAATATAGTATGGATGGAAGGTAATTCACTAATAGTAATACATGCAATTTTATGGAAAGCAAAGGCTCCATGGAACATACAAACAATCATTTGAAAGCATAAGATTCCAAAAGTTTTGGAAAGGAAAACTATTTCGATGCATTCATAATTAAACTAACGCTTAAGTCCTAACATGTGAAGTGCATTGAACAAAAGAGGCAAATTGATTGAAATGAGATACAAGAATTTAGAGAAGTCACAGCCCTTTTATTAAACTCTTTAACCTCGGTTACAAAATCGCCTCCTCCCTTCTTAAGGGTTAGGAGCGTTAAATAAATTTGGTTACAATCGTGATCAATAATCCTTCTTTCGCATGCCCACATTTGAAATGGGTGGGCCAAAGTGTTGCCACCGCTTATGCTGATAAATCCTTGCTTCTCGCTACTTATCCTACGTTCAGAGACACAATGACGTTGTTAGTAGCACCTGTTGCAAAGAAGAAGAACTTGTTCTCTAAAAACGATAAAAGATACATGTAAAATATTAGATAAATCGATGAGTAAAATGATTTTTAATGACCTGCACGTTTGACAGAAACCAGAAACTTTACCAGAGGGCCACTGCCATTGACACAGTCAGCCAATCTGCATTCAACTAACAAAAAGTGTAGAACGTAAAGCATGATAATATTCGATTAATGTCTTCTGAAATCCAGATTATGAGCTATCTAAACAGCGTAGAATGTAATGCAGGATATATTCGATAAACTATTTAAACAGTCAGCCGATCTGCATTCCAATTAGACGTCGCTACCTGCAAGTTAGTGGGATAGCAAAAGCCGCGAGAGCATGATAATATTCGACAGAGGTCTTCTGAAATCCAGATTGTGAGCTATCTAAACAGCGTAGAACGTAATGCAGGATAAACACGCAATGACAGAATAGACTAACATGCAACTAACAAAAAGTGTGGGGTGCCCAAGCAGGCCGCCCTGTTAAAACTTGACTTTGACGCCAATCCACTAGGGATGGGCCCAAAATCTCAGAGAATGTGGTGTCGTCGAATTGATGGATCAAATGTGGTAAAATTTCGGGTTTAGGTCTGGATCCACGCTTCTAAAAGTTTCCCAATAACCTCTCTTGCAAAAGAGATTATGGGTGTAGAAGAGATGAATCGAAAAGGAGTGCAATCGGGTGTTTAATTTGGCAGAACTTTGTTGCTTTTAAAATGCCTACCCACTTGTGCTTTTCTGGGTGGGAAAAGTCCACCATTTTATAGACCCATGGGGTCTCTTTGGAAGGGCACGCAAGGATGCCACATGGCGGCCATGCCTTCCTAAGAGGGAGGAGACTCCTCCCTAACTTGGGCTTACATGACTGCCTTTGTGATAGTCCTCTAACTACCAATCTGCCCACCTACGCGCGCATGCACGGCAGGAGGCAATAATTGACTGTCTTCGACTGTCACTCGTTTAATGTCCGCTTTTAATGGTTTAATGTTTGCTTTCAATGGTTTAATGTTTGCTTTCAATGGTTTAATGTTTGCTTTCAAAGGTTTAATGTTTGCTTTCAAATGCTTAAAATCCGCCTTTGATTGGTTTAAGTCTGCCCAGGCATAAATGCGAAGTTTTTGTCACGATATCGTGATGTCGCGATATCACGACTGGTTTAAGTCTGCCAGGCATAAATGCGAAGTTTTTGTCACGATATCGTGATGTCACGATATCACGACGTCGCGATATCGCGACGTCACGATATTGCGACACCAAAAGGGAAACAGGGCGCAGTGGTAGGAGCTATCGCAATATCACGACAGTCGCGATATCGCTACAGTCGCGATATCGCTACAGTCATGACATCGTGATAGCGCGACGTCACGACTATCGTGATATCGTGACAATGCGACTATCGCAATATCACGACAGTCACGATATCGCTACAGTCATGACATCGCGATAGTGCGACGTCGCGACTATCGTGATATCGCGACAGTGCGACGTCGCGACCGTCACGATATCACGACGGTCGTGATATCGCGACCGTCGTGATATCACAACGGTCATGATATTGCGACAGCGTGACGTCGCGACTGTTGCGATATCGCGACCGTTGTGATATCGTGACGTCGCGCTGTCGCAATATCATGACCGTTGTGATATCGCGACGGTCGCGATATCGCAATCGTCGCGACGTCGCGCTATCGCAATATCATGACAGTTGCGATATCGTGACAGTCACGATATCACAATGGTCATGATATTGCGACAGCGCGACGTCGCGACTGTTGCGATATCGCGACCGGAAGCATTTGCCTAAGTGCAGCATTTGTTTAAGTGTTAAAAGCAACATTTGCCTAAGTGCAACATTTGTTTAAGTGCAACATTTGTTTAAGTGCAGCATTTGTTTAAGTGTTAAAAGCAACATTTGCCTAAGTGTAGCATTTGCTTAAGTGTTAAAATCTTGAGCCGAACTTGGAGGATACATTCGATAGTTGGGCCTTCTCATCAGGGAAGGCGAAATGGTCGAAGAAAGCAAACGGGAAATAACCAAAGCACTGTCATGTAACCAGATTGGTACCTTCCAAAACTATTGTGTAAGTGGCTAGGGCCACTATTTGACCTCTGAGGGCTGCCCTGAAGGTTGTGTGTGTCAATGCGATCAGTGTTTGTAGTCACATAATCGGATTGGTGCTGTTTTGGTGTCTACATCATTATAGAAATACAAGACCCTGCTATAGATTTTGAAAAATTAGGTTTACACATACTTTAAGGGAAGGAAAAATATGAAGATAGGCTATCCATTAGATGGGTTGTAATGGAAGATCATGAAGTTAAATTCTATTTTCCATGGTTAGAGGAATTAGTAAGTTTATATAAAGCTAACAAGAAAAAAATGAAAGGAATAAATTCAAAATAAATGTTCCAAAGGACTATCAATTTTTTTAGGGGATCCATTTATAGATCAATGTATTAGATGAAACTAACAGTCTAGATTTGGCAAAGTAGATTATGATTTCATGAAGTGAGTAGAAGTTTTGTATTTGAAGCAGAAGAAGATGACATTATATGGACTTCATCGCTCAAATGGATTATTTGAGTTGGTTGTATTATGGAACATATTATGGATTAAAACTTTTAACTTTTTGAGACTACTAAAAGATAATTTTTTAAATTTTAAAAAAAGGTGATCATAATAATCCAAGCTCAAAGGAAAGAGAGTTTCCTAGTGAATAACATAAAATTTTGAGTAAATTTTGAGTATGTAAGATAATTTTTGGAGATTAAAATAAAGATAGACTTGATTAAAAGAATGAGATAAAAATACAAAGTTTTCATAGGATAGCAATAGTACAAAGATCAACATCTAGAGTTAGTAGAATAAATCAGTAGAAGGGGTTTGTATTGAAGGCCAAAGTGAAATAAAAAAGGAAGCTATATTTTTTTATTAAAATATTCTAGGATTGGAGGAGTTCGAAGTTCTTAATGAAAAACAACTACAAGAAGTACCTTCAAATATAATAGATGAAGATAATAGAAAAATGATGTAGCCTATTACTCTGGAAGAAGTTTATTTGACTCTTTTCTCTTTTAGTAAGGATAAATCCCCATGTCCAAATGGGCTCTCTACAACATTCTATCAACATAATTGGAATATAGTGCAGGATTCTTTATTGGTGTTAGTGGAATAGTCTAGGGTAAAATAATTCATACCTTATAAAATAAATGCAACATATCTTAACCTAATTACAAGAAAGAAGGATGTAAAATTGTTTAATTTATTTATGCCCATAAGCCTATATAATATGACATATATTATTATCTCCAAAGTAATGGTGAATTGGTTAAAACTATTGTTAGAAAATATAATTTTAGAAGAGCAAGGATGATTTGTGAAAGGGAGACAAATTTTGGACGGGATCATGGTAGCCCATGAAGTTATGCATTCAATAGGTTCAAGAAAAGAGAGATCAATGATCTTAAAATTTGATACAAGTAAAGCCTTTGATAGGGTTAAATAGGATTTTATTTTTGTAGTATTAGAAAATTTTGGAAAAAATGGATTAGACTGATTAAAGCTTATGTCTCTATAGTTTCACATTCAATGTTGGACAATGGGTTAGTAACAAAATATTTTAAAACCAAGAGAGGTCTTAGATAGGAAGATCCTTTATCACCATATATGCTCATTATTATGGTAGGGGTATTGGATAGGAACTTAAATAAGGCTAAAAAATATGGGCTAATAAGTGGACTTAAGGTTAGTAATAACATCGATAACATCACCCATAAATATTTTATAGATGATACAACCCTTATTGGGAGGACAAGGATAAATGAGGCCAGAGCTTGAAATAAATTACTAAAGGAATACAAAAGAGCACTATGGTAGAAATTGAATAGGATAAAGTCCAAAATTTACTTCCTAAACACTCCAACTAGAATCAAAGCAAGGATATGCAAGTTACTTCAAATGGAGAAGGCAAATTTACTAGTAACTTGTCTAGGGATGCACTTATTTGAGGGAAGAATGAGTATAGAATTATGGAATCTATTTATAAGTAAAGTTTAAAATAAAATACTAACATGGAAAGGTATATGGTTATTCCAACGTATTGTGCCCTTGTATACTAAACCAAAATTGATAGAAAAATTTTAATCTATATTATACAATCATTTTTATGGTTAGGATTACATGATAAAATAAAATTTCCTTTGGTGAAATGGAGCAAGGTGTGTGATGATAAAACTAAGGGAGGTCTCAGTTTAAGAGTTCTTATGGATGTAAACTTATATCTTAGGGGAAAATTAAATTGGATATGGTACAAAGAGAGTCAAATAAAATGGGTAAGAATTCTTCTAAGTAGATATGTTGATCCTAGTGACCCAAGCTTAATATTCATTGCAATATCACTACCAAATGGTTATTACCTATGGAATGGTTTAAAAAATTAATTTATTTAGTGATTAAAGGTCTAATATGGGTGGTGCAACTAAAGAAAATTTTCTATTTGGATGGATACTTGGTGTGATGAAAAACCACTCAATCTAGATTCAATTTTGAAATCATGGATGAGATTAATTCAAGATAAATATGTTGATAGTGTTTCAAAAATTATGTACAAGGATCAGGAAAGAAGATACAAATGGAAAGAATAAATTTTTACAAGTATACAAGACTTTGATGCTATGAGGTAGTTGAGCAAAAAGATAAAAACAATTATTATTCCAAGGGAATCCAATGATAAGATGATTTGGGAGTTGAATAGCTCAGAAGAATATACAAGAAGTGGATATAATGTAAAACACCAAAAAAATAAGAATGTGGTAAGAATATGAAGAGATATTTGGGATAGCCCAAGCATACATAAAGTTTTTCTATCTAGTAGTTCATAGAATAATTTTATCCTGGGATAACCTTATGAAAAGACGTCTTCATGGCCCCTCACAATGTGTTGCTTGTAAAAATAAGGAGAGTATATATCATCTCTTAGGACACTGCTCAATAGTCTGAAAACCATGACAATGGGATTTTAATATATTTGGTAAATTTATGGTGATGAATTGTATAAGTGAAGAAAGGTTAAAGCAATGATAAAGAAATTTTAAAAGTGAGGCTTTATAGATAATGTAAGATATATTAAAAGATACAATACTTTGGATTGTATGGCTAGAAATGAATAGAAGAATATTTAAAGAAAATAAAAGCAATTTAGAGGTAATGAAAAGGAATATTTGTTTAGCCATAGAGGAGTCTAAACCAACCCTATCAACTCACCTAGTCCCTAATATTAAAGTAGAGAGTCTTGATAGATGGAGTCAAGCCATAAAATGGAACTATGATGCTGGGTATAGGAGAAATAAAAAGAAGGTAAATATTATAAAGTGGAAACCACCATTAGTGGAGTTGATAAAATTGAATTTTGATAGAACATCTAAAGGGAATCCAAGACCAATAGGAGAAGAGGGAGTAATTAGAATTAATAGGGAATATATTTTATCTTATTACACTTTCAATAGTGGATTTAGGATAAATAATGAAGTTGAAGCTTGTGAGACTTTGGAAGGGTTAAAAGTATACAAAAAATTAATTGGAATACAGTATGGATGAAAGGTGATTCTCTAAAAGTAATAAATACAATTTTGAGGAAAGCAAAGGCTCCATAGAACATACAAAAGATAATTGTGGAAATACAAGACCTTGCTTTAGAGTTTTAAGAAATAAAGTTTACACATACATTAAGGGAAGGAAACAAATGTGCAAATAGGCTAGCCAATAGAGGGATTTTATTGAGGATTGTGAAGTTAAACTCTCTTTTTCCTATGGTTAGAGGAAGTAGTAAGTTTTTATGAAGTTGATAAGAAAATGTTGACTATATAAATCAAATAAAGATTAATATTTAATTTAATGTTTCCATTGGTAATATTTGCTTTATTTTATAACATTAACATGTTTTATTATAAATTATTTATTACAATTCTTGTGCTTGAGCTTATGCTTCAGGAAGGAAACAAGCAATCCATATATGGTAAACCAGACTATTATAGCACACATCTTTGGAGATATTACTTTACTAAGATGCAATTCATAGATAGTAGAGATGGAGTTTTGGTATTATTAATGCTATTGCAAGAAAATATATAAAAGAATGATGCTGAATTTTAGAATATTTGTATTCACAAAGAAAATTGAAAAAGGTGCAAAAAATGAAAATCAAGAATTCAAAATTTTATGAAAATGATATAGGTGTCTAGCTATAGCAACTCAATTGATATGAGAATTGACTATGTTTGTAAACTCCTAAACTCTAAATGAGAGAGTTTTTATTTGTCAAGGGTGGGAGACCCTAGTACAACCCCTTGTTCTAAAGAAAAAAAACTATAAATCATAAAGAAATAAAATAATAAACAATTTTAATATTGATAAAATTTAAAATGTGTGTCATGTAGTGACAAGTTTATGTGACTACAAATATTTTGTATTTAGAATATTATATCTAACCAATGTAAAATAATGTTTGAGATTATGTTGATGTGAAAATTTGATATTCAATATTGTAGTAATAGTATATAACCTTAAACATGCATTTAAATATATTTTATTTTAATATAACTTGATTTTTGATAATATGATATACTACTTTATAAACATAAAAAACATAGGACATCCTTATGTCCATCAATTCAATCAACTTTTAATATACTTAAGCAATGTTATAACTTCAATAAATCTATACACTTAGTAAACACATACTAATCATTGAATAAGTATAAATCATTTGTTACTAAATGTTATAACTTCAATAAATCTATACACTTAGTAAACACATACTATCATTTAATGAGTATAAATCATTTGTTACTGTATGCTTAGGATATTTCTTAATTTTTTACAATAAGTTCATAGTAAAATTTGAAAACCATTGATTCAATTAAAAAATTTGAGAACCACTTACCCTATCTTGTGGATGGATAAATAGAACTTAAACTAATGATTTAAATGATAAGATTGTCAGTTTTACAATTAGAATGAAAATTGTTTGAGAATTTTACAAATAAAGCAAATAAATTGATAAGGTTTAAAATTGTAATCTTGTAAGGCCTTCAATAACCATTTTACTATTCAAAATAAAATTTACCTTTCATATAAAATTTATTGTTTGTTTTTCATCCTTCAATATTGAAGTGTAGGTAGTAGTCAAACCTTTGGTTTAAAGGGTGACTAAATTTTAAAGGAGTAATATGATTCAATATACAAGTGTTGTATAAGATCCCGTGAAGAATGATATCAACCAATTTTATAACAAACATCACTAGCTCCCGAGGGTTAGGTGGATTGGTAAGTGCTTTTTTAACCAGAAATTTACTAAGAAGACACCCAGGTTCAAACCTCGGAGGCAGCCTTTTTGCAAAGGTAGTAGTCTGATCTGAATCCTTTGAGTGCACGCTAAACTGACGATGGCGGTATGAATCCCGAGCGATCAGTGGTCCCTTTCACACTAGGTTAACAATAATGAAGCGAAATAGATTTTGTGGAAGAAGCCCATGTGTTTTGAACCCTACACTTGTCATATACTAAAAATAGTGTATTTGTGACCAAGTCTCCTATATAACAAAAGAAAAAACATCACTTTATTGCTTTTATATATTTTAATAATGTGGATTTGTTAGTCTCATATTCCATAGATTAAAATAAGAAGAGAGGGATTGAATTTTAGTGGATTAAACTTATTTTGAATGAGCCTTAAAAATATGGGTCAAATTTTAGGACTTGGAGTCGGTTGAGCGCATAAATGACCTGACCTCTAGGTGCATGCTATCTCTATCTCAACGACATTAATATGCCAAGCAATTAATATAACTTATTTATTTTTAAATTTATAGTTAAGATTTTTTTAGAAGGATTATGTATGGACACCTTTTCTTCATGTTTATTATTGATCCACCAAATTGTATTTTGAAGGTTTTAATAAATAAATATATTCTATTTTGAAAAATATTTAAAATAATAGTTACACTATAGTGGTAAGGGTTTTGACCTCTTTTTAGAGGTCTAAGGTTAAAACCCCACTCAATATGATGAGACCAATATCCCTCATTGAAACCTGTGTAAATTCATCGAAATATCCAAGGGTTAGGTGACTTGGTAATTGTTTGTCTGGCTAGGCACTTACCAAGAAAAGACCTAGGTTCAAACACATTGGGGCATACCTATTGCAAAGGTAGTAGTTTGATATGAATCCTTTGAGTGTGCATTAGATCGATGATGATGGTATAAATCTTGAGTGACTGATGGTCCCATCATGTCTATTCATAAATAATGAGGTGGTATAGGCTTGTTGGTAGAAATCCATGTGGTTTAAACCCTAGACCCGGTAGTTACTAAAAATAGTGTGGATGTAACCAACTATCCTATGTATCCATATATATATATATATATATATATATATATATATATATATATATATATATATATATATATATATATATATATATATATTATATTGAGAAAAAGGTAAAAATTTTATTGAAAAAACTTAAATTATACATTTACTGTTGATAACCTGCCTTTCTTGGCAAAGCTCAAAATGTGGCACAACTCTGATCCTTTGACTGTCCAACTTTTAGAAGTTGTAGTCCCTATTGGATGACCTCTAAAGGTGTTTCATTTACCCTTTCCTTTTGAATCCATAGACTTGATCCTGAGTCTATAAAGCCCTCTTTCTATTCTTATGCTTTCTTTTTTATTTCCCATATTGTAGTTGTTTCTAGATTTGTGTCCATATATTTTCTTCATCCTTTGCCATTTGAGAGTCCTCTTGGGTTTTAGCCTACATTGTCTCTAAAATTTTCCTAATTAGAGTGCCCCATATTCTTTCCTCTGGTATAAATTCCTTGTTGAAAATCCTATTATTACATTACAACCAAAGTTACTAGCAGATGAAATCCAAACCCAAATATCAGGCTATCTCCAAGGTCTTTGATTTGAATCTATTTGTCTTCCAATAGTACCAAAAGTTTTTCTCAGTGATAATGGATATTTCTAACTGATAAAAAATATTGTACCACAAAATCCAGACTGTTTGGGCATAGGGACACAAAAAAATGAGGTGGCCCATTGTTTCGTCCTCTTGGTGACACATTGCACACCATTTAGGTCCAATAAATCCACATCTTATTATGTTATCTTGTGTCATAATACTTTTATGTGCAACCAGTCACATAAAGCAATTTATCTTTGACCATCCTCTGGGTTGCCATAATTACAACCAAGGGGGATTTGGACCAATTTGAGTACTTTGGATAAGCTTTCTATAACCTTATTTGACATTATAAATTCCTAATTGGGTATATCCCCAACCAAGTTGATCAGGTACATTACTCCTTGGCCACTTTTGTATATCCAAGATTTCTTTCAGTTCTCTTTTCTCCTCATCCCATTATTCCCTCAACTCTTTTGGGACTTTCCATTGACTAAGATTATCCTGTAGTTGATCTGGTATTTTAAAATAGTGGCTTATGAGATTCCACCCTTTCCTTTGAAAATTTTCCTTGAGTCCTATTAAGTGGGGGTACTAATAAATTATGGGGGGGAAATGTTCCCAAGAATCTTCCCATAGTCTAGTAGTTTTTCCATCTCCCACTTTCCAGTATAACCCTTCTTTGATAAGTGATACTCCTTTCTTTAGAGCTTTCCAGGTCTCTGATCTCTCTCTTAAAATTGTAAATATATTTTGTATTTTGCGAGGGATAGTATTTAACTTTCAATACTTTGTACCAAAGTTGGTCAAGATGAGTTAGCCATCTCCAATACAACTTGGCTGTTAGAGCTTGGTTGTTTGTCATTGTTGTTCTAATTTCTAAACCTACAACTTACTTAGGCTTGCAAACCTTGTCCAAAATTACTAGTGCCCTTGTGTGGTTACCCTCCACTCTAGACCAAATAAAGTGTTTCATCATCTTGTCTATATATTTTAGGATGCTCTTTAGGGAAGCCAAAATGAAGAACTTGTACACTAGAATAACTTGTAAAATTGATTTAAACAATTTTACTCTTCCTCCAAAACTTAACCACCTGTAGGTCCAATGCAAAATTTTCGAGTGGATTATGTCTCTTATTGATTTATAATATTTATTTTTGAGGTTCTTATTTGTTAAGGGGATACCCAAACATTCCAAGGATAGTGATGCCTTTGAGAATTTGAGGATGTGGGTTATCCGTTATCTTAATTTTTTTATCACATTAAAAAACCACTATTGATTTTTCTTCATTTAGTAGTTGTCTAGTAACCGCTACGTAGCACTCGAGCATTTTTATGATATTGGTTGCTTTTATTATTGTTAATTCCCCCCACATTCCTATGTCATCTACAAATTAGAGGTGAGTAATCTTTATGTTCCTACTTATCCTTACCTCTGAAATAGTATTCTTTGATTTTCTCTTCTATATGAGTCTTCCCAAGACCTCCGTAAAAGTGATGAACAAAAATGGTGAAAGTGTATCCCCTTGCCAGATTCCTCTGGAAGCTTTGAATAGTTGGGATGGATTACCATTGATGAGCACCGAGAAATAAACTGCAGAGATGCATTCCATAGTCCATTTTATCCATTCTTCACTAAAACTAAATTTTTGCAATATTTGGGCTAAAAATTCCCAACATACTCTATCATGTGCCTTGGATAAATGTAGATTAAGGAACATAGCATTGTTTCCATTTTGTAAAAGCTCATAAATATTTTCTTGTGCTATCACAACTCCATCCAGAATTTGTCTACCCTGCACAAATCCCCCTTGTTCAGGAGAGATTAACCTTGGTAATATTTGTTTCAACCTATTTGCCATCAATTTTCTTATGATATTATAAACCACATTGCATAGAGAAATTGTTCTATAGTTAGTGAGATTTTACATATCTCCACCTTTGGAGATGAGAGCCAAAAAGGTGTGATTCAAGGCTTTAAGGATTCTTCCACTAGTCCTGACTTCTTCTACTACTTGGGTTACATCCTTTGCAATTATATCCCAATAGGCTCTATATAAATCTATTGGAAATCCATCTGGACCTGGGGCCTTCCTTGTATACATATCAAAGACCATTTCTTTAACTTCTTCCTCTCTAATCTCTTTGAAGAGATCCTCATTTTTTTTTTTGAAATTAACATTGGTATGCTTTCTAAAATTTTCTCTTGGTGCTGAGTGGAAAGGTACGGATTTGTAGCAAATAAAGTTGAAAATTATTTATTTACAATTTCTTGCATAACTAGGGTAGTAGTTTCCCTATTTCCAAACCATGTGGATAAGGCATCAATCCTATTATAGTTATTATGTGTTGTGGTTGAGTGATGGAAAAAATTTATATTCCTATTTCCCTCTTGCAATAAGATTATTCTTGCTTGTTGTCTCTAGCATGCTTCCTCTTTCTTGTATAAATATTCTTCATCTTGCATAAAGATATTTTCTTTATGGAGAAGATCTTTAGAGATAGGTTCTGAGTGAATCCTTTTTGCTATTTATTGCATTCGAATTGAAATATTTTCTCTCTATTGCTAGAAATTTGTCCGATGAGATTTACTCCATTTTTTAATTTACCTTTGATAAAATTTAATTTGGAGTGAAGCTAAAATTATGTTGTCCCATGTTCTGGTTTTCCTTGTTCCCACCACTATTTCATTAGCTCTGGTAATTCATTATTTTGGAGTCAAAAAGTCTTAAATCTAAAAGGATGATTCTTGAACTAAGGCCTTTTTCCTATGTAGATAGATACTGGAAAATGATTAGATGCTAACCGCTTAAAAAAAAATTATTTATAGTGCCAAAGGATGGAGAGTTTCTCCCCCATAAGAAACCTATCTAATCTAGATTTGATTGTGAATGCTCATTTTCTCTTATTAGTCCATGTGTTGTTGCATCCTAGTGGGGGTATGTCAATCAAAGCTAGGTACTCTGATTAAGCCAACAATAACCTATCTTCTCATTGAGCTAGGGCAAACCTCCTTCTTGATCTTGCATTGACATTTTAACATTGAGATACCCTCCCACTATCGAAAAGTCTTCTAGATGGGTTTTCATAAAATTTTGTACTACCTTTCGTTGGATTTTTTGAGCTTGTACCTCTATCATGCCATAAAAATTAATTATAATTTAAACTAGCCCAAAGTCCCTCTCCCTAAGTCTGGTCATGAGGATTCCTTTGGCTGAAGCTGAGTCCAATAATTAGAAGTAGTTTTTATTCTATAAAGTGGTAATTCCTCCTAAAAATACTTGAGAGGTCTGGACCATAATAAAATCTACCTACCCCCAAAATTTCTTGGAAATGTTTTTCATAACTTCTAAGGAGGTTCTAGTTTCCTGTAGCAACACCACATCTGGATTGTTTTCTAAAATTGTTTTCTTAACAACCAATTGTCTAGGGTGGCTATTTAAACCCCTTACATTCCATGTGTTTATAATCATTGAGGGTTTGTATTGTAGAAGTTGGCAATGGACTTCACCAATCCAAATTCTCTCATTTATTCTCGTTATTGTATTTGTTCTTATTTGTTTTTCTTCCCACCCTTTGTAAACATGCATTCTTTTATCGCTTCTCTATCTGGTTGATTCCTAGTGTTGGCTTCTCTCTATTTTTCTCTGCCACTCCCATAATGATGTATTTTGATGGATTTTGATCTTGTACATGCACTATAATTACCCCTACCATATCATTCTATTAAAATATAGGTATCTTTGGTGGTTGTTGTTGCTCTTCCCAATCCCCTAAAAAGTCAATTTGTTAGGGCCTACATGTCTATGATTCTTGTTGTTGTGTCATAATATTTTGATTTTATTGACTCTTTCCAATTTTAAAATTTTGAGCAATTATAATTTGGGAGAGGTTTGTTTCCTATGGGATGGGGGTGTGCTCCCAATGGATATGTTGTTATCCTTCTTGGTGTTGACCCTTTTCATTGACCGGTTCCACTTATGAATCCTCTTGCCATTCCATTGGATCATATAATTTAAGGATTTCATATTTATTAGAAGATGCCCTACAACATGGGCATTGGTTCATTTTTATTGCTTTAGTTGGGTATCATCATCTTGCTTGATAATTATTTCTTTGGACTCTCCTTGTTACTGTTTGAAACCCTTCATCATTTTCTTTCTGTGGGGGAGATTTTTTAGGATTAGTTTTAGGTTGATGCATCTCCTCTCTCCCTATTTAGGGGTAATTTATTACCATATTCCCATACTCATGGTAAGCTCTGCACCTAAAAGGAATTGATTCATAATCCACTTGCTATATCCATGTATTTCTTCCCACTCACAATTCAATTTCTATTAGGAGTGGCTTTTCTAGGTCCATCTCCACATATATCCTTGCATATTATGTTGATCTCCACTCTAATGAATCTCATGATTTTCCTCTATATGTACCCAAAATATTACCAATCATCCCAAGGATATCCTCTCTCCAAAATTCAAGCAAGAGAACAAATAGCTTTAGCCATATCGGGACGGTCAATGACTCCACATGAGGATTTAATGTAGGTCACCAGGGTTGCATGAATAAAATTTTTAGTCCAATGTTGTATGCCCCCATTCAAAATCCTTGTTCCTATCTAAAACTAATATAAAATCTGCTACAAATTACCCATTTGAAGAAGAAAAATATCAACTTCTCCTTGGGATCCCAATGTTTCCTTGCCCAATTGTATAAGAAACGATGGGATGGCATCAACCCCACAAATTTACAAATCAAAGCATGGGTAGATTTGCACATGATGTCTTCTAAATTAATTCTTCTACAATATCAAGGATAGGAACTGAGTCTACTTGAGGAAAAAACCCATTTCTCTGTGTTTGCTCTGGTTCTATATCTTTTTGTTTATTAGATTCTTGCAATTTTTTCTCGCTTGTGACTCTATGTGGATCTATCTCCTACTGTTACCCTTAATTGTTTCTACAAAAGATCGTTGGTTGAAGGACACATCTCTTTGATTGACTTGTGAATCATCAATAGTAAAAATTTCTAGGGATGCTATGTGGGTTCCATTTTTTATTATCTTCTCCTCAATATTTCTAACACTATTTGATGGCCCACCATGGTTGGGGGCCATTGAAAACCACAAAAAATCAAAAAACCCTAAAAATTCACACAAAGAGAAAAATAGACAAATAAAAAGTACCTGCAATTTTTTTGAACACAGTTTGATGCAAAGAAGTCCCAACCTAAGCCTTGCATTCTGCCATCACTTTGCCTCAAACCCTAGTTCTCCTCCTCCTTCCACTTCATATCGTCCCAACCACTTAGTTGATTTTCCACACACACACACACACACACACACACACACACACACACACACACACACACACATATATATATATATATATATATATATATATATAGATAGATAGATAGATAAGATATATATATATATATATATATATATATATATATATATATATATATATATATATATATATATATATATATATATATTTGGTATCTCTAATACACCTTCATCCATAACAATATTAATTAATAAAACCTAATAATGATTATGATTTAATTATAATTAAGCACAAATATTGTCATAATATTAAAACAAATTATTAAGTGTTGTTATTTTTTTTTAGATGAAAAAAACATTATATTAAAATGTCTTAATCATTAAAAAAAGGGTGGGTGGAATTAGCACACCCCGAGCACACAACCAACACACTAACTGTGTGCTAAACAACTAGCAGAGCTACCAAAATAACTTACAGAAGTTCACAAGAAAACCAAACAGAGAACTGCCTAAAAAAACAACTAATAGACTATGCATCATTGTTGTGTAGGGGCTGGAGGAACATGATTCACTGCACAAGGAGCATTACCCCAAAGATCAATAAGGTCTCGTAAGTGATTAGGCTCTATATTCACTTTTTTTGCTTGCACTGAAATCTACAGCCAACAATCATAGAAAACCTGATACTTATCAGCAAGAAAAAAGTAGAAAGCTCATTTTGGATAAAAATAACTTTGTTGCGAGTTTTCCACAAATGAAAAAGAATCCTCATTCTAAAGATATGCCACACAAAAATAAGCTTCTCAAAAAACTGAAGTGGATCCCCTAACAAAATATTCACCCAAGAACAGGGACTTGTCATATATGGTATGAAAAAAGAGAAAATACATTGCAAAGCCTCTTGATCTCTCACACAAGACCAAAACAGATGATGCACATCCTCCTCTGCTCCACAAGATCTGCAGGAAATATCATTCACACCCAAATATCTAAGCCCCTGACCAATAGGAAGCCCTTGAAACAATAAACTCCAAGCAAAAAATGCTTGCTTAGGTTCAAGATACTTTGCTCATAGTGTATTAAATCTGGGACTCCATTTGGACTAAAGAGATACTACATCCCACCTAGAATTAAGCTTCTTATCCATAGGCACAATAGGGGAAAGCCAAGAGTATCCGAAATGATTTTTATACTTGGTGAGAGAAACATGTTTGGACCAAGACCAATAAGTCCACCAAGGTTTCTGATAATATCAAAAAAATTTACCGCAAACAGATAAAGGAGTGGAATCAATAACAACCTCATAAGTATTCTTATCAGCAGAGGATAAACCAAACAAATTCCTAAAAATTTCCCAAGGTATCCAATACCTTGAATGAAAATCCATGAAATCAGATAACCAAGCAATACCTCATTTATACAATTTTTGAGCATGTATCCACTAGACTTGAGAAAGGAGAATCCCCTACAAAGTGATGGTCGAAGACCACCAGACATTAAGCAAAGGTATTGAAGCCCCCAGCTTCCCCTTGTGACCTTTCCAAGAAATCCAGGGTTTAATGGCCTCCCAGGCCTTCCAAATGCTTTGCATAACAAAGGACCCATAAATATTTATTGGAATAGGGGTTGTAAGAATGGTTTACAAATCAAGCCCTTTCCACACCTTCTTACCAAAAGGAAACCCCGTGGAGAGGCAATGACGAATTAAAAGTTTCCAGGATTCCTCCCCTTGTAAAGCTCTCACAATCCATTTAGCACAAAGAGAAAATCCTTGTTGCTGATAGTCAAACAATCCCATTCCTCCAAATATTTTAGGAAGACAACAAATATCCCAAGCCACCCTATGAAATCCCTTCTTACCAACAACATTGGACCACAAAAAATATCGAAGAAACTTCTCCAATTTGGCATAACAAGTATTGGAAGGGACCCAACAAGAAGAGTAATACACATGAGTAGAGGTCAATACCTTAGAACAAATCTGAAACTTGCCAGCTAAGGATAATTTTTTGGTACACCAATAAAAAATCTTCTTCTCAACCTTTTGAACAACATAATCCCACAAATAGGTAGAATAACCCAAAAAAGCAAAAGGAATACCAAAAAATTTAAAGGTTTCCCCAGGTTCAATCCACTTCCAAGGCTTATCAGCTAACCAAGGAGGCATACCTTTTCCAGACTTTCTATAGCAAGAAGTTTTTCTCCATTGAATATTAGAGCCATAAGCTAAGCAAAATGTATGAAGATAATCTAAAGCATGAGTAACAAAGATATCATCTTCTGCAATAGTCAAGAAAGAATCATCTACAAAATGACCATTAATCAACTGCTTGGGGTAGGAAGGGAGATAAATTTACTTGATCAATCCTTGAGAAGATCTATGAGCTAGAAGATAACCAAAGGCCTCAACAACAAGAATAAACAAAGAAGGTACCAATTGACAACCTTGTCTAACAGAATGAGCTAATTGAATATTCTAAGATTGTCTCTTGTTAAGAGTTAACATAGTAGAGGTATCTTTGAATAACATAAGTACAATCCTGATAAAATAAGGACTAAACCCTAGAGCCTTTAGTATAGAAGTAATAAAGAACAATTATATTCTATCATAAGCCTTCTCAATAAATCTTAAGGAAAAGAACATCTTGACCAGAGGATCTAGCCCATTCCATCCCTTCCCAAACAACAATAACATTATCTAGAATAAATCTATTCTGAACAAAACTAGTCTACTCAGGCCTGATTATCTTAGGAAGAATAGGTTTGAGTTTAAGAGCTAAAGCCTTGGCAATTATCTTATAATTGACATTAAACAAGGTGATTGGCCGCCAATTAGAAATAATTTCAGGGTCTCCCCCTTTTGGAATGAACTTAACATTACCTTTGTTGATGAGATTCCCCAATGACCCAGTAAGCATAGCCTCTTTTTACACTTGCAGTAAATCAGAACCCACCAAGTCCTAGAATTCTTTATAAAATTTACAAGGGAAACCATCTAATCCAAGTGCTTTATCATTTGCTATCTAAGACAGAGCCTGTTTGAGATCCTCCAGGGTTAAAGGTGCATCACAAAAATCTCATTGAGTTTGAGTAAGCTTAGTAGGTATGACTTGACAACAATATTCTACAGCTTGCACTCTATAATGGGTAATGCCCTGAGAAGAAAACACTCTTTGATAATGATTAACAAAATCTCCAGAAATATCATCAAGAGATGTGAACATTTGACCATCAACTTGTAAAGCAGTTAATTGGCAAGTATGAGCAGATGGGAAAAGGTGCTTGAAAAATTATTTAGAGACTTTGTCGGCCACCTTTAACCAATGCATCATGGCTCTTAATTGTGCTCATTTGGATTCATACATATCAAATTTCTTAAGCTCATGTCGAAGGGCAGCCATGAAAGCTTGAACATCAGAACAAAAAGGATTAGCCTCAAGCTGCACAAAAACTTTTACTAATTTTGATTTCAAAACCAAATTAGCTTTCTTCCTCCTCTTAGCTACTTCCACTCCTAGAGTGCGAAGCAAAGAGGTGGTTCTAAAAATAACAGCATTACACCAAGAAACCCAACCAAAGTCACCAGACGGTCTCGGAAGCAAATTCCAAATTCTACAAATATGAGCCTTCATAGTCGGGTGATGAAGGAAGAAAACATTAAGATAAAATTGGGTCTAAAATTATTGACGCTAATGAAGAATGGATTCCACATAAAAAAAGAATATGAGCATAATTAGACAAAATAGTACATGGGATAACCAAAACAGGAGGTTGAGAAGGTGAAACCCTAGCAATTTTAAAAGTCTCACTAGAAGAGATCATGGCTTGATCAAGACGTTTTAACACCCTAGATTCGCCTTCTTGAAAATTTGACCATGTAAACCATTGAGCTTCAAAAAAGTTAGCAGGAGAAAAATAGATATTAGGATCACTAAGACTCAGCTTATTTTTCATAAAATAAAAAGCTTCCCGCTCCCCAACACACCAGTGGTTAGGATATGAACTAAATTTATCAGAAGGCTTTTCCACCATATTAAAATCCCCACACATAACCCATGTGGCAAGAGGCAAAGACAAAGCCAACCACCGCCACAAAGCACACCTTTCTAGAGCATTATCCGAAGCATAAATATTAATAACTCCAAATGATTTACCATGTAATTCCAACAAAGTCGAGACTACTTTATTGGACGGATCCACTCCCCACATCACAATATTCGAGTGCCATTTTGGGGAAATAAAAGTGACATCTCCACCTGTCCCACTGGAATGATTCGTTACATGGAAAACATCATGAGGCCACTGAAAATTACAGATAACTATAAATTAAAATTAGAAACTTTCACTTCTTGTAAATACATCACATGAATATTTCTAAACTTATGAGTGACAGAAGTCATCTCACTATAGATCATATATTTAAAAATTGGATCCGTCAATCCTCTCACATTCCATGAGAAGAAAATCATTAAGACCTATCAGTATGCGAAAGTTTCAAAACATCCTCAGAGGCTCCCGGTTGAACAAGAGACTCGGAGGAGTTAGAAGCATACTGATCCTGACCATCCTGGTAAACACGAGAAGCCTCCTCCATTTTGTGGCACTTATCATAATGCAGATTATTTCTCGAAGGGCTACGGGAACGATGAGCTTTATACCTAGACTGACCTTCTGATAAAGATTTTTGGAAGGCATCAAAGACATATTCCTCCGAAGAGGTAGTAGAACTCGGCATGTCCATTACAACTTGAACAAAATTCAGAGGAACCCAAATGGATTGCACTTTTAGAAAATCAATAGGAGCTTGTCGAACAGAAACATATTGAGGCACAGAAGCTGGTGGTGTGACAATAGGGGTAGAGTGTGACAAAAGAGGCTATGAAGCACTCTCAAGATCTTGGGACTTTAATGCACTCTAGGAGTGGTTTCGTCGATTAACCACCTACCATTCCTCTTGCCCCCTAATAACCCTAGCTTGCTGAGCACTAGATGCCAAGGCACCAGGTGCTTGAACAAAAGAATTATTAGAAGCTGGAGGAGAGTTTTGTTGGAATTTACCTGCTATAATTGGGTAATATTTTGTCTTATGGGTAGCTTACTAACAATGAAAGTCGGTATTCGTGAGGTTAATATAGGCCACCCTTTCTCCATGGGTATAATCTCTAACATTAATCTCAATTTCCTTAGGTAAATCCTTGGAAAGGTCAAGCTTGATGCATACCCTCCTAGTGGGTCGGGCTGAGAAGAAATGAGGAGGCTCAAAATAGATAAAATTTCCCAAGGGAGCAACCAGTTTATCTAAAAAATTCTAAAATGGAATGGGAAGACTAGGGAACTCGACCCAGACAAGAACCTCCAAGGAAGAGACCTTCGCAATAGTGAAATCCCGTGTATAGGGTTATAAAATAAGCAAGGAATTCCTAACCGTCCAAGGTCCTTTAGCCAACATATTTTGTGCATGCACAGGGTCATCAAAGTGAAAAAAAAATACCCTTTGGTAAGATTATAAACATTCGAAACCTTGACACCATAAGGACCCCAAACTTGGTTGACCCAGGTACGAAGCAAACTATAATTGGGGATTCTACCGAGAATATATCCCACCAAGTGATGACATTCAAACCATTGACAAGTAGATTTAAATTCATGAGCAGTGATAACAACTTGAAGAAGAGTAGCATTACCTCTTGGTACATTTTCAGATTGAGCTCCAACACTGGCAAGATCAACTGAGCTTGTCAAGTGAGCGGCCGCCATGAGGTAAAGGGCAGAGCCACCATCCAAGGCGGCGAAGGAAAAAGACATGGCAGTATCTAAGGCCAAATCCTATGCAAAAACTCTAGAAGAAGGGCGCAGTATTCCTCTAGAATCCCTTGTCTGCAATTTCCCCAAACATCCAATTTGACGTCACCTTCGCCATCGTGTTATTATCTTTGATAAATAATTAAGGGGACATCCTAGTGGTATGTGGTTGGAATCTCATTGAGGATACCCAAGTTTACATCATGGAAGGGTCGCCCCCATTGTTCCCATAGAGAGAGTGGCCCTAGTTGTGCCTCAACATTACTTTAACAAAAATAATATATTTTATTTTTCACTCTTATAAACTATAATTTTTAATGATAAGTGTAAATTTTTATTTTAATTGTTTAAATTGAACAAACAATAAGTTGAGAAGATATAATCCTATGCTTTTTATAAACTAATTAACACATTTTTTATAAATTCTTTTATTATAATAGTATCAAAAAAAAAAATTGATGAGGAACCTTTTTATGTACAACATATCTGCGGCATGTGAGGGGAGAGATTTGAACCCGGGCCTCTCAATGTCGGGAGAGTTTTAACTACCTACAATCCATTAACTAAACACATTTCATTAAAAAAATAACAGTTTAATCCGCTCATGTAGAGGAGTTGGAGAGCAAGTGGGTAGTTAAAACTCTCCAGTTATCGAGAGGCCCAGGTTCAAATCTCTTCCCTCACATGTTGCGGATATGTTGTATATAAAAGGTTTCTCATCAAAAAAAAAAAAATAACAATTTAAATAATTAAAAATTAAATTTCATTTTTATTTTTCGCTTCATATCCCTTGGGTAACCAAGAATTTACAACTCCATACCTAACAATCCAACCATAGTACTGGTTTAAAAAAAAAGTAATTGAAAATAAAATCCAACTAATTAAAAAGTCATGGCAGCAACAATACAACCATAGTAGTCTACAAAGAAAAGTAATTGAAAATGAAGTAGATTAATTACATAGAAAGGTATAAACATATTTAAAACGACTGATATTATATGTAAAATAATTCACAAAGTTCGAAACATTATCAGCTGCGAATCTTCTTTACAAATATATGTAAATTTGTATGCAGTGCATTTTAATTTAATGATTTAAATGAAACACGGTAGGCATACAATAAAACATGGAAGAATAACTTTAATTAAATTAAATTTCAACCGACTTTCTGCTGTTTGCATCACGGTTCTGAAAATTAAACAATTTGGGATGCATTAAACTGCTATGGGCCCTCGTTGACCTTTTATTCCACCATATAGTAAATGCGCACAAGACTTTTTGGGCTTCACAAGCCCAAAACTCTCCATCGAGACGTCCATAAATTTTATATTTGTATGGCTTCCGCGTTAAATTTTAATCCAAGACTTCTTCAATTTCAACGAGAAAAATAATTTTAAAAAGTATATTATAAAGTTATAAGTTATAGAAGATAATTTTTATAGTAGATTGTTGTTTATCTAATATAATATGTTATTCTTTATAATATTAATTTTTTTTTTTTTTTTTAAAAGCTTGTGAAAGTGGCAAACAATGTTTCTAGAAGTGTCCAAGAGAGTTCAACTAATTTGCTGTTGCTTGGTCCACAATCCACATTATCTCTACTACACTGAGATAAACGTTCCTTAAGAAAATACCCAAAGGTTTGAAACTTCCACGGCCCGACATCAAACATACGATGGAGACATTTTCCAAGACCTACAAGTTTAACGCCCATAAATTGACCGTCTACTTATCAAAATTCTATTACCCTGCCCCATTTGGTAGGTTAGTCTTTAAGTAATAAATAAATAAATAAAAATAAAAAATAAAAAATATATATTTATATCTATATCCATATCTATATCGGTTTTTATTACATTTTAGAAGAATTATCTAATTCAAAGTTAAAAGAGAAACCATTTGTTCCAATTATGTTATACCAATTCAAAAGTTAGGAAGATTAACTCAATAACAATTCCATGCTAGACAGACGAAATTGTTCTACCATATGACGTCACAGCGTAGAAACAATAATAAATATTAATTTATATTTGTTTTATAAATTAAAATTATTTGATATTCAATTAGATTCAACAAAATTAGATAAAATCTTTAAACCTAATCCAATAAACATTAAAATTTACCAACCCAACAACCCTTAAAAATATGATTTCTTTATATTGACAGGGTCGCAGCAGGTAGAGCAAGTCCCGACTATATGGACCGTGGCCGCCGGTGCGTCGTACATGTGACCAAGTCAAAACTATCTTCCTCTTTTATAAATAACCAAAACAAGATCCATCTTCTCGCAGTTACAGCAAAAGAAAAAGGAGAGGACTGTGCCGATATTAAGCGCAGTATGGACGCGATGCAAGCGAGATATTATGAAAAGAGCAAGAGCAAGAGCAGCGCTGGTAAAAGAGAACTTCAAGGTCCCAGGCCGGGGCCTCTCAATATTTCCAAGGAATCTAACAAGTGCATGGATAGAGTTCTCAGGAAGCCTGTGATTATATACCTCAGGTCTCCCGAGGTAATCCACACGGAACCCACGAATTTCATGGCGTTGGTGCAGAGACTCACAGGAAAAGACTCCTCTTCAAACGAAGAAGAAGAAGACTCCAATGATGTAAAATCAAGCAATAGTGCCTTATATCCTTCACTGTATGATAATGATCAGAATAAATTTGTATTCAGTTTGGAGCAGCCGCAGGTTCTGTATCAAATCCTGCCTTCCACGACGCCGCCGCCAAAATTGTGTGCGAGTAATGATCACTGTTGGCGTTCGATGGCATTGGCAGAACAAAAGTTTGAGTTGGACCTGATTTCAGACGCGGAATTGTTCTCTTCCCAGCAAGACTATCTCTTCGCGGAATTGCAGTCTTTCAATAACTTCGATGAACATTGCGAACTGTGAAGTTCGATCGGTGTTCTCAATCTTATGGGAAATGAAGAGGTCAATACGTACGCGATTTTTTTACATTATGATGATGTGATGTATTAAGTGAACGAAAGTTTGGATAATTTTAGTTTTCCTTTGTTTTGAAAACACATATCTCATGAGTGAGATATAAGACATATTTTTAAGGTGGGAATGGCCGGCCCCCTTTAATGTAGTTCTATACCCTATTCCTACGGGTGATCTACTACGGGAGATAGAGGAACGAATACCTTATGGTGGTGTTATTCCATGAAGCTCCATCGATATGGGTCCGAGATATAAGTCTGCCGACATACTTTAGGATGGAATTTTGTATTTTAGTGATATATTCTTTTATGTAATTTTGTATTATTTAAAGAGGTTTTGGTTTAATGGTTGGATATATGGATGATGTTATGTTTAAATGTCAGAATAACTGAATGATATGATTGAATAAAAGTTAAAAATAATATAATCTTTTAAAAATTCTACATTTCTTTTAAAAAGAAAATAGTAAAACAGATATTACATATGCTATTAAGATAAAGACATATTTTTATGATAAAATTATGTATAATTTAAAATAATCAAATAGACATTTTTTTATTTGTGATGGATAAAAAAATATATATAGTGAAAAGTTTTGATTTTGAAAAGGTTTTTCAAGTAGACTATGATACTATTGGAAAGACTATTGGTGTAGTGTTGAGCTAAGAAGGTAGGCTTGTTATATATTTAAGTCATAAAATAAATGAGGTTCGGTAAAAATATTTTGTCTATGAGTAATAACTTTATGTTATAGTACAAGCTCTAAAATACTAGAGGCATTATTTGCTACCTAGAGAATTTGTCTTGTATATTGATCATCAAGATTTGTAATACTTGAACATTCAAAGCAAGTTGAGCATTGGTTAGACTAAGTGGTTAGAATATTTGACAAACTATACCTTTACTTTAAAGCACAAGTCAGGAAGGAACAACTAGGTTGTAGATGCTTTAAGTAAAAGGATGTTGTTGCTCAAGATAATGCATGTTGAATGCATAGGACTGGATGAGATGAAGAACCAGTACAAGGATGATCTATACTTTGACAATGCATGATAGGAATGAAGTGAATTTGAGCATAGGGTGTGGAATGATTTTTATTTCAAGATGGATTCTTGTTCAAGGATAGGAAATTATGCATTCCTCAAGGATCTATGAGGGAGAATATAATTAGAGAGAACCATGGTGGAGGTCTAGGAGGTCATTTTGGGAGAGACAAAATCATTGCTCAACTAAGAGAGAAATACTTTTGGCCTAGTTTAGCTAAGGATGTAGAAAATTTTATGGCCAAGTGTAGAACATGCCAACTTACAAAGGGCACTAGGAAAAATATTGGGTTATATACTTCATTGTCTATCCCCAATGGACCTTGGGAGGACACAAACATAGATTTTTTTTGGGTTTACTAAGAATCCAAAGAGACCATGATAGCATATTTGTGGTTGTAGATAAATTTTCAAAAATGGCTCATTTTAACTCATGCACGAAGACCATTGATGCCAACAATGTGGCGAAGCTATTCTTCCAAGAAACTATCACATTACATGGATTGCCAAGGAGCATTACTACTGATAGGGATGTCAAATTTATGGGACACTTTTGGAAAATGCTATGGCAAAGGCTAGGAACTAGATTGGATTTTAGTTATGCTTATCATCCATAGACTAATGGATAGACTAATGTGGTTAATAGAAGCCTTGGTAATTTTTTGAGAAGCTTAGTTGGTGATAAGCCAAAGCAATGGGATCTTGTACTTGCATAAGTTAAGTTTACATACAATTATTCCATTAATAGGTCCATAGGAAAATCACCATTCCAAATAGTCTATGGAAGGTCACCCAAAGGAGTGACTGATCTAGTCAAGGTTATAGCTGAGAGGGCAAATATTGTAGCAAAGGACCTCATATAAAACTTCAAGAAGCTGCATGGTGATATCAAGAGGAGGCTCAATCAAAGCAATCAATATTATAAGAAAAAAGTAGATAAAAATGAGGGTGAAGTCATATCAAGTTGGAGATCTGGTTATGGTGTTCTTGAGAAAGGAAATATTTCCTAAAGGTACTTATAACAAGCTCAATATTAATAAAATTAGACCATGCAAGATAATCAAAGTGTTTTTTGATAATGCCTATGAGATTGAGCTCCTTAATGGGATAGATATCTCACCCATTTTTAATATATTAGAATTGCACCCATATTCTAGAGATAATACCACTGCTCAATTTCTTGAATTGATTAGAACAAGCATGGATTAGAGGAATCAACTACCTGAGAAGTGATTAATCAAATTGATAAAATTCTAGGTGAGAAAATGGGCAAGAAAAATAGGCATAGACAATATAAGGAGTTCCTTGTGTTGTGAAAGGGAAAAATAACAAACAAAGACACTTGGATAAGTGAGGTAGAGAGAGCTTGCTTATAGAAGGCTCCAATTTTAAATTGAGATCAGTGAGTAGGGGATCATGATTTTTTTACTCGTGTTGATCGATGTAAGAGCATCCAAGTGGGGTCATGTTTTTTTTTGTGCACATGGTTGTTCGTTTTTTGAATATGGGTTGGTGCACATGTTTTGGTGCACATGGTTTTCTGTATGTGGTTTTGTGTATGTGCACGTGGTTTTTTACACATGGTTTGTGCATTTAGTTTTGATGTGCACATGGTTAGCTATAAAAAAACATAAAAAAAAGGATGGTAGAGTTGAGCTTTAGGAACAAGATCAAAGACTTGGGGAGAGAACGAAAGTTGCAAACCAAGGTTGCAAAAGTGATTTAAAGGTTGTATTGAAGCATGAAACTAGATTTCTAATACTGTAACTATTGATATTATGCAAATCAATTGTAATCTATTTTTGTTTTCACTTTCTCTGTATTTTGAATGACTGTCAACATTTGAGGAGGCAAAGCATGTATTGTTCTCTACAAGAAATGATAATATTCTTTTTTTTGTGTGGAATATTATTTGATTTCTCTGAGTAATATTCATGTATTTTAAGCTTGCATCCTATTGGGTTAAGAATTATGTGCATTGTGACCACACTTCTTGACTAGGTCAATTGATCTCTCATCCAGATAACCAAGTTTAAATAATGAGGAAGGTGGCCCCTATTGTGCCCTCAACCCTCAAAAGGGTATCCTTACTTCAACAAAAATAATATATCCTGTTTTTATTTATTGTAAATTATAGTTTTCAATAATAATTATTAAAAAAAAAAAAATTATTGTTTGAATTGAACAACCCTTATTTTAATAAATTTAGAAGAAGATAATACTATACTTTTTATAAATTAGTAAATGCAATTTTCTTTTATAATTAAAAAAATTATATTTATAATATTATCAAAATTTAAAAACACATTTCATCTAAAATATTATTATAACAATAAATATAAAATTAAAATAATTAAAATTAAAATTTTAAAAAAATTATCCATTTCCATCTGGTTTAGGTGACACAACAATTTACATCTAACAATACCACTAATTAAAATAAAAGTAATTATAATGGTTTACAAAGAACTATAATACATCTAACAATAACTATAATTGTTTACAAAGAAAAGTAATTGAAAATGAAATTAAGACGTCATGGCAACTAACCAACTTCCCTATATATAAGTTTGGATTGATTTTTTTGAGTATCTCTAAAAAAATATATTAATTAATAAAACCTAATAATAATTATGTTTTAATTTTCATTAAACACAAATATTATCATAATATTAAAAGTGTGTTTATTTTTAATAAATAATTAAAATTAATATGTTAATCTTTGTGGGGACGTTTTAATGGTATATGATTGAATTTTCATTGAGGATACCCAAGTTTAACTCATGGAAGGATGATCCTTATTATTCCCATAGGAAAGGTGGCTCTAGTTGTGCCTCAACATTACTTCAACAAAAACAATATATTTTATTTTTTCTCTTATAAACCCTCATTATTTCCATAGAGAAAATGGTCCTAATTGTAACTCAACATTACTTTAACAAAAATAATATATTTTATTTTTATTTTATATGATTGTAAATTTTTATTTTAATTGTTTCAATTGAGCAACTAGCAAGTGGAGAAGAAGATATAATCCTATGCTTTCCATAAACTAATTATCACATTTTTTATAAATTAAAGAAAATAATTATACTTATAATAGTGTCAAACTTAAAACACACAGTTGAAATAATTAAAAATTAAATTTCAATTTTTTCCCGTTTCATATGCCTTGGGTGACCAACAATTTACAACTCCATACCTTTAACAATACGTCATGGCAGCTAACAATCCAACCATAATAAATTTCAAATTTTTCCCGTTTCATATGCCTTGGGTGACCAACAATTTACAACTCCATACCTTTAACAATACGTCATGGCAGGTAACAATCCAACCATAATAATGGTTTACAAAGAAAATAATTGAAAATGAAACCCAACTAATTAAAAAGTCATGGCAGCCAACAATCCAACCAACCATAGTAGTCTACAAAGAAAAGTAATTGAAAATGAAATAGATTAATTACATAGAAAGGTATAAACACATTTAAAACGACTGATATTATATGTCATATAATTCACAAAGTTCCAAACATTATACCAGCTTCGAATCTTCTTTACAAATATATGTGATTTAGATGAAACACAGTAGGCATACAATAAAACTTGGAAGAAGATCTTTAATTAAATTAAATTTCATCTAACTTGGAAGAAGACCTTTAATTAAATTAAATTTCATCTGACTTTCTGCTGTTTGCATCACAGTTCTGAAAATTAAACAAATTGGGATGCATTAAACTGCTACGGGCCCTCGTTGTCTGTTATTCCACTATATAGTAGATGCGCACGAGACTTTTTGGCTTCACAAGCCCAAAACTTTCCATAGATACGTCCATAAACTTTATATTTTTATGGCTTCCTCGTTAAACCAAGACTTCTTCAATTCTTTAATGTCTTGACCAGACGGATGTAATGAGGAAAATAATTTTAAATTCTTTTAAAAAATAAAGTATATTATAAAGTTAAGGTGATTTTTATGGTAGATTATTGTTTATCAACTATATTCTTATTTCTTAAATATAATATAAAATTTTATTCTATATAATTTTAATCTTAAACTTTTATTTACCATTTTAATTATAATATACAGGTCCAAGATGTAGACCAATTGGTTCATCCAAACCCCATACGGGGGCGGAGGTCCAAGGTTCAAATTTCGGACCTCGTTGGACCGCTTGTCCTTTTCCTAGTGCTTTTAGGGGCATAAAAGGTTTAAAATGATTGTGACAGTTATAAGGGCGACCATAAAAGCTGGACAACTTACCCCAATTCGTGACGACTACCAATTCACCATATTAAAAAATATATATATATATAATATACAATCTTATTCCATATAATTTTAATCTTAAACTTCTATTTACAATTTTCAAATCTCTAAAGCTTGTGAAAGTGGCAAACCACGTTTCCAGAAGTGTCCAAGAGAGTTCAACTGATTTGCTGTTGCTTGGTTCACAATCCACATTATCTTTACCCAAAGGTTTGAGAACTTCCACCGACCGACATCAAACACACTTCCTAATCCCACAGACGACGGACACATTTTCCAAGACCTACAAGTTTATCGCGCATAAACTGACCGTCTACTTATCAAAATTCTATTGCCCTGCCCCATATTTGGTAGGTTAGTCTTTTAAATCAATATATTTATATATCGGTTTTTATTACATGTTGAGGAATTATCTAATTCAAAGAACCCCTTTGTTCCAATTATGTTACACCAATTCAAAAGCTACGAAGATTAACTCAATAACAATTAGACAGACTAAAGTGTCCTACCATACAAACAATAATAACTATTATACATGTGAATTTATCTAGTTTTTTTATTATCAATGATTTCACAAACTATAAAAATGTTTTTAAACCTAATCTAATAAACTTCAAAAACTTACTAATCCAATAACCCTTACAGATATTATTATGTAAGAAGGTAGAGCAAGTCCCAACTATATGGACCGTGGCCGTCGGTGCGTCGTACATGTGACCAAGTCAAAACTGTCTTCCTCTTTTATAAATAACCAAAACAAGATCCATCTTCTCGCAGTTACAGCAAAAGAATATCATGGAAAGGATCGCAGCGGAGAAAGGAGAGGACTGTGCCGATATTAAACGCAATATGGACGAGATGCAAGCCAGATATCATGGAAAGAACAAGAACAAGAGCAAAAGCAAGAGCAACGCTGGCAAAAGAGAGCTTCAAGGTCCCAGGCCGGGGCCTCTCAAGATTTGCAAGGAATCTAACAAGTGCATGGATAGACTTCTCAGGAAACCTGTGATTATATACCTCAGGTCTCCCGAGGTAATCCACACGGAACCCACGAATTTCATGGCTTTGTTGCAGCGACTGACAGGAAAAAAGGACTCCCCTTCAAACGAAAAAGAAGAAGACTCCAACGATGTAAAATCAAGCAATTCTGCCTTAAATCCTTCACTGTGTGATAATCATCAGAATAATTTTGTATTCGGTTTGGAGCAGCCGCAGGTTCCGTATCAAATCCTGCCTTCCACGACGCCGCCGCCAAAATTGTGTGCGAGTAGTGATCACTTGCAGCTTTGTGAAGAATTTTCTCCATGTTGGCGTTCGATGGCATTGGCAGAACATAAGTTTGAGTTGCACTTGATTTCAGATGCGGAATTGTTCTCTTCCCAGCAAGACTGTCTCTTCGCGGAATTGCAGTCTTTCGATTACTTCGATGAACATTGCGAACTGTGAAGTTCGATCGGCGTTCCCAATCTTGTGGGTAATGAAGACGTCAATACCTACGCAATTATTTTACATTATTTTATTATTTGATGATGTGATGTATGAAGTAAACGAAAGTTTGGATAATGGATTCTGGTCTATTAATTTTCGTTCTCCTCTTTGTGAAAACACATTTCTCATGTGTGAGATATAAGTCTGCCGACATATTTTTAAGGTGGGATTTTGTAGTCCTACCTTTTCCAATGGCTTTAAAGGGCCGGCACCCTCTAAAGTAGTTTGATACCCTATTCGTACGGGTCGGGAATACCTCCATAAGGTGGTGTTATTCCATGAACCTCCATCGATAGGGGTCCGAGATACGAGTTTGCCGACATACTTTAGGATGGAATTTTGTATTTTAGTGATATATATTTTTATGCACTTTTGTATTATTTAAAAAGATTGCCAATATTAATGAGATTTTGGTTTAATGGTCGGTATATGGGTGAAGTTATGGTTTAAATGTCTTAAATGTCTACATCACTAAATAGGTTAAATAGTTCGATGATATGATTAAATAGAAGTAAAAATAAATAAAAAATATTTTCTTACCTTTCTTTAAAAAAGAAAATAGTAAGACAAATATTACATATTCTATTAAGAAAAAGATATGTTTTTATGATAAAATTTTGTATAATTTAAAATAATTAAAAAGACATTTTGTTATTTGTGATGGATAAAAAAAAAATCATAATGAGAAGTTTTGATTTTGAAAATGTTTTTCAAGTAGACTATGATGCCATTGGAAAGATTATTGGTGTAGTGTTGAGCCAAGAAGGTAGGCCCGTGGCATTATTTGTTGCCTAGATATTTTGTCTTGTATATTGATCATAAAGCTTTGCAGTACTTGAATAGTCAAAGCAAGTTGAGCATTAGGTAAACTAAGTGGGTAGAATACCTTTACTTTAAAGCACAAGTTAGGAAAGAGCAACTAGGTTGTAGATGCTTTAAGTAGAAGGATGTTATTGCTCAAGATAATGCATGTTGAATGCATAGGACTAGATGAGATGAAGAACTAGTGCAAGGATGATCCAAACTTTGACAAGGCATGATAGGAATACAGTGAATTTGAGCATAGGGTGTCGAATGATTTTTCTTTCAAGATGGATTCTTGTTCAAGGATAGGAAATTGTGCATTCCTCAAGGATTTATGAGGGAGAATCTAGTTTGAGAGAACCATAGTGGAAGTCTAGGAGGTCATTTTGGGAGAGACAAAACCATTGCTCAGCTAAGAGAAATAATTTTGGCCTAGTTTAGCTAAGGATGAAGAAAATTTTGTGGCCAAGTGTAGAACATGGTAATTTTTTGAGAAGCTTAGTTGGTGATAAGCCAAAGCAATGGGATCTTGTACTTCCATAAGATAATTTTACATACAATGATTCCATTAATAGGTCCATAGGAAAATTACCATTCCAAATAGTCTATGGAAGGTCACTCAAAGGAGTGACTGATCTAGTCAAGGTTATAGCTGAGAGGGCAAATATTGTAGCAAAGGACCTCATATAACACTTCAAGAAGCTGCATGGTGATATCAAGAGGAGGATCAATCAAAGCAATCAATATTATAAGCAAAAAGTAGATAAAAATGAGGGTGAAGTCATATCAAGTTGGAGATCTGGTTATGGTGTTCTTGAGAAAGGAAATATTTCCTAAAGGTACTTATAACAAGCTCAAGATGAAGAAAATTAGACCATGCAAGATAATCAAAAAGTTTTTTGATAATGCCTATGAGATTGAGCTCCCTAAGGGGATAGATATCTCACCCATTTTTAATGTATTAGACTTGCACCCATATTCTAGAGATAATACTACTGCTCAATTTCTTGAATTGAACAAGCATGGATTAGAGGAATCAACTACCTGAGAAGTGATTAATCAAATTGATAAAATTCTAGGTGAAAAAATGGGCAAGAAAACTAGGCATAGACAGTATAAGGAGTTCCTTGTGTTGTGAAAGGGAAAAATAACAAACAAAGACACTTGGATAAGTGAGGTAGAGTTAGCTTGCTTATAGAAAGCTCCAATTTTAAATTGAGATCTGTGAGTAGGGGATCATGATTTTTTTGTACCTGTGTTGACTGATGTAAGAGCATCCAAGTGGGGTCATGTTTTTTTTTTGTGCACATGGTTGTTCGTTTTTTGAATATGGGTTGGTGCACATGTTTTGGTGCATATGGTTTGCTGCACATGGTTTTCTGTATGTGGTTTTGTGTATGTGCACATGGATTTTTACACATGGTTTGTGCATTTAGTTTTGATGTGCACATGGTTGGCTATAAAAAACATAAAAAAAAGGATGGTAGAGTTGAGCTTTAGGAGCAAGATCAAAGACTTGGGGAGAGAACGAAAGTTGCAAACCAAGGTTGCAAAAGTGATTTAAAGGTTGTATTGAAGCATGAAACTAGATTTCTAATAATGTAACTATTGATATTATGCAAATCAATTGTAATCTATTTTTGTTTTCACTTTCTCTGTATTTTGAATGACTGTCAACATTTGAGGAGGCAAAGCATGTATTGTTCTCTACAAGAAATGATAATATTCTTTTTTTTTGTGGAAGATTATTTGATTTCTCTGAGTAATATTCATGTATTTTAAGCTTGCATCCTATTGGGTTAAGAATTATGTGCATTGTGACCACACTTCTTGACTACGTCAATTGGTCTCTCATCCAGATAACCAAATTTAAATAATGAGGAAGGTGGCCCCTATTGTGCCCTCAACCCTCAAAAGGGTATCCTTACTTCAACAAAAATAATATATCCTGTTTTTATTTATTGTAAATTATAGTTTTCAATAATAATTATTAAAAAAAATCAATTTTTATTGTTTGAATTGAACAACCCTTATTTTAATAAATTTAGAAGAAGATAATCCTATACTTTTTATAAATTAGTAAATGCAATTTTCTTTTATAATTAAAAAAATTATATTTATAATATTATCAAAATTTAAAAACACATTTCATCTAAAATATTATTATAACAATAAATATAAAATTTAAATAATTAAAATTAAAATTTTAAAAAATTATCCATTTCCATCTGCTTTAGGTGACACGACAATTTACAACTCCATACATCTAACAATACGACTAATTAAAATAACATGGCAGCTAACAATCCGACTATAATGGTTTACAAAGAAAAGTAATTGAAAATGAAATTAAGACGTCATGGCAGCTAACCAACTCCCATATATATAAAAGTTTGGATTGATTTTTTTTGGTATCTCTAAAAAAATATTAATTAAGGAAATCTAATAATAATTATGTTTTAATTTTCACTAAACATAAATATTATCATAATATTAAAAGTAGTGTTTATCTTTAATAAATAATTAAAATTAATATGTAATTTTTGTGGGGACGTTTTAATGGTATGTGGTTGAATTTTCATTGAGGATACCCAAGTTTAACTCATGGAAGGGTGATCCTTATTGTTCCCATAGGAAAGATGACTCTAGTTGTGCCTCAACATTACTTCAACAAAAATAATATATTTTATTTTTTCTCTTATAAACCCTCATTATTTCCATAGAGAAAGTGGTCCTAATTGTAACTCAACATTACTTTAACAAAAATAATATATTTTATTTTTATTTTATATGATTGTAAATTTTTATTTTAATTGTTTCAATTGAGCAACTAGCAAGTGGAGAAGAAGATATAATCCTATGCTTTTCATAAACTAATTAACACAGTTTTTATAAATTAAAGAAAAAAATTATACTTATAATAGTGTCAAACTTAAAAAACACAGTTGAAATAATTAAAAATTAAATTTCAATTTTTTCCTGTTTCATATGCCTTGGGTGACCAACAATTTACAACTCCATACCTTTTTAACAATACGTCATGGCAGCTAACAATCCAACCATAGAAAATAATTGAAAATGAAACCCAACTAATTAAAAAGTCATGGCAGCCAACAATCCAACCATAGTAGTCTACAAAGAAAAGTAATTGAAAATGAAATAGATTAATTACATAGAAAGGTATAAACACATTTAAAACGACTGATATTATATGTCATATAATTCACAAAGTTCCAAACATTATATCAGCTTCGAATCTTCTTTACAAATATATGTGATTTAGATGAAACACGGTAGGCATACAATAAAACTTGGAAGAAGACCTTTAATTAAATTAAATTTCATCTAACTTGGAAGAAGACCTTTAATTAAATTAAATTTCATCTGACTTTCTGCTGTTTGCATCACAGTTCTGAAAATTAAACAAATTGGGATGCATTAAACTGCTACGGGCCCTCGTTGTCTGTCATTCCACTATATAGTAAATGCGCACGAGACTTTTTGGCTTCACAAGCCCAAAACTTCCATCGATACGTCCATAAACTTTATATTTTTATGGCTTCCTCGTTAAACCAAGACTTCTTCAATTCTTTAATGTCTTGACCAGACGGATGTAATGAGGAAAATAATTTTAAATTTAAAAAAAAAAAAAAAGTATATTATAAAGTTAAGGTGATTTTTATGGTAGATTATTGTTTATCTAATATAATTATTCAACTATATTCTTATTATTTAAATATAATATAAAATTTTATTCTATATAATTTTAATCTTAAACTTTTATTTACAATTTTAATTATAATATACAGGTCCCATGTAGACTAATTGGTTCATCCAAACTCCATAAGGGGCGGAGGTCCAAGGTTCAAATTTCGGCCTCCTGGTGCTTTCAAGGGCATAAAAGGTTTAAAATGATTGTGGCAGTTAGAAGGTGCTTTCAAGGGCATAAAAGCTTTAAAATGATTGTGGCAGTTATAAGGTCAAGGGCATAAGAGGTTTAAAATGATTGTGGCAGTTATAAGGTCAAGGGCATAAGAGGTTTAAAATGATTGTGGCAGTTATAGGGGCGGCCATAAAAGCTGGACAACCTACCCGAATTGATGGAATTCATCATATTAAAAAATATATATATAATATACAATCTTATTCCATATAATTTTAATCTTAATCTTCTATTTACAATTTTCAAATCTCTATTTTTTTTTTTAAAGCTTGTGAAAGTGGCAAACCATGTTTCCAGAAGCGTCCAAGAGAGTTCAACTGATTTGCTGTTGCTTGGTCCACAATCCACAAAGGTTTGAGAACTTCCACCGGCCGACATCAAACATACTTCCTAATTCCACAGACGACGGACACATTTTCCAAGACCTACAAGTTTATCGCGCATAAACTGACCGTCTACTTATCAAAATTCAATTGCCCTGTCCCATATTTGGTAGGTTAGTCTTTTAAATCAATATATATTTATATATCGGTTTTTATTACATGTTGAGGAATTATCTAATTCAAAGAACCCCTTTGTTCCAATTATGTTACACCAATTCAAAAGCTACGAAGATTAACTCAATAACAATTAGACAGACGAAATTGTTCTACCATACAAACAATAATAACTATTATTTTATATTTGTTTTATACATTGTGAATTTATCTACAGTTTTTTATTATCAATGATTTCACACAAATTAAAAAAAAATTAGGTAAAACTATAAAAATGTTTTAAAACCTAATCTTCGAAAACTTACTAATCCAATAACCCTTACAGATATTATTTCTCAGCAGGTAGAGCAAGTCCCGACTATATGGACCGTGGCCGTCGGTGCGTCGTACATGTGACCAAGTCAAAACTGTCTTCCTCTTTTATAAATAACCAAAACAAGATCCATCTTCTCGCAGTTACAGCAAAAGAATATCATGGAAAGGATCGCAGCGGAGAAAGGAGACGACTGTGCCGATATTAAGCGCAGTATGGACGAGATGCAAGCCAGATATCATGGAAAGAACAAGAACAAGAGCAACGCTGGCAAAAGAGAGCTTCAAGGTCCCAGGCCGGGGCCTCTCAAGATTTGCAAGGAATCTAACAAGTGCATGCATAGACTTCTCAGGAAACCTGTGATTATATACCTCAGGTCTCCCGAGGTAATCCACACGGAACCCACGAATTTCATGGCTTTGGTGCAGCGACTGACAGGAAAAAAGGACTCCCCTTCAAACGAAAAAGAAGAAGACTCCAACGATGTAAAATCAAGCAATTCTGCCTTAAATCCGTCACTGTGTGATAATGATCAGAACAATTTTGTATTCGGTTTGGAGCAACCGCAGGTTCCGTATCAAATCCTGCCTTCCACGACGCCGCCGCCGCCGCCAAAATTGTTCTCTTCCCAACAAGACTGTCTCTTCGCCGAATTGCAGTCTTTCGATTACTTCGATGAACATTGCGAACTGTGAAGTTCGATCGGCGTTCCCAATCTTGTGGGTAATGAAGAGGTCAATACCTACGCAATTATTTTACATTATTTTATTATTTTATGATGTGATGTATGAAGTAAACGAAAGTTTGGATAATGGATTCTGGTCTATTAATTTTCGTTCTCCTCTTTGTGAAAACACATTTCACATGTGTGAGATATAAGTCTGCCGACATATTTTTAAGGTGGGATTTTGTAGTCCTACCTTTTCCAATGGCTTTAAAGGGCCGGCACCCTCTAAAGTAGTTTGATACCCTATTCGTACGGGTCGGGAGTACCTCCATAAGGTGGTGTTATTCCATGAACCTCCATCGATAGGGGTCCGAGATACGAGTTTGCCGACATACTTTATGATGGAATTTTGTATTTTAGTGATATATATTTTTATGCACTTTTGTATTATTTAAAAAGATTGTCCAATATTAATGAGATTTTGGTTTAATGGTTGGTATATGGATGAAGTTATGGTTTAAATGTCTTAAATGTCTGCATCACTAAATAGGTTAAATAGTTCGATGATATGATTAAATAGAAGTAAAAATAAATAAAAAATATTTTCGGACCTTTCTTTAAAAAGGAAAATAGTAAGACAAATATTACATATTCTATTAAGAAAAAGATATGTTTTTATGATAAAATTTTGTATAATTTAAAATAATTAAATAGACATTTTGTTATTTGTGATGGATAAAAAAAATTCATAATGAGAAGTTTTGATTTTGAAAATGTTTTTCTAGTAGACTATGATGCCATTGGAAAGATTATTGGTGCAGTGTTGAGCCAAGAAGGTAGGCCCGTGGCATTATTTGTTGCCTAGATATTTTGTCTTGTATATTGATCATAAAGCTTTGCAGTACTTGAATAGTCAAAGCAAGTTGAGCATTAGGTAGACTAAGTGGGTAGAATACCTTTACTTTAAAGCACAAGTTAGGAAAGAGCAACTAGGTTGTAGATGCTTTATGTAGAAGGGTGTTATTGCTCAAGATAATGCATGTTGAATGCATAGGACTAGATGAGATGAAGAACTAGTGCAAGGATGATCCAAACTTTGACAAGGCATGATAGGAATACAGTGAATTTGAGCATAGGGTGTCGAATGATTTTTCTTTCAAGATGGATTCTTGTTCAAGGATAGGAAATTGTGCATTCCTCAAGGATTTATGAGGGAGAATCTAGTTTGAGAGAACCATAGTGGAAGTCTAGGAGGTTATTTTGGGAGCAACAAAACCATTGCTCAGCTAAGAGAAATACTTTTGGCCTAGTTTAGCTAAGGATGCAGAAAATTTTGTGGCCAAGTGTAGAACATGCCAACTTGCAAAGGGCACTAGGCAAAATACCAGGTTATATACTCCATTGCCTATTCCCAATGGACCTTGGGAGGATATAAGCATAGATTTTGTTTTGGTTTTACTAAGAACCCAAAGAGGCTAGCAACATATTTGTGGTTGTAGATAAAATTTCAAAAATGGCTCATTTTATCTCATTCAAGAAGATCGTTGATGCCAACAATGTGGCTAGGCTATTCTTCCAAGAAATTATAAAATTACATGGATTGTCAAGGAACATTACTACTAACAGGGATGTCAAATTCATGGGATAGTTGGAAAATGCTATGGTAAAGGCTAGGAACTAGACTGGATTTCAGTTATGCTTATCATCCACAAACTTATGGATAGTATGAAGTGTTTAATAGAAGCTTTGGTAATTTTTTGAGAAGCTTAGTTGGTTATAATCCAAAGCAATGAGATCTTGTACTTGCATAAGCTAAGATTGCATACAATGATTCCATTAATAGATCCATAGGAAAATCATTATTCCAACTAGTCTATTGAAGGTCACCCAAAGGAGTGACTGATCTAGTCAAGGTTATAGCTGAGAGGGCAAATGTTGTAGCAAAGAACCTCATAGAGCACTTCAAGAAGTTACATGGTGATATCAAGAGGAGGATCATTCAAAGAAATCAATATTATAAGCAAAAAATAGATAAAAAAGGAATGTGAAGTCATATCAATTTGGAGATCTGGTTATGCTGTTCTTGAGAAATGAAAATTTCCTAAAGGTACTTATAACAAGCTCAAGATGAAAAAAATTGGACTATGCAAGATAATCAAATTTTTTTTTTATAATGCCTATGAGATTGAGCTCCTTAAGGGGATAGATATCTCACCCATTTTTAATGTATCATACTTGCACCCATATGTTGGAGATAATACTGCTGCTAAAGTTCTTGAATCAGTTGGAACAAACATGGATTAGAGGAATCAAATGCCTGAGAAGCAAACTAATCAGATTGACAAAATTCTAGGTGAAATATTGGTCAAGAAAACTAGGCATAGGCAGTATAAGGAGTTCCTTATGCAATGAAAGGAAAGAACAACAAATGAAGACACTTGGATAAGTGAGGCAGAGTTAGCTCGCTTATAGAGAGCTCCAATTTTGAATTGAGATTTATGAGCAGGGGCTCATGATTCTTTTGTACCTGTGTTGACTGATGTAGCAGAATCCAAATGGGGTCATGTTTTTTTTTTTATACATGGTTGTTAGCTTTGTGTATGTAGAATGGTGCATATGGTTTGGTGCACATGGTTTGGTTTATGTGGTTTTGTGTATGTGGTTGTGCACGTGGTTTGGTGCATGTAGTTTTGTGTATGTAGTTGTGCATGTGGTTTGATGCACGTGATTTTGTGTATGTGGTTGTGCACGTGGTTGCGTACACATGGTTTGTGCATTTAGTTTTGATGTGCACATGGTTCGCTATAAAAAAACACAAAAAAGGGATGGTAGAGTTGAGCTTTAGGAATAGGACCAAAGACTTGGGGAGAGAACGTAGGTTGTGAACCAAGGTTGCAAAAGTGGTTTAAAGGTTGTATTGAACCGTGAAACTAGATTTCTAATACTATAACCATTGATATTATGCAAATCAATTGTAACCTAGTTTTGTTTTCTCTTTCTTTGTATTTCTAATGACTGTTAGCATTTGAGGAGGCAAAGCATGTATTGTTCTCTACAAGAAATGATAATGTTTTTTTTTGGAAGCTTATTTGAGTTTTCCGAATAATATTCTTGTATTTTAAACTTGCATCCTATTGGGTTAGGAATTACCTGCGCTGCAACCACGTTTCTTCACTACGTCAATTAGACTCTCATCCAAATAACCAAATTCAAATAATGGGGAAGGTGGCCCCTATTGTGCCCTCAACCCTCAAAACAGTATCCTTATTTCAATAAAAATAATATATTCTATTTTTATTTATTGTAAACTATAATTTTTATTAGAAAATTTTAATTTTTATTGTTTGAATTGAACAATGAAACCTTCAAAAGAGTATTCCTACTTCAATAAAAATAATATATTCTATTTTTATTTATTGTAAACTATAATTTTTATTGTTTGAATTGAACAATGAATTTAGAAGAAGATAATCCTATGCTTTTTATAAACTAATAAATACAAATTTCTTTTATAATTAAAATACTTATAATATTATCCAAATTTAAAAACACATTTCATCTAAAATTTTACTATAACAATAAATGTTAAATTTAAATAATTATATTAAAAAAATAATCCATTTCCATCTGCCTTTGGCGACAAAGCAATTTACAACTCCATACATCTAACAATACGATTAATTAAAAATAACATGTCAGCTAACAATCCAACGATTTACAAAGAAAAGTAATTGAAAATGAAACACAACTAATTAAGACGTCATGGCAGCTAACAATCCAACCTCAATTATCTACAAATAAAAGTAATTGACAATGAAACATAACTAATTTAAACGCAAGGCAACAAACAATCCAACCATAATAGTCTACAAAGAAAAGTAATAGAAAATGAAACAAATTAATTACATAGAAAGGTATCAACTTTAAAAACAACAGATATGTAATATAATTCACAAATTTCCAAACAATATTATATTTTATATATAAGATTCGAATCTTCCTTACAAATAAATGATTTAGTAGATGAAACACGAGACCAGACGTCCTGCTGTTTCCATCACAGTTTAAAAAATTAAGAAAAAACCGGAAGTATTAAACTGCTACGTGCCTTCGTTGTCTGTAATTCCAATATGTAGTAAATGCGCACGGGACTTTGCTTCACAAGCCCAAAACGTTCCATCTATACCTCCTTAAATTCTAGGTCTAGGTGGATTGGTAAGTTGGGGCGCTTATCCAGAGGAGACCTAGGTTCCAATCCCACGGGCTTGCCCATGCATAGACAGTAGCCCAGATCTGATTTCTCTGAGTGGTGCGCCAGATTGATGACGATGGTTGCGTCCGGCGGTCCCCATCTCACTCCGGGTTACCATGTGCCGAGAAGGTGGAAGTCCTGGGAGCCTTCGTAGATAGTTTGAACCCTACCAACTGTACTGGTAGTTACTAAAAATCGTGATTGTAACCATTGCTTCTATATACAAAAAAAATTCTGTATTTTTATGACCGCGTTAATCGAAGACTTCTTTAATGCTTTAATTTACTAAAAAGAATTCTAGAAAATAATAAGCAGATTGAAAGCAATTGAGAATTGAAAACAACTGAATGTTCGTAACGTTAGAATTCGTTGGGGTCGGCAAACGGAACCTCTCTTAAAGATATGATAGATAGATATAAGATATGGTGATAGGGATGTAATAAAAAAATATTAAGTGAAATAGTTTTTAATCTTTATAAGATTATATAAAAACAACATTATTTAATATATAATTATTTAATTATTATATACATAACATATTTTTATATTAAAATTTAATTTTACTTTAAAACCTTTTCTATTATAATATACGTTTTATTTCATATAATTTTAAATTTTAAACTTTTATTTAAAAAATTTTAATTTTTTATAATAATAGTTATAAAAAAATTTGAAAAGCCTATGAAAGTGGCAAACAATGTCTCTAGAAGTGTCCAAGAGAGTTCTACTGAATTGTTGTTGCTTGGTCCATAATCCACATTTTCTCTACCAGGTTGAGATAAAAGTCCTTTTAAGAAAATACCCAAAGGTTTGAGAACTTCCACCGGCCGATATCAAACATACTTCCTTATTTCACAGACGATGGAGACATTTTCCAAGAAGTGGTACTGTATACATATCAAAATTATATTGCCTTGTCTCATATTTCACAGAAGCGGTACTGTCTACATATCCAAATTCTATTGCACTGTCTCATATTTGGTTGGTTGCAAAAATTTTCTCTCATATCTAGGTATCAATTTTCTCTCATATCTTTTATTAGAATTTTTTTCTCTCAGATCTAGGTACTCTCAGATATTTTATTAGACTTTTGTCTATATATGCTGCTGCTTTTGATTTATAGGTTGAACAAAGAGATGTAAAAATTGCATCCCTGCTTGGAGATTTGAAGGAGAAAATACACATGCAACAACTTGAAGGTTTTGAAGGAGGAGGTGTAGGTGTTGCTTGTAGGTTGAGAAAATTTCTCTACAGATTGAATCAGTCTTCTATACAATGGTACCAAAATTTTGATAGTTACTTGTTGCAGATTGAATTTTTTTGTAACCTTGCAGATCCATGTGTATATTACAAAACAAAAAGTAAAAGTTTTGTAACTTTGGTTTTGTATGTGGATGACATCCTCCTAATTGGGAATAATAAACAATTGATTTCAAAAACTAATGAGTTGTTATGGAAAAACTTTGATATGAAGGACTCGGGTTAGGCATGTCATTGTTTGGGCATTGATATTGTCAAAGATACAAGAGGATACAATTATGGCTTTCCAAAAAGGATTATATTAACCAAAATTTGAAGGAATTTGAAATGCAGGAGAGTAAACCTACCAAAAATAGTTAAATTATCTGCAAAAATGTGTCCAGCTACAATTAAAGAAAAGGAGAGGATGAAGAAAATTTCATATGCAGAGGCTGTGCGCTCATTGATGTATGCAATGGTATGTACCAGACCTGATATTTCTTATGTTATTGGTATGGTTAGCAAATATATGTCAAATCCTGGAAAGGAACATTAGACTACTGTTAAAAGAATTTTCAAATATTTACAAGGTACTAAAGATCATGTTCAATTTTATCAACCCAAGAAAAATGAAGAGTTTTGATTGGAGATACATGTAGACGCAGATTGGGCAAGTGAATTGGACAACCATAAGTCAACAAGAGGATATGTCTTCACTTTGTATGGTGGTGCAGTGAGCTGGAGGAGTAAAAAATAAACTGTTATAGCTTTGTCAAGTGTTGAAATAGAATATATTTTTTCTATTGGTGCTGCAAAAGAAGTTGTTTGGTTGATGAGGTTGTGCAAAGGTTTGCATTTGAACCAAGAATATGTTGAAATAAAATGTGACAACCAAAGTGCAATAGCACTTGCATATTCTTCATCATTCCATGAAAGGACAAAATACATTGCAGTGAAATATCATTTTGTGCATGATATGGTGGAGAGTGGAATGATCAACCTGATCAAATGCAAAACCCAAGAGAATGTAGCAGATGCACTTACTAAGGTTGTCACAACTCAAAAGCACCAATTTTGCAACAATGAGATTGAGATAAAATATTGTAAAAAAATCCTACATCAAGTGGGAGTTTGTTATTGAGATAAAAAATTGCAAAAAAATCTTGCATCAAGTGGGAGTTTGTTACAATGTGCAAGTGTTGCATGATTTTCCTATTTAGTGACAAAATCTTCTAGAAAGATCACAAAAACCTCTTTTTGGAGACTTCATGTTTTTTGGTATGACTTGGAAGATTCTGAAAGACTAGTAAACCCTAGAAGATTTCAGAAGATTGTTTGGGTGGACAAATTAGAAAACCCTCTCATTTTGTGATTATAAAAATAAAGTTGCATGTATGTAAAAAACCATTGGAGAGTTCCTCTAAATAAATATATGTTTTTATAAAAATATTGAGTCCTCCTTTTATCTGCTATTTTTGTAGACAATTTTTATTCTATGTTTGCTTTAGCATAAGCTTTGTTTTTCTTTTCAAGTAAAATAAAAGTTTGAGTTGGACTTGATTTCATACACAATGAATAAGTAGGATTTAAAATTGCAACCTTATAGGCCCTTCAAAAACCATTTTACTATTCAAAATGAAAATTACCTTTCTTGCAAAATTTAAATTTTATTTTTCATTCTTCAATATTTGAAGTGTAGGTAGTAGTCCAACCTTTAATTTAAAGGATGATTAAAAATTTTACCCATAAAAAACTAATGTGTATAATATATTATGTTATAATATATTAAACAAAAAAAAATGGAAAACCCATATTTAAAGGAATAATATGGTTCAATATAAGTGTTTTATAAGCTCGTGTGCTATTAATAAGAATGATATCAACACGTTTCATAAAAAAACAACATTTCATTGTTTATATTTATCTTAATGATATGGATTTGTTAATATCACTACTTAAATAAAAATAAAATGGTTGAATTTAAGTGGATTAGAATTTTGTTTTTGGTATATTGAAAGGTGGGTTTTGAAAGGGCTTCAAAACCTTGTTAGGAAAGGAGCAACATTACACCAAATACAACAGAACAACCAAAAGGCCAAAAAAAAGGGACTATCCTAGAGGGATGAACCCAAAAGTTACAACAAGTGCAACATTACAACCCAATGGCCAACAAAATAGAGGGACAATCCCAAAGGGATGCACCCATCTAATACTAAACCAAAAGAAAAACTTTTATAAAAAACAAATAACAAAGATATGGGCACATCAACAAAGGAAATCAATTTTCAATTATTTCCACATGATCACCAGGGATGCCATATTGAATCTTGAAGAGCTGATTGAGCTACACGTGGAGATCCTCCATGGTTTTAGTAGTTTGATTGTCAATTATCTGTAGTTCTAGCAACATTGGTAGTAGCAAAAATATTTGTGGTGGTGTTTGAAACCAAAGTTAGAATTCAGACTTTATTTTTGGTGGGCTATCATCATTTGAAATGTGGTTGGGGTTGACTTTTATGGATACCCTTCATTATTTGCTTTTTTGGACCTTCCAGAACCACCTAACTTGTTGGCATTCATTTTCTTCCTACTTGAGTTTCCTCAATGAATGATGCCTTAATTCGAGCCTTGAATTGTCAGACTCTTGCTTGACAGAACTAGGAGTTCTAGATTTAGGTTTAGTGGACACAAATTCGATATCATCCTCCTCATTGAGCTCCTCAATAAAAATGGTGATGTGTCTAGGGCTTCCCATAAGAGGTTCAGGAGGGTTACTGGGGACTACGACTCTTTGAGTGAATTCTTTCATTTTCTTCCTGCTTGAGTTTCCTCAATGAATGATGCCTTAATTTGAACCCTGAACTGTTAGACTCTTGCTTGATAGAACCAGGAGTTCTGGATTTAGGTTTAGGGGACACAAATTCGGTATCATTCTCCTCATTGAGCTCCTCAATGGCAATGGTGATGTGGCTAGGGCTTCCCATAAGAGGTTCAGGAGGGTTACTGGGGACTATGACTCTTTGAGTGAATTCTTCTAGGGCATGCTTATAACGCATCAGGAGTAGGCCTTGGTGGGATGGGTGGCAGGGTTATGCATAATAACTATTTATCGCCAAATTGGCTAAAATTAGGATTTTCAAATTTTGGAATTGGCTAATATTTGGGACCCTTGACTAGGGTCCATTAGCCAAAAATTTCTAGGTATAATTTTTTTTGGGGGTTGATTCGCCCTAATTTTATAATAATTTGACCATTTTAAGTTTAAATTTCCAACATTGCCCCTAATAATAGTGAACCTTCTATATGTGTTTGGACACTATTTGCCTGGATTTCAAAAATGATTCACCAAATTTTTATAAATATATTTTGGGGCCAACCCCTTATGCATAATCTTGATGGGTGGGAAGACTTCTATTTTCAGAATATGAAATGAAGCAAGTACTCAAGGATGTTCACATGCTTAACATATTTGAGGTGGTTAAGAAATGCTAAATACAAATTGCATAGTGGGAGGTTAATGTTATCAACTGTAATATATTGTAAAATAGGTATCATCACTCTATCCCATAGGGAGAAGAGGTATGCCCTAACTATACCACCATTTTTTAAAACTAAATATTTACCTTTATCCATGAAGAAGTTGGTTTCTACTGTGAAGTTGTGCCTATATTTACAAATGATGCACCCATCGATAGGAAATACGGTGACATCAGCCAAAAAATGAACATTGATTACAAACTCTAGGTCCTGGACTATGACGCTCCCATTATCCCATGAATTGAAAATATCATTAGAAACTTCTTCATAAATGCCATAAAATTTCTTCAGGAATGGGATAAAGTTATGAGATCCAAGAATATCTTCACTCATAGGGTCCAATTAGAGAGTTTTCGTCTCAAGGAGGGCCATGGTAGAGTCACAAAACTTGGGCCAGGGACAGAGGAACAAGAGGGAATAATGCATTAAAACATCCCCATCATTAGATTTATAGCCGCTGAAAGAGCACAATATTTTGATGTGAGAAAAATTTGTTGACCACTTAAGGCTTCAATTGGTGGACAAAGTTGAATCATGAACCCCAGAGCAACAAATGTTTTCAATTTGGGAAAGGTTCCAATTATGAAAGTCGTCCTTTATGAAAGTCATGAATTAGACTTATTTTGAATGACATTAATATAACATATATTTAAAAATCAAGAAGGCATAACACTTTCAGAATTTGTGGGTTCATTATCCCACATTATGGGCATTGGAGCAACCATGATGTGTTAAAAATAAATGAGACCCATTATCATAGAAGCCTCCATGCAGGGCCTTCTCAAATGTCCTTTGGAGGCATAGACTCATTGTAATGTGGGTGAATTATTGGCACAAGGTTTGACTTGTTGTTTGATAAATAAGCATTTTGAGTTGTCATTGATTGATTGATCACAACCTTACCTTTTACTAGAAGGCATTCAAATATATTTTTAAGTTATTTAATTAAATAGTTTTAATTAATTAATAATGTTTTATTAATTTAATTCCAAATTAAAATTGCATTAATTTTTGTAATTTTTACCTTATACAACCTCCTGTAATAGCCTAAGAAGGCTAAAATCATGCTCTCTTTTCCAATCATCAGCCTTGGGAAGCTATTGTAAAGCCTAAGAGGTAATTTTTTGTTTTGTAAAATATTCGCACAATCTTGTAACCCATCAAATTTTGGGGAAAATCTATTGTCATTGCCTAGGACAAGGCAAGAAATTGTAAACATCATTTTGGCTCATTGCAAGTGCTTGAAAAATAACACCATTGTAATTGCGCTATGAGGCAAATTTTTTACTCTTATTGAGAAGATTTTGGTAGCCTTCCTAGCTTACATCAGGGTACAAATGGCTACTAATTTGGTGGATAAAGTGGCTGCCATAGCTACTGTAATTAACCTCTTGGCTGATAAGGTTTAAAATATCACTGATCCTAGTGGGTATAGTCCAGCCCCTGACCATTACAATCAATTCAAATGTGAGGTCAAAAATTTATGATGGGTCTTAGGATCTAGACATCCTCAACAACTGGATTCTAGATATGGATACCTGGTTCGACTATAGAAAAATTCATAAATATGAACAAGTCTCTTTTGCTAAGCTCAAGCTTTTGGGTATCGTCAAGGCCTTGATACAAGACTACCAACGCACCTAGGATCCCATTGATACTTGGGATGAGTTAGTAAAAATATTGAAGGACACATTCTATATTTTTAATTTTATTGAAGATCTTGACTTCCAATGGCTTCATTTAAGGCAAGGATACCACATTATTATCCAAGACTATGTTGGAAATGTCAACGAATTGAGGATTCTAAATGGAATCGTGGACTCAACTCTAAAACTCATTAAAAAATTTAAAAGTGGTTTGCAATATCTACTCTTTAGGGAGTTAAAGTATACACCTTGCACTACTTTTAATGAAGTGTATAATATATCACAACTTGAAGAGAAGAAAATGGCTACTAAATCAGGTCAGGTGCATCTCACTCTTCTAGTGAATCCAAAGCACCTAAACAAGTGCGATTGTAGCAATATCAGCCACAACAATTAGGAAAGACATAAACATATTCTTATCTTGATATTTCCTCTTCTTCTTCTTCCTCTTATTTTAATGGTAAATAATTTGTAATCATTATAAAATATGAGGGCATCTCGAGTTCAAGTGATTCAAAAAGAATAATAGTTTTCTTGCAAAGGAGGCACCACAAGATGAGCCCCTTGATATAGCCAGTGAGGCTAGGAATTATGAAGAACTTCAAGGTAAACTCAACCATGTGGCCCTCATGCATCACAAAATTCATCGGGATAGTCTCTTTTTCACAAGAGCACATATCCTACACAACTTTGTTGTATCTTCAATTTTTGACAATGGATCTCAAACCAATCTCATTGCTAAATTCATAGTCGATCAACTCAAATTGCTTATCGAACCCCATCCTTCCTCATATTCACTTGGATGGAAGTATGAGAATTCAACTTCTGCAATCACTAGACGTTGTATTATATCTTTTGCCTTTGGACCACACTATGTGGATCGATTCACTTGTGATGTGACTCCCATGGACTACTATGGAATGATTTTAGGCCAACCATATCAATACGATAAGCGGGTTTGATATAATGCTTTTAACAAAACACACATGCTGCATCATCAGAATAAGGACTTCCTTATTCATAATCTTCCACAAGCCCAATTCTTGATGTCATCACCAAGAATAAGGACATTCGTGCTTTCGCTACTAAGGATTTCATTCCTCCTCCATCATAAGTACCTCCTCCTATTGCTCCTCCTGCTCCTTATGTTGTTCCACATCGAGCACTACAATGATCTCCTTCAATGTCACCTCCATAGGTTCGATATGTTTAGCTTATTTTGTAGCTTTCGTAGTAGGCACTTGCTCCTTGTACTAGTTTTTCACTTGGTGAGGGAGTAATTTCTTGACGTTGTTTCTCTCTATTGATATACCAAGGCTTTCACGATATTATTCTAACCATTTATGAGATATGTATGCAGCATTTGGTGACTCACCCTTTCACTCCTATTGTACAAGCATTGGAGTCCAACGCTTCTTGAGTGGGGAGTTATGATGAGGGCATCATGTTCTTGTTGTTAGTCCTAGGTTAGATTTATTTAATTTCTTTCCTAGGTTTGATTTACAAATAACCTATCACAAGTCTTCGACTCACGTAGATTTCTATCTAGATGACTATGTTGGCCATTAGCTAGACTTAGTTAGTAGTTAACTAGAAATTAGGATTAGTTGGCATTTGTACCTTCCAATTTTTCCTCCTACGTGATCTAGGCATATGGTTATGTATTTTGGCATTTTGGTTCCTATAAAAGCATTATCAATAATAAAACTATTAGTTTGGTTTGAATACATTTTCAGTTGTGGATGTAGCACCAATGTATATAATTAAGGATGGTGCAAGGCATTTACCATAAGGAAGACACCCTTGATTAATGCGACAAAATCAATCCTAGCAAAAACCTTAGCGCATGGATCAAACGATGATTTTTATTAGTAATGGTGAGTAATGCAATGTGTGAATACAACGCGGTTTGCAGTGGTGTGAAAATTTATTGCTTATTTTTGTTTATTGTTGATGTTTTTCTGATATGTTTGTATTTTGAAGGATTTTTAATGCTTTTGGATTACGATGTTTTTGTGATGATTTTGTATTTTGGTTTTTCTGATGTTTTTGTATTTTGAATTATTTTGTGATGTTTTTGTATTTTGATTTTATTTTTGAAGAGAAATAAATAGCACCGATAAACTAAAATAGAAAAGTAGTAATAACAAAATCAAAAGAAGAAGATCGTAGATTTATACATTACACAATATTTACCCTGGAAACACTTAATCAAGAAAACCAGCATAGTATTATCTTATTATTGCATTAACTTGATCTATCCAATATATTAATATTCTCCTTCTGTCTCTCACCAAACCCTAATGCATGTGTGATATATATAACAAAGGCACATGCATGAATTTTACAATATCATGGGCAAAAAATCAAGGGTTCAAATATAGTAACCCTAAAAGCCTATATGGGTCTAAATATAACTTAAAAAACCCTAAAAATTTGGTCGGGGGCTGCCACCCCAAGACCCCTACTTTTCGGAGGGCTACCATCCTCGAACCTCTATTTAGGGCTCGACCTAGACCCAAACCCTGACGAGTATATCGTACACAGCATCTAGTACCTTTTAGTGTTAACCCCACCAGAATAACATGGAAAATATTCAACATATTTTCAAAAATTTTGTTTTTGTATTTTGTTTTTTGATGTTTTTGTATTTTTGTTTTTCTGATGTTTTCGTATTTTGAATGATTATGTGATGTTTTTGAATTTTAGTTTTTCTAATGTTTTTATATTTTTTATTCATGTACAATACTAGCTATGAATTAGGAATAGAAGACATGCAAATGAAGTATATTGATCGGTTTAATTTCTTCAATTCACTCAAGGATGGCAATTTTGTATGCTTCACTGTCGAATATTTATGCACGATGAATGTACTAATCTAGTTGGTGGAAAACTTGTAACGCAACTGCAGTGGAAGGCTCAAATTTTGCCGATTTTTTTTAAGAACTAAATTCCATACTTGAAATTCTCAAGGATGTACTTTATTATTGTAGGCCCGTTTGGCTCTGTCTTAATAGACACGAAGGTGCTCAAGCACAATAAATCATCATTCATCAAACAAGGTCAATTGATAAAGGTGTGCTTGCTGAGAAGTATCATCATCGATAAATTCTTGTAATGATATGCACAATGATGGTATTTCAATATCAAGAGACATGACAGTCTCGACACCATAGACTAGTGAGAACTGTGTTGCCCTAGTTGGTGTGCATATGCTTGTTTGATAAGCTCATAATACCAGAGAAGTTGGAGATACCAATATTAATTATTTTCTTTAGGATGGCAATGATAGTTTTGTTGGTTGCCTCCACTTTCCCATTACTCTATGGATAGTAAGGAGTCATAAAGCTGTGTTGAATGTTATACTTAGTGCAAAGTGCTCGAACATACTTATTATTGAATGAATTACCATTATTTGAATTGATCTTGGATGGGATACCAAAACTATAAATGGTGTGATGGAGTATGAACTTCATGATTCGAGGTTCGAACATACTGGTAAGATAAATTGCCTCAACCCATTTGGTAAAGTACTCAATAGTAATGATGATGAATGTATGGCATGTTGAGGAAGGAGAAGATATATTTCCTACAATATCGAAACATCATTGCAAGAATGACCAAAGAGATTGGATTGGTTATAATGCATGTGATGGTACATGGGTTAAGTTGGCATGATGTTGATATTTAGACATTTTTTTACATATATACATGTTGGTTATTAATCTGATACTGCATGGGGAATGAAGGTGGACCAATACCAACATCGAATGATCATCGATTTGGGATGGGGTGGTCGATCTCCAGAGGAGTCCGGTTCCTCTAGGGTGGTTCCAGCTATCTATGTCATAAAGTGGGAAAAGTGAAAAGGGAGAAAGAAATAGAAAAATGGTCAGAGCTAGAACTCACAAGGATGGATATATCTGCATCAAGACATAGGCATACATCACACCATGAATGGAAACATAAACCTAACACCTAACAGATCAACCAACTATACCTTCAATAAATGCTTTCGAGTGAAGAGCGAAGAGTAAATTCTAGAACGGGAAAACGGGTGCATGAAATATATAACACATAATTAGAGAACTCCCATCCTAACATATTTAATATAAATAAACCCCCCAACCCATATTACAAATACAAATTCCAAAGCCACTAAGTGAATCCCATGAAATACAAACTGTAAAAATATATGAAATCACTTAAATGACCAAAGCATAAATAAAAACTCATACATTCAATGCAAATAAATGAAGGTATAATTGAATACCAAATAGTGCTAACTTAATATTTACATAGTGGTTAGAAACCCTACATATGAATTATAATGGCTAAAGAGCCACCCTTAGGAATGGCGAAAATTCTACTATCAAATTTAAAATTTAAACATTAATGGTAGTAGAAGGGAAGATAGTGCTTGGAGAAGATAGGTTATTAGCTGGTACACTACTCCTCGATATGGTAATGATCTTCTAGAAGGAGGTAGATGTGTTCGATTTGATCTAGGTCCTTGGAACCTTCTGAAATTTTGATCCAATTCATTAATCTCTATCTACCTCACCTCTCTGTTCAGTATAAAAATCTTCTGGTTAGGTAGTGAAGGACTAGAATTAATAACCTTAGGAGCAATGTATCTCAAATTAGTCACCTCTACGTACTTTATCCTAGTACTAGGCCGCTGTAGCAATGAATTCTCCTCTTGTTTGAATTTTAGGCATTTGCAAAAATTTTGCGAGCTGGTTGGGTGCTTTATTTATCTTTATTTTTTCCCAAGTAGTCATCAATAAGGAGAGTGATTACTTTTTTAGGGTTCCACCCTATTTTCACTTGAAATTTCCACCTGAGAATGGGTGGGAGACTTCATCCTTCTTACGAGTGGGGTATACAATATTTCTGCCCTTGCTTGGTCGATTTAAATGCCTGCCCAATAAGTGGTCGGGTATTTTAGATAATTTAACCCAAAGAAAAGTATGAATCATCTGCCCTATCTATTATCCGTCCATATTCATTATGTAGTCCTCTTGCTTCTCGTAGCTACCCATCATTGATGCTATCACCATCCATCTTTCGCTCGTCCATTGATGTTTCTAAAACTTGGCAAACTATTTGGAAAAGGATATCACTTCTAAAAGAAAGAGTGGGTGGAGGGTGCAAAATTTCACCCATACTACTATTATGGTTTATGGAAATAATAACATCTTCTTTCTAAATGCATCTATCAACTTATAAAATAGAATATTTAGATGGAAGCAAATCTCTTTAATCATTTCTTCTTATATCTTCCATATTTTTCTTCTTTATTTACCTTGAATATTTTTGAATCTATTTTTATTTATTTTTGTGCTTTGAATCCATTTTTTTCTTTTATCATATAGGTCCTTTTTTCTTAATAATGCTACATCGTTCCAAGTTTAAACTAGTTGTCTTTTTTATTTTATTTTATTTTATTTTATTTCTAATAAGCTATGTGTGGCTTGTATTTGGGGCCACTCCCATTACGAAAACAAAACATTATATTGATCTTATTACATTTCTAAAAATTTAATTAAATCATATCCAACTTTGGCATTCTATCGGAGACATTCTTCATTTACTTTTCTATCAAAAATATTCTTCATCTTCCTCAAACTGCTATGTTTACACAATCAACTCCTTTTATATCAATTTCCTTCAAAAATTTAAATTATGTCAAGATGAAATTCAACATTGAGAATGGCAAATATTTGCTACCCAACTTCGATATCCAAAAATATCTTGTCTATAGCAACCTCACAATTTCTTATTACCTTTTTTTAAGGGTTCTTATTCATTCCTCTAATATTTCAAGATATTATTTTTATTGTTATTTTTTAATTTTATTTTTGGGTTTAGCCCCACTTCTTGTTAACACTTGTGATACTTGCTTTTGTTTTCCCTTTATAAATATCCCTTTGTATTTCTTTTTCTCTTTGTTTTTGCCTCTTGGGTCTTCCTCTTTTTTTTTTTTTTTCATTCTCAACAATACTTTCATCTTCAATACTCTTTTTAATATTCTCACACTGCTCATAACAAGACTTATCATCTTTAGTTTTACCTTGTTTTGAAGGATCTGAAGTGCAAGGAATAACCTCAAAAGCACACTCTTATTTATATTTCCCTAGAGACCCTAAAGTACAAGGATGCTCTTCTGTAGCAATTACCTTCTTATTCTACCCTAAAAACCCTAAATTGTTATGGGTTTCTTCCAACCTCATTTCTATATTATTCTGCTCTTGAAACCTTAAAGTGCAAGGGATAATATCTTCACCACTTTCACTTTTATTACTTGAAAAGGATTCTATACTACTTGAGGAAAATTAAGATGATTTACCTAGAATAAATTTGATCTTTTTTGCTATATATGTTTTGGGTTTATCTCGACATATTCTTTTGCACATTTAAATCCTTCTAAACTTACTAATTGATATTGTCAATAGGATTTCTTTACCTCTTCTTTTGGAGTGGAATATCCTTGATATGATCTAGCTTATATTTTGAATGATTTACTTGATTTATCTTGAATTTTATCTCATGGCTAAAAAATTTCATCTCTTTATTCATAGTTTTTACTTTGCAAACTCTTTCCATGTGTCCAATCTCAAAATAATTATGGCAACAAAATGCAATATTTTCATAATCTACTTGTTGATCCCATTCTCTTGATTCATATTTAATCTTAATGGATTGTGGCAAAGGTTTTGAAATATCCATAACAACACATATTTGAGTATATATAGCATGCTTTCACTCCTTAGTTGTTTGTCATTCCTTGATGAATTCCCCTAGGGTATTTCTAATATTTTTCAAAACATCCTTATTTATAAGTTGATATGGAAGTCCAAAAAGCCTAACCCACACTAGAAGCTTCTAAATAGTTTCTATCTCAACTAAAAAAAAATTATTCCATGGTCTCAGATAAAGTGCAATTCTTCCCATAAACCATGGACTACCAACCATTATTTTATCCCTAATTTCTGAACTAGAAAAGATGATTAAGAAAAAATATGTAGGAAGAAAATTCACAGAATAATTTGAATTCAATCCCCACTTCCACTTGATCCAATTTTGAATCTCCAAAAACCCTGACCATGATCTATGGAACTTACATATTAGCCCTCTACTTTTAAGAACCATTATATCATGCTCAATCATCTCATACTTGATACTTACTTCTGGTGTACCATCTACTACCTAGATCGAACTTGCCATGTATTCACTCTTTCACTTATCTCCAACTTGGGCCTTCATACTTCCAACAAGGGAATTTTTATTTCTATATAGACCATCATGACTTCCCATTAGGGATTTCAAAATGACTTCCCTTCCATAATAGTTAATAAGGATTGCTCTTGGCTTGTAATACCTCTTGGTTTGTACTCCCTCTTTGCTTGCACTCACTCTTGCTCCCAGCTTGCACACTCTCTTGCCTCACACTTACTCCTGGATTGCACTCCATCCTGGATCACAATTTCTCATGTCTCTTATTTTTCAGGGTATTCCTTCACTTCAACAAGTTTTTGGAAATAATTTTCCACACATTCGTGGTAAGGGTTTGAAGCATTGATGCACTATGGATGAAATTACTGCTCTTTAGCCATGATTGAATCCCAGATTGTGCTTCCTCTTAGTTTACATTATATTTTGATTCACACTCTCTCCTACCTCACATTCTCTCCTACCTCATGCTCACTTCCAACTTGCACTCCTTCTTGCCTCATAATTAGCCTTATATCTTCTTTTTACTAGAATTCCTTGGATTCAACAATTTTTTGGAAATAATATTCCACACATTCATGATTGATGCACTATGGATGAACCTTTTGCTCTTCTATCATGACTGCTATACTTACTCCCATATTACACTTTCACTCACTTTTGGTTGCACTCACTTACACTCGCTTTTGGTTGCATTTAATCAAACTTGTTGTTGCACTTACTCCCCGATCGCTCCTGCACTTGCTGTTGCACTTACGCTAGCTTGTGCTCACACTTGATAAACTAGTTATCTTTTTAAACTAGTATATTTATGTTTTTTCCCTAAAAAAATTTCTCCAATGATTAAAAGCTTCTCCTTAAAATCCACTAATAATACATTGTCAATCACAATGTCTAAAATATAAAGGCTTAAATGTTATCCACCACTCTTTAGCATCAATATCATCCTTACCATAAAATTTTGACAATTACATGAGCTCAACAAAAAAATTCACAATGTAAATGAAGGTTTCATAAAAATAATATTTCATATATCTCCATATCACCACCAAATTTAATTCAAATTATCATACTAATGGAATTAGACTTAAAAATTTCCTTCAAAATGTAATAAATGATAGTTGATTTGCTACACAAAATGATAGACATCACAAATTTCCTTATTCTAAAAAAATATGATTTGAAAAACATCACTATAAGTATTTCATAGACTTAATTTAAGGTTTTATAAATCCCTCAATACTAATTTAATTTCTTCATGTGATAAATCAAATTATTTTATTTTTTCATTTTTGAAAAATATGGCATAATAATCATATATCTAGCAAATATGTGGCTCTTGGGACTATGGTATTTTCTAGAAAAAAACTTACATAAAATTTCTAAAGCTTGAAAAAAATTTCACTTTACAAAAATAATTTATTTATACCAATTATTATGAACCTTGATGATCATAAACAAAAATTAACATCCAACATGTAAAATTATCAAATATATCACCCACAAAGCAATAATTTGCATAATAAGTGAATATAGATCATAATACCCTTAAGGTAGGGCATATCGAACAATAGTCTTCAAGGAAGGAATAATTCCACAAGATATCCCAAGATGAGAGGTCTACTCTATAGGCAAAGACAATTACAAAGTAATACTTTATATGATCAAATAGATGATGATTATATTTGCATGATACCTTATGCATGTGCTCTTCACCTAATGCTTCTTGGGGAGGGTTAATCATGTCAACTTACTAACTATTAACGAACTCATTGTTACAATATAATTTAAAACTTAGGTTATATATAGACCATGTCAATTATCCATAACATTTGGATATATAATATAATGGCATATTACTTTATACCTATCCCTACTCCTTGAAAAATTACATCTATCTTCTCTTCATTATGAAAAGTAAAGCTATAAAATATCCCTTTGGGAATATAATGATAGCAAATGCTCCTTTGAATTGCCATATCCTTATTTCCCAATCATGAAGGTCCATTATGAATTCTTATACCCCTAATAATTGATAGATAAGTGCTTTCCTCTTTATCTTTTTATCTTCTTATCAAGTTTCTTCCTTTCAATATTTATTATCACACTCCTATATTTTCCATGCATGCCGATATTTTGGTTGAGATTGTTAACTAAGTCCATAATTGCCATGATCTCATACTTCCATCAATTTTACCAATTAATTGAACTCTAGCTTACCTTTAGCAAAGCATCTATAAAGGATAAACTTGAAGGGTCCAACCAACCCCCTCTTCCCTTTTGTATATAAATCAAAATATGGGTAATGTAAATTTATTAAAGCATAGGAATATCACAAATTCAAATATGAAAAACTTACCAAGTTTGCACCTTGGATGATTAGATCATCAAACCCTTATAGATCCAAGCCTCCCTCTCAACAACTAGAACAAAGGAAAAAGTATGATTCCCCATGATTACCATATCTAATAAATAATTGAATATCATTTGAAGAATGAGCTTATACATATCCTATATTTTTAAAAAGTCAAAGATATAATTCTAAAATATGATGGTTCCCATGGTTTGCTTAGTCCTTTTTTTATTGGTTAAATAGGATTAAAATGGTCACCATTCATGTTATATCATTAACACATAGTGATATTACAACAACTTTATAATTATTCATATATCACTTAGCAAGATTCGAACCTAGATCTCCTCCTTGAAAGTCAAGAAGTTTAATTTATTGAGATCATGTCATTTTATTGCTTAGCCCTATATTAAAAAATATTGTTTTTATATTTAAATAAAATAATTTTAACCTAATTTTATATTTTTAATTAATTTTGTAAGCATGCCATTAACTCACTATTTATATATTAAAATAATTTAAAAATGATAAACTTATTATTATTATTATTATTTAATACATAAGGGAATCGATAATACCCATTGGATGCTGCCACTATAAACCCTAGCCTATTGGGTTACATGAATTCAATGGGACCCTCGACCCTCTAGGGGTATCAAACTTGGGAAACTAATCGAAAAACACTAGGTCGCCACCATCCAACCTATCCCCTTATAAGAACATTTTGGTTTGAACCTTGGACCTCCTAAAGAGAAAGCCAAAGCCCTATTATTGCATTGTCCTTGTTAGATAAAAATAAACTTATTATTTATAATGTATAAAAAATCCAACTAAAATAATAATATGATTAGAATAAATAAAATTAACTCTATTATAATCAAAAATTAAATTCGTTGAATTTTAATAAAGAGACATAGTTTCAAATATTCAAATATTACTAAGGAATACATGCATAACATCCAAATTGTTCTAATATATTTATATGATCATGTTGTAATACAAGTTGGGCTTGCTTCAATTCCATATACTCAATTAAAAAGTCATCTCTATCATTAAAATTATACAATAAAAAGGAACAATAGTTTGAATAAGTTTGTTGGATAGAATCGTGGAGTACACGCAACAAAGCTAGGTTTGTAAATTGAAGTATAAAGAAAATAAAATAAAATAAATAAAACACAAGAAGCGACAATTTTTTTATTTTTCTTGAAACTAGAGTGTGCTCAGATCTATTCATTTTTATAAAATTACAGTAGGTCCAGTTCTTGACTGATATCTTAAAAAAAATGACACAAGAAGCATCAATAATTTTTTAGAACCAAAGTGTGCTTAGATCTATTTGTGTGAAGAAAATAAAGGCTAGACAAAAATATTTCTAGAACTGAATCATGCAAAAGGTGAAAGGAGTTACTTTGATAGGGAGAAATATTTTTGTGCATGTGAATGGTTGTTTGAAGAATTGTTTTAGTTGGAATCATGGAGTACATGTAACAAATCGAGGGTTTACAAAGGTAAAATATTAACCTTTATTTTTATTTGATTTTTTTTAAATGGTAGTATAGACTAGGAAAATGGTTTCTTGTGTGATGGAGAATGAAGAGGAAATTTTAGGATTTTAGAGGACCCCTTGAGGGGCAACACATATTTTTAACTATAAGGGCCAGGGGTCCCATTTTTGGACAAGACTTAGAAGTTGGGAACTAGGGATCCTTGGGTTTTTTGAGTGGCTTGAATATGACTACAGGTCATCAAAATTTAGTGGATAGATGAGAGTCTATATTAGTAGGTTTAGAATATGTTACTTTTCCTATTGAATGCTCACTCTTAGGTGTGTTAGAACCTTCTACTCAAGTGATGGACCTAATGAATGAGCATGTAATTCATTGTGCAAAAAAAAATGAGTAGGCTCCCAACAACCTAGACTTCTTTTGCTTGATATAGTTTCATTTATTTGGTTCTGGTTTTATTGGTAAAGGTCTTGACTTAGATGCCCTAAGTGGAGTGGATCCAAAATTTAATTTAACATAGAATACAACTTTAGTTACTAAAGTGTGTAAGGTACACAATGTAGTTAAAAAGAGAAGGTCAAAGATCAAAATGGTACTTGGGGAAGACCTGATTATGGAATAAGTTCTAGATTTTTTGGGGAAGGTCCTTATTGGGAAGTTTCATGGACATAAAATAGTTGATAATACACTAAATGAGTGGTTGCAGAAGGTATGGGTCCTAATTTTAGGATATGGGCCAATTTTTTACTTACTTGAGAAAGGATAGATAGGTTTATTTTTTGGTTTGAGGAGTATGCAAAAGTAATTTTTGGGAGTTCGTTGGTATTAGGGGTCTTCTTTTTTGCCTTTGAAGGATTGGATATTTTGCTTTGATATTAGGATTGAAGTTGCTGGGAAAATCCTAATATATGTGAAACTTCTAGGTCTGCCAATGGAGTTATGGTCGAAATGAGCTTTGAAAGATATTGGAGATTCATTAGGTAAACCTTGAATATAGATGTTTCTTTCAAATCTAGTATTTTTTGGTCTATCGCTTAGGTTTTGGTTGAGATGGATATTAGTGAAGGCCTATAAGAATGTATGGAGATAGTTGTGGGGAATACAATTTATAATCAAATCATGGACTATTTGAATATTCCTTTTAGATGTGTTTATTATCATGTTTATGGATATATTGCTAAGGAATGTCCTAAATATTTCACACTAAAATTTTGGAGGAGAAAACAAATGACTAGACGAGATTTTAAGTCAGTAAACAACATTAAGGAGATACCTATTTTTTAGAGCATAGTAGTGCTCCATGATTGAACACAAACAAGAAAAATGAATGTTGTTGAACTTAGAACTAGAACTCTAGAGAAGGAGGAAGAATTTTTTGGCGTTGCTTTATCTCTAGTTCACTATTCATAGGTTGTTAGAGAAGGAGACATAGTCATAAAGAAAATTTTGAAAGGGTTGCAACCTAATTCTATTAATTTTTTTTGTCAATCATCTAAGCCTTATGATACTTACTATCCAATGCAAGTGAAGAGTAATATGAAATTAGGTAATAAAAAAAATTGGATACTTATGAATCTTCGGAGAGAAGACCCAAGGACAAGGACTTTTCTAGGGGTTTGTACAATGGGCCAAAAACCTCAAACACATTGAATAGGGATTGTGATTCAATACCTCTACTATTGGGGAAAGTCTTTTTGACCTACCGGCTGACCTTTCTAGGGAAGTATCTATTTAAGGGAATGGTTTAGAGACTAATTTCTCTTGTAGATATTTGTTATGTTCTAGGAAAAGGGAATCTGCATTGAGAACTTATGTAGTTTATGGAAGGTTAGGGTTAGGTTTGGACCTTATAAAGAACTTTTTTCACTTCCTCAACAAGTAGGAATTTTTTTTATTCCATGCATAGGAGAAGGCTTTGAGGGAAATTCAATAGTGTAAAAAAAAATGTATCAAAGGGATCCTTAGAGTGAGATAAAACCCCTCTAAGATGTTAACGCATCTTGTTATCCCTTAATATCTCAGGTCTTGGTAGTCCCTCTAAAATACTTGTTGTAGCTAGGCTGGTGGACATTTATAATCCAAATGTTATACTTTTACAAGAAACCATGGGGGTGAGTACAAAATTCATTGAGGGGTTAAGTAAATTGCTTAGGAACTAGGAGTTCTTGGCCCTAGATTCTACCAAAAATTTAGGGGGTGTTTTTATTGGATGGAAGAACTCAATATCCTTAATTAATCCTTCCTTTATGGTTTTAGGTTTATGATATAATTATTTTTTAAAGACTTAGGTTTGAGGTTATCATTTATTAACTGTTATGGTCTCTATCAAGATATGTAGGTCTTTTGGGATTATTTTTTCTCCTAGATATGTGTTAGGGATGAAAGAGTTATCATTGGTGGTGAATTAAATTTTACAATGAATAAAAATGAGGTATAGGGAGAATCTTCAAGACTTGATAGACTTGCATATTACTTCAAGCATAATTTTAAATAAGCTAGTTTAATTGATTTGGAACCAATACAGTTATTGCTTACATGGATAAATAATAGAGTTGGGGAAGCTAGTTGGACATATTTTTGATCTTAGAGTCATTATGCAATGAAATAGATAGAAAAAGATCGTGGGTTGATACTGGAGATGGCTCGGATAATTATCCTATACTTCTTAAATTTTAAATTTAGGAGGTAAAACCTGCCTATACTTTTAAGCTCAATTCAATTTGGTTGGAGGAAGAAGGATTTCAACAATTGATTAAAAAATAATGGATTGGTTATGACCAAATTTTGAGGTTATCAATGAGTTTTCAGTTTGTTGTTGCTTTAAAAAATTCAAAAGGAGATGGCATCTTGGATTGCAATTAAAAAAGAGAGTATGGATAGAAATCTTAAGTTGGTGAAGAAGGTAATTTTAGAAATTCATAAAAAGAATGAGGTTGGTTTTAATAAAGAGGAGGAGAAAACACAACTAGTTGAACTAGAAATTATGAAGAACAAATTCTTGGAGTGGAGGGAAGCTAAATGAAGAAATAAAAGTAGAGTTGTATGGTTAAAAAAAGGGATGAAAATACTAAGTTTTTTCATAATTTTTCTAATCATAGGAAGACGGTTAACACTATCTAGGATATGCAAAATGAAGAAGGGTTCCTCATTAGGAGTTTCTCCAAGTTAGCAAATTTTGGAGTAAAACATTTTCAATCCATCTACAAAGAACCTAATAGAGTTAACATTGGGGATATTTTAAAGTTAACTACTTTCTTCCCCAATTTTGTAATAGAGGAGGATAATAAATTACTTATTAATGTCATGAAGGAAGAACTAAAATTTGTCCTCACTTATTTCAAAAAGGATAAAAGCTCGGGGTCTGATGGATGGCCTGTGGAGTTTTTCCTAGTTTTCTATGATCTTGTTGAGGAGGATCTTATTAGAGTAATGGAGGAATTTAGATTGTGTGGTCAAGTTTTGGGGGATTTTAACTCCACTTTTTAGATTTTATTCCCAAAAAGAAGAATCCAAAACCTTTGATTAATTTAGACCTATTTCCTTGTGTAACTATATCTTTAAAATAGTTACAAATATTTTGACTGTTAGATTGAAGAAGATTTTCTTTGAAGTTATTTCCCAAGAGAAATTTAGGTTTATAGTAGGTAAGCATATTTTTTGAAACCATAGGAGCTACTAGAGAGGGCCTTGACTCTGTTAAAACTAAAAATATTCTTGTAATGGTCTTTAAACTGGATCTATCTAAAGCTTATGATAGAACTAGTTGGTTGTATATTAGATTGATGATCTTACATGTGGGTTTTAGCTATCTGTTAGTAAAGTAGATTATGGTATATGTTTATTATATTGATATTCTCACAATGACACTGAGAGGGGGGGTGAATCAGTGTAACTATTTAAAAACTTGATTCTGCAACTTTTAAAACTAAAATGCAAGCTTAAAAAAAATAAAGCAAGAATCACACATGAACATCACACAACACAGGATTTAACGAGGTTCACCAATGTGGCTACTCCTCAAATAATGATTGTTTGGACTACAATCCAAATCCAGTCTTTGCAAGGATTCAGTCTTTACAAATTATTTACCAGCACCCACTGGAAGGAGCACCAACCCCTGATTTTTCTGCTGCAACAGATAGGAGCACCAACCCCTTTTACCAAGCACCAACTTGGATTTCAATTTTTTTAACAAAAATATTGACATAAAAATGCCTTCTCTTTTGCAAGACCCTCACTGGTCTAGCTCATACCATTTAATCTCATAGAAGCATAGAGAGACTTGTTAAAGACTCAATATCTTCTTCTCAATCAAAAACCTCTCTCTTAAATTTTCAGAATAAAATGTGCAGGTTTTAGTTCTATTGTCGTTATTCCATACAGCACTCTTACCCAACCACGCCTTTTGATATATTCACAATAAAGCACGGTTGCGGTAACCTCTCTTACTGTGCCTTTTTGATCTTTATATCTGTTTCAATCGAACGGCTATTTCGAAAAACGGCTTTTATTTTTCCCTCCAATTTTCCATGCATTTTCGGCTGTAATCGATCCGTCAAATCTCCTCTGACGCGTTCTGCCTTTTTGCCGCTTTCTTACTGACATGTTCTGACATTCTGCTCTGTTGGTACTGACACCCTTTTCTGTGCAGACTGACAGCCTTTCTGCGCGTTTCGATGCTCTCTGATTCTGTTCTCCTAAACTCTTCGTAACTGCCCACTTAGCCCTTTCACACTTTCTGATGACACTCTTTTCTATACTGCATCGATCCTTCTATTCTACCCGCTACTGTCGTGTCTGACATGCACAACCATCGAGAGGATTTCTTGTTTGTAGAGATTATCTGTAATACTGAGCTTATGCCAGCTTGCAGCATCACGGCCCTGCAACAACCGTTCTTTTCTTAAATGCATTGCTTCGTAACTTTCCCTGTAACTCCAGTTAACTGCTGCAGTATTTTTCTCTAATCTTTCCCCAACACCTGTCACTCTTTAACTGCAGATCTGACTCAAGTTAACTTTACTGTAACTGGTTGCATGCTTATTCGACACCTGTCACTGTGCATGCATCTTTGGCTTTTTCCCGCCAAAACGATTACCTGTCGCGATATCGCGACATTTCTCCCTATTTGACTTTGTCTGGGCTGTTGACTGCGAAAACCTGACTTGTCGCGATATCGCGACGTTTTCTGCCTCCTAGACTTCCTTTCTGTATGCAACCGCGAAAACATTACATGTCGCGATATCGCGACGTTTTTCGCCTCCTCCTACTTTACTCGGCATACACCCGCGAAAATGAAACACGTCGCGAAATCGTGACACTTTTCGCTCTCCGGCACCTTGCTTCGCTTCCACCCGCGAAAATGAAACACGTCGCGAAATCGTGACACTTTTCGCTCTCCGGCACCTTGCTTCGCTTCCACCCGCGAAAATGAAACACGTCGCGAAATCGCGACACTTTTCGCTTTCTCTCCTCGTTTCCTCCTCTTCCTTTTTCTTTCACTTGTCGATATCGCGACACTTTTCGCTTTTGCTGACGTCATCCTCAAAGTTGTCGCGAAATCGCGACGCTTTCGGCTTCCAACGGCTTTTCTTTCAACTTGTCGCGATATCGCGACACTTTCAGCTTTTGCTGACGTCATCCTCAAAGTTGTCGCGAAATCGCGACGCTTCCGGCTTCCAGCGGCTTTTCTTTCAACTTGTCGCGATATCGCGACACTTTCAGTTTTGCTGACGTCATCCTTAGCTTTGTCACGAAATCGCGACGCTTTCGGCCTCCGTACAATTCTCTCTTCATGTAGCCGCGAAAACCTTACTTGTAGCGAAATCGCTACACCCTTTTTGACTTAGTATTTTTCTTTGCTGCGGCTTCCTCTTGCTTCGACTTGTTAAGCTTAGACTTGTAGCGAAATCGCTACCCCATCGTGTTCTGTGTTTTGCACTTGTAGCGAAATCGCTACACCTATGCCCCTTGCATTTCGAACTCGTAGCGAGGTCGCTGCTCCTTTGCACTTTGCAATTTGAACCTGTAGCGAAATCGCTGCATCTTTGCACCTTTCATTTTGAACCTGTAGCGAAATCGCTACACCCTTGCGCCTTGTATTTTGAACTTGTAGCGAAAAAGCTACACCTTTGCGCCGAGCATTTCAAACTTGTAGCGAAATCGCTACACTTTCTTGACTTAGTGTATTTTCTTTGCTTCAGCCAGCGAAACTGCAACATGTAGCGAAATCGCTACAGTTCCTCGACTTTGCTGCTTTGCCTCCAACATGTCGCGAAATCGCGACAGTTTTCATCCTAGGCGCTGCTTCTTCAAACTTGTCGCGAAATCGTGACATTTTTCGTCCTTGGCACCTTTGCTCCAAACTTGTCGCGAAATCGCGACAGTTTCTCGACTTAGCCTCTTTCCTTCCAGCATGTCGCGGAATCGCGACAATTTTTCATGAACTTTCTCTCTCCTCCGACTTGTCGCGAAATCGCGACACTTTTGCTTGCGCCTTCTCTCTCTTCGGCCATGTCGCGAAATCGCGACAATTTGGCATGCATTTTCTCTCTCCTCCGTTATGTCGCGATATCGCGACAGAAAACATGTCGCGATATCGCGACAGTTTTCTTCCTTGTCTTTTTTTGCAAATTTTTGAATCTGGGTCCGCTCTGTTTTCCTTGAAATTCACTGCACTTGATCTGACTGACCTCTGAACTGCATCAACTGCACCAATCTGTCTGTGTTGACAACAATGACAATACTTTTGCAATGCTTTTGCTGCACCTTGCTCAACAATCTCCCCCTTTGGAATTGTTGGCAACACACTGTAACCTTGCTCAATTTCTTCTCCCCCTTTGCCAATAATACCAAAGGGCTGCTGCGGACTCCCCCTAAGTCTATGCACAACATTCTCAGGCATAAAATATTTTAATGCTCCCCCTGAGAATGTGTTTCCCATAGCTAGTCAGTGCTTGGGTAATGTGACTACTCCCAACTTCTTCCGAAGGTATTCAAATACTTCCTTTGGCAAAGGTTTGGTGAATATGTCTGCTACTTGCTCTGTAGTTGGAACAAACTCCAACTTGACCTCGCCTTCTGCAACTTTATCTTTCAAAAAATGATACCGGATTGCAATATGTTTGGTGCGGGAATGCATGACCGGATTCTTTGAAATGTTGATTGCACTAGTGTTATCACATTTGACTGAAATGGGCTCATTGAAGTGAATACCTAGATCTTTCAGTGTTTGTCTCATCCATAATATTTGTGTACAACATGTTGTTGCTGCAATGTATTCTGCCTCGACTGTGGATAGAGAGACTGATTCTTGCTTCTTGTTGTGCCATGCCACCAATTTATCTCCAAGATAAAATGCTCCTCCACTTGTACTTTTTCTATCATCAATACATCTTGCCCAATCTGCATCAGAATATGCAAAAAGAGTGAAGTCTTTTCCTTTTGGATACCATAGGCCATACTCCATAGTACCTTTGAGGTACCTAAAAATTCTTTTCACAATCTGTCACATGAGTTTCTTTTGGACTAGCTCTGAAATCTTGCAACCATGCAAACCGCTCGTAAGATATCCGGTCTTGTGGTCATCAAATACAACAGGCTCCCAATCATAGATCTCGTACATTGTTTGATCAACATCCGGAGATTTATCATCCTTGCTCAACTTGCAACTTGTTGTCATGGGGGTGCTAACAGGCTTACTATCCTCCATAGTGAACTTTTTCAGCATTTCTTTCACATATTTAATTTGAGAAATAAAAATCCCTTTTTCAGTTTGATTAACTTGCAATCCCAGGAAGTATGAAAGTTCACCAATCATAGACATTTCAAATTCTTTCTGCATTTTGTTTGCTATGTCTTTGCATGATTCATCATTTCTGCTCCCAAATATTATATCATCTACATAAACAACAAGGACAATAAAATTGCCATTTTCAGTTTTGATATAGAGGTTACTATCAACCATACCTTTCTTGAATCCTTGCTTAGTGAGATATCTGTCCAATCTTGCATACCAAGCCCTAGGTGCTTGTTTCAAGCCATACAATGCTTTCTTCGACTTGCAAACAAAGTTAGGATTGTCACAGAGTTGAAAACCATCATGCTGTTCAATATATACTTCTTCTTCAAGATTTCCATTCAGAAATGCTGATTTTACATCCATCCGATAAACTTTGAAATTTCTATGAACTCGCTAAAGCCAAAAACAGTCTTATTGCTTCAAGTCCGGCCATTGGTGCAAAAGTCTCTTCAAAATCAATCCCCTCAACTTGAGCATATCCTTTGCAGACTAATCTTGCTTTATTCCTTACAACCTGTCCGTCTTCATTCAATTTGTTTCGAAATATCCATTTAGTACCAATTATGTTTTTATTTTCAGGCCTTGGTACTAATTCCCAGGTATTATTTTTCTCAATTTGATCTAGTTCTTCATTTACTGCCTCCATCCAACTTTCATCCGTGCTTGCTTCAATAATATTTTTGGGCTCAATACTGGATAACAGAGAATAGTTATTTACTACTCTTCTTCTTGTCTGAATGCCAACTGTAGGGTCCCCAATAATCTGCTCTTTGGGATGATTTTTCTGCCATTGCCTGTTCTGAATTTCCTATTTTCTTCTCTTTCCAAATCATCTGAATCTGATTTCTGTCTCTCTTCCTTTTCTTGATCTTCATCTTCTTCAATAAATTCTTCATAGGTTGGGTAGTTTTCATTATTGCTGATTTCTTGTTTCCTGCCTTCATCAACCTTCACATCCGCACTCTCCACAATTTTCTTTAGTCTTTTGTTGTAGCATGTGTAGGCTTTACTTTTTGTTGAGTAACCAAGAAAAATTCCTTCATCAGCTCTATCTTCAAACTTGCCAAGATTGCTTTCAGTTCTTTTAATGTAACACTTGTTGCCGAACACTTTGAAGTATTTTGCTGTAGCCTTTTTGCCAAACCATAGTTCATAAGGTGTTTTGCTTTCATGCGGCCTCAACATACATCTATTCTGAATGTAGACTGCAGTATGAACTGCCTCTTTCCAGAACCTGTCAGCAATTTTGCTCTCTGTTAACATGGTTCTTGCCATTTCTTGCACGATTCTGTTCTTTCTTTCAACTACTCCATTCTCTCTGAGGTGTTCTTGCTGCTAAAAACTGTCTTCTTATTCCATGTTTTTCACAAAATTCTGCAAACTCATCTGAAATAAACTCTCCTCCTCTATCAGATCTCAAGCATTTAATTCTTTTTCCAGATTGATTCTCAACAAGATTTTTGAAGGTTTTAAACATCTCAAAGGCTTCTGATTTTTGTTTCAGAAAGAGTACCCATGTCATTCTGGAAAAATCATCTATACACAGCATAAAATATTTGTATCCATTTATGCTTTCCGTCCTCATGGGTCCACACAAATCAGTGTGAATCAGTTCTAACGGCTTGCTTGTGAAATACTCTTTTGCTTTGAAAGTAGATCTGGTTTGCTTCCCCTTTTGGCATGACTCACAAATGTTGTTTGATGGTTTACCAATAGTGGGTATGTCTCTTACTGCTCTTTTTGAGCTGATTTTTACCAGATTATCAAAGCTTATGTGACCGAGTCTTTTGTGCCACAACCAATTTTCTTCTTCCTGTCCAACCAAGCAAGCTCCTTCTGAAGTCTCCGAGAGAGTATACAAATTTCCAGAAGTTCTCAGTCCAGTGGCTATTAACTTTCCATTTTTTGTCTTTCTTACTTCACAGCCCTCCTTCTTGAAAATTACTTCATGACCTCTGTCACAAATTTGACTTACACTCAGTAAGTTATGCTTCAGACCTACCACAAAAAGAACTTCCTTAGAGTTGATTTTTCCGTCACTTAACTTAACTGATCCTTTACCCACTATCTTTGCTCCATCATTGTTTCCGAATTTCACAGAACCGCCTTCGTATGTCTGTAGCTTATCAAACTTCTGTTTGTCTCCTGTCATGTGACTGGAGCATCCACTGTCCAGAATCCAAGGAGCAGATTTATTCTGTGCTTTGAGAGTTGTTTGAACGATCAGAGATTCCTTGTCTTTCTTCGGTTGTTCCTTTTCTTTCCACTGAGATTTGACAACAGATCTGGTCACTTGCTTAACCTTCTCCCTTTCATTGGCTTGTGACAGTTTTTCGAGAAATTTTCTGTTCTGTTTTGATCCAGTTGATTGATACTTTCTTCCCTGGTATTTATTTCCTGCAAAAGAGCTACGACAATTCCTTGCAATATGTCCGAAGTTATGACGAGTTATAACATTCTACAGCATAATCTATCAAAGGAGAAAAAATATTTCTACTAGTAAACTTTCTTTGTTCTACATTATATCTACAACTTGAGATTTTATGACCATATGCATTGCATTTAAAACAATAACCAGAAAAGGAACGAGTGTACCTGGGTAATGGTTGTTGCCATGTTGTAGTAGGAGCCATGGGTCTTCTTCTTCTTTGATATGTGACTTTGGTAAATCCATCATTTGCAGAACTCCTTTCAAGCTTGGACTTATTGTTTTCTTTTGCTTGATACGGTTTATCTTGATCAACCCTGATCTTGTCTTTATTCTTTATTGGTTCTATAGTTACAACCTTTGAGTCCTTTGAGGATTCTCCTTCATCAAAGCCCAACCCAAATTTGATACCCGTAGGCCTTTGATCATTTAACATTTTATTCAGCTTCGTAGAACTGTCTTCAAATTTATGATGACAACTCAGTTTCTGATTCATCTCTTCTAGCTGCAACCTTAATCCAACTATGTCTTCTTCTAGCTTATTGCACTCATTTATTTTCACGGTTAGCTGAGCTTCAAAATCTTCAGACTTTTTCTTATATTCTTCAGATTGTACTTTCAAACTGATTATTAAATTGCTAGCATCCTCAAATTTTCTTGAAATCTTTTTATTTCTTTTCCTTTCTGCACTTAACTCTTCAAGTGCAGCAACCAACTCACCTTCCAGATCTACCTCAGCCTCATCCTCTAATTTTTCTTCACACTCCTGGGTTTCTTCTGTTCTTTGTTCTTCAAAAGCCATGAACAAGGCTTCACCAGTTTCTTCTTCTGAGTCCTCACTGGAACTATCTTCAGAAGAGTCAATGTTCTTTGAAATGAAGCTTTTCTTCTTGAAGTTCCTTTTTCTAAAATGTGGTTTCTTTTTCCAGGACATTTCTTTCTTGGTGTGTCCCTTCATCACTTCTGTTTTTCTCATTCATTGGGCATTTTGCTGCAAAGTGCCCGATGCCTCCACAGTTAAAGCACTTGAACGGTAGCTTACCTCTATACTTTCCTTTTCCCTTTACCAATTTTCTAACAAAATTTGCTTCGGTTTCATCCGTAGATTCTTCTTCCTCATATTCTTGTTTAGATTTTATATTTTTCCGTGCTTGAAAAGCTGCTTCTCTGTCTGAGGGCTTAGTTTGTCCAATTCTCATTTCATATGCTGTTAAGGAACCGTGCATTTCATCCATACTGAAAAAATTTAAATCTTTAGCTTCTTCTATGGCAGAAACTTTTGCATCAAATCTTTTATGGAGAGTTCTTAGTACCTTCTTCACAACAACTGCATCTTCCATCTCTTCGCCGAGTCCTCTTATTGCATTGATGATTCCATTTACTCTCAGCAAATAGGCTTCTATGTTTTCATCATCAGTCATCTTTAATGCTTCGAACTCGGGCACGATGTGTTTGCGGCTTAGCTTCCTTGATCTTGCTATCTCCTTCATGAATGCTTTGCAGTTTGTCCCATATGTCTTTTGCAGATTTGCAGTTCATGATGCGTATCAACTCACTGTCTACTAATCCACACATAATAGCATTCTTGGCTTTCGAGTTGTTCTCAAACTTTTTCTTCTCAGCCGCATCTGTTGGAGGAACAGAGGGTATGGTGTATCCATTTTCAACAGATTCCCAAATGTCATAACCCAATGCACATAGATATGTCTGCATCCTGAGTCTCCAGAAAGAATAATTTGTTCCATCGAACAGAGGAGCTTTGTTAGAGGAAAAACCTTCACCACCGGCCATTGTGTATCTTCCAAGATCACCTTAGCTGATTAAGCTTGTACAGGTGCCTGGCTCTGATACCAATTGATATTCTCACAATGACACTGAGAGGGGGGGGTGAATCAGTGTAACTATTTAAAAACTTGAATCTGCAACTCTTAAAACTTAAACATGCAAGCTTAAAAACATAGATAAAGCAAGTATCACACAAGAGCATCACACAACACAAGATTTAACGAGGTTCACCGATGTGGCTACTCCTCAAATAATGACTGTTTGGACTACAATCCAAATCCAGTCTTTGCAAGGATTCAATCTTTACAAATTATTTTACCAGCACCCACTGGAAGGAGCACCAACCCCTAATTTTTCTGCTGCAACAGATAGGAGCACCAACTCCTTTTACCAAGCACCAACTTGGATTTCAATTTTTTTAACAAAAATATTGACATAAAAATGCCTTCTCTATTGCAAGACCCTTACTGGTCTATAGCTCATACAATTTAATCTCACGTAAGTATAAAGAGAATTGTTAGAGACTCAATATCTTCTATTCCAATCTAAAACCTCTCTCTTGAATTTTCAGAATAAAATTGCAGGTTTTAGTTCTATGGCTGTTTTTCCATACAACACTCTTACCCAACCACGCCTTTTAATATTCACAATAAAGCACAGTTGCAGTAACCTCTCTTACTGTGCCTTTTTGATCTTTATATCTGTTTCAATCGAACGACTATTTCAAAAAATGGCTTTTATTTTTCCCTCCAATTTTCCATGCATTTTGGCTATCGTAATCGATCCGTCAAATCTCCTCTGACGCGTTCTGCCTTTTCGCCGCTTTCTTACTGACATGTTTTGACATTCTGCTCTGTTGGTACTGACACCCTTTTCTGTGCAGACTGACAGCCTTTCTGTGCGTTTCGATGCTCTCTGATTCTTTTCTCCTAAACTCTACGTAACTGCCCTCTTAGAACTTTCACACTTTCTGATGACACTCTTTTCTATACTGCGTCGATCCTTCTATTCTACCCGCTACTATCGTGTCTGACATGCACAACCATCGAGAGGATTTCTTGTTTGTAGAGATTATCTGTAATATTGCGCTTATGCCGACTTGCAGCATCACGGCCCTGCAACAACCGTTCTTTTCTTAAATGCATTGCTTCGTAACTTTCCCTGTAACTCCAGTTAACTGCTGCAGTATTTTTCTCTAATCTTTCCCCAACACCTGTCACTCTTTAACTGCAGATCTGACTCAAGTTAACTTTACTGTAACTGGCTGCATGCTTATTCGACACCTGTCACTGTGCATGCATCTTTGGCTTTTTCCTGCCAAAACGATTACCTGTCGCGATATCGCGACATTTCTCCCTATTTGACTTTGTCTGGGCTGTTGACTGCGAAAACCTGACTTGTCACGATATCGCGACGTTTTCTGCCTCCTAGACTTCCTTTCTGTATGCAACCGCGAAAACATTACATGTCGCGATATCGCGACGTTTTCTGCCTCCTCCTACTTTACTCGGCATACACCCGCGAAAATGAAACACGTCACGAAATCGTGACACTTTTCGCTCTCCGGCACCTTGCTTCGCTTCCACCCGCGAAAATGAAACACGTCGCGAAATCGTGACACTTTTCGCTCTCCGGCACCTTGCTTCGCTTCCACCCGCGAAAATGAAACACGTCGCGAAATCGTGACACTTTTCGCTTTTGCTGACGTCATCCTCGCGAATCCCGCTTCGGCTCGTTTTTCAACTTGTCGCGATATCGCGACACTTTCGCTTTTGCTGACGTCATCCTCAAAGTTGTCGCGAAATCGCGACGCTTCCGGCTTCCAGCGGCTTTTCTTTCAACTTGTCGCGATATCGCGACACTTTCAGTTTTTGCTGACGTCATCCTCAAAGTTGTCGCGAAATCGCGACGCTTTCGGCTTCCAGCGGCTTTTCTTTCAACTTGTCGCGATATCGCGACACTTTCAGTTTTGCTGACGTCATCCTTAGCTTTGTCACGAAATCGCGACGCTTTCGGCCTCCGTACAATTCTCTCTTCATGTAGCCACGAAAACCTTACTTGTAGCGAAATCGCTACACCCTTTTTGACTTAGTATTTTTCTTTGTTGCGGCTTCCTCTTGCTTCGACTTGTTAAGCTTAGACTTGTAGCGAAATCGCTACCCCATCGTGTTCTGTGTTTTGCACTTGTAGCGAAATCGCTACACCTATGCCCCTTGCATTTCGAACTCGTAGCGAGGTCGCTGCTCCTTTGCACTTTGCAATTTGAACCTGTAGCGAAATCGCTGCATCTTTGCACCTTTCATTTTGAACCTGTAGCGAAATCGCTACACCCTTGCGCCTTGTATTTTGAACTTGTAGCGAAAAAGCTACACCTTTGCGCCGAGCATTTCAAACTTGTAGCGAAATCGCTACACTTTCTTGACTTAGTGTATTTTCTTTGCTTCAACCAATGAAACTGCAACATGTAGCGAAATCGCTACAGTTCCTCGACTTTGCTGCTTTGCCTCCAACATGTCACGAAATCACGACAGTTTTCATCCTAGGCGCTGCTTCTTCAAACTTGTCACGAAATCGTGACATTTTTCGTCCTTGGCACCTTTGCTCCAAACTTGTCACGAAATCATGACAGTTTCTCGACTTAGCCTCTTTCCTTCCAGCATGTCGCAGAATCGCGACAATTTTTCATGAACTTTCTCTCTCCTTCGACTTGTCGCGAAATCGTGACACTTTTGCTTGCGCCTTCTCTCTCTTCGGCCATGTCGCGAAATCGCGACAATTTTGCATGCATTTTCTCTCTCCTCCGTTATGTCGCGAAATCGCGACAGAAAACATGTCGCGATATCGCGACAGTTTTCTTCCTTGTCTTTTTCTGCAAATTTTTGAATCTGGGTCCCCTCTGTTTTCCTTGAAATTCACTGCACTTGATCTGACTGACCTCTGAACTGCATCAACTGCACCAATCTGTCTGTGTTGACAACAATGACAATACTTTTGCAATGCTTTTGCTGCACCTTGCTCAACATATATATCTTTTGATATTCTTATCAATGGATAAAATTCTAGATTCTTTAGCCCCTCAAGAGGATTGAGACATGGATGTCCTTTATCCCCTATACTCTTTTTTATGGTTACTAAAGGATCGAGTAGAGCCATTTTGGATGCGAAAAGGGTAGGATCCATGTCCAAGATCAAAGTGGGGGTCCTTTATTTTTCTCATTTGTTATTTTTTGATGATGTATTGTTGTTTACTAGTGATAGTTTAAGGGAATATAGAAAGTTGAAGGAAATCCTAGACACTTATAGTATTGCTATAGATATGGAGATAAGTTTTTAAAAATATTCTATTTTCTTTAATCGTCTAGAGCAAGAGATTGAACAAGGTCTTATCATACTTTTTCATTCTAATATATTAGATTTCTAGAAAGGATTTAAGTATTTTGTTTTTGTACAAAATCTGAATAGTTACATGAAGAGATATTGTTGATGGCTTTTAGAGAAGATTGAAGCTAGGGTTAACCATTGGTGTAATAGATGGTTATCTATTGATGGGTGATTAACACTTGTAAATTCTATTATCAAGGTAATTCCTATGTTTTTCATTCTTTTACCTTCATTACCAAAGGAGTTCTAGATAAAATAAGAAAACACTACTTTAAATTTATTTAGACTAGACATAAGGAACATGAGGGCCACTTACCAGGTGGCTGGGGACTAGAAATATCCATTATTTTTGTTATTATTTGGCAACAAATAACTTGTGGACGATTTTGACAAGAGAAATATTATGGAAGAAGATTATTGAACATAAGTATATTAGTCCAAGGACCTTTATGGATTGGATCGAAAATCCAAAGAAAAACATAAAAAAAATCATTTAATGGAAGGTGCTAGTACAAGTATTTCATATGATTGGAAAACATTTGGCTTAAAAAGTGGCAATGGTGAACAAGTTAGAATAGGGGTTGATTCTATTTTGGGTTGTGAAGAAAACATTTTACTATCGAAAGCTATAATAGGTTCTTTACAGGACAAGAGTTGTTACTCTATTCATCATGTGGGAGAATCAAATTCTTCTAGTCTTTGGATCTAATGTTGGAAGTAGGCTTGGGTCTTAGGTCTTTTTGCCAAGCAGGATACTTTTTGGAAGGCTTACACTAGTAGTCTTAATGAGAGTCATATCAAGTTGAGAGTTGAATGAGATACTATTTCTTGGAAATACAACAAATATGGGGGTCAATATATGACTAGACTTGGCTACAAAGAAAATTTTGATCCTGATTTCCAAGGGCCTGCTTGGTGGTGGAAGTAGATTTAGAAATTGTCAAACCCAAAAAATACAATTATTTTCATGTGGTTAGATTTGAGAAATAAGACTTTGACTTGGGAATTTTTATAGAGAAGAAGCATACAATATCCAAACATTTGTATGTTGTATCGGTCAGAGGAGGAAAACATCACACATTTGTTAATAAAATACCCTTTTTATCAATAGTTTTAGTTAGGATTTGAAAAAAAAAACTAGAATTGAAAATATTTGGGAAGAAGAAATAGTAGATGTATGCTTAAGATAGTGGTTTTTGAAAAAAGAGCTAAAACAATTTTTGTCTTTACCATGTCTTATATGTTGGGGTATATGGTTGGCACAAAATGTAACTATTTTTTGAAGGAGAGTTTATACCCCCTTTTCAAGTCATTTTTAGGTGAGGACTTTGGTCTCAATCAACAAAGAGCCTTGCAAACGTAAGAAACCATGACAAGTAGATAATTTATTCATTGAAAAGTCTCAAAAATGCGGATATTTTAATGGGGCCAATCAGAGACAATAAAATTTTAGTAGCACGAGAGGTATTGTGTACTTCTTGAATACTCACAATATCAAATTCAAAGTAAGTCTTGGGACGAGTTTCAAAAATTTTGTTGATTATCAAGCGTTGAGATTACTAATGAAGTGTGCTTCGAAGAGAAATGTGAAAAATTTATAAATTTTTGGGGATTACTCTAGTCATAAATAGGATGAATGGATCTATTCAATTATAAAAAAATCTACTTAGACTGGTGGGAGAGATGAACTGTTGGAGGCAATTTCGTTTTTTGAAAATATATCTTTTACTCATGTTTATAGGGAATAAAATCAAGAAGGAGATAGGTTATCAAAAGAAGGTCAATAGGTTCGAGAATATTTCTTGCAAATGGAAGAGATCAAAGATGGAGTTTTATCTTTCACTCACATATCATACCCCTAGTTTCTATGTTAGATTTGTATTTTTACTATGGATTTATCCATTGATTAGAGCTTTATGGTAGATTTTAACTATTTCTTTTTTTCTAGTTTCTATCCTGGCTATGGACATGGAGGTTATTTTGATTATTATGTAATGAAATGTAATGATCTTTATCCTTATTATCCCCATGTTGCTTTGAATATGGGCTTTTCCTCTCAGATCTATTTGACTCTAATATTATATTTTGACTCCCAGTAATCTATTTTATCTTGGTTTTTTTTTGTGCCATGACACTTGAGAAGTGTAATTTTCTTTCATTCTTGAAATAAAATTATGATTTTTTCTCATAAAATAAAATAAAATTATACAATAAAAAATAATGATGAATAAATAAATAATAATAAAAAATAAAATTTATGATATAAATATTTATAAATATTTAGTTATGTTAATAAGTTATAACATTTGTGTATATATTTATAAAAACTTATAATTATAATTTAAATAAAAAATAATTTTTAAAAGTAAGAAACATAATTTCCATCTCATAAAATAGCTAAAATGATTTTTTTACAAGAAAAAAATCATAATTTTATTTCAAGAATGAATGAAAATTACACTTCTTATGTGTCGTGGCACCAAAAAAAACCTAAAGAAAATAAATTACTAGGGGTTAAAATTAAATTATAGTTAGATAGATCAGAGAGGAAAACCCCATATTCAAAACAACATGGAGATAATATGAACAAATATCATTATATTTCAATACATAATCATAAAAATAACCTCCATATCCATAACCAGGATAGAAACCAACGAAAAAGAAACCAATAGAAATAAGAAAACAACAAAAAGAAAATAAATTGTTAAAATCTGCTATAAATATTTAATCAATGGACAAACCCATAGTAAAAACCTAGAGCTAGCATAGAAACTAGGGGTATGATATATGAGTGAAATGTGAAACTCCATCCTTGATCTCTTAAATTTGCAAAAAAACTTCTGGAACTTGCTGACCTTCTTTACATAACCTATTTGCTTCCTAATTTGATTCCCTATAAGCATGAGTTAAAGGGATATTTTTAAAAAAGGAAATTACCTCCAACAGTTCATCTCCAATTGATCTAAGCAAATTATTTTATAATTTAGTATATTCATTCATTTAGTTGATGACTAGAGTAGAATCTCCAAAAAAATATAAATTTTTGATATTTCTCTTCGAAGCACACTTCATTAGTAATCTCAATGCCTAAAACTCAGCAAAATTATTGGAACCTATCCTAAGACCTAATTTGAATTTGGTATAGTGAGTATTAGAGAAGTACAAAATACATCCCGCACTATTAAAATATGATTATCTTTTATTAGCCCCTTCAAAAATGCCCCATGGTTGAGACTCTTCAATGAACAAATTATCTACTTGCCAAGGTTTCTTATGTTTGCAAGGCTCTTTTTTGATTGAGAGCAAAGTCCTCATCTAAAAAATGACCTAAAATGGGGGTATAAACTTCCCTTCAAAAATAGCTACATTTTGTACCAATGATATACCCCAACATATAAGACATGGTAAATAAAGAAACTGTTGCAACTATTTTTTTAAAAAACATCGTCTTAAGCATACCTCCATTGTTTCTCCTTCCCAAATATTTTCAACTCCAATTATCTGTTCAGATTCTAACCAAACATGTTGATAAAAAGGACATTTGATTAACAAATGTGTGATGCTTTCCTCCTATGACTGACAAAACATACAAATACTTGGACCTTATCTGCTTCTCCTTTGTAAAAAATCCCAAGTCAAAGCCTTATTTCTGAAAGTTAACCACATGAAAATAATTGTTATATTTGGGGATGACAATTTCCAAATTTGCTTCCACCACCAAGTAGGCCCTTTGGGATTAGGATCAAAACTTTATTTGTAACCAATTTTAGTCATATAATAACCGTAAATTTATCGTATACCTAAGAAATAGTATCTAGTTTATCTCTCAGCTTGATATGACTCTTACTAAGACTCAATGTAAGCCTTACACAAAGCAACCTGCTTGTTGAAAATACCCAATATCTAAGCTTGCTTCCAACCTTAGATCCAAAGAACAAAAGAATCTAATTTCCCAACCTAATGAAGAAAGCAAAAAACCTTATCTTATAAATACCCTATCACAACTTCTAGCAACAAAATATTTTCTTCACAACCTAAAATAGAATCAACCCCTATTCTAATTTGTTCACCATTACCTACTTTCCAAGACATTTATTTTTCGATCATAGGAAAGGCTTGTATTAGTGCATTCCATTAAATGGAAATACTTTTTATGTTTTATTTAGACTTCTAATCCAATCCATAAATGTCCTTGGATGAATATACTCTTGTTCAATAATCTTCTTCCATAATATTTCTCTGGTCATAACCCTCCATAAGCTATTTGTTGCCAAATAAGAACAAAAAAGATGGAATTTTTTAATTCCAAGCCACCTTCCTCCTTTGGACTAGCAATACTCTACTACTTAACTAAAGGAATTCCCTCATGTTCCTTGCAATACTATAAGTGTCTAGGATTTCCTTCAACTTTCTAGCTTCCCTTAAATTTCCATTAGTAAACAATAATAAATCATCAAAAAATAATAAATGAGATAAATAAAGGACCCCCACTTTGATCTCATACATGGATCCTACCCTCTTTGCATCCAAAATAGTTCTACTCAATCATTCAACAACCAACAAAACAAGTAAAGGGGATAAAGGACATCCCTATATTAATCCTCTTGAGGGTTCAAATAATTTAGGAGTTGATACATTGATAAGAACAACAAAATATATAGAATAAATGCATCCCATAATCCACTTTACTACTGGATAGCTAAAACCCACATGTAGAGCATAAATTTGAGATACAACTAGATAGTTCTATCATAAGCTTTAGATAGATCTAGTTTAAGGACCATTATAGAAATATTTTTAGTTTTAATACAGTGAAGGCCCTCTTGAGCAACTCCTATGGCTTCAAAAATATGCCTACCTACTATAAACCCAAATAGCTCCTAGGAAATAACTTTAGAGAAAATCCTCTTTAATCTAACAACAAAAAATTGTGCAATGATTTTATAGATAAAATTACACAAGAAAATAGGTATAAATCCATCAAAGATTTTACACTTCTCCTTTTTTGGAATCAAGGCTAAAAAGTGGATTTAAAATCCCCCAAAACTTGGCCACTCAACCTAGATTCCTCTATTACTTTGAGAAGATCCTCCTCAACAAGATCATAGAAAACTAGGAAAAACTCCACAGGCTATCCACCAGGCCCTAGATTTTATCCTTTTTGAAAGAAGTCAGGGCAGCTTCAATTCTTCCTTTGTGACCTCCTTCATAAGTAACTTATTATCCTCCTTTATCATAAAACTAGGGAAGAAAGTAGTTGACTTTAAATTTGTTCCAATGTTGACTCTATTAGTTTTTTTTAGATGGATTGAAAATCGTTTTACTCATAAATCTGCTAACTTGGAGAAACTCCTAATGAGGATCCCTTCTTCATTCTACATCTCCTATATAGTGTTAACCTTCTTCTTATGATTAGCAGAATTATGAAAAAACTTAGTATTTTCATCCCCTTTTATTAACCATACAACTCTACTTTTCATTCTCCATTTAGCTTCCCTCCATTCTAAGAATTTGTTCTTATTAACTTCTAGTTCAACTAGTCTTGTTTTCTTCTCCTCTTTAAAAAAACCAGCATCATTCTTTTTATGAATTTTTGAAATTTCCTTCTCCACCAACTTAAGATATCTATCCATACTCTTATTTTTAATTACAATCCAAGATGCCACAACTCTTTTTAATTTTTTTAAAGTAGTATCAAATTGAAAACTTACTAATAACCTAGAACTTTGGTCATAACCAATCTATTCTTTGTTAATTAGTTGCTAAAATCCTTTGTCCTCCAACCAAATTGGATTGACCTTAAAAGTATTGGTAGGTTTTGCCTCTTGACTTTCAAATTGAATAAGTATAGGATAATGATCCTAGCCTCCCCCACTCTCAACCATGACCATTTTTTATCTATTTCATTATATAATGACTCTAAGATAAAAAATCTATCCAACCTCTTTGAGATCCCAACTTCCTTAACTCTATTATTTCTCCACGTAGGCAATAAATTTATTGGTTCTAAAACAATTATATCAACTTTTTCAATCTTATATCTGAATTAATCTGCAAGTCTATCAAGTCTTGCATATTCTACCCATACATTACTTTTATTCATAGTAAAACTTAATTCCCCACTAATGATAACTCGTTCATCCCTAACATAACTTTGGGAGAAAATGTCATTCGAAAAGAGTTGTTTATCTTCATAAGGACCATAACAATTAATAATTGCTAACCTCAAACCCAAGTATTTCTATCCACAAGATTGAAACCATAAAGGAAGAATTAATTAAGAATACTGAGTTCTTCTAGCTAGTCAAAACATACCCTAAATTTTTGGTAGCATCTAGGGTTAAGAACTCCCAATCCCTAAGCAATTTACTTAACCCTTCAATGAATTTTGTACTCATCCCCATGGTTTATTGTAGAAGAAAAACATCTAGATTATGAATCTCCACCAGCCTATATAAAGCAAGCCTTTTAGAGGGACTTCCAAGACCTCAAACATTAAGGGAGAATAACATAATTTAAACATCTTAGAGGGGTTTTATCCTGCTCTAAGGACCCCTTAGACAAATGTTTTTTACCCTATTAAATTTACCTCAAAACCTTCTCTTGTGCATGGAACCAAAAATATTTTCTACCTACTAAGGAAGTGGAAGAGTCCTTTATAAGATCTATCTAACCCTAACCTTCTAGTACCTACACAAGTTCTCAACTTAAATTCCCTTTTCCTAGAACATAAAAAATATATACAAGAGAATGCAATTTCCAAACCATCCCTTGAAATAGATACCTCCCTAGAAGAGTCAACTGGTAGGTAAAAAATACTTCCCCCAGTAGCAAAAATATGTGGATCACAATCCCTATTTAATTTGTTTGAGTTTGGTGATCCATTGTCCAAATCCCTAGAAAAGTCCTTGTCCTTGGGTCTTCTCACCAGAGATTCATAAGGAAATGTACAAACTTCTTTCTTACCTATTCTAGATTATTCTCCACTTGCATTGGACAATAAGTGTCATAAGGCTTAAATGACTAACCAATAAAATTAATAGAATTAGGTTCCAACCCTTTCACAATTTTCTTTATGGCTCTACTCATTCTCTAAAAACTTGCAATTAGTGAACTGGAGATAAAGCTAGGCCCAAAACTTCTTCCTCCTTATCCAAAGTTCTAGTTCTAGATTCAAAAATATTCTTTTTACTTGTTTATATTGTATCAGGGAGCACTACTAAGTTCTAAAAAATAGGTATCTCCTAATTTTTGTTAACTGACTTGAAATCCCCACTAGTCATTTGTTTTCTCCTCCAAACGTTTTATGCAAAATATTGAGTACATTCCTTAGCAATATATCCATAAAAATGACAATGACCACATCTAAAAGAAATCTTCTAATAGTCCAAGATTTTATTATGAACTATATTCCCCATAACTATCTCCAAACAGTCTGATAAGCCTTCACTAATATCCATCTCAACCAAAACTAGAGCTAAAAACCAAAAAACATTATATTTGAAATAAACATCTATATCCAAGGTTTTACCTAATGAATATCCAATCTCTTTCAAAGTTCTTTTCGACCATAACTCCATTGGCAGACCTAGAGGTTTCATGCAAATTGGGATTCTCCTAGAAACTTTAGTCCTAGGATAAAAGCAAGTCATCCAAGCCTTCAAAGCTAGAAAATAAGACTCCTAATACCAATAAAATCCCAAAATGTTTTGTGCATCTTCTTCAGATCAAAAAAAGAAAACCTATCCATCCTCTAGCAACTAAGTAAAAAATTGACCCATATCCTAAGATTGGGATCCATACCTTCTACAACCACTCATTTAGTTTATTATTAGCTATTTTACATCCATAAAACTTCCCAATAAAGACCTTCATTGAAAACTCTAGAACTTGTTCCATCATTAGGTCTTCCCCAAGTACCACTCTAATATTTGACCTTTTATTTTTAACCACTTTGTGTGCCTTGTGCACTTTAGTAACCAAAGCTATAGTTTGTGTTGATTTAAATTGTGGACCCACTCCACTTAGGGCCTCTAAATCAATACCTTTACCAATAAAACCAAAACCAAACATAGGAAACTCTATCAGGCAAAAGGAGTCTAGGCTAGTGGGAGCATGCTCAAGTTTTTTTCTCTGCAATGAAGTACTTGCTCATTCATTAGACCCATCACTTGAGCAGAGTGTTCTGAGACACTTGATAATGAGGAGTCAATAGGAAAACTAACCGGATTTGAACTTACTGATATAGACTCCCCTCTATCCACTAAAGTCTGATGTCCTATAGTCTTATTTTGGCCACTCAAAAAATCCAAGGGCCCCAAGTTCTAAACTTCTAAGTATTGTCTAGAAATGGGATCCCTAGCCTTTGGAGTTGAAAATATGCTCTACCCCTCCCTCAAAGGGATCCTCTAAGAAGTCCAAACATTCATCTTCATTCTCCATTAAACAAGAAATCAATTTCCAATCTATACTACCATTTAAAAAATACCAAATAAAAATAAAGGTTAATATTTTACCTTTGCAAACCCTAGCTTTGTTGCATGTACTCCATGATTCCAACCGATAAAATTCTTCAAAAAACCATTCACATGCACAAAAATATTCCTCCCTATCAAGTAACTCCTTTCACATTTTGCATGCTCTGATTCTAAAAATATTGTTGTCCAACCTTCATTTTCTTCACACGGAAAAATTTGAGCACACCTCAATTCTGAAAAATATATTGATGCTTTTTGTGTCATTTTGTAAATATATCATTCAAGAATTAAAACCACATTCATTTTATTCACATGAATAGATCATAGCACACTCTAGTTTCAAAAATAAAATACTATCACTTGTATTTTTTTAATTTTCTCTACGCTTCACTTTGCAAACCCTAGCTTTATTGTGTGCAATCCATAATTCTAGCCAACAAGCTTCTTTAAACTATTGTTCCCATGCACCAAAATATTCCTCCCTAGCAAATTAACTCCTTTCACCCTTTGGATTTAATTCTAATATGCTTCACTTTGCAAACCCTAGCTTCACTACATGCACTTCTTGATTCCAGCCAATAAACTTCTTCCAAATAATATTTAAATGTAAAAAGAGGAATGCTTACCTCATTAAAAGTTTGGTATTTCATATAAATTATAGATGGGTCTTTAGATATCACCATGCCAATCTCAAAGGCCAATTTTTACCTTCCCCTACTACAATGTCAATTTTGCAAACAAAGCAAAAATTGGCTAAAATGAAAATTACCTCTATGAAATATCCCTATTTATATATAGATAAGAAATACAATTAAACATAACTATTAAGATATACATACACTGAGATGTTTTCTACTTATTATTGAAATTCTTTATTTTTATTGAGTGTATTTATATTAGTGTAGTCAGACTCGACCCGAGTCGTAAGTACTTGGCCGATTCTAAGTTTGAGTGGACTCAACCGCATCGAGTCCATTCAAACTCATTTTTTTGGACTTAGGGGAGTCCAATCGATTCCAGGGTTGGGTCCAAGTCTAACCAGGACTCGCAAGTTCTAATGTTCAGATTCGATTGACTCACAAAAAGTGTACATGTAAAATTTTATTAAAATATTTGAAATTGAAGTGTGAATTGTAGAGTCAAAACATCTCCATCGTGTTCGTCATTGTCATGCCTTCCTTCCTCCTTTTCATGTTAAAAATAAAGGGTCTATAAATCGAATCCAAAATAAAAGGTCTGTAAACTAAATGTGCACCATATATTGAAGAAATGCTTAAAAATTTTGAAGCGATGAATATAGGGCAAAAAATCATGTATCTAGAAATGAAAGATTAGATATTTGATATAAGTGTTACTGATTCAAGTGAATTATTACAATCTATATCATTAGGAAGACTATCCACAAATATTTCATTTTGTTTCTCTAGAGTTTCAGTCAAATTTAAATAGATTTTATAAATTTTAAAGTCCACCTGCAATTGATTTGAGCTTTTCTAAAAATATAGAAAATGTCTAAAGTTTCATTCGAATTTAATGATTTTTTATTATTTTTACACAAAGGAATAACTTCCTGTCCTACTTGTGCTACCTATTTAAATGTTTACTTCATGAAGGGGACCTAAAGGGGATTAGAATGATTTTATGCTTTTTATAATCATGTACACTAATAGTTATTCAATATTAAGGGCAATTTTATTATAGGTGAAAGCACGAAGACTCTTCATTGAGAGGTCTAAGGTTCAAACTGTAGCATGGGCGAGTGTGTGAGAGGGTGGTTATGTGTATGGTTGTGTGTTAAATTCCCTATTGACAATTTTATCTTAGTAGCCCATGTGGTTTACACCATGCCTTGTCAGTTACTAAAAATAGTGTGGTTGTGACAAACTCTCCTATGTAACCAAAAAAAAGAATTAGCTCTCACTCTTATGAGAGGTCATGGTGGGATGAGATGCCCAACCCTGAACATGGGTGGTAGGGGTTTCTCACACTTTATATATATATATTATAAATTTTAAAGTCCACCTGCAATTGATTTAATATTTTCTAAAATTATAGAAAACGTCTAAAGTTTCAATCAAATTTAATGATTTTTTATTATTTTTACACAAGGGAATAACTTCCTGTCCTACTTGTACTACCTATTTAAATTTTTACTTCGTTAAGGGAACCTAAAGGGGCTCAGAATGATTTTATGCTTTTTATAATCATGTACACTAATAGTTATTCAATATTAAGGGCAATTTGATTATAGGTGAAAGCATGGAGACTCTTCATTGGGAGGTCTAAGGTTCAAACTATAGCATGGGCGAGTTTGTGAGAGGGTGGTTGTGTATATGGTTGTGTGTTAAATTCTCTATTGATAAGTTTAGCTTAGTAGCCCATGTGGTTTGCACCATGCCTTGTCAGTTACTAAAATTATTGTGGTTGTGACCAACTCTCCTATGTAACAAAAAAGAAGAAGCTCTCACTCTTATGAGAGGTCATGGTGGGATGAGATGTCCAACCCTGAACATGGGTTATAGGGGTTTCTCACACTTTATATATATAATTAATTTGATGTTTAATTATTATATATTTTATAACTTTTATTGTTTTTATTGATTATGTATTTGATCTCATTTTTAACATAATATTTAATTATATAATTTAGATATTTTATATTTTTATATATTTAAATTTTTAAACTTTTTAATATTATTATATTTTATGTACCAACCATTATAAATTAGAGTCTAGACATATAGTAAAATTTATTATTATTTAATGTTTTGTAAAATTTAATAATGTTTTTAAATTTTATATATTAAATTTTATTTTATCATTATATTATTTATTTATAATTTTATAAATCATAGGGGGTATGCATGTTTGCAAAGGTAGTAGTATGTACTGAATCCTCTGTGTGCATGTCAAACTAACAACAATGGTATGAATCTCAAGCAACCAGTGGTCCTCTTCATGTTGGGTTATAAAATAACGAGGTGGTATAGGCTTGTTGGGGGCAGCCCCGTGGTTTGAACCTTGCACTTGGAAGTTACTAAAAATAGTGTGGATGTAACCAACTCCTATATGTATCCAAAAAAAAATTATAAAACCAAATTATTAGCTTGCTCTTAGAATATGCCCCTTCATATTGTTAATTTCTTATTTGTATAATGTTGAATGTTGATAAGTATGTTAGAATATACTAATAAGTAATATTCATGATTTTCAATGAAAATTTATATTTTTTTCATTTTTTCAAAGTTTTGTCGAGTCTTAGAGGTTTAGAGATCCACTTTAAAGGTTTTTTTTAACCCACCATTATGTTGCACTACCTTTTGTATTATGGAGATACACACTTATTTAAAATAACATATGTTAGGAAAACATTAAAATAAATTGGTTGATCATCATTATTATGTTTATTTACTTTTATTATCATCTTTGTAGTGTTATTACTTAATTATATAATTAAATAGTTTTCTATATAATAAATATCTATCTTGCTAGATTGTTATATATTATAAATGAAGGTTATTATTAAGCATGCACTCTTCTACTTATGTATTCATAAAAGTATGTATGATTGATAAATATAGTCATCATTATGCTTACTTCATATTAATTTTAATTAAATATAGTTATTGCATATTTAAATATAAAAACAAATATTTTTTTTGTGAATATAAATAATGTAAATGTTGTTAGGTAGATTTTATAAGCTTAGTAGAATTACACCATCTAAATAATATGCTCAAATGGTGTTAGATGCAATATTAACAAGAATTATTATTCACTAAAATGTTGTAAAATTATGTAATAAAGATAAGCATAAAGACTTACAAAAACTATAACATGAGTGCTTGTCTCAAATTATTATTATTATTATTATTGGAGAATAAGGGGTTGTACTTGGGTCCCCCACCCTTGAAAAATAACAAATCCCTTATTTAGAGCTTTAGATTTTACAAACATATTCAATTCTCATCTCAATTGAGTTGCTATAGCTAGAAACCTACATCATTTTACATAAAATATATGAATTCTTGATTTTCATTTTTTGGATATTTTTTAAATTTTTGTGTGAATACAAATATTCTAGAATTCAACATCCTTCTTGATATTTTGTCCCATAACAACATACACAATACCAAAACTTCACCTATACTATCTATGCATTACATATTAGTAGAGTAATATTTCTAGAACATCATACTATCATAGTTCGCTTTAATAGACCTAGATTGCTAGTTTCCTTCCTAAAACACAAGTGCAACCACAAAAAATATAACAAATAGTCTATATGAAAACATGTTAATGTTTCAGTTGTAAGTTTACTACAATGATAAGGGATTTGGATTCTCTTTGGGAGGTCCAAGGTTCAAACCCCACTCAATATGAGGGGACTAGGACCCCCTCATAAAAACCTATGTGAACTCATTGAAAAACAAATTGATGTTATAAAAAAAATAGATGTTACCAATTGAAAATATTAAAGTAAATATTAATCATCATTTGATTCATATAGTCAATATTTTCTTGTCAACTTCAACTAGACATACTACTTCCTCTAACCAAAAAAAAGAGAATTTAACTTCAGGATCCTCAATTAAAACCCCTCTATTGGTTAACTTATCTGCACATTTGTTTCCTTCCCTTAACGTATGTGTAAACTTGATTTCTTCAAACTCTATAGCAAGGTCTTGAATTTCCACAATTATCTCTTGTATGTTCCATGGAGCCTTTGCTTTCCTCAAAATTACATTATTACAATGAGTGAATCACCTTCCATCCATGTTTTGTTCCATTTTATTTTTTTACATATTTTTAACCCTTCCAAAGTTTCCCAAACTTCAACTTCATTATTTTTATTAAATCCACTATTGAAATCATAATGAGATAAAATATCTCCTCTATTATTTCTAATTATTCTTCCTCCTCCTGCTGGTTTTGGATTTCCTTTAGATGCTCCATAAAAATTTGATTTGACCAACTCCATATTTGGTTTTTTTCACTTTATATGCTTTACCCTCCTTTTGTGTCTCCTATACCCAACATCATAATTCCATTTGATGACTTGAATCCATCTATCAAGTCTTTTTACTCCCATACTAGGGATTGGGTGAGTTGATAAAGTTGGTTTACTCCTCTATGTCTAAACAAATATTCCTTTTTATTACCTCTAAAATCCTTTCCTTTTCTTTACATATTCATCCATTCCTTTCTAGCCATACAATCCAAAGTATTTTATCTTTTGATAAATCCTAGATATTTTGTAAGACCTCACTTTTAAAAGTGCTCTGCAATTACTTTAACCATTCTTCAAATTTCCCATTCATCACCATGCATTTACCAAATATATTAATAATCCACTGCCATAGTTTCTAGACTATTGAGAAATATTATAAGAGATGGTCTATACTCTCGTCCTTCTTTTTACAAAGAACACATTATGAGAGGCCATGAAAATCCCTTTTATAATGTTATCCTAGGATAAAATTTTTCTATGATCTACTAGCCAAACAAATATTTTGACTTAGGAATGCTTAGGCTATACCAAATATATCTCCATATTCTTGTGATATTCCTATTTTTTTTGTACTTTACATTATATCCACTTATTATTGTGTAATATCCTGAGCTACTCAACTCCCAAATAAACTTATCCTTGGATCCCCTTGAAATAATCATTGTTGTTATATTTCTACTCAATTTTCTCCTAGCATAAATGTCTTGTGTACTTGTAATTTTTATTATTATTTTCATTTGAATCTTCCTTCTTGATCCTTGTACAAAATGCTTGAAAACATATAACCATATTTATCTTGAATTAATCTCATCTATATTTTCAAAATTGGATCTAGATTGAGTGGTTTTTTTATCACACAAAGTATCCATTCAAATAATTTTTTTTCTCTAGTTTTCACCACCCATATAAAAAATTTAATCACTAGATCAATTTATTTTTTAAAATTTTTCTGTAGTGCAAAACCATTTGGTAGAGAGAATGTAGTAAATATTAAGCTTGGTTCATTGGGCTCAACATAATTAGAAGAATTCTTGCTCATTGTATTTTATTCTATTTGTACAATCTCCAAATTACTTTTCTCCTAAGAGCTATGTTTGCATTTGTAAGAACTCTTAAACCAAGACCTCCCCTAGTTTTATCATCACACACCTTGCTCTATTTCATCAAAGGAAATTTTATTTTATCATGTAATCTTGACCACAAAAATGATTGCATAATATAGATTAAATTTTTTTCTATCAATTTTGACATAGTATACAAGGACATATAATATGTTGGAATGATCTATAAGACTTATTTAATTAGCTACACTCTTCCTGCTAACAATAACCATTTACCTTTCCATATTGCTATTTTATTTTAAACTTTACTTATAACTAGATTCCATAATTCTATCCTCATTCTCCCCTCAAATAAAGGAATCCCTAAATTAGTTATTACGAAATTTTCCTTTTCCATTTGAAGTAACCTGCATATCCTTACTTTGATTTTAGCTGGGGTGTTTAGGAAGTAAACTTTGGATTTTTCCCTATTAAATGTTTGCCTTGATGCTCTTTCATATTCCTTTAATAAATTATTTAAAGCTCTAGCCTTGTTTATCCTTGCCCTCTCAAAAAGGGTTGTATCATCTACAAAATATTCATGGGTGATGTTGTTGATGTTATTACTAGACTTAAGTCCACTTATAATCCGATATTTGTTAGCCTTCTTCAAGTTCCTATATAAAATCTCTACCATAATAATGAACAAATATGGTGATAAAGGATCTCCCTATCTAAGGCCTATCTTGGCTTTAAATGAGTTTGTTACTAACCCATTGACCAAAATTGAATATGAAACTATAGAGACACAAACTTAAATCCATATAACTTATTTCTTCCCATATCCAAACATTTCTAATACTAAAAAAAGAAAATTCCATTCAACCCTATAATAGGATTTACTCATATCAAGTTTTAAGATCATTCCTTTCTCTCTTCCTAAAGTTGTTGAATGCATAATTTTATGAGCTACTATGATCCCATCCAAAATCTATCTCCCTTTTACAAATCCTAGTTACTATTATAAAATAATTTTGTATAAAAAATGTCTTAAATGATTCACAATCACTTTGGAGATAATATCATATACCATATTGCATAGGCTTATGGGTCTAAATGAACCAAATAATTATGCATCCTTCTTTTTTGGAATCAAGGTAAGATATACTACATTTATTTAGAAGGTATGTATTGTTTTACCTTAGACTATTCACTGTCATCAATAAATAATCCTCCATTATATCCTAATTATGTTGATAGAATGTTGCAAAGAGATCATTAGTACCTAGAGATTTATCCTTATTAAAATAGAAAAACTAAATGAAATTCTTCTAGAGTAATAGGCTCCATCAATTACCTATTGTCTTTATCTATTATAACTAAAGGTAATTCTTGTTGAAATTTATCATTAAGAACTTCAAACTCCTTTGATCCTACAATATTCTAATAAAAGGATCTTTTCTCCCTTTTTATTTAACTCGGGTCTTCATTCGAAACCCCTTCTACTAATTTAATTCTACTAATTTTGGATGTTGATATTTGTACTATAGCCAACCTATAAAAAAATATGTATTTTTATCTCTTTAGTTTATAACCAAGTCTTTCTCGAATTTAATCTCCAAAATTTCTCTTCCTTCCTCAAAATATTATGATATTCATGGAGCAACTCCTTTTCCTCCAAGATTACATTATTATGATCACCTTTGTGAAAAATTTAAAGTTGATATTTTAGTTATTCTTTCTTCTCAAAAATATTTTCAAAGTGTTCTTGTTCCATTTTTTTAATCTCGATGTCATTGATTTACATTGTTTTGGAAGTGTATACAACCCACGATTTCCTATTTTTTTTTATCTTTTTGCTATCATATCAACAAATTGAGGATGGGCTTCCCACATCTACTCATATTTAAAATATGATACTTTTTGAATTCACTTACCAACATTTTAACTCTTATTGGCCAGTTATCTAAACAAAATCCTGACAAGGTGTCGATTTTAGCACAAGTCCTTTCACCTAGTTAATGATATAAGAGTATACATCTATCTATTTTTTTCCTATTAGGTTTTATCCTCTCTTGTTGTTGGTCCATGTATAGTTGTCTTCTTCTAACTCAACCTCCCATGGATTATTATTTTGAATAAAAATTGAAAAATATATCATGCTTTGGATTAATTTCCTAATTTCCTCAGTGTCTTCATCCATATTGGTTATGGCTTCAATTCCACTTCAAAATTCTAATCTACTTGATTGAGTTGTAGGTCTATATACATTAATAAGGATGAAACAAATATATGTAAAATAGCATGAGACTAAAGAGCATATCTAATGCCTAGTTTTGTGAATGGTTACATAGGAGGTTCTAATAGTATTCCAACAAGTTAGAATTCCCCTTGCTACTTCTTTAGAGTCCATAACATACCATTCACATCTTGCCCATACTACTTTCATAGTTTTGGAAACTTCTTCTTTTGTCATTTTAGTTTCTTGCGTACAAAGAATATCAAGTTTATTACTTAAATAGAGGTCCTTGATACACCTCTACTTTAAGGGAGTATTAGTGCCCCTTATATTCCATGAGATGATAATCATGTCTCATTAGGTGTTATTAGCCTTTCCTGTGAAATACCAAAATTATTTTGTTGTTTGTTAAAGATAATTTCAACCAACTTAGTTTCTATTCTCTTCTCTATTTTTTATCTTGCTTCCCTAGATTTTGTTTGATAATTTAAATCTTTTCATCTTTTTTCCTTGTCTATATCGAGACTAGGTCTTATTATTCTATTTCTCAATATTATTTCACAACTTTCTTTTTATTTAACATTTTTTTCTCTTGAATGGTGCATGGTATTCGCAGAGGGCAACATTAGAAAATATAATGAAATCTATAATGTTTAAATACAATTCCATGGCCTAAAAAAATGCTACTAACTAGTTAACTAACTAATATGATGACAAGAATACCGACATTTACAATTAACGTAGTCAACTTGACTACAATCACTAAGCTACCTAGATATTTACTAACAATGTAAATATCCTATGGTAAAATTAAATGAGTGGTAAAGGTAACAAACTAATTTTACCATGCGGTAAATAAATTCTACCTAGTGTAGGAAAATAGGTAAATATCGCAAATGATGGAATATTACTCTAACATCCCCCCTTATTACATTATTTGAGTAATGTATATAACTGCCCCAATATAGTGAAAAAGATGTTGATCTACTCGTTCTTGATTTGTCACAATGCTCTGGCTACTCCTAAGCAAAAAGTGGGCCATTCCTCACTTTGTCTTCACACCAATGAATGTCCTTATTGTAATCTTGTCATCCAACCAAATTGCACGGGTAACCAGATGCTACAATCGCTAGGTGTAGTGGAGTAGATCACTTTATACGAGGTTCATTATGTTACAATATGAGTTTGCAAAACACTTTGATAAGGTAGCTAAGGTGTCGGTCACTGCCGAAAATGCACCTTATAAGGTCCCCCCTTTTATTGCAAAACATGTTGTAATTTCTGAAAGAAGTTTGACTAAGGTGTTTGTCGCTGCCAAAAATGCACCCTTATAAGTCTTCGCTTTTTACAAAAAAATTGAAGAAAAGAAATTAATATCCCATAATAATTGCAAAATATGTGCAACTTAAGAAGTTTTGTGAAGGATTGTACAAATATTGTCTCCTAGGTAATTTTACACCAAAAAATTCCCTCCTTTTTGTTATAAGAACTTCAAACAATGAGAGTTTGCTTTATATGAAGCCTAAAATAGGTACAAACATCCCTTTATTACAAGTACTTCAAACAAAAACTTATGCTATTTATGAAGCCTAAAAAAAGAGAGAGAGGAAATGGTGCTTGCTCAAGGTGACAAATGTATTTTTCCTCTACAATACTTTATTAGCAAGAAGCACTCTGTGTGCTTTTCTGAACCAGAATCAGAATCGGAATTAGAAACTTCACTAGAAATATTGCCTTTGTTTTCCTATGTGATGTGCCTTTGTCATTTTAGTTTTGCTTGTTTGGAAACCAACACTGAATGGTGTCATGGTTGTCCTTTTTACAATTTGTGCAAAACTTTGTCTCTTAGGCAATGTTATCAAAAAAGTTCACCAAATAATCCTTCCTTATTGCAAGTACTTCAAGCATGGTTGCTATTATGAAGCCTAAAAGAAAAGGTATAATTTTATGATGACTTCTACTTTTCTGATTGCCTTTACAATTTTTATCTCCCTCTTGTCAAAATTTGTGTTTGAAGGAAGAAAGGAATAATCCCCCCTTAGTACAAAATATTTACTACTTTCAAGGTTCCTTATTTTATAAAAACTTGTTCTTGCTTTTGATATACCCAAGAAGAGTACCAAAATATTATTCACTCAAAAAGATATTTAATGGCACTTGCCTGAAAGTCCTCTTGAAGAGGAATAATTAGTTTGAGTAAATTAAGCCAAACAAATAAGAGTGAATTAGGGGTTTTGATTTAGGAGAGAATATCAATTAAAAATATTTTTAAATCTATCCAATGCTTTACACAAATTATTGTGAAATTTTGGGATTTTGTGTGTTCTTGATTTTATGACTTATAATTGCAAAATATGATGCAATAATCAAACAAGAATGCCCACAAAAATCTTTATCACATAGGTGTCAGGCACTTCTAAAAATGCACCTATTTTGCCAATAAAGGTGTTGAGTAAAATAAAAAATGCACCTTTTAATTTTTGCAACAAAATTTGAATTTATGTTGTGCAAAAAATTTGATATTTTGTCTCCTCCTTGTCTTACAATTTTGCAAATAATGTGGCATTAAACAATTGCCTATCCTTTTTTATTTTGAAAAATAAACAAGTTTTATTTGTTTTAAGTGCTCCTCACTTTGTGTTACAAATTTGCAAAGAAATCCAATTTCTTGTCTTTCCCTCCTTTGATTTGCAAATTGAACAAATAGCACTCCTTTCAAGATAAGTCGACACACGACCCGCATTTGAAAGGCTTCCAGAAACTAGTCGACACACGACTTAGTTTTAGTGGACCCAAGGTATTCAATTTCTTCTCAATTGTGCAAAAAATAGAATGTGCAATTTTATGTATTATATCCCCCTTGGAGAAAACAAATGCACAGTTTGCCTTTGAAATTTACAAAATTTTCAATCTCCTTGTTTTCCAAATTTGCAAGAAAGAATCAAAAGGTTTGTGATTTTATCTCCCTTGGATTGTGCAAATTTAACAAGGTTGAGAAGAGTTTAGGGTTTTCTTATTTGCAATAAAATTAGGTGCTCTTCTATGTCTTATATCCCCCCTTGGAGAAAAACAAAAGCTCCTTTAAATTTTGAATTTGCAAAAAAAAATGCCCTCTTTTGTTTTTTTTAATTTGCGATTTTTTTTTAAAATAAAGTTAAATGAAAAATATTTTAAGTAATAATAAAAATATAATCATCTATTTAAAAATCAATTTAAATATATAAAAATTGATTTAAAAACTTTAATTAATATTCAAATTATTCGGGCCTCACCGAACTAAACGCTTGTCCCTTTCTTGGTGCTTTCAGTGGCATAAAAGGTTTAAAATGATTGTGGCATGGTGGTTATAGGGACGGACTGCACGAAGATCTATGTGGCGACTTCCGAGGCGGACATCGCAGAATACTATGGTGGCCATAAAAGTTGGACAACCTGCTCGAATTCATGGCGGCTACCGATTCCACCATGTAAATACAATATATATATATATATATATATATATATATATATATATATATTCAAATTATTAAAAAAATATTTAAAAAAAACTTTAATTAAAAAAAATTAATTGCAAAATAAAAAATAATAATTTACCTTGGGCAGAAGAACCCCGATAAGGTTTGAAATTGAGACCTAACTTTTTTGAGCGCCTTAGCCTGGCCCAAGCAACCAGTCGGGCTAGGCATACCTTTAGAAACGTAAGCACATCTTTTTGGGCAACATAAAAGGGAAAAAACATAGGGACTTTTAGTCCCACATTGCTCATGTGGGCAATGTTTCCCTCTTTAAAAACGAGAAATGCCTCATTACCTTGACTCATGTGGGCAATGTTTCCCTCTTTAAAAACGAGAAATGCCTCATTACCTTGACTCATGTGGGCAATGTTTCCCTCTTTAAAAACGAGAAATGCCTCATTACCTTGACTACATGTGGGTAGTCTCGAATCCCTCATAGTTTTATAATGAGTAACCAACAAATCGAAGCATGCCACATCATGTTCGAGCCAAAAAATAGATATACGCCACGTCATATCTCGAAGTTTGCACCCACTAGTATAGTCAGCACAGTGTCACATCAGCAGCGACGAAGACACATCGGTGCCTAGTCAGCTTTGGATGGTCCACATCATCGCCTCGAACTGCATTTCATACAGATTAGCCACCTCAACTCCCACATTAGCGGTACAAGTGGCGATGCCACGTCAGGTGTAGTTTGGTTTATGTGCTAGGTGTTCGTAAGTTCTTGTTAGGTCACCTCGAGTCTAGGTTTAGTGTTGTCAGCTTAGATATTCTCCACATGTCATGCCCCTGAGTCGAGTCCTAAGCTAGGGTGCTCCTACCCTAGCTCTAGTTAGTTGTCACTTGGTCGATTTCCAGAGATCGAAGGGCCGTTTACCCTCATGGATCCCGGTCACCAATGTTTAGAGGGGCTAGAGTCTCCTCTCCGGTCCCCTAGGTCTCTATCAGATAGCGGTCTACAAGCCACTAAGCGGGGCTCAGCTTCTACATGATGGTTTTTGGTAGTCCTGTCAAATTCTGTGGAGTAGACGGCCATGTCTTGACAGGTGATGTCAGTTCTACCTGTGGTGGAGCATGAGCAACCTATCAGATCCTGGGATGCATGCAATTATCTCACCTAAGTCCCTCTTGTGGCCACTTCAATAGATTTGTCTACTAACGGGGTCACGTGACCACTTGTTGAAAAAATATTTTCAATTAATGAAAAAAGAAATTACCAATCACGAAAATCAAGCCTAATGAAAAGCAATGATTAGTGATAAAATAACTAAGTCCAACATCTGTGTGGTAGAACCAAGGATCGAGCAGCAACGAAATTCAAGAATTTCTAAAGAAATATTGCCTCATGCAGGAGGGGGTCCCGATTAGGGATTTGAGCCCCATTATACATGCAATTCATCGTGCCTTGCCTTTCACCTTACCACACCAGAAGCTCTGATACCATATTGGCGGAGAGAAACATTAGAAAATATATTGAAATCTATAATGTTTAAATACAATGCCATAGCCTAACAAAATGCTACTAACTAGCCAACTAACTAATATGATGGTAAGAATACCGACATTTACAACTAACGTAGTCAACTTGACTACGATGACTAACCTACCTAGATATTTACTAACAATGTAAATATCCTAAGGTAAAAGTAAATGTGAGTGGTAAAAGTAACAAACTACTTTTACCATGCGGTAAATAAATTCTACCTAGTGTAGGAAAATAGGTAAATATCCCAAATGATGGAATATTAATCTAACACATGGTGCTTCAAGAGAGTCTTCAAAATCTAAAGAGACACATTCCATAGGGTAATCGACAATTTTTATCCCTAAGTCATGATCATATTGAATAGACATTTCCTTGTTAATATGTTTTACCTATTGTAATATGTCCTCTAATATTTGATCTACTTTTTCTTCATAGGATAAAACCTCAAAAGAGTTGGTATTTCCTTATCTCAGAATTTATTGATAATAAATATTATTTTAAATTAAAATGGAAATTATACTTCATATAAAGTAAATCACTAAATGAATAAAAGTGAAATTCTATTATTTTTAATGAAAATATGAAAATATAATTTTAGATTTCTAAGAGCTCAAAATGGTCTAATTACATGTATTTTTTAAGGAAAATAAGTTAAATATTGATATTTAAATTTGCAATTATCCAATAGGCAACTTGGAGATCACAAGATTGTTTTCCAAAAGGAGGAACAAAAAACAAAGCAAATTCAAAAACTCCAAAAAGTACAACAGTATACCAAGGGTTCTAGAGATGCAAAGGGTACTATAATTACCAAGAAAATTTAAAACACCAAAAGCTCCAGAATCATGCAATGTTCCAAGGTTATCTAGAGGCATCAAATTCTCCAAGGATGTCAAAATCTTCAAAGGCTCCAAAATTTCCATATGCTTCTTATCATACATGCAACTCATGTTGTTTTCTTTTATTTTTTCTTATTACTCTAACATGCAAATAGGCTATGCTTATGGCCTTTTTTGTAAGGCAATCAACCGCCATATTATACTTCCTTCCAATATGAGAGTATTATATGTATTCAAAATTTTTCTACAATTCTCTTGGTCTTATTTGAACTATTTGTACTTGGATTGATGAGAAATCCTTTCCCTTAGATAGGGAATATATCATAAGTTTCGAATCACCATACACATGGATTTGTTTAATGTCCTGTTCTTGAGCCAATTTTTGTCCTATTTCATAGCCTATCAATTCTACAATATTATTGGTTATTTTCCTCAAATTTATTTGGATATGAAGCATTTCATAGAGTGGTGCCACTAGTATCACACCACCAGCCATTGCATGGCCTAGGTTTGATTTAGAGGATCCATCAAAGAAAAGTGCAAGAAATTTTATGTTCCAAAATTTAGGATATTATGGAGATCCATTTGGTGTAACAATTGTATCTCCTTTGTTAGTAATATCCTAATGTCTTGTTTTTTATGGTATATAGCTTTTGTGTTCAATGCTATCTCCCTTAACACTCTATTAGTTAACACTCAAAATTTGGTTCTTTTTTCATAAAAAAATATCTTGTTTCTATCATTCCATATATGCCAAATGATGAACATTGATGAGCACCAGATATGCTCATATTTTTGTATATGTACTAACGGTTTTTGCGCGACAATATATAATGAGTTGTATATTTTTATGAAATATTATGTATTTATTTAATGAAATCATGTGTATTATCTAATCCATGTGTGAAGTGTGTTTTGTGTAGTTATTTCCTAGATTTTGTCATCTTTTGCTCAGTCGAGGTCCTACATGGACCTGGCACGGTTCCACTCAATCAGATGAAGGCATACGAAGGTAGGCGCCTTACTTCAAGTAGGCGACCTTATCAAGGAGGCCTTATCAAGTAGGCGCCTTACTCGAGGATGCCGAATTATGCGTGTTGACCAAAGACTGGAGAAGGACCTCGTTGACCATCATTCCATATCATCTATGGGAAACCATTGATGAATAAGTTGTCCCAACTAGGGTGGATGAACGTGCAACCATTCATGAAGTAGAACCATAAATGAAATCACTGATTGCAAGTAAATGATAAGGAAGTTGATCATCGTGCATCGGCTATAGTAACTGAACTATCCTAGTTTAGACTATAATTAGGATGCTTGTTGTAATAGAACTACAATAGGAAGTCATGTGTGTGGTATATAAACACATAGACTTCTCTGTAGTAGGGGAAGCATTCCTTTAATACATTATCGCATGTAATATTTCTGCACTATTAATAAATCTTGAGAATTTTTTCATCTATGTATTGTTTCATGATTTGTTGGGTGGGATCTGCTGGAGCTCGGGCCCACTCCAAGCTAGTATTCCTCCCCTATTCTTAGTTATTTTTCATATATTTAATTATGTAGTAGTATGTTTGAGTTCCTAGATTAAATTTAATTATTTTATAGTTGTATTCTTTTTATGGTAGGTGTATTATTGCTTTCAGTGTGGTGTGTTTACTTTTATGCATTTTATTTATGTTTAAGTTTTCTTGGTGTGGATAAATCAACTGATATTTCATAAACACCCCCAATGGTAGTTAGTGGATTCATCTCTAAGGTGGTAATGTGAGTAGTTTCAATCGTGGCACTTCTAAAGTCTACGAGCTCCCGGGTTGACAATTTAAATGCGAGTGTTGTGACAATTATAGGATAAAATTAACCAGTGTTTGGCACCCAACATTTTGGCACCATTTTTGAGGAAGCATCACTAGTAGACTGATTACATTACCCCTTAAAACCTTCTGCTTGACCTTGTATGAGTCCACCAAGAAAAAGAGGACCCGACGATCATTTTATAAGATAGAGCCCATCAAAAAAATTTGAGTCAGTCGATGACCTAGAATTTGAATTAGATTCTCCCGACTCATCACCAATAGTCCACTGGAGTGAGCATCCTCACTTTGTGCAAAGTGCCTCCTCGTCTCATTGACCTAGGAAAGAATAGATTATTCTAAACCCATTGTTTAAAAGAACACCCTCGGAGGAAGCCCTATTGTGGAAAGTCATAGAGGATCATACTGTAACACCAGCCGACTTAGAGGCTCTAATACAAAAAGTCTTGAGTGATCGAAAGGCCATAGAAGCTATATTAGAGACCACATTTCCTAAAAAATGGTTGAAGAAGTCTCATCTGGATTTAGCTTCCCGATAGAGGAAGGAGTAGGGGAAACCAAAATGAAGAACATATCCCCTACCCATCTTCCTACCTTCCGAGGATATCCAACCGAAGACCCTGACCTATTTTTGTTTAAATTTGATGTGTTGTGTAGGTCTGTTGACTACAAGTCAGATGCTCAAAAGCTGAAGCTCTTCCCATCAATATTAGATGACTCAGCTCTACGATGGTTTATCAGGTTGGGGAACAAATAGATCACCACATGGGAAGAGATGAGGAAGCTCTTTCTAGAGTAGTACCAGGACTTTGGTAGAGCACGAGATTCTAGGGAGGAAGTCCTCAACATGACATAGAAGGAGGATGAGTCCCTGGAAGAATACTGGGAGAGGTTCAATTTCAACCTGCAACGATCTCCTCACGCAAAGCTAGGAGATAAGTCTCTCAAGAGCATATTTTTGAGAGGACTCAACAATGAGTCATTGGAAGCACTAAACATGATCTCGGGAGGAGACGTTTACCAACATGCCATGGAAGATATCCGATAATTATGTCAAAATTACTCATGAAGGAGAGGCAAACCAGCTCCTAGGACTATGAAGGTGACTGCATCGGTCACAAAAATGGAGATAGGCAACATGTTGGAAGATTTGAAGAGTGAAATGCTATCTTCTCTAGCATTACAGTTAGATACACTCTTGTTGGAGAAGAAGAAATAAGAGAATGATGCAACATTGACCTATTTTTATCCAAAATGTAGAGGGAAGCATGCTAGGAATGTGTGCCCAAAGAACAAGGTCAGAGTATGCATAGTTTTCCAATAGAACCACAAAACTCGACTATGCCCATAGCTACCCAATTCCAAAGAGGAGGCTGACGTAATCGAAGCCTATTTCATGGGCAATCAAAGAAATTGGTAGCAACCCCCTATGGGGAATATGCCCATGGGGATGCCACCTTATGGAGGAGGATCATATATGCCACAAGGGTAGCCACCACCACCCAATATGGGATGGTGGGGACCACCACCTTGGATGAACGTACCTCCAGGAGCTGCATTTCCCAATCAACAACCATGGATGCCATATCAACACCCTGGGTAGTAGTGGAGGAACCACATTCCATGGAACTCCACTCCACAAAACATGGCACAGGTTCCACCTCAGCAAGGCTTACCAACCCTACCTACGATGAGACCTACGCAGTTACCAACACAACCGATGGTGAACCCAAATAATAAGGTAAACCAGCCAACATACCAAGTAGAGGGAGAGATGTATCCAATGTATAATATTAGTTGTAATCCTATTCAACTTAGATCAGGCAAGCAGCTAGGAGTAGAGGCACCTCCCCTAGTAGAAGAGGAGGAAGACGTAGGAGATTCCCCTCTGATAGAAGAGGTGGAGGTAGAGAAAGTTGTTGAGAAAATAGAGGCTCCATTTCCTAAATGGTTGCAGGAATAGAGGAAGCTGACATAACCAAAATTTGATATCCTCTCGAGCTTGAGGAACCTGATAGTCACTATCCCATTATTTCAAGCCATCCGAGATGTGCCCATATATACCAAGGCAATAAAAGAGTTATGTCTAAGAAAACTAGGATGTAAGGTGGCACAAACCATCAATGTCATAGGGAAATTGGTTGATTTGATGATGGGGAATGCATATCATCCCAAATATGTAGACCCAGGTAGCCTGGTATTGATGGTAAAAATAGGAGGATATTCATTGGTGAACACCTTAGTTGACCTAGGTGCAGCCATCAACGTGATGCCATAGGAGACCATGCAGAAGCTGAAGCTTACGAACTTGAAACCCACCAAGATGGTGTTGCAATTGGTCGACCGATCAATCATAGCACCATAAGGGATGCTCGAGGACATCATCGTAATAGTTGATGCATGGGAATACCCGATGGACTTCCTGGTGCTACAATAAAAAATAGGACTGGGTGGTTACCCACTCATCTTGGGTCGACCATGGTTAGCTATGGTTGATGCCTACATCAGCTACCATGATGGACTGATGATGATTTCAAATGGATAGAACATCAAGAAATTGATGATCTCTCCTCCCACTCAGTCCATGGACACATTGGGTGAACCCACGTCGGACAAACTGGATGATGATTCATTGTCCATGCTCCAGCCTATGATGGCAGTGATAGAGTTGGAGGAGGATGGCGATGAAGATGGTATTATAACAAGATTCCTTCAAGGAGAATCCTCCCTCACCATTCTTGAGTCACCATTGGTCGGTGCTCAGGACCACCATACTAGGAAGATTGACATTGAGCCTGGCAGGACATTGAATATCAGTAGTGGGTTGACCCCCGCATAATTGACAGAGTTAAAAGAGCTCCTAGCTAGACACCAACAAGCATTTTCTTAGGATTATTCAGATATGAAGGGAATCAGCCTCAAAATTTGCACTCATCGGATATACCTCGAAGAGCAGGTGACCCCAATCAGACAACCATAGAGAAGGATGAACCCGACCATGAAAGAAATCATCAAAGCTGAGCTACAGAAGCTCTTGTCGGTAGGATTCATCTACCCGATCTCCGATAGTGAGTGGGTGTCACCACTTGTGGTGGTCCCCAAGAAAAATGGGAAATGGTGAATCTGTGTTGATTACAGATCACTGAATAAGGCGACTAAGAAAGATCACTTCCCACTTCCCTTCATTGATCAGGTGTTGGACACACTATCTAGGAGGAAATACTTCTCCTTTCTGGATGGATTTAGTGGGTACAACCAAATCCAGATCGGGGAGGAGGACCAGGACAAGACAACGTTCACCTGCCCATGGGGAACGTTTGCCTACAGAGTGCTACCCTTCGGGTTGTGCAACGCACCAACCACCTTCCAAAGGGTGGTGTTGAGCATATTTTTGGATATGATGGGGGAGGCAGTAGAGGTATATATGGATGACTTCACCATTTATGGAGAAACATTTGAAGAAGCAATAATAAACCTGGAACGTGTGCTCTAGATGATGCGAGGAGAACAACTTATCCCTCAACAATGAGAAGTGTTTTATGATGATGCATGAGGGCATAGTGTTGGGACATCATCTCTCGATAGAAGGGATTAAAGTAGATCAAAATAATATAGAAGTAATTAAAGATCTACCCAACCCAAAAATGTAGAGGGAAGTAAGGAGTTTTCTTGGCTCTATCAGGTACTACAGGTGATTCATCATCGATTTTAGTAAGATTACCAAACCATTGCACAACTTACTGGTGAAGGATGTAGAATTCATCTGGATGGAGGACTACGAGCAAGCATTTTAGATGCTAAAGGAGAAGCTGATTTCTACCCCAATGTTGCGGGGCCCAAATTGGGCTGTCCCATTTCACATATATTGTGATGCCTCCAATAATGCAATTGGAGCGGTCCTCGAGTAGAAGGATGGCAAAGAATTCTATGCCATTTATTATGTCAGTAAGAATTTAGTAGGGGCTGAGCTCAATTACATGGTAATAGAGAAATAATTTCTCATAGTGGTACATGCCATCAACAAATTCTGCCACTATATCACTGGGTATAAGGTGTTCATTCACACGGACCATGCGGCCATCAGATACCTAATGAGTAAACCAATGATCAGTGGTAGGATAATCAGGTGGCTTTTGTTATTATAGGAATTTGACATCACCATAGTTGACAAGCCTGAGAAGGATAACGTAGTCATGGACTTCCTATCCAGACTAATCCCAGCAGATCATGCAATGGTAGAGGACCAGTTCTCGGATGAACATTTATTCATCATCAGTGAATAGATGTCATGGTATGCAGACATCACCAATTATCTAGCCATCGGTAGAACATCCCCTACTCTTTCATACAGAGAGAAGTAGGGGGTGATTGAAAAGAGCGCTTCCTTTCAATGGATTGATGACCTCCTATTCAAAATAGGGCCTGACCAGATCGTGAGGAGGTGCGTAGCAGAGCATGAGTTCCCAGAGATACTCAAAGCCTATCACAATGAGCCATGTGGAGGACATTTCTTAGGAAGAAGGACTACGTATAAGGTATTACAAACTAGGTATTTTTGGCCCACTCTATTTAAATATGCAGCCGCATACGCCAACAAGTGTGACGAATGCCAAAGAATGGGTAGACCGACCCATAGGGATGAAATACCCCTTCAACCTCATGTACACATTGAGCCCTTCGATAAATGGGGTATGGATTTCATGGGACCCATCAACCCACCTTCAACTAGAAGGAGGTATATTCTAGTCTGCACAGACTACGTTACCAAATGGGTCGAAGTCCAGGCATTGAGAGATTCTAAGGAGGGGACGGTAGCCGAATTCCTGTTCACCCATATTTTCACAAGGTTTGGAGTGCCCAAGGAAATTACAATGGACCAAGGACCCCAATTCACCTCTAGGTTAATCGAGGAATTGATGGAACAGTATAGGGTACGACATAATAGAACTACCCCCTACCATCCATAGGTGAATGGGCAGGTGGAGGTAACCAACAGGGAGATAGAAAACATCCTGACAAAAACTGTGCAACAACACAAGAAGGATTGGGCTGCAAGATTACCGGAGGTAGTATGGGCATATAATACAACATGGAAATCAACCATCGACTTCACACCCTTCCAATTGGTATATGGGAAGGATGCAATGATGCCCATTGAATTTGAGGTCAAGATGCTCAGAATGATGGTTGAACTAGACCTAAGCCTAGATGAAGCATAGAAGGAATGAATTTGATAGCTGAACTAGTTGGATGAATTTTGAATGGATGCCCTCCAAAGAATAGAAATCATGTAGAAGCAAAGGAAGTGGTGGCATGACCACCACATTAAAATAAAATAGTTCAAAGAAGGGACTGGGTGTTGTTGTATGATTCCAGATTCTAGGAGTGGAAGGGAAAATTGATGCAAATATGGATGGGACCGTATGAGGTGGTGGAAATAATTAAAAATGGTGTTGTGCGGGTCAAGACAATTGATGGTAGCAACACCATTTTAATAGCCAATGGCCATCGGTTGCGCCCATATCACAGGTCTGAAAGCTTGCTGGTAGAATCTAGAGTAGGCATGGGGGAGACCCCATCCAAGTAAAACTTCTCTAGAATTCTCAACAACATGGTGGATGCAGAGGTGTCCACCAAGAATAAATTAGTATAGTTTCCTATTTTTTTTAGCTTACGATGTGTTTTGTAGGGATAATGCCCACATGCAAGCTGTAGGTATCCTGAGAGCCAGGGCCTAATAGGCATGGATTACGTTTAACTATATTTTTTTTTTTTCATTTTTTTTTGTAGGGGAATGGCCTGATTGCTCAAATAATAGGTATCTCTAGGAATAGGGCCTAGACTGGCTCAACATCCATGAACCTACACAATAGGAGGATAGTGTTGATCTAGGCATAGGGTGGGCACCAATTACCTATAAAGGAAAAATTATGCACCCCTATGCCTGGATGAAGTGGATGCTGATGTTGTATGAGGAGAATTTTAGGAGGCTTGATCAACCTCACATCAACAAGCACATCAGATGCTGACTTTTCAATGATGGAGGAACAAACGACTGAGGGGAGGTGCCTTACCTTACTTACTAGGGTGCACCTTACTCCACCAAGGAGGCACCACCCTAGAGCATTCTTTCATTAGAAAGGAGAGGCACCTTACTCTAGTGCCTTACTCGAGGAGTGGATGCACTTACTCAGCACAAGGAGGCACCACCTTGAGAGGTTCTTCATAAGTCAAGTGGGCTTAAGTAGGCACCTTACTAGGTAGGTGCCTTACTAGTAGGTCTTACTCAAGGTAGGCACCTTACTCAAGTAGGTGCCTTACTTAGATAGGTGCCTTACTCAAGGAGGCACCACCATGAGATTTTTTAAAAAAAATTCAAGGAAGCACCTTACTCGAGGAGCGGCGCCTTACTCCACCAAGGAGGCACCACCCCGGAGCATTCTTCATAGTCAAGTGGTGCCTTACTCAAGTAGGCACCTTACTAAGTAGGTGCCTTACTCAAGTAGGCACCTTACTCAAGTAGGTGCCTTACTCAAGTAGGCACCTTACTAAGTAGGTGCCTTATTAAGTTAGGCACCTTACTCTAGTGACTTACTGTGCCTTACTCAAGCAGGTACCTCGATCAACTCAAAAACACATGCACAACTTGGCAGTACATGGAGCAGTCAAAGCCAACACCATCATCTCACGTGATGGAAATCTAGAAGCACCCAAAAATATTTTGAAATCATTGGACAGGATCTCTGCACGTCCCAAGGCCAACCATCGAGGAGATATGCATCCCAACCTGAACCAATAGGATCCACCACATTTTTAGTGTAGGACCTCGAGCGAACTAGGAATGAAGTACCCAAGGTGACGTAATCAACACATGGGAAAAATATTATCGAATAGCAATTTGGCATACTCCATGCAACACGAAATGACCAATCAGGTATGCACATGATTTTATTTAGATATATACATAATTTTTCATATGATATGCTTCTCTAAAAATAATGTCGATGCAAGAATTGAATTCACCCTCATGCCTAATACGTCGTGCCGGAAGTTAATTCGGGTGGCGTACCCTACCAACCCCAATGCTGAAACAATTTCTAGAGTTAGGCACCTAAGTTTATAAAAAGGTGCCTTACTGAAGGCAGGGCATCAAACCAGTCGAAACTAGTAGGGAATTTACCATGGGTGGATGATCAAAGAATCATGCACTCAAAAAGCATGAGCCTAGTGGCACTAAGGGGATTAGGGGAGAAGTTGCAACCGGTTCGAAGCAATGGGTGGATGAATTACTATCGCCTGGTCAGCCAAGACCAGGATGTAGAGGCAACAAAGGAGTTTGCTACCACTGTGAATAGAGGAGTTGCTCGATTATGTAGACTAGAAATTCTAGTCACTCTAGAGCACATCACTCATGTCATCGGCCTCCCCTTACTAGGGAATGCACGTATAAATATGGTATGGCAAAGAAGTGCATAGAGGTATTGCTAGGACAAACAAACATCCCATGTGACCAACATGGGCTCCCAAAGTAGAAGCTCCCTATGCACCTGAGGAAGCTCTTTGAGTAGGTTGTGAGATACTTCACATGCACCAAGAAGTATTCACACCTGAATGTGAACCATATGCAGTTCTTGAGCCATCTGGTGCATGGGCAAGAAATTAACATCTCGTTCTACCTAGAAAATGCCCTATAGGATGAGGCATCATGATATCAGAGAGGGGCATCCTCTACCCTAGCCCACCATGGGCTAATTATAGCCCTGATACACCATGTAGAGGAGCATAGGGGAAGCTCATCGATGGCTGGGGCTGAACACTCTGGTGCACGAGAGCAAGTGGTGGCCGAAGTAGAGCAAGAGGTCAAATTACGAGGGTCGATCGAAGAAGTTAGGGCTGAACCCTTCGATGCATCAGAGTAGGTGGTAATAGAGGTAGAGGATGATGTTGAATTGGGGGGAATGTTCAAAGAGGAACACCCTTGATTCTCACTAGATGTTGTAGAAGAAGGAAGAGTTCTCTACCCAATTATATGGAGGAAAGGCTAGAATCCTCCAGCCCTGAACCTATAGTATGATGGATGGAGCGCATACATGGTCGAAGATGACTATGGTGCCTAATCCTCTTAAGTGAGGAGGAGGAAGAAGATGTAGAGCTCAGCTTCATGGCCCAAACCCTATAGAATTTGGCCGCTCATAGCTCGTAAGACCCGTAGTCCTCAATGGGCCTGCAACAATAGTCCGAGGTACCAATGGAAGAGGACCACATCGAACAGAGTGAGAAATCTATGATGTAGGCATTGTTCGATGAATATAAGGAGATGACTATGAGAAGAATCTAGAGGTAGGAGGCCACCATCACCCAATTCTAGCAATTGATCCAACAGCTCAGGGCAGAGAACCAGTAGCTGCAGGCCTAGGTGATCGAAATGTGGGATGCCTCTACCCAAAATGATTGGGCAATTGAGGTGCCCATGAACTCTCCAACCTCACTAGAGAGAATAGTCTCATCTGGGGTAGTCAGGTCAGATGCTTAAAATGAGGAATTAGAGGTAGGAGAAGGTTCGTGCACCTCTGATAGAGGAATTATAGAGGAATAGGGGAATTCTATTTTTCAAATAGAAACCCCTGTTATCAATATTGATGATGATGAGGAGCCTTCAGGGTAGAATCAAGGGAAAAACCCTAAGCCTAAAGGCAAGAAGGATTCTCTAGAGTGCTAGGGACCTAAAATTGAAAGGGGGCTACTCGAGGAACTAGAGGAGCAGGCATCGGGTGACCAAGGCATAGGAGGAACAACTACGGGGACCTCCGATCAGAGGAATAGATCCTTGGATCCTCTAATAGGGAGGTAACCTCTATGGGAAAGGAAGACCTCCCCACATAGGCTACCATAATACTAGATAAAGGAAAAGGGAAGGCACCTCAAATAATGTAGAAGAGGGCCAAAAGAAAGGCTAGAGTGACATTTGCCGAACCGAACCCCCATTCGGATGAGGAATGGGAAGAAGGTGTGCGGGCCTTCATTGAGCAGAAAGAGAAATTTGAATAACTTTATAAGGAGTTTGAGGAGGCAAAGGCAGCTAGGAAAGCTACCAAAAATGAAGAAAGAGGGCCAAGCATCTATGTGGACCCTATCGATGATGACCAATTTTGGGAGATCTATGGTTCATCGTAGGGTCGGCCCTCTAAGATGAAGAAATGGCTAGAAATATGGGGAGTATATGGACTAAAGGTAGAGGCAACAATGATCATGGAGGAAAATGTCAGCCTCACCCTCGAAGAACTTTGGTTGTATAAGGCTAGTGTGGTTGTGCGAAAGAGGGATGACTCTGACATTCCCTTTGGAGAGTTACACCCCCAACATGCTGACTTATGGTAGGAAGTAGAGGCAGCCTTCCAGAAGGGAGCAATGACTATGGTAGTAGCACCCAACATAGGTGTTGGGCCAAGCATGATAGGGAGGTAGAGCCAATGTAATAAGAAGTCGATGCAGAATGAAGGCCAACCCAGCATAGGATCGCCAACGTAGTCGAAGGGTAGCATAACCCAAGGATGCCCCACAACAAACTAGGGCCCCTCAATAGAAATGGAAGCCTCAAGAAGGAGAGAAAGCCAAGGCCACCAATAAGAAAAGGAAATGAAGAGTAGTGGCCTATGTGGAGGAGGTGATTACTGATTTTAGGTGCCACGAGGGCATGGCACATATTAGGCATGGGGGGATGATGAGCACCAGATATGCTCATATTTTTGTATATGTACTAATGGTTTTTGCATGGAAATATATAATGAGTTGTATATTTTTATGAAATATTATGTATTTATTTAATGAAATCATGTGTATTATCTAATCCATGTGTGAAGTGTGTTTTGTGTAGTTATTTCCTAGATTTTATCATCTTTTGCTTAGTCGAGGTCCTACATGGACCTGGCATGGTTCTACTCAATCAGATGAAGGCATATGAAGGTAGGCACCTTACTGAAGTAGGTACCTTACTAAGTAGGTACCTTACTAAAGTAGGTGCCTTACTCAAGTAGGCACCTTACTGAAGTAGGCACCTTACTAAGTTTAGAGGCACTTAAAGTAGGTGCCTTCCTCGAGTGGATGCCAGATTATGCGTGTTGACCAAATGGCTAGAGAAGGACCCCGTTGACCACCGTTCCACATCATCTATGGGAAACCATTGATGAATGAGTTGTCCCAGCTAGGGTGGATGGATGCGCAACCACTCCCAAAGTAGAACCATAATTTTCTCGATTGCAAGGAAATGACGAGGAAGTTGATCATCGTGCGCTAGCTACAATAACTGAACTATCCTAGTTTAGACTGTAATCGGGATGCCTGTTGTAATAGAACTACAATAGGAAGTCTTGTGTGTGGTATATAAACACACGGACTTCTCTGTAGTAGGGGAAGCATTCTTTTAATACATTATCGCATGTAATATTTCTGCACTGATTAATAAAGCTTGAGCATTTTCTCATCTGCGTATTGTTTCGTGATTTGTTGGGCGGAATCTGCTGGAGCTCGGGCCCACTCCAAGCCAGTATTCTTCCCCTATTTCTTAGTTAGTCTTTTCATATATTTAATTATGTGTGGTAGTATGTTTTGAGTTCCTAGATTAAATTTAATTATTTTATAGTTGTATTCTTTTTATGGTAGGTGTATTACTGCTTTCAGTGTGGTGTGTTTACTTTTATGCATTTCATTTATATTTAAGTTTTCTTGGTGTGGACAAATCAACTGATGTTTCATAAACACCCCCAATGGTAGTTAGTGGATTCATCTCAAAGGTGGTAGTGTGAGTAGTTTCAATCGTGGCACTTCTAAAGTCTACGAGCTCCCGGGTTGACAATTTAAATGCGAGTGTTGTGACAATTATAGGAGAAAATTAACCAGTGTTTGGCACCCAAAAAACATTAGCATTGAATACCATATCTTCTTGATAAGGTGCTTGTCCTTTAGTCCCCATTTTTACATTTAGCCCCAATTGGTTAGGCAATTTGTTTAGTTGAAGCTTCCCAATAGTGTTAATCCTAGTTGTTGGATTATTTCAATCTACATTTTAACTACTTCTATACATTGAAAGACTAGATGTAATTTTTTTTCATTGTTCTTAATACACCTATGGAAAATATGAGATACCATGATATTCCTCCTAATGAGATTATCTCTAGTAAGAATCTTGTTTTGGATCACCAACCAAAGAAAGGCTTGAAGTTTGGGGGGAACCTTGTAATTTCATACCTTATCTATGGTTGAGTTCTTTTGACCCTATTGTTGTAATAACACCTCTTAATTGATAGTGTAAACACCTAATACACTAATCAAACCCCATATAAGTTGATCTATATTTTGAAGAGAAAAATTAATCCCTTTAGTTTACATGTGCAGCTATATCCATGAGTCTTAGTTAAGATTTGGTAGGTGTGGATCTCTCACCCATTCAATTAGGCTTGCAAGAGAGTTAACACCCAACTATTGTAGGTCTAATTTTATTTATGGGAAACAATTCTTAATTAGTAGAGGTCCTCCCAATACTGGATTATCCCATATATTGATTTTTTTGCCATCCCCTGAAAGCCAAGAGGTATTATTTGATATAATATATTTAGCTTCCACAATATGCTTCCAAATTGAGGAGGAGCCTACTATGCTTTTCACACTTTTTATGAGTTGGATCCCATTAGAGTTGTTTAGATATTTGCATTTTAATATTTGCTTCCATGGAGAGTTTTGTGGAGTGAGAAAATTCCAAAGTAGCTTAGTACTTAGTGCCTTGCTAACAATTACTATTTTTCTAATTTGTAGGCCTCCTTACTTCTTTGGCTTGGTTAGAGTCTCCCATTTGACCAAATGTAAGTTTTTCCTATTTATTTGCCTTTTCCCCGCCATAAGAAAGTTTTTAATATTACATCTAACTTCTACAAGATATAGAAGGGTGCATGATACACCAGCAATTGATATACGTAAAGACTTGGTAATACTGATTTGATTAAAATAATTTTTCCAACCAAAATCAACCAAACTATTGTATTCTCCTTGATATATTTTCTAGAATTACATTCTAATTTTCCTTTTTTTTAATGGAAGCCCATAGGAACACCTAGGTATTTAAAGGTATCACCACCTTTGTGAAATCACAAAATCTAAGTGAACCTCTATATTCTACTATTGAAGTATATATAGTGTAAAATCTACTCTTTTGGATGTTTATCTCTACCCTTGTGGATGAAGAAAAGCAATCTAAAACTTCTTTGATCAACCTAATATTAAGTTTTTTGGATTCCCCTAAAAAAATAATGTCATCTACAAATTGAGCATGAGTGATTTTTTTATATCCTATAGTTGCTCTAATTCCTAAGATTTCTTTCCTTCTCAATTTGGTTAGGATCTTCCCTAAATTTCTAGCTAAAAGGATATAAAGGTAAGGGGAGAGAGGACACCCTTGCCTTAATCCTTTAGTGGCTTTAAAATATATGATGAAAAAGAAAGTTGTAAAATAATATTGAGGAATAGAATAATAAGACCTACTCTTGATACATGTAAGGAAAAAAGAGGAAAACCCCCAAATTATCAAGCAAGATCTAGGGAAGCAAGAGAAAACATAGAGAAGAGAACACAAACTAAGTTGGTTAAACTTCTATTTAACAAAAAATAAAATAATTTTGGTAATTCACAAGTAGGTCCAATACTCCCTAATGAGACATGATTATCATGGAATATAAGGGATGCTAATGCCCCTTCAAACTAGAGGTGTATCAAGGACCTTTCTTTAAGTAATAAGATTGATATTTTTTATATGCAAAAATTAAAATGATAAAAGAAATTTCGAGAAATATGAAAGCAATATAGGGAATATGTGAATGGGATGCTATGGATTGTAAAGGAGCAAGAGGGGGAATTCTAACTTTTTGGAATATTTTTAGAACCTCATATATAACCATTTATAAAACTAGGCATTGGATAGCCTCTTTAGTCATGTGCTACTTTGTAGATATTCATTTCATCCTTATCAATATCTATGGACATATAACTCAATCAAGAAAATTAGAATTTTGAAGTGGTGTTGAAGCCTTCATGAGAAGTGAAAACCAAGAAACCCGACTCATGATCATAAGATATTTTAATGCCATAACCAAGTTGGATAAAAAAATTAGGGGAATTAGAAAATTAACCCAAAGTATGAGAGATTTTTCAACTTTTATTCAAAATAATAATCCATTGGAGGTTGGGTTTGAAGAAGACAACTATATATACCAATAATAGGAGATAAAAAAACCTAATAGCAAAACAAATAGATAGATGAATGCTCTTAGATCATTGGCTACATGAAGCGACTTGTGCTAAAATCACTACCTTGAAAAGGATTGGTTCAAATCACTGGCCAATAAGAGTTAAAATGGTGATAAGTGAATTAAAAAATATCATATTTTAAATAATAGTAGATGTGGGAAGACCATCCTAAATTTATTTATATGATAGCATAAATGTAAAATTATTCAAGAAGCGATGGGTTGTATACACTTATAAAACAAATTAAATCAATGACATCTAGATTAAAAGAATGGAACAAGAATACTTTTGGAAACATTTTTGAGAAGAAAGAAGAACTAAAAGATCAACTTTCAAAATTTTAAAAGATGATCATAATAATACAAGCTTGGAGGAAAGGGAGTTTCTTAGTTAATATCATAGTATTTTGAGTAAGGAAGAGAAATTTTGGAGATTAAAATAAAGACAGACTTGGTTAAAAAAATGGAGATAAAATATAAAGTTTTTTCATAGGATGGCTATAGTACAAATATCGACATCCAAAAATAGTAGAATTAAATTAGTAGGGGTTTGGATTGAAGATTGAAGTGAAATTAGAGAGGAAGCAAGGTCTTTTTATCAAAATATTCTAGGATCAAAGGAGTTTGAAATTCTTATTGATAAACTTCTAGAAGTATCTTCAGTTATAATAGATGAATACAATAGGAAATTGATGGAGCCTATTACTTTGGAAGAAGTTAATTTATCTATTTTCTCTTTCAATAAGGATAAATCCCCAGGTTTGAATGGGCTTTTTGCAACATTATATCAACATAATTGGGATATAGTAAAGGATTATTTATTTGTGGTAGTGGAACAATCTAGGTTAAAAAATGCATACCTTATAAAATAAATGCAACACATCTTACCTATATTTCAAAAAAAAATGATGCATGATTGTTTGATTCATTTAGACCCATAATTATATGTAATATATCACATGAGATTATCTCCAAAGTTATGGTGAATCGTTTAAGATATTTTTTAGGAAAAAATATTTCAAAAAAGTGAGGAGGATATATGAAAGGGAGATAGATTTTGGACGGGATTATAGTAGCTCATGAAATTATGCATTCAATAAATTTAAGAAAAGAGAAAGCAATGTTCTTAAAACTTTATATGAGTAAATCCTATGATAGGGTTAAATGGGGTTTTCTTTTTTCAGTATTAGAAAAGTTTAGAATTGGGAAGAAATGGGTTAGATGGATTAAAACTGGTGTCTCTATAGTTTCATATTCATTGTTTGTCAATGGGTTAGTAACATAATATTTTAAATCCAAGAAAGGTCTTAGACATGGATATCCTTTATCACCATATTTGTTCATAATTATGACAAAGGTCTTGTGTAGAAACTTGAATAAGGATAACAAATATGGGATTATAAGTTGAATTAAGGCTAGTAATAACATCAACAACATCACCCATCAATAGTTTGTAGATGATACAACCATTTTTGAGAGGGTAAGGTTATACAAGACTAGATCTTCGATTAATTTATTAAAGAAATATGAAAGAGCATTAAGAATAAATTTAATAGGACAAAATCCAAAGTTTACTTCTTAAATATCCTAGCTAAAGTCAAAGTAGGGATATATAGGTTACTTCAAATGGAGGTAAATTTACAAACAACTAATCTAGGGATGCCCTTATTTGAGGGGAGAATGAGAATAGAATTATGGAATCCCATTATAAGTAAAGTTTAAAATAAAATAATGACATGGAAAGGTAGATGGTTATTCTTTTTTTTTAATTTACATGGTGGAATCGGTAGCCGCCATGAATCCAGGCAGGCTATCCAGCTTTTATGGCCGCCACATTATTCTGTACTATCCGCCCCGAAAGCCACCACACAGATCTTCGCGCAGTCCGTCCCTATAACCACCATGCCATAATCATTTTAAACTTTTTATGCCGCTAAAATCACCAAGAAAGGGACAAGCGTTCAGTCCAACAAGGCCCGATATTTGAACCTTGGACCTCCTCCCCCCTTATAGGGTTTGGATGAACCAATTGGTCTACACCTCGGACCTGGTATATGGATATTATTAGTAGGAAGAGTGTATCTAATTAAATCAATCTTATATACCATTCTAACATATTATATGTCCTTGTATACTATGTCAAAATTGATAGAAACAATTTTAATATATATTATGCGGATATTTTTGTGGTCAGGATTACATGATAAAAAGAATTTTCCTTTGGTAAAATAGAGCAAGGTGCGTGATGATAAAACGAGGGCAGATCTCGATTTAAGAGTTCTTACGAATGCAAACTTAGCTCTTGGGGGAAAATTAAATTGGATATTGTACAAAGAGAGTCAAATACAATGGGCAATAATTCTTCTAAGTATGTTAATCCCAATGACCCAAGCTTAATATTTACTACATTCTCTCTACCAAATGGTTTTGCACTATGGAATAGTTTAAAAATATCAATTGATCTAGTGATTAAAGGTTTTATATGGGTGGTGGAAAATGGAGAAAAAAATTCTATTTGGATGGATACTTGGTGTGATTAAAAACCACTCAATCTAGATCCAATTTTGAAACCATGGATGAGATTACTTCAAGATAAATATGGTGATAGGGTTCTAAACATTTTATACAAGGATCATTAAGGAAGATACAAATGGAAAGAAGATTTATTTATAAGTATACAAGATATTGATGCTAAGAGGCAGTTGAGCAGAAAGATAACAATAATGATTATTTTGATGGGAACCGAAGATAAGTTGATGTGGGGGTTGAATAGCTCATGAGAATACACAACAAGAAGTAGGTATAATGTAAATCACAAATAAAATAGGAATATCACAATAATATGAAGAGATATTTGGGATATCCAAATAATTCCTAAAGTCAAAATATTTGCTTGGCTAGTACGTCATAGAAGAATTTAATCATGGGATAACATTATAAAAAGGGATTTTCATGGACTTTCACAATGTGTTCTGTGTTAAAAGGAGAAGGAGAGTATAGACCATCTCTTGGGACACTGCCCGATAGTATGGAAACTACGACAATGGTTCTTAATATGTTTGGTAAATGCATGGTGATGAATGGCATAATTGAAGAATGGTTAAAGCAATGGCAAAGCACTTCTAAAAGTGAGGCCTTACAGACTATATAGGATATATCAAAAGATACAATACTTTATTGTATGGATAGAAAGAAATAGAAATATATTTAAAGGAAAGGAAAGTAGTTTAGAGGTAATGAAAAGGAAGATTTTTTTAGCCATATATAAGTCTAAACCAACGCTATCAAATCACACAATCCCTAATATAGAAGCAGAGAGCCTTGATAGATGGACTGAAGTCATTAAATGGAATTATGATGTTGGATACAAGATTAAAAAAAGGAAGGCAATGATATAAAGTGTAAACCGCTAGATGTGGATTTGGTCAATTTAAATTTTTATGAAGCATCTAAAGGAAATCCAAGACTAACAAGAGGAGGAGGAATAATTAGAAATAATAGGGGTAATATTTTGTCACATTACACTTTGAGTAGCAGATTAAAGACAAATAATGAAGCTAAATCTTGGGTGGCTTTGAAATAGTTAAAATTATGTACACAAATGAAATGGAATATAGTATGGATGAAAGGTAATTCACTAATAGTAATACATGCAATTTTGAGGAAAGCAAATGCTCCATGGAACATACAAGAGATCATTATAGAAATACAAGAACCTGCTATATATTTTGAAAAAATTAGGTTTACACATACTTCAAGGGAAGGCAAAAATATGAAGATAGGCTATCCAGTAGAGGGGTTTTAATGGAAGATTGTGAAGTTAAATTTTTTTCCCATGGTTAGAGGAATTACTAATTTTAACTAAAGCTAACAAGAAAAAAATGAAAGGAACAAATTAAAAATAAATATTCTAAAGGACTATAAAATATATTAGGGAATCCATTTATAGATCAATGTATTAGATGAAACTAATAGTCTAGATTTGGTAAAGTAGATTATGATTTCATGAAGTGAGTAGAAGTTTTGTATTTGAAGCAGAAGAAGATGACATTAGATGGACTTCATCGCTAGATGGATTATTTGAGTTGATTTGACTATGAGATATATTATTGTAGACACTAAAATATGGTTAACCCGATTAAGCATCCACAAACAATGATCAAATTGGCATCATATGGCCCCTTGGGCAGCCCTTAGAAGGCTCACAGTGGTTCTAGCCACTCCGAAAGAGGTTTTGGAGGCTTCTGGCCCAATTTTGGGAGGTTTTGGCCCAAAATTCACCACCGTCCCACCCTGGGATGGTGGCATATTCCCACCATCCCACCTCTGGGATGGTGGTGAGCCATCATCCCAGGGTGGGACGGTGAGCAAGTTTGACCCAAAAAAGTCAAATCTGGGACAAATGGCACCCAAAAACTGCCATTTACCCTACCAATTGAAGCATGCGGGTCAAAGGGCACTGAATCCTTATGACATGCTTCATAATGGAGGCTAAAAGGGGAGATTCTCTTCCCCATCCAATGCATGCCTCCTTTTTGACAAATGGCACCTCCTGCCATGCATGCCCTTGCATGCCTTTTTGCACATAAGCCCCTTTGGGCTATAAAATGGATTCAATTTCCACACAAAAATATAGAGAGGAGTTCTAGGATATGCGATGGAGTGCTGCCGATATTTCCCCTCACTTTATTGTGCTCTCTTTCCCTCGGAATCTCTTCTTAGCGAAGGAGGTTACCGGGTGACTTCAAGAGGGTCTTTTGGGCATAACTTTACCATCCGGGTGAATTTCTTCACCAAATTTGATGAAAATACCCCTTAGAGTGTTTAGGACCATTCCCCAGTGGGATTGGTAGCAAAAGGTGTGCATAATTGGTGGGTATCCCCCCCAGGGTGCCCTCCAATTAGTTGCAGTCACCACCGTCCCCCCTGGGATGAGGATAAATATGTGCACAATTTCTTTACTATTTTTTTAGGCTTATTCTAGACTATCATAGGATGCTACAGTTCAAATTTCATGCAATTTGGAGTTATATTGGCCGAGATATCACATTTTTAAGTTTTTATAGGTTCGTAGGGCCCATCCGGGAACCCCAGGTGCATGCAGATGGATATGCACCTCATTTTGAAAATATAACCACATGGGTAGTCTTAAAATGTTTATTTATGTATTCTTTCCAAGTTTCATGTGTTTTGGACATGTTTAGGGGTAGGAATTGCTTGTCTTGGTCTTCGTAGGTTGCAGATGGGCGGCGCAAAATCGAGGGGCCTACGGATGCAATTTCAGATATATTTTTTGGTGATATCCCTTAAAAACCTCCTATTTAACATCTCCATAAAATTTCAAGTCATTATGAGTTGATTTGATATATTTTTAATATATATGCCCTTTACTAGTCTTTTGGTGCCTATGGGGATTGCATGTTTTCCATCACACGCACTTGCTATTTGACCCTTTTGGCTTCCTTGTGTGTAGGTGCAGGTTTCTAGAAGGCATTGGGAAGGAATATAAGACATAAAATATCAGAGATACAAGCAGTGGTGGCATTGGCCCGCCCACCTCGATTGTGGGTACGAGGAAGGACATTGGATGTGCACCTGGATTTCTTGAAGGATTTGATCCTTGGGCACCCAAAATTTGTAAAAATTGTATCACATTTGATCCCTCAAGGGGACTTCTATGTAACCTTGGATCTGATCCACCAAATTAATAAGAAGGATACTTGTTTTATTTCATATCTTGTTGTTTGGTTTTGCTTCCATTTTTACATGCATGCTTCCGTTTGATGCTCATAAGCTATAGAGGATAGATACACATATTTTTATTCATAATTAGGTGCATCATTTTTCCCTACTTTAGTGGTGATCATGGTGGGACCCTTTTCCCTTTTCCTTTTGGTCTCTCCTCCTCACCTCAAAGGTGCTTTTTTTTATCCCAACCTTAAATTAAAAAAAAAAAAAATTTTCTCTAAAATATCTAAAATTTGGAGTGTCTAAAAGTGTAAAGTTTTATTTTTTCTTTTTTTTTCTGCATTTTAGATGTAAAAATAGTGGTTTTTCTTTATCATTTTTTGCATAGAAAGGTTAAAACATTTTTTTTTTTCTTATAACATAAAGAAACAAAAATAAGAAGAAAAATTAAAATAAATTTTTATTGAATTGATCTTTATGGCTTGATGCTTGTGCTTACCCAATGGGTAAGTTATGATTTTAGGTTTGCATTCATAAGTTACATTTGTAGGTTCTTTATCCTAAATTTTTGAAAGTAAAACACACTTATTTGCATGCATTTAGTGAAGGATCATTGAATGCTTCTTTGCTTACTTTCTTGGGATTAAAAGGAACCCCACACATCACGTTTTATCTTAACATCGACGGCGTTGGGCTCTCACATCCAACCCGTCGATCGAGACCAACAGTGGATGTCATTACCACTTGATTGGCTCATGTGAAAGAGTATCATCGGGACCCGTCCATGGCCAAGGCTGACCCAAGATCTGTCCTAACCATGCAAAATAGCATGCACTCCTCTTCGGAGAGGTGTATCGCTACGCACGGGGTGCTGGGTGAGGGTTGGTAGTACCTATGCTACCTCATTGGATATGGATTTCATCACCATATTCAGCTTGTGTGAGTATATAGGTGAAATCCTTTAAACATTTGAGTACATCATCCAACAATATTTCAAATACATGACACAAGGTCATTATTTACAAACAACACATCTGAAACACACAAAATAGTTTAGGGACTCACATCTAAAACTTAAAAGAGATAATCATCTATCTGTTGGGTGTTTCCTTTTCTATTTGTTGTTTCATTAAAAATTTGTAAAGAAGATAATCACTTGGGGTATTGATAGAGGAGCACGATGGTGCACACCGTAGCCAAGCCCAAACATGGGTGGAAGCTATGGAGAGTGGATTAGGAGACATGAATCATCTCCGATATAGCCCTAGGGACTTGGTTATACCTCCCTAGTGAGCTTCTACTCCACCTAGCCCCAAGACAGTAGGGCACGAGCCTCATCTCCGAAGGGATCCTCTACGAGACACCCTGAGGGATGATGAGCATTACTTGGGAGAGTGTTCCCAATATGTAGATATTTCATAGGCCTTCCTTGGTGAAAGGCAACTATGCACATCGAGGTGCTAATAGATAGAGTGGTGCCACGCATCCATGTACCCATCAGGGCTGACACGCCTAATCATAGGTAGGAGCATGACTTCACACACTGGTCGGAGCAAGTCGATACGACTTTACCTCCGCATCACCTTGATAGGATACAACAACTCATGCAACCCGATGGGAATGACACTCGTCGGTCAGGGTGAGCCAATTCTGCCCTACCTTTCCTCGTCCAAGAGGGAAGACATGAGGAGATCCCAGATTTTCCTTAGGAACAATATTTCATGCATGCTCGATGTGCCTCTGCACCAGTTGAGTATAATGAACATATGTTCCAACCCGAACCTCGAGTCAATGCGGTGAACCTCGAGAGAGGCAAGCACCCTATGGAGACCATAGAGTATCTTGAATGAGGTCAGCCCTAGGGCGAGATTCCTAGGCCCCCTAGGCCTCACACTATGGATCAAATCAGGCAAGCGGTTGCAAGATATACAGAACTCCAAGCTCAGTTCAAGCAGCTTCGGTGAGACAAAGAGCAATTAGACCACTTGCACCAGCTTGAGAAAGAAAGGATCGAATGACAGACCAACGAGCTATTCCAGAAGACTTTACGAGAGAGGGTCCCTACCCCTAAGACACATAGGTAGGAAGTCCATCCGAGGCAACCCATGCTCATTCGAGAGAGGTCCCCGAGACCTTATCTAATGTTACCTCCATGACCTCCTAGGCTAGATCGAGAGATGCCTCCCAGGCCAAACATAGGGCGCCCACCATGGGTGGATACCCCCATTTATAGACCGGCTCGAGAGATGCCTTACGGGGCCTATACTGAGCATGAGCTAGAAGTAGAGTATGTGGAGATGCCTTACCAAGGTAGGGGGGTGATTTACCACCACCCTGCAATAGGTTGGAGGACCCTAGACCTCCACCACAAGATGTGAACAAGGATGAGGAGATTAAGTCCTCAGGCCCGTATAAAGCATTGCTAGAATACCTGGAGTCAGTTGAGAACAAGACCTCTAGGTCGGGATCTCAAAATCCCACTATGCACCAGTTGCATAGTCAACCCATCCATCCTTCAGTACCTGTGCCTCCCTATCCAGAGCAATTTAAGTTACCTCAATTGGCCACCTTCAAGGGAGAAGAGGACATGCAAGAACATGTCACTAGGTTCTTAGGCCAATGCTTTGGCATTCATGATGATGATGCTTTGCTTTTGAGGACATTTATGACTACCCTCACCGGCCCCACCTCTGAGTGGTTTTACCAACTCCCTAAGCATAGCATCCATAGTCTGGATCAACTTGCGGATGCATTCCTAGAGTGCTTTGCCTTCAACACCAAGAGGAAGGCAATGCTGGCCGATGTAGTTGGGTTGAAATAGTATGATGATGAGTCAATAACAAACTATGGCAATAGATGGTGAACCCTACTCGCCAAGCTACCTTATCTTCTCCCCATGTTGGAGTTGACTCAGATGTTCTCCAAAAGTTGCTTGAAGCCAATCTCCTTGTTGTTGCAGTTGCAACAATACCCCACTCTTGAAGATGCCTTAGCATAGGCTAGGATCATCGAAGAAATCAAGATTCAAGAGGGCGAGATTGCAAAGCCTCACAAGAAGGAATGGAACAAGAATGCTAAAAACACCCCAATGCAACCGAAGTCAGTAGCAGTAAATCAGGTTGCAATTAGTGTCCCGGGGCCAGCGTAAGCCGTGCCACCTCAAAAGCCTAATTATCAGGCCACTCCTGGGAACTATGCCAAGGATAACCAGAATGGTCAAGGGCAAAATCAACAGCATCACCCCAAGTGACAATTCATGCCCATTGCAGAATCTATGGACTCATTGTTTGATCACCTCTTAGCGGCCAATGCAATCCATCTACCTGAGAGTCGACCTATCGACCCAAATGCACTGAAGCCCAAAGGATATAGAGAAGACCTATATTGCAAGTTTCATAGGCAAAATGGGCATGATGTGCAAATGTGCTACAAATTCAAACACTTGGTGCAAGACCTAATTGATAGGAATGCCCTCCGGGTAGACAACCCTATCGCACCAAACAACCAATAGATGGAGGTCTTCAAGGACCCCTTTTCTGCCCATGCAGAGCAGGCCAAACCAAGTGCCCTAGGTGAATGAGGTTCACCATGCCCCTCCTAAGCAAGGGTATGTTGGCATGGTCAGTATTGTGACAAGAAATAGGTGGTATCCAAGTCCAACCACACCACCTATGGCTCAGAGTGATGTCCCTTCGACATCGTAACCTATACCGCCTCCCAGGTCGAGCCTCCCACCTAAGCCTATAGTCACCATTAAGAGTAAGCTCACTCATAGCTTAAGAACAACATCTTCCTAGCTCTCCATCTATGAGCTCATCCAACAATCACAACCTCATAGAGAAGCCTTGATGGAGATCCTTAAGGCAATTGAGCTTCAGCCCCAAGAGTCTAACTCCTTCAACAACTTTGTGGGGCATGTGCAGCAATGCATAGAACCAATGATTACCTTTCGAGAAGATGAACTTAAACTAGTTTCGCATGATATGGTGGATCCCCCTTTGCACATCGTCGCATGTGTGAATGGAACACCATACAAGAGAGTGTTGATAGACACTGGGTCTTCAAGCAACATCATAACTACAATAGCTCTCAAGCACTTGAAGCTCCCAGCATCCCACATTGTTACATCTACCTACACCCTCCGAGCATTCAATGATGCCATATGCTCAATGGTTGGTACAATCATCCTACCTATTCAAGTAGGAGAAAATATCATCCCTACAATGTGCCACATCTTGGAGGGTGATATGGCATACAATATCTTGTTAGGAAGACCATGGATTAGGGACATGAAGTGTGTCCCCTCCATCACTCACCAGTGCCTCAAGTACACTCATGAAGGGCAAGTTCATGTCATCCCCATAGACCTAGAGCCCTTCAAGTACTACAACATGGTGCAGCAGTTACCCGAGTCAACCTTGCCATCAATGCATCTAGATTTTTAGCCGAATAAATCCAACCGAGGTTTGACCCCACCACTACCGAATACCATGCCATCCTCATCATCGGCTCCACCTCGGATGCCTAGTACACCAGTGGATCCTTTGCCTAGGAACCCAGAGAAGTGGCCCATTGATGAGGTCCAACCGACCATATCCACTATCTCTATAGAGGAGATACCTAGCCTAGATGATGAAGAGACACCACATGAGGCAAACGATGAGCTAGATCAAGTCTCACTCTCATCCCTCTTCTATCCATAGCCCCAGGTTATAGTGCACCTAGCTTCTACCGGATTGGGAGAATACATGGTTAGGAATGTCACCACTACTCCTGCTATAGAGTCGGTGCAAGACATGGGTAGACCCCATCTTCCCATAGGCACTATCGTGCCTCTTGGTATTCCCCCTAATCAAATGAATTTTATCTATGGGGGCCTTGACTATGGCATCGAACCTTACCAACAATAGGAGGAGGATGAGGAGCCTTTTGGAGAAGACATTAACTACTTGTCTAACCCTAACTTCACCCTAAAGTACCTTGACCTATGCAACTAGTATGGTTATGGGTTAGGCCTGTATGAGCAAGGCACAAGAATCCCTTATCAACCAAGATATCAAATGCCCTATGACAAGTCGAGAGTGGGACACAACAATCCCTTGCCTCTAGATGTCCTCATGGATGGCCTAGATCGCTTAAATATAGGCTATGGGGATGGGTTGGCTCAAGACCCTTATGCCAATCCCAATACAATCTACTCCCTGGGGGACTACTTCCCACTTCCAGATGGGAACCCCATGATCCTCAGTGACATTCTCCCACATTTTGAGAGAGGGGAGGGTTCATGAAGTTGTCCCCATGTCTGTGATGAATCAGATCAAGGCACCTCATATGAATGGACCTCAGATGATGAGTCGGGTTACGAGGTGGTGCCATATGACCCTTTTGAGTCGGATAGTGATCATTCACAAGTTGTTCCTATTGATGACCAACAGGAGGACCTCCTACGTATGTTCCCTTTCCCTGATCCCATCTGGCAGTAGCTCCTTCCTCCTGAAGAGCCGGTTCACCCACAAGAAGCTAGACCTCCCAGGGAGGGTGCAATTAATTTACTTGAGCATCTGGATCCTCGTGAGCTTGAAATGCTACGAGATGAGAATGAAGAAGTCCTCATCCATGATAATGATTATGAGGAACTAGCATATATGGGACCACACTTACCTGATCACCCGATCCCAAGAGGCAACAATGAGATTCCCATATATGATAGTGACTATGAGGATGAAATAGAGAGGGCATACCTTGGTCCTCATTACTTGCATCATCATCATGAGCCCATCGACATAGAAGAAGTCTATCATCAGTTGCACGTTGGCCCATGCTTAAGGGCAAGGCCTATCAATTTAGGCCAGATTCACCATGAGGTCTTCCCTGACCCACCCACACACATGGAGCTCCTTGAGCCTAATGATCCCATCCTACAGTCTATTCCTAGATAGGATCCGATGATCCCCATTCCCCTAGAACCACATCTAGGGGTGGGAGATGATATCAATATACAGTCACATGCCCATGGTCCTAGAGAGCAGACACATTCCATCAATATGATCTCCATTGATTTGACCACACCACTTCACAACCCAACCGATCCTTCCAAGCCATGCCATCTAGATCTAGATGTTATTGATTGGGATCACACTGATTCACCCCCATCACCCTCTGAGTATTGGACTTGCGGTGGATTGTTTCACTTCTCCATAGGGCCAACTCATGATGTCTTCCATGCTGAGGAGGAACCCAAGGTTCCCATCAAGGATTTAAATCCAGTTGATGACATCCATTTGATCCCTACTCCCCACCAGTTGGAGGAGGGGTCGCATATGTCAATCGAGCCTACGGTTGACAAAGATATCGGCTCAGATCCTAAAAACCCGTAATGTATCAAGCTAGGGGAAAGCCTATCCCTCGAAGAGCAAGCTGATTACATAGCCCTTCTCACAGAGAAGAAGGCAGCTTTTGCATGGTCTTACAAAGACATGCCGGGACTAGATCCAAATCTGGTCACCCACAATCTAACGCTTGACCCCAAAGCCAAGCCTGTCAAGAAAAAGTTGAGAAAGATGCACCCAACAGTGGCCTTGATGGTCAAATATGAGCTACAAAAACTATTGGATGCCAAGTTTGTCATTTCTGTAGACTATCCACCATGGTTGTCCAACATGGTCCCCATCAAGAAGCCTGATGGGAGGATTCACATTTGCACTGATTTTTGAGACCTAAACAAAGTGAGTCCTAAGGATGATTTTCCTTTGCCAAGCATCGATGCCCTGGTAGATGCCATCGTAGGCCATGAAATGCTCTCCCTTATGGATGGCTTCTCTGGGTATAATCAGATTCATATCAACCCTAAAGACCAGCTCAAAATGGCATTCACAATGCCCTGGGGAACATTTTGTTACAAGGTCATGCCCTTTGGCCTTAAAAATGTCGGTGCCACCTACCAACGTGCCATGACATATATCTTCCATGACTACATGCACAAGATTTTGGAAGATTACATGGATGACTTATTGGCTAAATATTTATTACGTCATGAGCACCTAGATGTCTTGCGCAAAGTCCTCGATCACCTTATTGAACATAATGTGAGACTGAACCCCAAGAAGTGCATCTTTGGCATCACATCCTGGAAAGCTCTTGGGATTTATAGTTTCCAAATGAGGCATCGAAGTGGACCCTAACAAGGTCAAGGCAATCCTTGAAATGCCTCCCCCGACTACCATCAAGCAACTTCGTAGCTTGTAGGGGAGGATTGCATCCATCAAATACTTCATAGCACAATTGTCGGACAAGTGTCGACCCATGAACAAACTCTTGCACAAGGGGGTCACATTCCACTAGGATGATGAGTGTCAGGATGCCTTTGATGCAATTAAACAATACCTAGCTTCACTACCAGTGTTAGCTCCACCTAGACTAGGGGTGCCATTCCGATTATATATCTCAGCTACTGAGACTGCATTGGGTGCCATGTTAGCCCAAAATAATGAATTGCATAAGGAACATGCCACATACTATCTCAGTCGCACCCTGGTGAGCTATGAGATCAAGTACGCATACATTGAAAAGTTATGTCTAGTGGTGGTTTTTGCTACCAAGAAGCTACGACACTATATGCTCAGCCACACTACGTATGTTGTATCTAAAGAGAATCCATTGTGATACATGATGAGTCATACTTATCATAGTAGTCGCATGGAAAAATGGATCATGTTGTTGATAGAATTTGACCTAGAATTCATTGGACAAAATTCAATCAAGGGCTAGGTCATTGTTGATCAACTTGCAGAGGCTCCTCTCTAGGATGATCAACCTCTTAGCATGGAGCTTCCCAATGATGGAGTCTTCCAAATATCAGAATCGCCTGATTTTGATGAGCCTGAGTCACAGGCAGATATGACTCTTTTCTTCGATGGCTCCAAATGCGAGCAAGGGGGTGGCATAGGGATCATGTTTTTCACACCGCATGGGGCTCCCATACCCCTATCATTTAAACTCGATTTCCCATGTACCAATAACAATGTCGAGTATGAAGCCTTGCTCATAGGTCTTCAAATGGCTATCACCATGAAAATAAACAAACTCAATATTTTTGGTGACTCCTTGCTTATAGTGAACCAGGTCAAGGGAATTTACCAATGCAAGTGCCCAGTTCTGCAAGCCTACAAAGCCCTTGTGGATAAACTCCTGGCAAAGTTTGAATGGTATGACATCGAGGCACTCCCTCGATCATCTAATCATTTTGTGGATACAATGGCCTCCTTAGGGTCCTTGATCCCGCAAGACCCCATAGACGAGATGACAACCATTCAAGTCAAGATGCTATCACAATCAGTGGTTGAGCATGAGAGCACTCAAGCCATGCCAAAAGTCCACTTGATTCAAATAGAACCTCATCAAGAGAGATTCTCGCACATTCATGAGCACTTGAATCATGCCGCTTGGGGGACTTTGTTCCCCCAAACCCCTTTTGATAGTAGCATAATGCTATTCTTACAAGTTCTTTCCCAATCAACATTTTCTCGGGATGAACTTCATGAGGGATAGGCAATTCATGCAATCGAGGCTTCCACATAGCAGGACTGGTCCACACCAATTAGAGAATACCTAAAGCTTGGTAATCTCCCTCCTGGATTATCACATACTACCAAAAGGACATTTAAATGGAAGGCAACAAAATATGTCTTGTTAGGAGACATCCTATACCATCGAAGCTATGAAGGAATCCTCCTTCATTGCTTAGAGCATCAAGAATCGACTTGGGCAATGGCCCAAGCGCATGATGGTACTTGTGGTGGCCATTTTAGTGGCATGGCCATCGCAAAGCGCATTCTTCGCATGGGCTATTATTGGCCAACTTTAGAGCAAGATTGTTGTGCATATGTGAGGAAGTGCATGAAATGTCAACACCATGCTAACTTGACACATGTACCTTCTCAAGCCTTACAACCGATCCAATCAGCTTGGCCATTTTCACAATGGGGATTGGATTTAATTGAGAAAATCTCCCCTACATCCTCGGGCCATCACACATTTATCATTATGGCTATCGAGTATTTCACAAAGTGGGTGGAAGCAATCCCCCTTACCACTATGATAGGACCCCGCATAGCGGAGTTCATATTGCATAATATCATTTGTCATTTTGGTATTCCATCCAAGATCATTTTGGATAATGGGACATCATTCAAGAATAAATATGTGCATGCTTTGATAGCAAAATATAATATCCAGCATAACTTTTCAACACCCTATTATCCACAAGCAAATGGGCAAGCAGAAGCATCAAACAAGACATTAATTGCCATATTGAAGAAAATAGTCAAAGAGAATCATACCGATTGGCACACGCAAATGCCGCTTGCCCTATGGGCTTACCACACTAGCATTCGGACGCCCACTAGGGCAACCCCATTTTCACTAGTGTATGGCACTGAGGCAGTCATGCCTCTAGAGCTAGAAATCCCATCACTACGCATATCCATGCAGGAGTTTATCGATGATGATACTGCATGACAAGCTCACCTAGATCAGCTTACATTGTTGGATGAACATCGCATTAATGCTCTTGAGCATCTACGTGTGTATCAAGAGTGGCTCAAAAGAGCCTACAATATGAAAGTCCATCTTAGAGACTTTTAGGTTGGTGATCTCATCCTAAAAGAGAACCAATAGAACTCTAGCTTGCCACCCCACCTACGGGACAAATTTATGATAAACTGGTTAGGTCCCTTTGTCATCACTAGTCAAATCAGGCCTAAAACTTATCACCTAGCCTCCCTTGAAGGTGTCGAGGATCCTGAACCCTTGAACATCCTTCACTTACGGCCATTTCATGCTTAGAGAGCACCACCAAAAGGCTCCTAGCGGTTTTTCACCATCTAGGTCAAATAAAAATGCTCCTAGACTATCTACGATCATCTAGGTCAACCCTAAAAGCCCCAAAGGCATCCATAAGCCCTTTGGTCACAACCAAATGCCCCTAGGTAGTCGTAGACACTTTTTAAGTGTCGTTGACCATCTAGGTCACCCAAAAGGCTCCTAGCGGTTTTTCATCATCTAGGTCAAATAAAAATTCTCCTAGACTATCTACGATCATCTAGGTCAACCCTAAAATCCCCAAAGGCATCCATAAGCCCTTTGGTCATAGCCAAATACCCCTAGGTAGTCGTAGACACTTTTTAAGTGTTGATCGTCTAGGTCACCCAAAAGGCTCCTAGTGGTTTTCATCATCTAGGTCAAATAAAAATGCTCCTAGACTATCTACGATCATCTAGGTCAACCCTAAAATCCCCAAAGGCATCCATAAGCCCTTTGGTCATAACCAAATTCCCCTAGGTAGTCGTAGACACTTTTTAAGTGTCGTTGACCATCTAGGTCACCCAAAAGGCTCCTAGCAGATTTTTCACTATCTAGGTCAAATAAAAATGCTCCTAGACTATCTACGATCATCTAGGTCAACCCTAAAAGCCCCAAAGGCATCCATAAGACCTTTGGTCATAGCCAAATATCCCTAGGTAGTCGTAGACACTTTTTAAGTGTCACTGACCGTCTAGGTCACCCAAAAGGCTCCTAGCAGGTTTTTCATCATCTAGGTCAAATAAAAATGCTCCTAGACTATCTATGATCATCTAGGTCAACCCTAAAAGCCCCAAAGGCATCCATAAGCCCTTTGGTCATAACCAAATACCCCTAGGTAGTCGTAGACACTTTTAAGTGTATGACCGTCTAGGTCACCCAAAAGGCTCCTAGTGGTTTTCACCATCTAGGTCAAATAAAAATGCTCCTAGACTATCTACGATCATCTAGGTCAACCTTAAAACCCCAAAGGTATCCATAAGCCCTTTGGTCATAAAAAAACACCTCTAGGCATTTCATAACACTTTGAGTATCATTGACCATCTAGGTCACCTAAAATGCTCCTAGGCGGTCAACAACCATCTAGGTCAAACAAAAATGCTCCAAGGGTGTCTACAACCCACTTGGTCAACCTAAAATACCCCTAGACTATCTACAATCATCTAGGTCAACCCTAAAGGCCCCAAAGGCATCTGTAAGCCCCTTGGTCACCCCCAAATGCCCCAATGGCCCCCAAATAAGCCCGTTGGTCACATGTATATACATATCAATCAAAAACTCAAAAACATCATTAAAGCATAAAAATACAAAAATATTGCACTCCCATCAAGTTGCATACCATTGCATTATCACTTCCATTAGGCATATTCTTCATCGCACATTGCATTTTTAGAATTACTCATACATGTCTAGCACTAAGATTGTACACTAGTCATAATTCACAATCAATGTTGTCAAGGTCATCACTCACCTCATTCCATAGTTACTTATCATTTCCATCTACATTTCCTACATTTCCATAGTCGTGTCTATTCCCTTCACTTAGCCATTTGTTTTAGAATGTCAGTAGGGTTTTCGGTCACTCAGCCATATCTAGTCTCTACTCAGATTTTTTAGAAGGCTAGTGAGATTTTTAGGAGGTAGAGTCTTGCTTAGATTGTGCCTCGCATACATCAAATCCCAACACATTTCACACTAATAAATCCAAGTTTTGTGAAAGGAAAGATGAAACCTACAAAGTGGTCTAGGGAACCTTGAGCGAAAAGTTTATCCTGCTCATCCCCCTATGCGAATGGTTCAAGAATGTTGAGAATTGGCAAAAGGACAAGCTCTTCCCTACCCAATTCCCCCAAAATAAATAGTGGTTTTCACCACTATCAAAAATCCCAATTCCAAAAATCCCAAAAGTTCAAATCAAAGTTTGGAATCAAATTCCCCAAAAATTCAAAGTCAAAATCCTCAAAAAGCAACAAGCAAAAATGAAAAGCAAAAGAAATAGTGGTTATCCCCACTCCCCAAATCCCTTGCTCAAAGAAAATCAAATACAAAATAAACAGTGATTATCATCACTACATATGAGCAAGTATCCCAATAAAATTGAAGAAAAGAAGGGAGCTTGAGCTTGAATCCCTGGAATTCTCAGCATTTGACAAACCATTTAGGTGATCCTCATTACAGGTTTGGTGGATAGCCTACCTAGCAATGGTGGTATCCTAAATGCATGATGATATGTCTACCACATTAGCTTTGTGTGTGTGTAGACCAATGTTTGCATGTGGACGAGCTAGCTTTTGGTCACCTATACTACCTAGTGGTCTAATCCAACTGAGTACAAAACTCTAGATTGTGGCATTCATAGAGTGATCCTCATTACAGGTTTGGTGGATAGCCTATCTGGCAATGGCGGTATCTTTATGCATCTCATAGGAATGAACTCACTAGCACACACAGGGATATTGAGTATCTTGGTCATCCTAACAGATTCATACCTTGTCAAAAAGTCTTGCATGGTTAGTATACAACTTTTGATCAGTTGACTAGAGTGTTTGAGTCTCGTGAAAACCTCATAGACATCCTATAAACATCATGTCATTCATATCACTTCACCTCATCCATTTCAGTTACACTATTCACAAATCCATTATATAGTCTCATGACAACATTACATATGAGTTGATGCAATATATATCATCTATGGTGCTAGCATAATATGTCATATAGTCTACACATTTCATCCTCTAAATCAATAAATCATCCATCTCACCATACATCCATGCATGTACAAAATCAAATCAAATCACATTACAACATATGCATACAGGGTAGACATCCATCATCATCTCATAAATCAAATTGCATACATTTGCATACATTTCATAAAACAATAAACACATGATGATAAACCACATAAAAAGCTCATATATATATGTGTATATGTATGGGATAAAAAGATACATCATGTTGCCCATAGGCTACAATAAAATGAGTCCTCAGACTTCACACTGCTAAAACATCCAAAAACACAAAAAGAGTCATGCGAGCCACTACCATGGTCATGTAGGATCGGTACTATGACTCACACTCCCACCTACAGTCAGAGTCCTCTGTGAACTCCCATACCTACTACCACCTACCCTATCAGCTCTCCACCTAGACCCTGGTGCCTCCATCCTAGAGGAGGACTACCCTGTCCTACTATGGTGACTCTGGTATGACCCACTAGTAGCTGCATCATCTCGTAGATGCCCTCCAAGGTGCACTACCTCAGTCTCCAGCTCATCCGCATAGGCCTACCCCCATCGGCACCATTCTTGGTAAGTCTCCACCATAGAATGGAGTCGTGTCACCTCTGCCTATAGCCTAGCCACCTCCCCACTATTGGAGCCCTCCCATGTAGGGCTTCGAGATCACAACTATGCTCGAAGAGATGCTATCTCGGCCTGAGCCACCTGTACCTCGGCTCATTGTGCTGCTAGCTCCACCTGTACATCATGCACCTATGTCTATAGGAGATCTCTCTCCTACCTAACCCTGAGTAGCTCATCTCATAGCTCTACCTCTATATCACCATGTGCCATCGGTGGTGCCTGCACCTCCTCATCCTTGATAGCATCATCCCCAAAGTCACCTTGATCTCCTAAGTCTAGGAGAACCACATGCTCCCCTACCATGTGTCCCTACCAATCACCTACCTCACCCTGGTCCTCATCAAAAACCTCTTGATGTGCCTCCCTAGCTACACCCCTCCCTAGTGGCCCCTCTCCATGCCACTGGCCTATCACCCACCAAGCATCATACTCCATTGTAGTCCCGACATCATCCACATCTAGAATGTCTACTACAGGATCCGTATCCCATGCCACTACCTCTACTATTGGCCATGCCAATGTCCTCTCATCCCCATGATGTTGATAAGGCATCGACTCACTAGGCACCCCTTGGCGTAGCCCAAACTATCACATCACCCAAGCAAAATGGAAGTACTCCCACTCTATGCCATGTCATCCAACAAGCCATCTACCTCATCACACCCTACGAAGCTATACAACAACATCTCCCCACTCTAGGCAATCTCTGTATGGCCTCTAGAACACCTGGCCTACCTCGAGTTATGAGAATAGATCTACATAGTGAGCCACATCACCTATGAATCATTGACTCTATCCCCTCTCCTGAGCCCTCTACCATAGGATGCCATATCCTATCTCCTTGTCTGCTAGCTATGCTCGAGTCATCCATGGTAGCCCATGTGGTCACCCCATAACTATGTGTTACCATCCCCAACACTACAATAAAAAGCTACACCCCACACCCTTCCATCGATGGTAGTAGATCTCATACAACTCATCGTAGAGTTGTGCCAGTAGTGTAGTACCCCATGCCATCACCAGTGGCTCCACCATAGTACACCTCACCAACGCAAACACTATCTCCACCAGGTTCCATGGGAACCTCACTCTAGAAGAGTCAGGTAATAACATATTGGAGATGAGCATCATAAGTAGTGTATGCCTCACCCCCAATACCTTCACCTCATGCTAGAATCCTACCAGCATACCCCCCTTCAAGTAGTCTAGCTCTATCGTCTCTAGATCATAATTGAAGTACCTCTCGAGCATTGCACGTCTCTGGTCTCGTGGTGTCATACGAATTGACTACCCTTCTATCAGAATTTAAATAATCTGATAGATATCCTCAAGCATCACCATCATCTCCCCCATGGGTAGGTGGAAGGTATTGGTGTACGGATCCCATAGATCAATCAGGGCAGTCAAATATGCATGGTCTCCTATCACAGGCTCTAACCGTGTCACCTGCTTGAGGTCGATGGCATCCAACCATTCCCAGTCCTCTATGGTCAAGGCATCCCTCATGGAATCAAAGAGATTAGGTACTCGATACCGACTCCTCACCACCTGACAGGGATAAGCAACTCAATAATACAACTCCAAAATGACCTCAAATGGCCCCAAAAACATTCAAAAGAAAAGACTCAAAATGGCCCCTCTTTGAGGCCGGTTGTGGCCATTCCCCCTAGGAACGGCCCCCAACCCTAATACCATCCCACCAAGGGATGGCCCATGATCAGCCCACACTAGCCATCCCACCTAGGGATGACTCCAACAAATTGGGCTCAAAAAGGCCTTTCAGGCCATCAAAAAATAGCAAAAACAAGGCAAAATTGGACCTATAAAATGCAATCTAATTGCACAAAAACATGGATAAAACACAAAAGTTGGTACATATCTCATAAATTAGGTATAATTACCTACGATCTAGTGTGATATGCTTCCAAACCAAAAACATGCCATAAAAGCAAAAAAATCAACTCCTAACATTAGGAAAATGCAATAAGAAAGACTTGGCATACCCGTCTCGCACCGGCTCCTCCACTGGCTGAGTCCACCCACTGGCTCATGGTGACTTTGGGATGAATTTGATAGTGCTCCACTACTCATAATCACTCTCCTACTCCTCACCTCTCAAACTGCAAAAAGAAGCATGCACAAATGAGCCTAGCCCTCATATTTTGGGTTTATATAGAGATACAGGGGTCACCACCATCCTAGGGTGGTATGAGCACACATTTGGCTGACCTTCCCACCCTGGGATGGTGGTAGAACATGCCACCATCCCACCCTAGGATGGTGGCAGCAAAAATAGGCCAAAACAACCCAAAATGACCCAAAACAGGTCCAAAACTGCACCAAAACAACTCAAATTGGGTCCAAATTTCACATGAATAAAAATGCAATCATGAGGATCCTAGGAGGGATGGAAAATTTGTTAAATCATGCCCTAATAAGGCCATTGTGTCTGGACCACCCCTCGAGCATACAATTTTTAGCTCCTTTCCTCCAGGAAAACTCAACAAAGTCACCAAAATCCTCTCCAAATTGCCCTAATTTTCACAGGACAAAACTGAAGGTAAGCATAACACAAGTCAATTGGGTCAAGTGACTCATCACTTTTCTCACTTTTCATTCCCTCATCGACTCATCTCTTGAGGGGGTAGTCATACTCAGTCCAAATCAGCAAGCACACACTCAATTATGCAAATTGCGGTCATTCAACGAATCTTTGAGAAAGACAATCATGCCCCTGCTTGGGGCAGCAAACAAGCACACAATATCACATCATAACGCTTGACATTACTGGCATCATGAATTCATGGGCCCTATCCCTTCATGACAGACAATGTCTAAGCTTAGGCAAGCTCATTTAGCACGTTAGAAACAAGGACTCAAGAACGCACGCCCTTTCCATGATTGGGGCATCTAAAGTTGGTTAGGTTATCAAGTAACCTTAATCATTCAACATTTTAGTCATCTATTTTTGCTCAATGTTGTGCTGCACACAATGCATCTCAAAAAGGGGCATCTGTAGACACTAAAATATGGTTAACCCGATTAAGCATCCACAAACAATGATCAAATTGGCATCATATGGCCCCTTGGGCAGCCCTTAGAAGGCTCACAGTGGTTCTAGCCACTCCGAAAGAGGTTTTGGAGGCTTCTGGCCCAATTTTGGGAGGTTTTGGCCCAAAATTCACCACCGTCCCACCCTGGGATGGTGGCAAATTCCCACCATCCCACCCTAGGATGGTGGTGAGCCATCGTCCCAGGGTGGGACGGTGAGCAAGTTTGACCCAGAAAAAGTCAAATCTGGGACAAATGGCACCCAAAAACTACCATTTACCCCACCAATTGAAGCATGCAGGTCAGAGGGCATTGAATCCTTATGACATGCTTCATAATGGAGGCTAAAATGGGAGATTCTCTTCCCCATCCAATGCATGCCTCCTTTTTGACAAATGGCACCTCCTGCCATGCATGCCCTTGCATGCCTTTTTGCACATGAGCCCCTTTGGGCTATAAAATGGATTCAATTTCCACACAAAAATATAGAGAGGAGTTCTAGGATATGCAATGGAGTGCTACCGAGATTTCCCCTCACTTTATTGTGCTCTCTTTCCCTCGAAATCTCTTCTTAGCGAAGGAGGTTACCGGGTGACTTCAAGAGGGTCTTTTGGGCATAACTTTACCATCCGGGTGAATTTCTTCACCAAATTTGATGAAAATACCCCTTAGAGTGTTTAGGACCATTCCCTAGTGGGATTGGTAGCAAAATGTGTGCATAATTGGTGGGTATCCCCCCAGGGTGCCCTCCAATTAGTTGTAGTCACCACCATCCCCCATGGTATGAGGAGAAATACTTGCACAATTTATTTACTATTTTTTAGTATTATTCTAGACTATCATAGGATGCTACAGTTCAAATTTCATGCAATTTGGAGTTAAATTGGCTGAGATATCACATTTTTAAGTTTTTGCAGGTTCGTAGGGCCCATCCGGGCACCCTAGTTGCATGCAGGTGGATATGTGCCTCATTTTGAAAATATAACCATATGGGTTGTCTTAAAATGTTTATTTATGTATTCTTTCCAAGTTTCATGTGTTTTGGACATGTTTAGGGGTGGGAATTGCTTGTCTTGGTCTTCGTAGGTTGTAGATGGGTGATGCAAAATCGAGGGGCCTACGGATGCAATTTCAGATCTATTTTTGGTGATATCCCTTAAAAACCTCCTATTTAACATCCCCATAAATTTTCAAGTCATTCTGAGTTGATTTGATATATTTTTAATATATATGCCCTTTACTAGTCTTTTGGTGCCTGTGGGGATTGCATGTTTTCCTTCACACGCACTTGCTATTTGACCCTTTTTGCTTCCTTGTGTGTAGGTGCAGGTTCCTAGAAGGCATTGGGAAGGAATATCAGACATCAAATATCAGAGATACAAGCAGCGGTGGCATTGGCCCGCCCACCTCGATTGTGGGTACGAGGAAGGACACTGGATGTGCACCCAGATTTCTTGAAGGATTTGATCCTTGGGCACCCAAAATTTGTAACAATTGTATCACCTTTGAGCCCTCAAGGGGACTTCTATGTAACCTTGGATCTGATCCACCAAATTAATAAGAAGGATACTTGCTTCATTTCATATCTTGTTGTTTGGTTTTGCTTCCATTTTTACATGCATGCTTCCGTTTGATGCTCATAAGCTATAGAGGATAGATACACATATTGTTGCTCATAATTAGGTGCACCATTTTTCCCTACTTCAATTATTCATTGGAACTTTTAACTTTTTGAGACTACTAAAATATAAACTTTTAAATTTCCAAAAAAGGTGATCATAAATATTCCAAGATCAAATGAAAGAGAGTTGCCTAGTGAATAACATAATATTTTGAGTAAGGAAGAGAAGTTTTGGAGATTAAAATCAATATAGAATTGATTAAAAGGATATAAAAATACAATTTTTTTACAAGGGATGGCAATAGTACAAATATTAACGTCTAGAATTAGTAGAATAAATTAGTAGAAGGGGTTTGGATTGAAGGCCAAAGTGAAATTAGAAAGAAAGTAAGGTTTTTTTACTATGAAGCCTATTACTTTGGAATAAGTTTGTTTAACTCTTTTATCTTTTAGTAAGGATAATTCCCCATGTCCAAATGGGCTCTCTACAACATTCTATCAAAATAATTGGAATATAGTGAAGGATTATTTATTGGTGTAGTGTAGGGTAAAATGATTCATACCTTATAAAATAAATGCAACATATCTTGCCCTAATTACAAAAAAATATGGATGCAAAATTATTTGATTTCATTTACGCCCATAAGCTTATATAATATGACATATAAGATTATATCCAAAGTGATTGTGAATTGGTTAAAACTATTTTTAGAAAATATAATTTTAGAAGAGCAAGGAGAATTTGTGAAAGGGATACAAATTTTGGATGGGATCATGGTAGCTCATGAAGTTATGCATTCAAAAGGTTCAAGAAAAGAGAGCAATGATCTTAAAACATGATACGAGTAAAACCTTTGATAGGGTTAAATATGATTATATTTTTGTATTATTAGAAACGTTTGGGAAGAAATGGGTTAGATGGATTAAAGCTTATGTCTCTATAGTTTCATATTCAATGTTTGTCAATGGGTTAGTAACAAAATATTTTAGAGTCAAAAGAGGTCTTAAACAGGGAGATCCTTTTTCGCCATATATGTTCATTATTATGGTAGAGGTATTGGATAGGAACTTAAATAATGCTAAAAAATATGGGCTAATAATTGCACTTAAGTCTAGTAATAACATTGACAACATCACCCATCAATATTTTGTAGATGATTCAACCCTATTGAAAATTTTGAGTAGTTTTGTTGTCATTAATGTCAAAGGAATATTGGTTTAATGTCATCGTCATTAAGGACATCAAGTGGTTTTTTCAAAAGTAAGAAGGTCTTGGAAAGGGATAGGATATAATATTTATTTTTAATATTATATGCCTAAAAAGGACCCAAAGGTTGAAAAACCTAGAAAGGAGAAGCAATCTTGAATTAAATAATAATTTTTATTATTATAGTATTTAGGGCCAAATGACAAGGTGAAGAGAAATGAAGTCCAAATTAAAAAGACCCATGAGCAATTTTCAATAGTTCCTTAGATAATGATAGATAAGAAGTTCTATTTCTAGCAAAATAAAAAGAAGTGGTTAGAAAAAGGGTACCAATGATTGTCAAGTGTTTTAGATGTGGCAACTTTGGTCATCTTGAAGATAGTTGTACAAGAAATGGATTCAGTTTTGGTGATGATGAATATGAAGATACACTTGAAGGACTAGAAGAGAATATTCTTATGGAATTAGAAGAAGAAGGAGGTTATCCTATAGAAGACAAGTCAAAAAAGAATGAATATGTTTTCAAAGGCAAACAAATAGAGGAAGAATCAAAAATAGGAGAAGTTGATCTTGAAGGTGAACTTATTTCTGCCCTTAATGCATTAAATGAGGTAAGAAAGCAAAACTCCAAACTTAAGCTTTAGTTCAATAATGTGATGAAGAGAAAGGAAAAATTATAGAGGATCTGAATAAGTCAATGGCTAAGATACAAAGATTCAAAGATAAGTTATAAGCAAAAGTTTTAGAATGTGAAAAGCTAGAACATGAGGTGGCTCTACTAAGGAAAGAAGTAAAAGAGTCTAAGGATAGGTTACACAAGTTTGAAAGAAGCTCAAAGAATTGGATAATATTATCAAGACATAAAAACCTACATCAAGCAAGGCAGGTCTTGGTTTTGAATAGGTACAAAAGAAACAAGGAGAAGAGTCAACCTCAAGTCCTGAATAAGAATAAACTTCAGAAGAAGAGAGTGTAAGATAAAGTGAGACTTCTGAGGATGATTTGAACAATAGAAATTTCAACAAGGAAAGGAAAAATGCACAAAATAGGAATAGATGGAACGTGAACCAGCATAGGTTAAAAGAAACTAGGAGACCAATGGTGTCAAGGCAAGGTAGTTTCAATGGATGATGCTTCTCATGTCATAGGTTTGGGCACAAAGCTTCTCAGTATAAGACACATGAAAGATAGGAATATGGAAGTTTCAAAAATAGGTAACATTTTCAAGGGTATTACTACTATTGTAATCAGTTTAGTCACAAGGCAGTAAATTACAAGGTTCATGACAGGAATGGATATGACTTCACCAAGATAAACCCTAAGATATTTGCACTTTTAAGGAATAGCAACATTAAGTGTTATAAATGCAATAATGATGGGCACACAAAAAAGTGGTGTAGAGCAAAAATTCCAGAGACAAGCAGGAACAAGAATAGTTAGAGGAATCAGAAGAATCATTTGACGAAGAAAGTGAATAAAGGTAAATATCAGTGTATGCTCGGAGTAGAAATACTCCCACCCCAGAATTAATCACCTCAAGAGGAGGTGGGGGAGGGGCTAAGCTAAGAATCTCATTCTTAGCCCCAAGCCCCAAAGGTGACCCTTTGCCATTGATGACAAAGGAGGAGAGATTTGAGTTAGGGGGAGAGCAGTTTCTCAAGGAAAGTAGCTTTTAAAAAAGAAAAAGGAATGGTAAAATAAAGGGGTTGCCATCAATGACAAAGGGGGAGATTGTTGGGAATTTTTAGTAGTTTTGTTGTCATTGATGTTAAAGGAATATTGGTTTAATGTCATTTTCATTAAGGTCATCAAGTGGTTTTTTCAAAATCAAGAAGGTATTGGAAAGGGATAGGATATAATATTTATTTTTAATATTACATACCTAAAAAGGGCCCAAAGGTTGAAAACCCGAGAAAGGAGAAGCAAGCTTGAATTAAATAATATATTTTATAATTATAATATTTTGAGCTAAATGATAACGTGAGGAGAAATGAAGTCCAAATTAAAATGACCCATGAGAAATTTTCAAAGGTTTAATTTAAATTAAAATATTTTAATCTTTGATTAAAATTTTAATTTAAATTAATAAAGAAGACAAAGGTTTTAATTTTTAAATAAATTAAATTCAAATTTTTAAATCCGGAAAAAGGGTCGATGTGAGAAATCAAAAGGTGATTAAGTATTTATATACGAATTTTTTTCTATTTCCTAATTTTAATTACACCTTCGAATGCGAATATCAAGCGTTGTGTTAGAGAAGAGGACAATTTGAATTTCAAAGTGTTTGGAGGGAAATCCAAACAACAAAGCTCGTGTGGTGGTTTGACTTCCCATCGATGGTGGTAGCATAGATAGTAGTTGGAAATGCATTAGGGTTTGCATGGAGGAGATCACGGTTCGATCCACGAGATCGACATTTTTAAGGAAGAGCCATCGTTCATTTTACTTGGTATTTCGTGAGGCAGTAAGTTAAGTTGGATAGTGTGTGCATTAAGTTTCACATGGGCGTGCAACCCACTTGGTGGCCTAGCTTGGAGCTAAGGTGCTGGTCGAATCAACCGAAGATATTTTTATGGGTAGAACAAACAAAAGGTATGCCATTCGATTTTTGGTGTTGAAAATTAAAGGTTTTGAGATTATCGTGAATGTTAAGTGCTTAGGGGAGTTATAAGGTAAAGAAAAATTAAAATATTTTTATTTTTATTTTTGGGTGATTGAAAGTTATAAAGTTTGGAGATTATAAGGTGTATAAGGGTTTTGCTATGCATGTTGTTTTTAATGAATTGTTGAGTTGAATATTGTGAGTTTGGAGATTATAAGGTGTGCATGGAAAATTGTTAAGTGTTGTGTTATGGTGAAATTTTTGAATTGAATATTGTGAGTTTGGATATTATAAGGTGTACAAAAGGACTTGTTATTTTGTATGAAAAATAATCTTTGAGAAAATTATTTTGTGGAGATCTTGAGAGAGGTTGTGGTAACCTAACCCTAATGTTGGTAAAGAAAAATTTAATTGTGGTTAAGACAGGTTTTGAAGACATATCTCCATTAAAATAAAATGTATGGATAAATCTTCCTTATGAGAAATATATTGTTGGATTGGATGTTGTGAATGCTAAGTCGGAGTGGAAAGGATTTTTTGGTAAGCATTGTTGAGTTTTGTTTTGTGATATCCAATATTGATGCTTAAAGGTTTTTCTGGAATAAAGGTTGATGATAGAAACCTTGTTTGATAAGCATTGTTGGAAATATTGAGTGAGCCTTCATGTGTATGGTTAGGGCTTGTGAAATATCATGAGTATCATTGTTATGTGAAGTTGAGAACTATATTGAACTAGGGCTTGTGAGAGATCATGAGTATCATTGTTATGTGAGCTTTGTTTGATAAGCATTGTTTTTTTTTTTTGAATTTACATGGTGGAATTGGTAGCCGCCATGAATCCGGGCAGGTTGTCTAGCTTTTATGGCCACCATAGTATTCTACGCTGTCCACCACAAAATCTGCCACACAGATCTTCGCACATTCCGCCCCTATAACCACCATGCCACAATAATTTTAAACATTTTATGCCGCTGAAAGCACTAGGAAAGGGACAAGTGTTCAGTCCGACGAGGCCCGAGATAGTAATAATATTTTTGAAATAATTATGGAAATGGGATAGGGATTAACGTTTGATAAGCATTGTTGAAAATCTCTCATCAAGTGATTGTTTGAGTGGATTTTATTGAACCTAGTTGATTAGAAGTGTTGAAGTGATAGTTCAAGTTTTGTGAAACAAATTGTTCTTTATTTCTAGATTGAGTTGAAGGAGATATTGAAAGTGATTGAGCATTGTTGTGAGTGTGAAGCATATTGAGTCTCTAACAATTATCTATATATTTTTGTGGTAAAAAGAGAGATTGAAAGTGATTGAGCATTGTTGTGAATGTGAAGCATATTGAGTCTCTAACAATTCTCTATATGTTTATGTGATATTAGACAGGTTCTAGTGAGGACTTGTTGAGCATATTTGATGCAAGTCTTAGTGAAGACTTGTTGAGAATATTGGACAAGTTCTAGTGAGGACTTATTGAGAAAATTTGAGGTAAGTCTTGGTGAAGACTTGTTGAGTAGATTGGATAAGTTCTAGAGAGGACTTGTGGATAGATTAGTGTGAGATTTTGTGGAAGCTTACAAGGCAGATTTAATACAAGTCTTTGAGAAGACTTGAGAGTAGATTTGATTGATTGATTTGTTTAAATATTAGATTAATATTTGGAGCAGATCTAATAGAGTTGATTTGTGATTGGGTGAAGTTTTGTGTTAAGGCTTGAGGATATATTTGAGGATAGAGTTTGGTTCAGATTTGAGGAAGGGTTTGTGCTCGACCAAAGACAAATATTGAGTATATTTGAGCTAAGGACTATGTTTAGTGCAAATTTGAGGATAGAGATTGAGCAGATTTGTGCTAGATCAAAGGACTATGTTTAGTATAGATTTGAGGACAAATATTGAGCATATTTGTGCTAGATCGAAGGACTATGTTTAGTGCAAATTTGAAGATAGATATTGAGCATATTTGTGCTAGACCAAAGGACTATGTTTAGTATAAATTTAAGATAGATCTTAGAGCAAGCTTTGGAGGTGACAGAGTATAGAGGATGACAATATCCAGTGGATAAAGGTCCATTAGCCAGGTTAGTGAAGATAAGTCTTTTGATTGAGGGCAAGAGTCTTCAGTGGATAGAAATCCATAAGCCAGTGCAGTGGAGGCATCAATTCTTCTAGAAGATCACCAACCAGAGCATAGGAGGAGTTCTCCTATGGATAGAGATCCATGAATGATTGGTTTCTCCTTTGGATAGAGGTCCATAAACATTGTAATAGGGAAATGATTCCTAAGATATTTGTTGAGAAAATTTTAGTGAAAAATTTTCTTCGTGGAGTAGCCAACATTAGGTGAATTACTTTAAATTGGTGTCTCTATTGTGTGTGATGATTTATGCATTGCTTTGATTATTTTTGTTGATATTTCTATTGATACATTGCATAATATTGATTGGGAAATAAAAGTAAAAAGTGACCTTATATTGTTCACCCCCCTCTCAGTATAAGCTTGTGTTCTTCAAACCCTTATTGGGAGGGCAAGGATAAATGAGGCCAGATCTCGAAATAACTTACTAAAGGAATACAAAAGAGCACCAGCATAGAAATTTAATAGGATAAAATACAAAATTTAATTCCTAAACACCCCAACTAGAATCAAAGCTAGTATTTGCAAGTTAATTCAAATGGAGAAGGCAAATTACTAGCAACTTGTCTCGGGATGCACTTATTTGAGGAAAGAATGAGGATAGAATTATGGAATTCAGTTATAGGTAAAGTTAAAAATAATCTACTAACATTGAAATATGGATGGTTATTCCAACATATTATGTCCTTGTATACTATGCCAAAATTGATAGAAAATGTTTAATCTATATTATACAATCATTTTTATGATTATGATTACATGATAAAAAAAATTCCTTTGGTGAAATGGAGAAAGGTGTGTGATGATAAAACTAATGGAGGTCTTAGTTTAAGAGTTCTTATGGATACAAACTTATCTCTTAGGGAAAAAGTAATTTGGAGATTGAACAAAGAGAGTCAAAGAAAATGGGTAAGAATTCTTCTAAGTAAATATGTTGATCCCAATGACCCAAGATTAATATTCATTGCAATCTCACTATCAAATGGTTCTTCCCTATGGAATGATTTAAAAAAATAATTGATTTAGTGATTAAAGGTCTAATATGGGTGGTGCAACTAAAGAAAATTTTCTATTTGGATGGATACTTGGTGTGATAAAAAACCACTCGATATAGATTTAATTTTGAAACCATGGATGATATTACTTCAAGAAAAATATATTGATAGTGTTTCAAAAATTGTGTACAAATATCAGGAAGGAAGATACAAATGGAAAGAAGATATTTTTACAAGTATACAAGACATTGACGCTGGGAGGTAGTTGAACAGAAAGATAACAACAATGATTATTCCAAGGGAATCCAAGTATAAGATGATTTGGGAGTTTAATAGCTCAAGAGAATACACAAGAAGTGGATATAATGTAAAACACCAATAATATAATAATATCACAAGAATATGAAGAGATATTTGGGATAGCCCAACCATACATAAAGTTTGTTTGTCTAGTAGTTAATAGAATAATTTTATCTTGGGATGACCTTATAAAAATGGATCTTTATGGCCCCTAAAAATGCATTGTTTATAAAAAGGAGGAGAGTATAGACCATCTCTTGGGACACTGCTCAATAGTCTATAAACCATGATAATGGATTTTTAATATGTTTGGTAAATGCATGGTGATGAATGGTAGAAGTGTAGAAAGGTTAAAGCAATGACAAAGCACTTTTAAAGGTGAGGCTTTATAGACAATCTAAGATATATCAAAAGATACAATACTTTGGACTATATGGCTGGAAATGAATAGAAGAATATTTAAATAAAATAAAATAAATTTAGAGGTTATGATTAGGAAGATTTTTTTAGCAATAGAGTAGTCTAAACCAACCCTATCAACTCACCTAGTCCCTAATCTTAAAGTAGAGAGTCTTGATAGATGGAGTCAAGCCATCAAATAGAATTATGATGATGGGTATAGGAGAAACAAAAAGAAGACAAATATTATAAAGTGGAAACCACCATTAGTGGAGTTGATCAAATTGAATTTTGATAGAACATCTAAAGGTAATCCAATACCAATAGGAGAAGAGAGAATAATTATTATTAATAGGGAAGAGATATTATCTTATTACACTTTCAATAGTGGATTTAGGATAAATAATTAAGTTGAATCTTGGGTGACTTTGTAAGGGTTAAATGTATACAAAAAAATTAAATGGAATAGAGTATGGATGGAAGATGATTCTCTAATAGTAATAAATATAATTTTGAGGAAATCAAAAGCTCCATATAACATACAAGAGTTATTTGTGAAAATACAAGACCTTGCTTTAAGAAAACAATTTTACACATACATTAAGGGAAGGAAACAAATGTGCAAATAGGCTAGCCAATGGAGGGATTTTACTGAGGATTGTGAAGTTAAATTTTTTTTTTCCTATGGTTAGAGGAAGTAGTGAGTTTTGCTAAAGTTGATAAGAAAATGCTGACTGCCTAAATCAAATAAATATTAAGATTTAATTTATTGTTTTCCATTGGTAATATTTGCTTTATTTTATAACATTAATATGCTTTCATATAGACTATTTATTACAATTCGTGTGCTTGGGATTATTTCAGGAAGGAAACTAGCAATACAGATATGGTAAAGCAGACTATGATAGCACACAACTTTGGAAATATTACTTTACTAAGATGCAATTCATAGATAGTAGAGGTGGAGTTTTGGTATTATTAAGGCTATTTCAAGAAAATATCAAAAATAAGGATGCTGAATTTTAGAATATTTGTAATCACAAAGAAAATTGAAAAAGATACAAAAAAATAAAAATCAAAAATTCAAAATTTTATAAAAATGATATAGGTACCTAGCTATAGCAACTCAATTGAGATGAGAATTGGCTATGCTTGTAAACTCATAAACTCTAAAGGAGAGAGTTGTGATTTTTCAAGAGTGTAGGACCCTATTACAACCCCTTGTTCTATAGAAAAAGGTTTGTAAATCATAAAGAAATAAAAGAATAAACAATTAAAATATGTAAAATTTAAAAAGTGTGTCATGTAATGACAAGTTTATGTGACTACAAATATTTTGTATTTATAATTTTATATATAATCAATGTAAACTAATATTTGAAATTATGTAAATGTAAAAATTTGATATTCAATATTATAATAATACTATATAACCTTAAACATACATTTAAATAATTTTTATTTTATTATAATTTAATTTTTAATAATATAACATACTAATTTATAAAGATAAAAAACATAAAACATTCTTATATTCATCAATTCAATCAACTTTCTTAAGTAATGTTATAACTTCAATAAACCTATAAACGTAGTAAACACATACTAATCATTGAATGAGTATAAATTATAACTTCAATAAATTTATACACTAGTAAACACATATTAATCATTGAATGAGTGTAAATCATTTCTTACTTTATGCTTTGGACATTTCTTAATTTTTTAAAATAAGTTCGTAGTAAAATTTGAAAACCATTTATTCAATTAAAAAAAAAATTGAGAATCACTTACCCTATCTTATGTGGATAGATAAATAGGAACCTAATGATTTGAAAAATAATATTGTCAGTTTCACAATTAAAATGAAAAGTGTTCTAGAATTTTAGAAATAAAACAAATAAATTGATAAGGTTTAAAATTGCAATCTTTTAAGCCTTTCAATAGCCATTTTACTCTCCAAAATAAAAATTGCTTCTCTTATAAAAATTTAATTTTTGTTTTTCATCCTTTAATATTGAAGTATTGAAGTGTAGGATGACTAAATTTTATAAGAAAAATAATAATGATTAATTTTTGTTTTTCATCTCGAGGATAACTAAATTTGAATTATGGAAGAGTGGTTCTCATTGTTCTCATAGAGAGTGTGATCTTGGTTGTGTCTCAACATTTTTTAGATTATATAGGAGATTTGGTTACATCCACTATGTTTAGTAACTGGTCAATGTAGGGTTTAAACCACAAGTTTCGTTCATGATATGGGGATCATAGTCACTTCGGGTTCATACGGTCAGTTGAGTTGACTCGTTGACTCGTTCACTCGTTATCGGTTGACGCACACTCAGAGGATTCGGAGTAGACTACTACCTTTGCAAAGGGTTGGCTTCCTACTCCCTTTGCAAAGGGTTGGCTTCCATCCAAGGTTTGAATCTAGATCTCTTCTTAGTAAGTTCCAAACCACACCTACACTCACCAATCCATGTAGTTGTGTCTCAACATTACTTCAACAAAAATAATATATTTTATTTTTCTCTTGGAAATTATAATTTTTAATGATAATTGTAAATTTTTATTTTAATTGTTTAAATTGAATAACTATTAATTTGAGAAAAATATATAATCCTACACTTTTTATAAACTAATTATCACATTTTTTTTTTTATAGATTAAAAAATATAAACTTATAATAGTATCAAAATATATTTTTTAGATAAACATATTCATTATTTCACACATTTATCTATGGTAAGGTTTGAACTTTGAATTTCTAGAAGAAGAACCAAAACCTAAACCTAAACCATTGTGCTGTCCGCACTAAAACAATGATGTCAAAATTTAAAAACACATTTTATTAAGGAAAAATAATAATTTAAATAATTAAAAATTAAATTTATTTTTTTTAACGTCTCATATGCCTTGGGTGACAAACAATTTACAACTCCATACCTTTAACAATACGTCATGGCAGCTATGGTTTACAAAGAAAAGTAATTGAAAATGAAACTCAACTAATTAAAAAGTCATGGCAGCCAACAATCCAACCATAGTAATCTACAAAGAAAAGTAATTGAAAATGAAATAGATTAATTACATAGAAAGGTATAAACACGTTTAAAACGACTGATATTATATGTAATATAATTCACAAAGTTCCAAACATTATATCAGCTTCGAATCTTCTTTACAAATATATGTAATTTTGTATGCAGTGCATTTTAATTTGATGATTTAGATGAAACACGGTAGACATAAAATAAAACAAGGAAGAAGACCTTTAATTAAATTAAATTTCAACTGAAATTCTGCTGTTTGCATCACAGTTCTGAAAATTAAGCAAATTGGGATGCATTAAACTGCTACTGGCCCTCGTTGTCTGTCATTCCACTATATAGAAAATGCGCACAAGACTTTTTGGCTTCACAAGCCCAAAACTTTCCATCGATACGTCCATAAATTTTATATTTTTATGGCTTCCTCGTTAATCCAAATTATTTTTTTAAAAATAAAATATATTATAAAATTTTAAGTTATATAAGTAATTTTTATAATAGATTGTTGTTTATTTAATATAATTATTCAATCATACTTTTATTACTTAAATATAATTTACAATCTTATTTCATATAATTTTAATTTTAAACCTTTATTTACAATTTTAAAATCTATAAAATATTTTTTTTGAAAAGCAATCTCTAGAATATAATTTTTGAAAAGCTTGTGAAAGTGGCAAACAATGTTTCAGAAGTGTCCAAGAGAGTTCAACTGATTTGCTGTTGCTTGGTCCACAATCCACATTATCTCTACTCTACTACGATGAGATAAAAGTCCTTCTAAGAAAATACCCAAAGGTTTGAGAACTTCCACCGGCCGCCACCAAACTTACTTCCTTATTCCACAGGAGATGAGACATTTTCCAAGACCTACAAGTTTAACGCGCATAAGATTCCTGTCTACGTATTGGTGGGTGAGTCTTTTAAGTCAATATATATTTATATATCGGTTTTTATTACATATTAAAAGAATTATCTAATTCAAAGTTAAAAAAGAACCCCATTGTTCCGATTATGTTACACCAATTCAAAAGTTAGGAAGATTAACTCAACAACAATTCCATTCTAGACAGAAGAGATTGTTCTACCTATGACGTCATAGCGTAGAAAAAATAATAATAATTGTTTTTTATATTGAAGAATCATTTTTTAACTATTAAATAAGGTTGGATAAAAATTTAATAAAGTAATATTAAACTACTATCTTTATAGAAATAAATAAGTCTTTAGGTTCTTTAAACCTAACCTAAGTCTTTTTAATATAAGTTAAAACTTACTAATCCACAACTTAAGATATTATTTCTTTTCTTTATATTGACATAGTCACAGCAGTAGAGCAAGTCCCGACTATCAGGACCGTGGCCGTGGTCTTGACTTGTTAAAACGGTGCGTCGTACGTGTGACCATCTTCTCGCAGTTACAGCAAAAGAATATTAAGATATTAATCGGAGAAAGGAGAGGACTGTGCCGATATTAAACGCAGTATGGACGAGATGCAAGCGAGATATTATGAAAAGAGCAAGAGCAACAGCAAGAGCAACAGCAAGAGCAACGCTGGCAAAAGAGAGAGTCAAGGCCGCAGGCCGGGGCCTCTCAAGATTTCCAAGGAATCTAACCAGTGCATGCATAGACTTCTCAGGAAGCCTGTGATTATATACCTCAGGTCTCCCAAGGTAATTCACCCGGAACCCACGAATTTCGTGGCGTTGGTGCAGCGACTCACAGGAAAAGACTCCTCTTCAAACGAAGAAGAAGAAGACTCCAATGATGTAAAATCAAGCAATATGAGCTTAAATCCTTCAGTGTGTGATAATGATCAGAATAATTTTGTATTCGGTTTGGACCAGCCGCAGGTTCCGTATCAAATCCTGCCTTCCACGACGTCGCCGCCAAAATTGTGTGCGAGTAGTGATCACTTGCAGCTCTGTGAAGATTTTTCTCCATGTTGGCGTTCGATGGCATTGGCAAAACAAAAGTTTGAGTTGGACTTGATTTCAGACGCGGAATTGTTCTCTTCCCAGCAAGACTGTCTCTTCGCGGAATTGCAGTCTTTCGATAACTTCGATGAACATTGCGAACTGTGAAGTTCGATCGGCGTTCTCAATCTTGTGGGTAATGAAGAGGTCAATACAATTATTTTATTATTTGATGATGCGATGTATGAAGTAAACGAGGATTCTAGTCAATTACTTTTTGTTTTCCTTGTTTTGAAAACACATATCGTAAGAGTGAGATATAAGTCTGCCGACATATTTTTAAGCTGGGATTTTGTAGTCCTGCCTTTTCCAATGGTTTTAAAGGGCCGGCCCCCTTTAAAATAGATCTATAGCCCATTCGTACTGGTGATCTACTACGAGAGATAGATGAACGAATACCTTAATTGGGTGTTATTCCATGTGTTAAAGTAAATCACTATAGAAAAAACAATTATAGTGTTTCAAACTTTAATAGCGGAATTAATAAAATAAGACAAACACACAGTAGTAGAAGAGACAACGATTTTAACGTGGTTCACCCAATGTGGGTTACATCCACCGAGAATTTTCAGTCCTTTCTTTCTCAATCCAAGCAATAGAGGGTTACAACCTACAACAAACATCTGCTGTAATTTCCTCTCTATATTTACAAGGAATCAACATAGTAATTTTTCATTGTATACTCTGTTTTTCCTCACAACTATATATAAGAAAAAAACAGAAAAAAACTGCTTTTCTTAATACATTCCAAGATTAACACTGAGTTCCCAGCACCTAATTTTGGGATAAAAACAAAAAAACTTTCCCTGGTTGTCCTGTTGTAAATCTGGAAACTTTCTCTCGGTAGACTAACGAACCGTAAATCTGGAAACCTTCCCTGCCCGTCCTGTAGTAAATCCAGAAACTTTCTCCGTTTAGCCTCCTCATAATTAGGCTCCATTCCTAACAATCTCCCACTTGGAGACTAATTCCATTGCATCATACTGCAACCAAGGACTGAAAATTCTCATCATGGACTCTTATTCCTTAAGGCTAACCGAAGTTGAGCAAAAGCTCAACTTTTCTCTTGACACCACTTTTGTAAGCATGTCACCAGGATTTTGTGATGTGTGAACTTTCCCTAATTTCAAAGATCCATCTTCCACTACCGATCTAATGAAATGATACCCGAGTTTGATGTGTTTAGTTTTTGAATGGAATGCCGAATTCTTCGCAAGGTGTATAGCACTCTGGCTATCACTCCACAACCTATTATCCTCTTGCTTCTTCCCCAGTTCTTCCATTAGTCTTTGCAACCAAACCATCTCTTTGCTTGCTTCTGCAGCAGCAACATATTCAGCTTCAGTGGTTGAAAGGGCAACTACGTGTTGGAGTTTAGAAATCCAACTAACCGCTCCTCCTCCTATAGTAAAGATGTAGCCAGTAGTGCTCCTTCCACCATCAAGATCACCTGCCATATCAAATCTACAAAACCTTTCAAGCATATATTAGAGCCTCCAAAATTCAAAGAATAATTTGAAGTTCCTCTCAAGTACCTGAGTATCCATTTTACCGCTTGCCAATGTCCTTTTCCCGGATTACTCATAAATCTACTCACTACTCCCACTGCATGGGCAATGTCTGGTCTTGTACAAACCATTGCATACATCAAGCTTCCAACCGCTGATGCATAGGGAACCTTAGCCATATGCTCTTGTTCCTTTTGTGTCTTGGGACACAAATCTTTGGTGAGTTTGAAATGCTTTGCCAATGGAGTAGCAACAGACTTTGCATTGTTCATGTTGAATCTCTTAAGCACTTTTTCAATGTATTCTGCTTGTGATAATTTTAGAGTGTGACTCTCCTTGTCTCTTGTTATCCTCATACCAAGGATTTGTTTGGCTTCTCCCAAATCCTTCATGGCAAAGGATTTAGCCAACTTCTTCTTGAGCATGTTTATATCTTGCATATTTGTTCCTGCAACTAACATGTCATCCACATACAATAGCAAAATAACATAGTTACCATTTCCAGCTTGCTTAAAATATACACAGTGATCACTTTGACATCTTTCAAACCTTTGATTAGCCATGAACTTATCAAATTTTAAATACCACTGTCTAGGAGCTTGTTTTAACCCATACAAGCTCTTTTTCACTTTACATACCCAATCCTCTTTACCTTTCACCTAAAAGCCTTCTCGGTTGGTGCATATAAATTTCCTCCTCCAAATCACCATGAAGAAATGTTGTCTTCACATCCAATTGCTCCGGATACAAATTTTCTATAGCTATAAGACTCAAAATAGCTCTAATAGAGGTCATTTTTACAACTGGAGAAAAAATCTCATCAAAATCAATACCTTTTTTCTGAGCGAATCCCTTGACCACTAGTCTTGCTTTGTATCTCTTATGCCCTTCATTCTCCTCTTTAATCCTGTACACCCATTTATTGGTCAAAGCTCTTTTACCTTTGGGTAGCTCAACCAAATCCCAAGTTTGGTTGTGGAATAAAGATTCCATTTCTTCATTCATTGCAAGCTCCCACTTATTCTCGGTATCCATCTGTAATGCTTCCTGAAAACATTCTGGCTCACCAAAATCAGTATACAAAACATAATCAGAGAAACGTTGAGGAATTTTACTTATCCTGGTAGATCGTCTAACAACACTTTCTGGAGATTGAGGTGCTTGTTGTTGCTGTTGTACATTTTGATCTTCTACCACTTTTGGAGTTACCTTTTCTATGTGTCCATCAAGGTCTATGTATTCAGTAATTTCCTCTTTCTATTTCTTTCCCTGCAACCGATCTTTATACAAGTTTTTTTCATTAAATATGACATCCCTACTTCTAATGACTTTTTGGTTATCACAATCCCATAATCTGTAACCCAAGCCATCAATACCGTAACCAATAAAATAGCACTTTTGGGCCTTAGCATCTAACTTATTTCTGTTCTCTTTGTCTATATGCATAAAAGCCTCACATCCAAATACATTAAGGAAAGAATAATTTATCGGTTTACCTGTCCAAAGCTCTTTCGAAATTCCTCCATCCAAGGCACTAGACGGTCCTCTATTAATCGATATACTGCAAGTATCAACAACATGAGCCCATAAAAATAATGGTAAGCCTCGCATGTATTCTCATGCTCCTAGCACGCTCCATGATGGTTCTATTCATTCTTTCTGCAACCCCATTTTCTTGAGGTGTTCTTGGAACTACCTTGATTCTTCTAATTCCATTTTTAGAACAAAACACATCAAATTCTCTACTGCAATATTCTCCACCATTATCCGACTTTAGACACTTTAACCTTTTTCCAGCTTCATTTTCAACTAATGCTTTCCAATTCTTGAAGGTATTAAAAACATCACTTTTATTCTTAATGCAATATATCCATGTTTTCCTTGTTGCATCATCAATAAAAAGTACATAGTAAGAGGAACCTCCAAGAGAAGTTACCTGAGTTGGGCCCCAAACATCCGAGTGCACAAGCTCCAATTTCTCTTTCTTCCTTTCCTTGCCATCCTTGAGAAATCTAACTCTCTTTGCTTTACCATAAACACAACCCTCACAGAATTCCAAATCAATCTCTTTTAACTTAGGCAATAACTTTCTTGAATGTAAAATTTCCATACCTTTTCCACTCATATGGCCAAGTCTTTGGTGCCACAAAGATGCACTCTCACCCGTAGAAACTAAATTCATGGAGCAATGAGAAAAATCAGTAAGTAAATAAAGAGTACCCACCAATTTACCTCTAGCTACTATCAATGAACCTTTAGTAACTTTCCAAGCATTTTCTCCGAATGCAACCGTGTATCCTTCACCATCAAGCTTACTTGCCGATATAAGATTTCTCTTTAAATCTGGTATGTGTCTCACCTCTTTAAGAGCCCATTGACATCCATTTGGGGATTTAATCAAAATCTTTCCAATACCCATGATTTTACATGGTTGGTCATTTCCCAACAGAACCTGTCCATAATCTCCAAAAACATAATCTATGAAGTATTCCTTATGTGAGGTAGCATGGAATGAAGCACCACTATCAATTACCCAATAATCACTATTTCTATCAAGAGATAAGATTAAAGCGTCTTGTAGAATTTTTCAAGTAATATTGGCTTCTGAAGTGTTACCATTATTATCATTACCTTCATTTCCATCACCCTTTCTTTGCCAATAGTCCTTCTTGAGATTACCATTTTTGCCATAGTGCCAACACTGTAGCTTTCCTTTTCCACGTGATTTGGATCTGCCTTTGGATTTACCATGATGTGAACTCTTGCCTCTTTCTCTTTCTCTTCCTCTATTCTCAACAGTTAAGGCGGTGCTAGATTATTCTCCTGTGGTTTTTCTTCTCATGTCCTCACTGAGTATCACACCAACCACATCATCAAATTCTAATTTATTTGAACTCAAAGCAGAGTTACTTACCGCCATTACCAAATTGTTCCAACTTTATGGAAGAGAGCATAATATTAATAAGGCCCTAAGCTCATCATCAAAATCCAATCCTACTAAATGCAATTGATTAGTGACAGTATTAAATTCATTTAAATGATCATGCACAGATCCTCCTTCACTCATTTTCATGTTAAATAACCTTTTCATAAAGATTACCTTATTTGATGTTGATGGTTTCTCATACATCCTGGCCAACTTATCCATGACTCCCTTGGTAGTCTTTTCATCAGATATGTTGAAGGCTACGGTGGCTCCCAAGCACAGTCTCACAATACCCAATTCCTTTCTATCAAGGAGACTCCATTCCTCATCAGACATAGTTGAAGGTATTGTAGACACCAAAACAACACCAATCCGATTAAGTGACTACAAACACTGATCGCATTGATATACACAGCTTTCAGGGCAGCCCTCAGAGGTCAAACAGTGGTCCTAGCCACTCACATTGCAGTTTAGAAGGTCAGAAAGTAAACGGAATAAAGATGGTCATTTTAGCGAGCCTTCACAAAAACAAAGTCAAAACAAGCCTTCACAAAAACAAAGCAAGAACAAATCTTAAGCAAACTTCAAATCGTGGCAAACTTTAGGAGCAAAGGAAGTTCGGCCTTAGGCGTCGCGAAATCGCGACGTCGCGAAATCGCGACACTTCGGGGCTCGAGGGGAACCTCGCCCGAAGTGTCACGATTTCATGACACTTCAGAGCTCGAGGGAGAACCTCGCCTGAAGTGTCACGATTTCGTGACACTTCGGGGCTCGAGGGGAACCTCGCCCAAAGTGTCACGATTTCGTGACACTTCAGGGCTCGAGGGAGAACCTCGCCCGAAGTGTCACGATTTCGTGACACTTTGGGGCTCGAGGGGAGCCTGCCAAGTGTCAGATATGCAGGATCCTTCGATGACACTTCGGGGCTCAAGGGAGCCTTGCCGAAGTGTCGCGATATCGTGACATTGGCTTGGGGAGTGGTGAATGACACTTGGGCTCAAGGGGAGCCTTGCCCGAAGTGTCGCGATATCACGACGTCGCGATATCGCGACACTTCGGGGCTCAAGGGAGCCTTGAGTTATGTGATGATGTGTGATATCGTGACATTTGGGGCTCAAAGGGGAGCCTTGCGTGCGATATCACGATGTCGCGATATCACGACACTTCGGCGTTTAAAGGCGGACTTCAGTAGACTTGCATCAATCAAAGGCGGACTTCGGAATTGACCAAGCAGAAGCAAGCATTAACATGACTCAGTGACCGTTGGACACGTGGCAGTCAGAGATAGTCATTTATGGCTTTTGCTTGTGCATGCGCGCGTAGGTGGGCCGATTGACAGTTAGCGGACTGTTGCCAGAGCAGTCACGTAGGCCCTAATCAAGGCGGAGTCTCTTCTCGGTTGAGAAGGCATGACCGCCACGTGGCACCCCTGCGTGCCCCTTTCAGAGAGAGACCTCGTGGGTCTATAAAAGCGATGAACTTTCCCGTTCAAAGGGGGAACGAGCATTTTGAAAAACACGACGAAGTGCTGTTAAATCCAGGACCCGATTGCATTTCGTTTGGACTAATTTTCCAGACCTTAAAGCCCGATATTGGATTATATTAATCCACCAATTCATCGACACTCCATTCCTTCAGATTTTGAGCCTATCCCTAGTGGATTGGCGTCAAAATCACGTTTCATCGAGGCGGCCCGTTTGGGCACCCTACGCACGTTCCCTAGTCAATATAACATATTTGCTGTTGTCGAATATATATTTGTTGTTTCAAAATTTTTTGTTGTATAACATATGTTGTTTTCGAATATATGTTAAAATAGTTTACGTTTTATGTTTGCAAATATACGTTGTTTTCAAATGTTTCAAAATAGTTCACGTTTTATGTTTGCGAATATGTTTCGAGTTTGAATGTTTTAAAATAGTTTACGTTTTCATGTCGGATATATATATTGCAATCAACCGTGTTAGAATGATATATATATATTAAGATAGTCATCGGATATAGCATGTCGACAATTGGTTATAGGAGAAATTTTTTGTGAAGCTCGATAGTAGAGAATAGTTATTCTAAATACATCTGGCATTGCATTTTAGTTTGTTCAAATTGCATTATATTTTCGATCGCGTATTTTCTTGCAATACTTTCTATCCATTGTGTTGCAGGTATTACTAAACGGGTTGCTATTTTTTTGTTTGAACGTAGGAAGAACAACAAGAAGCGAAGACTCATTGACACCAGTGACGGCAATACGTTGGCCCGCCCACTTTGCATGTGGGCATGCGAAAGAAGATCATTATTCATGATTGTAACTGAGAATGTGTAACTGGAAAGATGTATTGTAACCGAGTTGTAATTAATATATAGAGGGTTGTGCTCCTACTTTCTCTATATTTTGTCTCAATTTGATTACGTTTTCTCATTTCATGTATAGAGTTAATTCTGTTCTCATTACATCTTAATATTGCTTCCTTTCGGAATCTCATGCTTTCAATGGCGATCACGGTGGGACCGTTCCCAGAATTTTAAATCACAGAAACTAATCCGATTTGTTGTGTTTGTGCTTAACAGGTACCTTTTTTTAAGCCGAAGGTCAGAAACAGCAAGTCCGGGCAGGAAAGAGGTAACAGTTTCTTCATTTTCTGCTGTGATATTTCTGTTTAGTTTATTTGTTGATTTTTTTACTCTCATTTTTTTTTAATTATTAAAGAAAGATAGGCAATTTTCTTGCTTTATTTATTAAAAAAAAAAAATTCAAATTTCTACTTGCTGTTTTCCGGTTTGTAGTATTTGTGTGGCATAGGGAAAGTTTCTTTTTGCTGCTTGTTTCATTTTTTTAAAATAAAATGAACCACACACACTGCACGTGGTAAATTAAACCAAGGAGCTGGTCGTAAAACCCCAGCCCTTGAGCAAGACCAACGGTGGGTTCATCACCACCTTGGCTTAGCTTTGCATCCATTTCCCCGATTGTCACTGTTGTTAGGCGTAAATCCTGACGAAAGCTGACCGAGTGTTGCTGGGGTGATTCCCATGCACGCGAGGATAAGTCTTCTATGGTAGGTGTCATTAACAGGACAATCCCCCCTTCCGTACCGCCTATGTTCCACGTACCATCTGCTCTCACGTACCTATAGTTTCCCTCTCGTAAGGGCGGGTATATAGAGAGGTTGGTATATCGGTCCGACAATGGTATATTGAAGGGGCGACCATTTATGGGAGTCATATGAGCCAACATTATGCATTTAAACGTTCTTCAAAAATTGCAAAAACAAAACAAAACATCAAAATGCACTAAACCAGTTTAGGACACACTATCAATCCTTAAAAGAGATAATCACGGTTTTGTGTATGTGTGTGTTCATTTCTGCTTAGTGTAAACAAAAAGATAAATCATCATAAACGAGATAAAATCTGCTTAGAGAGTAGAGAAGCACCACAATGGTGTACACCCGTAGCCAAGCCCAATCAAGGGCAGACGCTGCGGAAGGTGCACAAAGAGAGGGCGCTAGTCACCTTCGCTTTAGCCCTGAGGACTTGGCCATACCGCCTTGGCGGTCTGGCCTACAAGAAAGTCCACATCAGGCCACTTCAAAAAGGAACTATTGGGAACCTCCTCATTGGGGTATGCCCATTCAACACAGCCCCTTTCGGGAAGATGCTTTACATGTAGATCTTAATGTAAGTAGACAACCGCCTCTCGAGGCTAGATCTGAATGGCCGTAGCACGATGAAGCGCTAGAGAGGCATAGTGTCCATGAGGAGAGACAGCGTGAATACGCTACCTCTTCTTTGCCTCACATTCGAACAGAAAGACAAAATCCAGAGCGTAGGGCTCTTTACACAGGGCGAGCCAACTCCGCCCGCCCCTTTCAAACCCATGAAAGGGAATACGAGGAAAGCCATCGCATTCCTCGAGGACAACAAACAGCGTGGGAACCTTGCGTTTTCGCACCTGCTAGGTATCATGATCATACATCGAGGCCAGAGCCTCAAGTAAATGTCGCCTACCTCGACAGAGGGAAGCAACCCATTGAAATTTTAGATCATCAAAATCGAGGCAAACACATAGGAAAAACATTTAAGCCTCCTGAGCAAAAGAGAGCAGACCAAGTTGACCCGACAGTCGCTAGACATGCCGCCCGCCAAGCCCGAATCTCGTAGCTTGAGCAAGGTCATCAGGAGTTAGAGTACTTATACCGCTTGAATAAAGAGCGCATGCAGCACGAAGCGGATGAGTTGCGCTATAAACTACCTGAGAGGGTGCCAACCCCTCGCACCCACAGAGAAGAACAATATGAGAGGCACAATCCTTTGGTGCAGGACAGGTCTCCGCGACCTCGTCAAGCTTTGCCTCCGAGACCTTATAGACCCGAGAGGGAGGCCACTCCCCGAAACAATGATGGGTACCCTCAACGGGGACTCAATCAAGGTCACAGGCCTCACCCAGAGACTCCTCAAGAATTTTATGAGGAGTACGAACCAAAAATAGAACGGGCCAAAATGCCCCATCAAGGCGGGAGGGCTGCCACTCGGCCACCCCCCATAGGCCTCCAGTCTCCCATAACTCACAACGGGAGCAAACAAAAGAGGAAGAAATAAAATCTTCCGATGCATACAAGGCGCTATTAGAGCGTTTGGAGTCTGTGGAGACAAAAGCTTCTGGGCATCAAAAACCCACGTTGCGTCAACTCCGTAGTCATCCAGTGCATCCCTCAGTGCCCACACCTCTTTACCCTGAACATTTCAAGTTGCCTCAATTGGCAGTTTTTAAAGGTGAAGAGGACGCACAAGAACATGTCACAAGGTTCCTAAGTCAATGCTTCGGCATCCAAGATAATGATGCATTGTTGCTTAGAACTTTCATAACCACATTCGCAGGCCCTGCCTCGGATTGGTTCACACAATTACCCAAACACAGCATAAACAACCTAGATCAATTAGTAGATGCGTTTCTTGAACGCTTTGCCTTCAACACAAGAAAGAAGGCATCACTGAGTGATCTGGCCAGCCTCAGGCAATATGAGGAAGAAACAATGGCAGCATATGGGAATCGATGGAGGGCTTTGCTTTCTAAGCTACCCTACCGTCCCCCTATGTCTGATCTAACACAGATGTTTGCACGGAGTTGCTTAAAATCAATCTCTGGTCTATTGTTGCTGCAGCAATACGACAGCTTAGAAGAAGCTTTGGCGCAAGCCAGAGTTATAGAAGAGATTAAGATAGGCGAAGGCGCAATCGCCAAGCCTAAAAAGAAAGAGTGGAATAAAACCACTAAAACTGGGACAACGCAATCACAACCCACTGCGGTTAACCAAGTTGCGATAAATGCTCCCAAGCCTGTGCAAGAAATGCAGCCCCAAAAGGCTAATTACCAGGCAGTGCCTCCTAGTTATGAAAGAGATAATAAGAAACAGGAGCAGAATCAGCAGCGTCGCCCTAGGCGACAATTCACCCCTTACACGGAGTCCAGGGACTCCCTATTTGACCGCTTGTCGAGTGGCAAATTTAGTTACCCTTCCAGAGATCCAAACTGTAGACCCTAACGCTCCCAAGCCTAAGGGATACAGAGAGGAATTGTATTGTAGATTCCATAGGAGAAGGGGACATGATTTAAATGGATGCTAGAAATTCAAAGGATTAATCCAAGATTTAATCGACAATAAAACATTGGCCGTGGACAACCCCATAGCGCCAAACAATCAACAAATGGGGGTATTCAAGGACCCTTTGCCTGCCCACGAGGCACAGGCAAAACCTCTCCAGATTAACGAGGTGCGATAGAATCTTCCCATGCAAGGATTTGTGGGAATGATTAGCATAGTGACACGGAACAAAAAGTACCCAGCAGCTGCCCCCGAGGTAGCTACGAGGGAAGTTCCAACGACGTCGCAGCCTCAGCAATGCCCTATGCAAGTACCTCCGCCTAGACCCGAGGTCACGATACGGACCAAACTCACGCAGAGTTTGCGGACCACATCGGCTAGGCTTTCCATTTACGAGCTTATTCAATAGTCAACACCTCATAGAGAAGCTCTTATGGAAATATTAAAAGCCATCGAATTACAACCTCACGAAGCAAATTCTTTCAACAACTTCGTGGGACATGTGAAGCGATGTACGGAGCCGGTCATCACCTTCAGAGAGGATGAAGTCAAAGCAATATCGAATGACACGGCAGATCCACCCCTACACGTTATCGCGCGGGTCAACGGGATCCCGTACAAGAGAGTGCTGGTAGATACTGGCTCGTCCAGTAACATCATTACCACGGTAGCACTAAAACATTTAAAGCTGCCAGCCTCTCATATCACAGCCTCCACGTACACACTACGAGCTTTCAATGATGCAATATGCTCGACAGTCGGCACAGTTGTTCTACCTATCCAGGTAGGACAAAAGACAATACCAACATTGTGCCATGTGTTGGAAGGCGAGATGGCTTACAATATACTGCTAGGGCGGCCTTGGATTCGGGACATGAAGTGTGTCCCTTCCATCGCTCACCAGTGCTTAAAGTATGCTTTTGAAGGAGAAATACATGTAGTCCCGATGGACTTAGAACCCTTCAAGTATTGCAATGCGGTACAATTAATGCCTCAGTCGACCCTCCCTTCAACGCATTTGGATTTCCAGTTAAATCCATCTAAACAGGGTCCAATACCACAGGCACCATTGGTGACCAAATCACCAAAATCCCAGCCAGGTGAATCCTCATCATCTGCTCCTTCATTACCAACGCCACCTGTCATGGCTAAATAGAAGGACAAGGGAAAACAGATCATGGAAGAGGCTCAGCCCCTAGAAGAGGGTTTGCCCACAATATCAACGGTATCAACAGAGGAAACACCTAGCACTACGGAAGCTGAGATTCCTAAACCACCAAACATGGAATGGACTCAGGAAGGACTCCCGTTCCCTCCCTCCCAAGCATCAACAATCACTGTTGAAATGGCCAGTACGGGCCTAGGGGAGTATTTAGTGCAGAATGTTGTGGCAACGCCCGCATTAGAGTCAGTACAGGATATGGGGAGACCTCGCCTTCCCATAGGAACAGTTGTTCCTCTAGGTCACCCACCCAACCAGAAAAATTTTGTGTATGGGGGCCTTGATCATGGTCTTGAACCATGCAAACAAAAGGAAGCAGACGAAGAGCCTTTTGTTGAAAACATCAACTATCTGTCAAACCCAAACTTTGCCCTAAAATATCTCGGCCAATGCAATTGGCATGGATACGAGCTAGGCAGATATGAGCAAGGGATGCGGGTCCTTTGCCAACCAAGATATCAGATGCCATATGATAAGTCAGGAGTAGGGTTCAACCACCCCCTGCCCTTAGACATCTTGGTCAAAAATATGCAAGGCCTAGAAATAGGCAACAAGGGGGGATTGGCACCAGATCTTTATGCCAACCCAAATACAGAATATACATTGGGAGACTACCTCCCATGGTCAACAAACACCCTTGGAAACAGTAGTAATCCCTCTCCTTTGCTAGAGAGAGGCGAAAGTTCGGACATTAATCCTCAAAGAGAACATCAACGGCTTTCGGACATCTTTCTGAAGTTGTTCCCCTTAGAGGTTCCAGTTGAATCAATACAGTGTCAAGAGAATCAGGTCCCTCCACCAAGAGTGGAACAACCGCAATGGGACCAGATTAACTTCCTGGAACAAGGAGAACCCTCAATGTCGCAAGCAATGGTTGCTGAAGAGAATGAACATTTTTGGGTCTCCGAAAGTGATTCAGAAGATGAGACTGAGATGGACTATCTCAGACATGCGCGACGACATTACCGCCCTTTAACTCATGAAGATCTAATGGGACAAATGGGCATAAGGTTAGGGCATGAATGGTGGGTAGACCCAGCGAGGTGGGACCAAGTGTTGGATCCATGGCTCCAAATTCATGATGAGCACCGTCCACCTCGAGACCCTATCATGACAACAGTGCCGAGGGAAGACCCTGTCCTCCTTTCTGCACATAGGGCCGATCCGTTCGTGCCCGTTCCCCTAGAGCCAGATCCAGAGTATAGGGAGCATCTAGAAGAATCAAGTTATCACACCCACGGTAATGGAGACCAAATTCATTCCATCCACATGATCTCCATTGATTTGACCGCACCCATCCACAATCCGGCCGATCCAGCATGGTCATTGCATCTAGACATAGATGCCATCGACTGGGATCACGTCAATTCACCTTTATCACCATCAGAGTACTGGCCTTTCGATGAAATGCATCATTTTACCCCAAGGACAACTCAAGATATTTTTCAGGCTGAAGAGGAACCCGAGGTTCCCAATGCAGATCTAAATTCAGCTAATGATATCCATTTGATCCCGACTCCACATCAGTTGGAGGACGGATCCCACATGTCAGTCGAGGAGACGACTGATGTAGATATCGGCACAGATCCAATGAATCCATAGATTCTCAATCTGGGGGTAAGTCTTTCCCCCGAAGAGCAAGCCGACTACATTGCCCTTCTCAAAGAGAAGAAGGAGGTTTTTGCATGGTCGTACAAAGATATGCCAGGACTAGACCCGTGACTAGTCACGCATAATTTAACGCTTGATCCGACAATCAAGCCTGTAAAGCAAAAACTACGTAAGATGCACCCAACAGTGGCCTTAATGGTCAAAGATGAATTGCAAAAGTTGTTGGATGCACAGTTTGTCATCTGCATGGATTATCCGCCATGGCTGTCCAACATGGTTCCCGTCAAGAAGCCCGACGGGAGGATTCGCATATGCACCAATTTTTGAGATCTAAACAAAGCGAGTCCTAAGGATGATTTCCCCTTGCCGAGCATCGACGCATTGGTAGACGCTACAGCAGGTCACGAAATGCTCTCCCTAATGGATGGTTTCTCAGGATACAATCAAATTCGTATCAATCCTGAAGACCAACTAAAAACGGCGTTCACAACGCCTTGGGGGACATTTTGTTATAAGGTCATGCCTTTTGGCCTTAAAAATGCTGGCGCTACCTACCAACGTGCCATGACATATATCTTCCACGATTACATGCACAAAACTTTGGAAGATTACATGGATGATTTGTTAGCCAAGTCTCTCTTGCGCTCAAATCATATCGATGACTTAAGCAAGATCCTCGATCGCCTCATGGAGCATAAAGTTAGACTAAACCCCAAGAAGTGCGTCTTTGGCGTCACATCTGGAAAACTCTTGGGTTTCATAGTCTCAAAGCGAGGCATCGAGGTGGACCCAAAGAAAGTCAAGGCAATCCTTGAAATGGTTCCCCCAACTACAATCAAGTAGCTCGAAGTCACGAGGGAAAGGTCGCGTCGATTAAACGCTTCATAGCGCAATTATCTGACAAGTGCCGACCCATGAACAAATTATTGCACAAAGGGGTTACATTTCATTGGGATGACGAGTGCCAGTCAGCCTTTGACGAGATCAAACAATACCTGGTTTCGCCACCAGTATTGGCACCACCTAGACCAGGAGTGTCGTTCTACTTATACATCTCGGCTACGAGGTGGCACTGGGCACCATGCTAACCCAGAAGAATGAACTTCACAAGGAACAGGCTACATACTATCTTAGCCGCACCCTGGTCAGTTATGAACTTAACTATGCATACGTTGAGAAACTCCGCTTGGCAGTGGTGTTTGCTACCAAAAAGCTACGCCACTACATGCTGAGCAACACTACGTATGTTGTGTCTAAGGAGAATCCATTGCGATACATGATGAGTCGTACTTATCATAGTAGTCGCACGGCGAAATGGATCATGTTGTTGACGAAATTTGACATAGAGTTTATTGGACAAAAATCTATCAAAGGACAAGTCATAGCCGATCAACTAGCAGAGGCTCCTCTTGAAGACGATCAGCCTCTGGTCATAGAACTACCCGATGATGGGGTCTTCCATGTCTCAGAATCGCCAGATTCTGATGAGCCTGAGTCACGGGCCGACATAACCCTATTCTTCGATGGTTCTAAATGTGAGCAAGGTGGTGGCACGGGAATTGTATTCTTCACACCGCAGGGTGCTCCAATGCCCCTGTCATTTAAATTAAACTTCCCATGCACCAACAACAATGCAGAGTATGAAGCCTTGCTCCTAGGTCTTCAGACAACAATCGCCATGAACATCAAACGACTGAATATCTTTGGTGATTCGTTGTTAATAGTCAATCAAGTCAAAGGGGTATATCAATGCAAATGCCCAATCCTGCAGGCTTATAAAGCCCTCGTGGACAAATTCTTGGCAAAACTTGAGTGGTATGACATCGAGGCACTCCCTCGATCATCGAATCATTTTGCGGACACAATGGCCTCCTTGGGGTCACTAATTCCGCAAGACCTTTCCGGTGATATGACAACCATTCAAGTCAAAACCTTATCGCAATCCGTGATGGAGCGTGCAAGTTCAGACTTGACGCCAGGAATCCACATGATCCAGATTGAACCATCCTCGGATAAGTTCTCTCGAATCCGAGATCGTCTGAAACATGCCAATTGGGGGTCCTTGTTCTCCCCTACTCCCATTAATAGCAACACAACGCTATTCTTACAGGTTCTATCCCATTCAGCGTTTGCTAGGGATGAACTTCAAGAGGGATTGGTTGTTCATACTGTCGAGGTTTCTGATCAACAGGACTGGTATTTACCCATCAGAGACTACCTCAAGTTAGGTAATCTCCCACTTGGATTGACTCATGCCGCAAAACGAGCACTCAAGCGAAAGCGGCTAAGTATGTCTTGATAGGAGACATTTTGTATCGTCGCAGCTATGAAGGAATCCTCCTTCGTTGCTTGGACCAACAAGAGTCCACTTGGGCGATCGCCCAAGCGCACGATGGTACATGTGGTGGCCACTTCAGTGGTATGGCCATTGCAAAGCGCATTCTTCGCATGGGCTATTATTGGCCATCTTTAGAGCGAGATTGTTGCACCTATGTCAAGAAGTGCGTGAAGTGTCAACATCATGCCAATTTGATGCACGTACCTTCTCAGGCCTTGCAGACAGTCCAGTCTGCTTGGCCGTTCTCGTAGTGGGGCTTCGATCTAATTGGAAAGATCTCCCCTGCGTCGTCAGGCCATCACACGTTTATCATAACGGCCACAGAGTATTTTACCAAGTGGGTGGAAGCAATTCCGCTTACCTCTACGACAGGACCCCGCATTGTGGAGTTCATTTTGCATAACATCATATGTCATTTTGGTATTCCATCCAAAATAGTCTCGGATAATGGGACGCCTTTCAAGAACAAAGACGTGCGTGCTTTGACCACAAAGTACAAGATTCAACACAGCTTTTCGACACCCTATTATCCGCAGGCGAATGGGCAAGCCAGAGGCGTCAAACAAAATGCTAGTTGCCATCCTTAAAAAGACCATCGTAGACAGTCATAAGGATTGGCACATTCAAATCCCACTTGCCCTATGGGCCTATCGCACTAGCATTCGGACACCCACTGGGGCCACTCCATTTTCGCTTGTGTATGGCTCCGAGGTAGTCATGCCTCTAGAGTTGGAGATTCCTTCCCTGCGCATATCAATGCAGGAGTTCATCGATGATGACTCTACGTGGCAGGCCCGGTTAGACCAGCTTACGTTGCTTGACGAACGACGCGTTAATGCTCTCGAGCATTTACGTATTTATCAAGAGCGACTTAAGAAAGCTTACAACATGAAAGTTCACCTCAGAGACTTTCGGGTTGGTGATTTGGTTTTGAAGGAAAACCAACAAAATTCCAGTTTGCCACCCCACCTAAGGGACAAGTTTGCGGCAAATTGGTTAGGTCCATATGTCATTGATAGCAAAATAGGACCCGGGACATACCGGCTAGCTTCTCTTGACGGTATCAAGGAAAAAGAACCCTTGAATATCAGTCATTTGCGACCATTTCATATCTAAGAGAGCCAAATCCCAAAAATGCTCCAAGGATTCTTGCAATCGCTTGGTCAATCCCAAAAGGCTCCAAGGATTCTTGCAATCGCTTGGTCAATCCCAAAAGGCTCCAAGGATTCTTGCAATCGCTTGGTCAATCCCAAAAGGCTCCAAGGATTCTTGAAATCGCTTGGTCAATCCCAAAAGGCTCCAAGGATTCTTGAAATCGCTTGGTCAATCCCAAAAGGCTCCAAGGATTCTTGCAATCGCTTGGTCAATCCCAAAAGGCTCCAAGGATTCTTGCAATCGCTTGGTAATAAGGTCAATGATTTTGAATGTTGGTCAATCCCAAAAATGCTCCAAGGATTTCCACAATCGCTTGGTCAAAAATCAAGAAAATTCAAAAACAACAAAAATCATCAAAAACAACAAAATTTTGCATCTCATTTCTAGGCATACTCAAATTCATCAATAGAGAGTTCTTCTCGCACTTCATCTTCATATTCACAAAAATCAATCCATCAAAAATACAAAAATACATAGATGCATTAAAGCATTGCATCCATACATCGCATATTTGTGGTCGTACAGGTCAAAGGCACCATAGGCTGTAATTGCTCTGCTAGTCCATCTTGTTCCACACTGTTCCATTTTACAAAAACAACAAAAACACCATGCATTGTTTTTACCACACTAGAGTCAGTGGTCTTTTAATGTATCAAGAGTTTTCGTGATTCAGTCATCATTTTGCTCTTTAGCCATGTAATGTATCAAGTCAAACAGATTTTACGAAGGTAGAGTTACACTTGAAATACACCTTGTTACGTAACATCCCAACACAAATTAAAACACATAAAAATTCCCAAGTTGTGTGAACGAAAGATGAAACCTGCATAGTAATCCAGGTCACCATAAGCGAAACGGTTATCTTGCTCATCCCCCCATGCGAATGACCCCAAGAATGCTGAGAGTTGGCAAAAGGACAAGCATCCTCCCTACCCAATTCCCTAAGAATCCCTAGTTCTCAACAGTCAAAACATCAAAAATTTGCAAAAAGTCAAAACATCAAAATTTGACATCCTACAGTGCACACATCAAAAGGCACAAACAATAGTGATTATCGTCACTCCATATCCCCAATCCCTTGCTCAAAAGAAAAACAAATCAAAATAAACAGTGATCTTATCACTACAAACGAGCAAGTATCCCAATACAATTGAAGAAAAGAAGGGAGTTGAACTTGAATCCCTGGAACTCTCGGCATTCTAACAGGTCATGAGGCAAGCCTCGGTACCGGTTTGGTTGATAGCCTATCGGTCACTGGCGGTAAACTTCTCGCATGACGATATATCTATCACATTAACTTGTGTACAGATCAATATTTGCATGTGGATGAGCTAGCTTATGGTATCCTGGATAACACCGCAGATTAATCTAACCAAATACAACAAAGGAGTTAGTGGAGCTAATTAGGTGATCCTCAGTACGAGTTCGGTTGAAAGCCCATCTGGCACTGGCGGTATCTTGACAAATACCACATAAATGAACTCAATTGCACACACGGGGATGTGAAATAACTTGGTCAAAAACAAGTCCGATTCATACCTTGTTCAAAAGTCTTGTAAGATAAAGTACAGTCATGGCTAGTAAGTTAAAACCGTCTGAGTCTCAGAAAACCTTGGCTACATTTCTAAACCAACTGCGCTACTTTTCATCCTTACAATACCATCAAAAAATACAAAAAAAAGAAAAACCACATGTATACATACAAAGTCATGCATCACAGCAATCAAAATAATAGAGTTCTAAACAGTCTATGGTGCCATAGCCAAACACCACAAAGTCCATCCATCCATTTCATTTATGTATATCACATACATTTGCATTCATCACAACATATGCATCCATCAAAATAAATCAACATACAACAATCGCATTTATCATACCATATGCATCCATCAATATAAAATAGCATGCATCCATCAACATCAATCATTATGCATACCATAATATCATGACATATACACAAAGAAAGAAAATCAAAACAACAAAAACATCACAAAAATGCAACACAAAAACATAGCAATAAGTTTCGGACACAAGTGCTCTTGCACTTAACCTCTTGGCATAGAAAATCGATGTCGGGGCTCAAATTGTCACTTTCCCACTTCCCCAAGAAGGCTACCATAGCTGGACCGCTCCACGGGAAGACGGGTTTTTGATGATTTCACCCCATTATGGCATCACCAAAAGGGTTAGCACCCACCAAAAATAGGTCCAAATGTCGGGAAATTGCACGTGCTTAAATGGTAAAACATCTAAAGGCACCCTAACCTAAGTCATCTTGGGTCAAGCGACTCGTCGCTTTTCTCACGAAGGTCATTCCCTCATCGATTCGTCGCTTGAGGGGGTAGTCACACTTAGTCACCAATCAACAAACACACACCCAATCAGGGCAATGGCATGCATTCAAAGAATCATTGACAAAGACAATCACGCTCCTGCTTGGGGCAATAAACAAGCAATCATTAAATTGATCAAACACTTGGCATTCCCGAAGCATGAACACAAGGTTCCCCCTGTGGACAAAAGGTTACGCCCTTTGCCTAATCATGACCGATCAATGTCCAAGCTCAAGTCACACCTCACCAAAATAGGTTAACACTTGAAATCAAATTCCTTAGCTCGTCAAAAGCAAGGATTCAAGAATGCATGCCCTTTCCATACTTGGGGCATCAAAAGTTGGTTAGGTTACCAAGAAACCCTAATCATTAGTGCTTTGGTCATCTATTTTTGCTCAGCACTGCGTCACCCGTAGCGCTTCCCAAAAAGGGGCATCTGTAGACACCAAAACAGCACCAATCCGATTAAGTGACTACAAACACTGATCGCATTGACATACACAGCTTTCAGGGCAGCCCTCAGAGGTCAAACAGTGGTCCTAGCCACTCACATTGCAGTTTAGAAGGTCGAAAAGTAAACGGAATAAAGATGGTCATTTTAACAAGCCTTCATTAAAACAAAGTCAAAACAAGCCTTCATCAAAAACAAAGCAAGAACAAATCTTAAGCAAACTTCAAATTGTGGCAAACTTTAGGAGCAAAGGAAGTTCGGCCTTAGGCGTCACGAAATCGCGACGTCGCAAAATCGTGACACTTCGGGGCTCGAGGGGAACCTCGCCCGAAGTGTCACGATTTCGTGACACTTCAGAGCTCGAGGGAGAACCTCGCCCGAAGTGTCACGATTTCGTGACACTTCAGGGCTCAGAGGGGAACCTCGCCCGAAGTGTCACGATTTTGTGACACTTCAGGGCTCGAGGGGAACCTCGCCCAAAGTGTCACGATATCGTGACACTTCGGGGCTCAAAGGGGAGCCTTGCCCGAAGTGTCGCGATATCGCGACGTCGCGATATCGTGACACTTCGAGGCTCAAAGGGGAGCCTTGCCCGAAGTGTCGCGATATCGCGACGTCGCGATATCGGACGTCGCGATATCGTGACACTTCGGGGCTCAAAGGGGAGCCTTGCCCGAAGTGTCGCGATATCGTGACACTTTGGTGTTTAAAGGCAGACTTCAGCAGACTTGCATCAATCAAAGGCAGACTTCGGCATTGACCAAGAAGAAGCAAGCATTAACATGACTTAGTGACCGTTGGGCACGTGGCAATCAAAGATAGTCATTTATGGCTCTTGCTGTGCATGCGCGCGTAGGTGGGCAGATTGCCAGTTAGCGGACTGCAGTCACGTAGGCTCGAGTCAAGGCGGAGTCTCCTCCCTGATGAGGAGGCATGACCGCCACGTGGCATCCCTGCGTGCCCCTTTCAGAGAGAGACCCCGTGGGTCTATAAAAGGATGAACTTTCCCGTTCAGAGGGAGGTAACGAGCATTTTGAAAAACACGACGAAGTGCTGTTAAATCCAGGACCCGATTGCATTCCGTTTGGACTGATTTTCCAGACCTTAAAGCTCGATATTGGATTATATTAATCCACCAATTCGCCGACACTCCATTCCTTCAGATTTTGAGCCTATCCCTAGTGGATTGGCGTCGAAATCACGTTTCATCGGGGGCGGCCCGTTTGGGCACCCTACGCACGTTCCCTAGTCAATATAATATATTTGTTGTTTCAAAAATGTTTGTTGTATAACATATGTTGTTGTCGAATATATGTTAAAATAGTTTACGTTTTATGTTTGCAAATATACGTTGTTTTCAAATGTTTCAAAACAGTTCACGTTTTATGTTTGCGAATATGTTTCGAGTTCGAATGTTTCAAAACAGTTTACGTTTTCATGTCGGATATATATATTGCAATCAACCATGTTAGAATGATATATATATATATTAAGATAGTCATCGGATATAGCACGTCAGCAATTGGTTACAGGCAGCAACTTTCTTTGTGAAGCTCGACAGCAGAGAATAGTTATTCTAAATACATCTGGCATTGCATTTTAGCTTGTTCAAACTGCATTATATTTTCGATCGCGTATTGTCTTGCAGTACGTTCTATCCATTGTGTTGCAGGTATTACTAAACGGGTTGCTATTTTTTTTGTTTGAACGCAGGAAGAACAGCAAGAAGCGAAGACTCATTGACACCAGCGACGGCAATACGTTGGCCCGCCCACTTTGCATGTGGGCATGCGGAAAGAAGATCATTATTCATGATTGTAACTGAGAATGTATAACCGGAAAGATGTATTGTAACCGAGAATCGATTAATATATAAAGGGTTGTGCTCCTACTTTCTCTGTATATTTTGTCTCAATTTGATTACGTTCTCTCATTTCATGCATAGAGTTAATTATGTTCTTATTACATCTGAATATTGCTTCCTTCCGGAATCTCATGCTTTCAAGTATCTCTGTTTCCCCCTCAAGAGGTAAGTAAAGATCCTTCTGGTACAAGTAATCCTCCATCTGCATCTTCCAGAATTGAAAGTTTTGGCCATTGAATTTTTGAACTCTAAACCTCCCTTCTTTCACAATTGCTCCCACTTGATCCAGAAATTCTCCTTCTGTCAAGTGCACCCAACAAAAAAAATGCTCTGATACCACTTGTTAGAGTAAATCACTATATAAAATATAGAAAAACAATTATAGTGTTTCAAACTTTAACAACAAAATTAACAAAATAAGACAAACACATAGTAGAAGAGACAACAATTTTAACGTGGTTCACCCAATGTGGGTTACATCCACCAAGAATTTTTAGTCTTTTCTTTCTCAATCCAAGCAATAGAGGGTTACAACCTACAACAAACATCTACTGTAATTTCCTCTCTATTTACAAGGAATCAACATAGTAATTTTTCATTGTATACTCTGTTTTTCCTCACAACTATATAAAAGAAAAAAATAGAAAAAAAAAATTGCTTTTCTTAATACATTCCAAGATTAAAACTGAGTTCCCAACACCCAATTTTGGGATAAAAACAAAAAAACATTCCCTCGTTGTCCTGTTGTAAATCCGAAAACTTTCTCTGGTAGACTAACAAATTGTAAATCTGGAAACTTTCCCTGCCCGTCCTGTAGTAAATCCATAAACTTTCTCTATTTAGCCTCCTCATAATTAAGCTCCATTCCTAACACCATGAACCTCCATCGATAGGGGTCCGAGAGATAAGTCCACCGACGACATACTTTATGATGGAATTTTGTATTTTAGTGATATATTCTTTTATGGTATTATTTATGAAGATTGTCAATGTTTGGGTTTAATGGTTGGGTATATGGATGACTTTATGGTTCAAATGTCTACAACACTAAATAGGTTAAATAGCATGATATAATTAAATAAGAGTGAAAAAAAAAATGCTTTCAAAATTCTTTTTTTTTTTTAAAGAGAAAATAGTAAAACATATATTACATATCCATTAAGATAAAGACATATTTTTATGATAAAATTTTGTATAATTTAAAATAATCAAATAGACATTTTGTTATTTGTGATGGATGAAAAATTTCTCATACTAAAAGTCTTGATTTTGAAAAAGTTTTTCAAATAAACTATGATGTCATTGGAAAGAATATTGGTGTAGTGTTGATCCAAGAAGGTAGGCTTGTTACATATTTAAGTCATAAACTAAATGAGGCTCAACAATTTTTTTTTGTTTATAAGTAAGAATTGTATGCTATAGTACAAGAATCTAAATATTGGAGGCATTATTTGCTGCCTAGAGAATTTGTCTTCTATATTGATCATCAATATTTGCAGTACTTGGACAGTCAAAGTAAGTTGAGCATTAGGTAGACCAAGTGGGTAGAATACTTGGCAAGCTATACCTTTACTTTGAAGCACAAGTTAGGAAAGAGCAACTAGGTTGTAGATGCTTTAAGTAGAAGGGTATTGTTGCTCAAGACAATGCATGTTGAATGCATAGGATATTATGAGATGAAGAACCAATGCAAGGATGATTTAGACTTTGACAAGGCATGATAGGAATGCAATAAATTTGAGCATAGGGTGTGGAAAGACTTTTCTTTCAAGATGGATTCTTGTTCAAGGATAGGAAATTGTACATTCCTCAAGAATATATGAGGGAGAATCTAATTAGAGAGAACCATAGTGGAGGTCTAGGAGGTCATTTTGGGAAAGACAAAACCATTGCTCAACTAAGAGAGATAATTTTGGCCTAGTTTAGCTAAGGATGAAGAAAATTTTGTGGTCAATTGTAGTACATGTCGACTTACAAAGGGCACTAGGAAAAATACCAGGTTATATACTCCATTGCCTATTCCCAATGGACCTTGGGAGGACATAAGCATAGATTTTGTATTGGGTTTACCAAGAACCCAAAGAGGCCATGATAGCATATTTGTGGTTGTAGATAAATTTTCAAAAATGGCTCATTTTATCCCATGCAAGAAGATCGTTGATGCCAACAATGTGGCTAGGCTATTCTTCCAAGAAATTGTCAAATTACATGGATTTCCAAGGAGCATTACTACTGACAGGGATGTAAAATTCATGGGACACTTGGAAAATTCTATGGTAAATGCTAGGAACTAGATTGGATTTTAGTTATGCTTATCCTACACAAACTGATGGATAGTCTGAAGTGGTTAATAGAATCCTTGGTAATTTGTTGAGATTTTTAGCTAGTGAGAAGCCAAAGCAATGAGATCTTGTACTTGCATAAGCTAAGTTTGCATACAATGATTCCATTAATAGGTCCATAGGAAAATCACCATTCCAAATAGTCTATGGAAGGTCACCCAAAGGAGTGACTGATCTAGTCAAGGTTGTAGTTGAGAGGGAAAATGTTGTAGCAAAGGACCTCATAGAGCACTTCAAGAAGTTGCATGGTGATATCAAGAGGAGGATCAGTCAAAGCAATCCATATTATAAGCAAAAGGTAGATAAAAAAAGGAGGGTGAATTCATATCAAGTTGGATATATGGTTATGGTGTTCTTGAGAAAGGAAATATTTCCTAAAGGTACTTATAACAAGCTCAAGATGAAGAAAATTGGACCATGCAAGATAATTAAAAAGTTTTTTGATAATGCCTATGAGATTGAGCTCCCTAAGGGGATAAATATCTCACCCATTTTTAATGTATTAGACTTGCACCCATATTCTGGAGATAATACTATTGCTAAAGTTCTTGAATCGGTTAGAGCAAGCATGGATTAGAGGAATCAACTGCCTGAGAAGTGTACTAATCAGATTGACAAAATTCTAGGTGAAAAAATTAACAAGAAAACTAGGCATAGGCATGTGCACATGGTTTGGTGCATGTGGTTTTGTGTATGTGGTTGTGCACGTGGTTTTTTACACATGGTTTGTGCATTTAGTTTTGATGTGCACATGATTGGCTATAAAAAAAAACACATAAAATGGATGGTAGAGTTGAGATTTAGGAACGAGATCAAAGACTTGGGAAGAGAACAGAGGTTGCGAACCAAGGTTGCAAAAGTGATTTAAAGTTTGTATTGAACCATGAAACTAGATTTCTAATATTGTAGCTATTGATATCATGTAAATCAATTGTAATATAGTTTTGTTTTCTCTTTCTCTATATTTTGAATGACTATTAGCCTTTGAGGAGGCAAAGCATGTATTGTTCTCTACAAAAAATGATAATGTTCTTTTTTTGGTGGAATCTTGTTTAAGTTCTCCAATAATATTATTGTATTTTAAGCTTGCATCCTATTAGAACATTTTAATTTTTATTGTTTGAATTGAACAACCCCAATTTTAATGAATTTAGAAGAAGATAATCCTATGCTTTTTATAAACTAATAAATGCAATTTTCTTTTATAATTTACATACATACATACATATATATATATATATATATATATATATATATATATATATATATATATATATATATATATATATATTATCAAAATTTAAAAACACATTTCAACAAGTGGCATTAGCTCAACTACCTCAACATTTCAAGGAGGAAACCCGGGTTCGAATCTTGCCAAATGATATATAGTTAATATCCAAGCTTTGTTGTAATACCACTATGACCCATTTCAATCCCATATAACCCACTCAAAAAACACATTTCATATATATATAAACAAAAAACCCCTTCCGAGGTCACCTTGATATATAAACAAAAACCCCTTGCGGGGTTGTCTTGGTCTGAGAGACCACGACTAGGGGTTTTACACCATCAAAGTCACTCGGGAGTCGCGCCCGACCCTACAATTGGATTTTGGATACCCAATTCAACTTTTTGATAGGGTGGAGATTCGAACCTGGGACCTCCCTTGAGGGATTGTCCTCTCCTCTCCAACTCACCTACAACACCTAAAACATCTAAAATATTACTATAACAATAAATATTAAATTTTAATTATTAAAATTAAAATTTAAAAAAACATCCATTTAAATAATTAAAATTACAATTTTAAAAAATTATCTATTTCCATCTGCCTTGGGTGACACAACAATTTACAACTCCATACATCTAACAATACGACTAATTAAAATGACATGGCAGCTAACAATCCAACTATAATGATTTACAAAGAAAAGTAATTGAAAACGAAACACAACTAAGGCAGCTAACAATCTAACCTCAATTATCTACAAAGAAAAGTAATTGAAAATGAAACATAACTAGTTTAAACGGCAAGACAACTAACAATCCAACCATAATAGTCTACCAAGAAAAGTAATTGAAAATGAAATGAATTAATTACAATGAAAGTATCAAACACGCTAAAACAACTGATATGTAATATAATTCACATAGTTCCAAACAATATTATTTTTTATATAAGATTCGAATCTTCTTTACAAATACCTGTAGTTTTGTATGGATTGCATTTTAATTAAATGATTTAGATGAAACACGAGACCAGACGTCCAGTTTTAAAAAAAAAAACCGGAAGTATTAAACTGCTACGTGCCTTCGTTGTCTGTTATTCCAATATATAGTAAATGCGCACAAGATTTTTTGGCTTCACTAGCGCAAAACTTTCCATCGATACCTCCGTAAATTCTATATTTTTATGACTTCCGCGTTAATCCAAGACTTCTTTAATGCTTTAATTTACTAAAAAAAAAAGTTTCCAGAAAAAAATAAGCCGATTAAAAGCAATTGAGAATTCATCTGTTCAACTTTAGAGAATTGAAAACAACTGAATGTTCGTAACGTTAGAATTCGTTGGGGTCCGCAAACTGAACCTCCTTTTAAGATATGGTGTAATAAAAAAATAATTTTTATTTTTAGATTAAAATAATTTTTAATGTTTATAAGGTTTTATAAAATACAATATTATTTATCTATTATATAATTATTTAATTATTAAGTTGTTCTCATACAAGTTATTTATTTTTATGTTAGAATAAGTGAATATTCTCTTAAGTTCTACTAGGATAGACACACTTGAGTTCCCACTCCTCCATGTGTCAGGAGAACTCTCAGTGGTGTCTTCATCAGGTTTGATGAGTTGTTGTAATCCAACGGCTCTCAATGATCAACTTTGCTATTTATACAAAGTTGATCCTTGGAATAAATCAATCAGTTCTACTCTTCTCTTCATATTTTGTGTAATGCTTTGCATGTCTATTTTGGGAAATTCTAACATGGTACCAGAGCAGGATAGATTTTTCTAGCATTCTCTCTTGAAGGTTCTAGGAGCTGGTTCTTTGTATCTTTTTGTTGGCTTCTCTTTTTTTAAAGGCCTTCAATAAGATTCTATATATAGTTTTTTTTCAGCTATATTTTAAAAAAAAAATTGTATGTGGGTTATTCTGATTTTATTTATCTCCTTCTAAATTAAATAAGGGAAGATTCATGGTCTTCTAAAGTAAATTTTTTTAGATATATTGCCCATTTTTTTCATAGATCTGTTTTAAAATACAAAAAGGAATACATTCCAATTTTTGTTTTTTGAAGATCTTCTATGAAATAATCATACATTAATTATTTTTTTCTTATCCTTTAACTTAGCAAAAAGGGTGTTTTTTTCCATAATGAAACTTGATATAATAGGAAAATTCCTATCATAAGTTTTGTTTGCAGGAAAAATTTCTATCTCGTTGCGCTCGAAACCTCGAGAAGGCTCGTTTTCATGCTAACCGCACCTTTTTTTAGGTGCCTTAGCTACAACGAACGCCTCTCTTCTGACTGTCTGGGAGTGTACTCGACGACCGCCAAGGGAGGTTCCCTCGGCACCCATATTTGGGCGTCGTAGGCTGCACTCGTGGTGCCTCTCTTCCGTCTATCTAGCGATTTGTGATAGCGCTCTCCGACTCTCTCTCTTTTGGCGTAGTTCCTTTTTGCGAACGTTGGAGTTTAAGATTTCTTTATATCCTTTTTAACTACGTTCGACTGCCTCTTTCAGTTGAATTAATAAAAGGATATGTTCTATGGTGTAACATTTTATTTTGGTGACCATATTAAGGACCAGTTCATGCCGGAGTTTAACTCCTAGCGGTGCCAATCATCTCCTATCAATTTGGCATTCCGTAACGGCTACCATTGGGTTCTTTTTAAGCTCGTTCGGGCCATTCACCTTGACCATTGCTATCTTTGGTTTCCTTTCTTTTGTCTATATTCATTGGTAGATTTTAGGTGATGCTAAATCTTATTAAGGCATAGTTTCTATACTCTTAAATTATTCTTATACAGGTTTATCGAAGGAACGTTCGTTGTGATAGAAGGCACCCATGGCATTAGAAGAGTTTTTTTTTTTTTTTTTTTAAAGATCTCACAAAAGAATTGAATCGTCAATGCGAGGACTTCGTTGCCTATCTTCTCAGGCTTTGATTTTTTTGTTCCATTTCTAAATCATTTTTTTGTAGGCATATCATAGTGTTCCCTCTTCGTCTGAGTGCCAAAGGCTTTCGAAGGCTTATCTCTACTTACTTAGCATTGGTTCAGCCCTTCATTTTTTTGAAGGCCTATCTCTGTTAAAATTTGTAATGCATCTTCATAAGCGCCTTTGTTGTTGTCTTTAATCCTTTGTTTTTCAAAGTATTTCCCTTCTATTTTGAAGGTTGACTCCTTTTTGCCTTTTATATTTCAAAGGCTTTAAAAGAGTCATTTGTAACCTCTTTAATACAAAAAATATCTTTTGGGGGGTTGTTTCGGTGCCTTCTTTGCACCAATTGCAGATCCGAGGGGTGTTTTGTGTTTGCGATTGCGTTACCTTTTTTCTGCCTCCTTTCCTTTTGCCTTTATATTTGGCATTATTAAATTTGCTTTACATAAAAGAAAAATTTAACCTTTTCTTTAACTAATCATAAAAGCAGCTTTAAAATTCCTTTGTAGTATAATTTATTTTGCTTAAAAGAAAATATTATTTTTTTCTTCCTTTTTCTTTCTATAAAGCAAAATTTATATTATACATCTCTAAATTTAATTTTATTTTTCATATATTCTTTAATATATAGTCAAATTTAATTAAAAAGTAAGAATTTCTTGATTGTACTTTTCTTTCATATATCTTGCTTAGTTCAAAATTTATTCATATAAATAAGCAAAATATATAGGTTCAAAAGAGTTCTTCATTAAATTTTCATAAGCTAAAGTTTTTCTTAAAATTAAAAAATCAATAAAAATTGGTACTTTCTTTGTCAAAACAAATATTTTATCTCCACTCTCCCATATTGGAATTCTATATAACTTATAGTTTCCCTCTAGTAAGGGCGAGTTATTAAGATAACCAATATAGGCCTGGATGATATAAGCCTATGTTCCAAGTATCAAATATTTCAAAATACTTATAGTTTCCCTCTCGTAAGGGCGGGTATTTGAGATGACAAGATATATAGGCCTGGCATATTTGTAATCCTTAAATCAATCTTAATATCAAATATCCTCAAAATACTTATAGTTTCCCTCTCGTTAGGGTGGGTATTTTTGAGTTATTTGGTGTTCCTAAAAATCTTTGGCATATTTGTTCTCATTCTCTCATTGAATATCACGTTTTCTCTAATTACTTATAGTTTCCCTCTCGTTAGGGTGGGTAATTTTTGAGAATTTGGTATTTCCTTGAGGCTTTTGACTCATATCCATTGCATTCTTTAAAAGTTAAAGGGGGAACTTTGGGTTAACTTCAAAATGAATTCAATGAATACAATTGATCTTCTCACTCCTCATAACTACCATACATGGAAACCCAAAATTTTAAATCTCATTTCTCAAAAAGGGCTCACTCACCTATTAGAAGAAAAGCAACCTGAGTTTGAAAAAGAATATGAAATATTTGTTCACAAAGGGAAAATGTATGAAACTATGGGTATTATTAGCTCTAATGTTCATGAAAGTTTGTGGTTTCACATTACATATTGTAAAACTCCTCATGAAAGTTGGGAGAAACTAAAAACTTTGTTTGGAAAAGTAGATCAAATAAGATCAATGCAACTAGAAGCAGAACTAACAACTTTGTCTCCTGATGATTTTAGCAGTATTGTTGACTTCCTAACCAAATTCAAAGAAGTCCTATCTCAATACAAAGGTAGTGGGAAGACTAAGTCTGAAGAAGAGTGCATTTATCTAATTCTTTCTAAACTAAATGGTGCATTTCAAATCTTTGCAACCACTTTTCTATCTACAAAATATGCTCTTGGTGCAACCTTTAAAATGCCCTCTTTAGAAGAATTTTGTGATAGACTAACTAGGGAAGAAACTAAAATTGCAAGATATGAGTCCTCTTCCTCTTCCTCTTCCTCAAAAGCCTTAGTAGCCTCCACCTCTTCTAAAGAAAAATTCAAAAATAAGGAAAGGAATCCCATAACTTGTACTCACTACAAAAAGAATGGTCATTCTACAAACAAATGCTGGAAAATATTACAACAACTAGAGGCAGCTATGAAGGATCAAAATATAGACAATAAAAAGCAAATAGGGAAAGCCCTAAATGTTCAAGGGAAAACCTCCAATTCTTCCTCTAATTACTGGGTTCTAGATTCTGGAGCTACTCATCACATGACTGCTTCAGATGAGTCATTCTCTTCTATCTCCTCTAGTTCTACATGTAGCATAGAAGTGGGTGACTCTTCCTTTATCCCAGTCAAAGGAAAGGGGGACATAACCATTGATGGTGGCTCTATAAATAATGTTCTCTATGTTCCAAACATTACCACCAATCTCCTCTCCATCTATCAAATTTGTACTTCTGGGAAAGGGAAAATAGTTCTCTTCTCTCCAACAGGAGTTGAGATAAGAGACTTTCAAGATCCCCATTCTCTCATAGCCAAAGGAGATATTGATCACAACACTCACCTATTTCACTTCAAAGGATTCCAAAATCTAGAAGGGGCCTCCTATTTTGTGGCTCATGGAGATCTTGAAAGTAAAATTTGGCATGAAAGGTTTGGTCATCTTAGTTACAACTACCTAAAGGAATTGAGCACCCATGATATGGTAACATGTTTACCCCAAGTCTCTTCTATTGATGGATTTTGTCCTGGATGTGCTCTTGGAAAGCAACATCAAGATCCTTTCCACCCAAGTAGTTCTCTAAAAGCCTCATCCCCTCTAGAATTAATCCATAGTGACTTGATGTCTTTTCTAGAACCTTCTTTCAAAGGAGCAAAGTATGCTCTAACCTTTATTGATGAATTTTCTAGAAGAACTTGGGTCTACTTCCTAAAATATAAAAGTGATGTTCTATCCCACTTTAAAGTCTTCAAAGCCTTAGTTGAAAATCAGGCCTCTTGCAAAATCAAGAAAATTCGCACTGATAATGGGGGGAATACTGCAGTAATGAGTTCTCCATATTTCTATCAAGTCATGGCATCATTCATCAACATTCTATCTCCCATAATCCTCAACAAAATGGTATTGCAGAAAGGAAAAACCGGACATTAAAAGAAATGGCAAATTGTATGCTCCATTCAAGAGATCTTCCAAAAGTTTTTTGGGTAGAAGCTATTAACTGTGCCAATTATATTCAAAATCGCACACCTCATAAAGCTCTTGACCATTTAACTCCTGAAGAAGCATGGTCTGGCTCAAAACCAGATGTTTCCTTCTTCAATATTTTTGGGTGTACTACTTGGGCTCACATCCCAAAGAAGAAAAGGAAGGCTCTAGATAAGAAAAGCAAAAAGCTCATCTTTGTTGGTTATTGTGAGGAAATGAAAGCATACAGGCTCCTTGATCCCTCAACTCATGAGGTCTTTTTCCATAGGAATGTCCAATTTGATGAAACATTCCCTCAAAAATATCCTCAATCCCCCTCTTCCTCCATTGAGCCTTCTCCTATAGTAGAACCTCAATATTATGAAGAGCCAACTCTTGAGGTTAACTTAGAAATTGATAATCAAGATGAGGAACCTGTAACTCCAACTCAATGTCTTTCAACTCCTTCTACTCCTTCCACTATGCCAAAATGGGCCCACACCATTGTTAAAGAAGCTACTCCTTACATCCAAAATCTTCCATCAACTAGATCAACCAACCCCATAGGCACTGGTCTTGTCTATCAGTCTATTTCCTCTGATCCTCAATCCTTCAAAGAAGCAACATGAATTAAAGAATGGGATGATGCCATGGAAAATAAATTTTCTTCCTTAATCAAAAATAAAACTTGGGATTTAGTTCCCTTGCCTAAAGGAAGGAAGTTAGTTCATTGTAAATGGATCTACAAAATAAAATATGGGCCTAATGGAGAAATAGACAAACACAAAGCTCACCTAGTAGCCAAAGGTTTTTCTCAAATTGAAGGTATTGATTATGCAGAAACCTTTGCTCCAGTTGCTAAAATGGATTCTGTTAGACTGGTTCTTGCTCTGGTTGCTTCCCAAAAGTGGCCTGTCTATCAAATGGATGTAAAAAGTGCTTTCTTACATGGGGACTTAAAAGAAGAAATATTCATGGAACAACCTACTGGTTTCACTCAAGACTCCTCTCTTGTTTGTAGGCTAAAAAAGTCTCTCTATGGCCTCAAACAAGCCCCTAGAGCTTGGTATGAAAATATGGACTCCTTCCTTCTTTCCATAGGTTTTTCTCATTGTGAGTCTGATAACACAGTCTACATTTGGAGAGATGAAGGCAAAATCACCATTCTTGTTCTATATGTTGATGATCTTCTTCTCACTGGTAGTAACTTCACTCACATTCAGACTATAAAAGACTCCCTCTCTAAAAATTTGAAATGGTTGATCTAGGTTTAGCTCATTACTTCCTTGGGATCCAAATAAGTCAAACAGATGCAAGAATTTCATTGTGTCAACAAAAGTACACTCTAGATCTTCTTCAAAGGTTTAAAATGATAGATTGCAAACCTTCTCCTACCCCTTTTCAATCTGGCATTAATCTTAGTACTTCTTGCTCATCCCCTCTATGTGATGCAACTCTATACCATCAGCTTGTAGGAAGTCTATTATACCTTACTCATACTCACCCAGATATCTCATATGTTATTGGCCTAATATCTAGATTCTCTCATCAACCTCACTTCAGTCATTGGCAAGCAGCAAAAAGAATCCTCCATTACTTGCAAGGCACTACACACTTTGGGCTCTTATATAAGGGAAAATCCATGGATATCATTGGCTACATGGATTCAGATTGGGCAGGTTCAGTAGAAGATATATGTTCAACCTCTGGCTATGTATTTTGCCTTGGTTCTTCACCAATAGCCTGGTTATGCAAGAAACAACAAGCAGTAGCCTTATCTTCTATAGAGGCAGAATACAGGGCAGTAGTTTTAGCTAGTCAAGAAGCTCTTTGGCTTCATCAAATTCTGAGAGAATTTGGTTTCTCCCATGAAAAGCCTATAACTCTTTGGTGTGACAATCAGAGCATAATTCATATTGCATGCAATCCGGTTGAGCATCAGTGCACCAAGCACATTGAGATACACATGCACTTCATACGACAACATATTTAGAATGGGGATATATACTTGGACTATATTCCAACTGAGAATCAAATTGTAGATATCTTCACCAAGTCATTTCCTTCTCCGTGTTACCTTCAGTTGTGAGATAAACTTGGAGTAATACAATTGCATTGACAAGAGGTCTTCCACCTCTCATTATATTGTTTGGAGAATGGTTTTTTCCTTGTGGTTTTTTATCATCTCTCCAAAACATGTATATTATGAGGACAATCTTCACCATCCGAAGACATGCCTCTATCTTGGATATTTTTTGTGATAGATGGTTTTTCCCAAGGGTTTTTTCACCATCTATATATTGTAAATGAGTACCTAATCAGGCCAAGTTGTTGGGACTCATCATTCTTTTTGTAGTAAGAGGACAATCTTCGCCATCCGAAGACAAGCCTCTTTTATTGTGATAGTTGGTTTTTCCCAAGGGGTTTTTTCACCATCTATATATTGTAAATGAGTACCTCATCAGGCCATGTTGTTGGGACTCATCTTTCTTATTGTATTAAGAGGACAATCTTCGCCATCCGAAGACAAGCCTCTTCCTTACTTCCTTTTTGATTGATGGTTTTTCCCATAGGGTTTTTACCATCTCTTCAAAAAGAAGTCATTGTACATGAGTACCTCATCAGGCCTTGTTGTCGGGACTCATTTGTACAAACCTCCCCTAGTATCACTTAAGGGGGGTGTTAGAATAAGTGAATATTCTCTTAAGTTCTACTAGGATAGACACACTTGAGTTTCCACTCCTCCATGTGTCAGGAGAACTCTCAGTGGTGTCTTCATCAGGTTTGATGAGTTGTTGTAATCCAACGGCTCTCAATGATCAACTTTGCTATTTATACAAAGTTGATCCTTGGAATAAATCAATCAGTTCTACTCTTCTCTTCATATTTTGTGTAATGCTTTGCATGTCTATTTTGGGAAATTCTAACATTTTATATGATAGATTCTTATATTTTTTTTAATTGGAACCAAAAATTATCTTGAATATAAGAGAGGTTATTAAAGAGCCACATAATTGCTCATTTTTTGTACTATTTTTCCAATAATGTGCGGTACTTATTCTTGTAGATATAAATGTTTTATGAAAATTATATATAATTAACAGCTTATTTTGCATGTTATTTAATATTTGTCTTTAAGTGTAATTTATGTAGATTTCGTGGAAATTGTTGCATTTTGGCATGTTTTCATCGAGGTCCCACTCGAACATGGCACTTGCAATTTTATGAAGGAAAAAAACCTATGGAACATCAACAAGAAGTATGAAGTCAGGCGCCCAAATTACTTTGAAGCGCCTGAATTTCATTCGACACTTAAATGCTTAAAACCTGCTTCCTGTTAGGCACTTGTTTTTCGTAAAGAGCCTACTTCTGTTAGGCACCTGCTTCCTAAATTCTACATACAAGGTGCCTACTTCCCAACTTCTTCAGACACGATGCCTGATTTCTACTAATGCCAAAATCTAGCATGATTCTGAGGTTGGTAGAATAGAGCTAAACTTAAGAAACCAGCAAAAAAAGAATTACAGCATTGAAACCGAAAAAGGGACAACATAAAATATGACTCGCCATCCATTTTCCAACTACTACGTGAACGAGTTGTGCAAATTGGATAAAATAAATATAATACATATTTTGGAAACAAAATACATTGAAATATCATGATATTTTTCTTGATTCCTTCATTTAAGCAGGTAATATTTTTTTAAGTGAAAAACCCCTTGCGAGGCCACCTTGGTCTGAGATACCATGAACAGGGGGTTCTACACCATCAAATTCACCTGGTAATCGCACCCACCCTACCCGCACCAACATTATCAATTGGATTTTGGATACCCAATTCAGCTTTTTGGGTAGGGTGGAGATTTGAACCTAGGACTCCCTTGGAGGATTGCCCTCTCCTCTCCAACTCACCTACAACACCTGGGTATTTAAGTAGGTAATTGTAAAAATGAATCGTATTTTGATTTATTTTGAGAATTGTAACAGGGTGTGGTCGCATATCTATTAATATGCAGGCCACCCCTGAAGAAGACCCCCAAACATTTTTTGTAAAAAAATTTCTGCTGCAACTGTTAATAAAAATATTTCTAAGTATTTTCCTATAAAAATCATCTAAAGCATCCAGTGAAAGTCTATCGTGTGCAGAACCTGATGGAAGTGTGGGCCCACTTACAATAGATTTATTTCCTTATTTCCTTTTTTTTCTGTATTTATTTTCGTAGATTAATTTGCTTCTCTATTATTTCCCCTATTTTCTATGATTTTTACCAAGGTAGTAATTTAGTTTTTGAACGCTTTCAGTCATGTTTCTTAGACGAAGCATAATATTATTGGTTTAAAAAAAACTTCAATGAATACCAAATACCCTCCAAACAATGATCTAAGGGATTCATCTCCGAAGGAGAAATTATAAGCATATATTTTGCACAACTGCTCATAAGACTACGAGCTACCCTGGGTTGATAATTAAATGGAGGGAATTAATTGAACCATAGAAAAAACTGACCAATGTTTTTCCCAACATTTTGGCATTTTTTCCATGGATTAGCCAATAATAATTTTATGTTCTAAAAGAAGCATAGTAGAATTATGTTAGATTATTTTCTCTATAAATCTTCATCTGAAACTTTGTATGAGTCCACCTAAGAATAGGGGACCATACGGTCGTTTTATAAAAAATAAAGAAGTTATTTCTCATAATACTTCTACTTTAGTAGAACCTAAACCTTAGACTGAACTCTCACCATCACAATATCCACCTATGCATTGGCAAAAACATCCACTATTTGTACAAGACCCTTTTGAAACAATCTAGCAGAATCTTATAGCAAGATCGAAGATAAGTAGAGTTCAATTTGAGGAAGATCTATTGAATGTCAAACATTGGAAAGTAGTATTATATAGAACCATCTCAAATGCTAACTTATCCATCCTTATGAAGGATAAAATAAATGAACTAGAAGCATTGATAGCTACTTTGAATGCAATAGAGGTAGAAACTCCAGTAGTAGGCAGAATGGTAGAAAATATAGAAAAAACATCCACTAGTTTTAGTTTTCCAATAGGAGAGGCAGGAGGATATCACAAGATGAAACACATATCTCCTGTCCACCTTCCAACATTTAGATGACTACCAATAGAATATGCAGATATGTTCCTATTTAAATTTGATGTTTTATGCAGATCTATGAATTACACCACAGATGCTCAGAAAAGGAAATTATTACCTTACATCCTTGATGATTTAGCTTTGCATTGGTTCATCAACCTAGGGGATAAATGAATAACTACCTGGGAAATTTGAAGAAAATTTGGATCAGTATTAGGATTTTGGCAGAGCAAGAGATGAAAGAGAGGAAGTCCTAGACATAACACAAAAGGAAGGAGAATATGTGGAAGAATACTGGGATATGTTTAGCTTTAATTTGTAAAGATCAACCCATTCAAAACTATGAGATAGGTACTTAAGAAGCATTTTTTTGAAAGGAGTAACAAATGAATCCTTGGAAGCTTTAAACATGATCTCTGGGGGATATGTTTACCAACATCAAATGGATTATATTTGACAGTTGCATCAAAAATGTTTAGGAAGAAAAGGTAATTTGAACCCTAGAAATGTTAAGCAGTCAACCATTGTCACTAAAACAAAGATAGACAATATGCTTGAGGACCTTATGAGTGAGATGTTATCATATTTGGCTCTTCATATGGATATACTTATGCTTAAAAGAAAGAAGTAGGATAATTAGGTAGCATTTGCCTACTTCTGTCCTAAATGCAGAGGCAAATACCCGAGAAATGAGTGTCCAAAAAACAAAGTTAATTAAATATAAAGAGGAACATAAGATAGCAGAGGCATACTTCATAGGTAATAGGAGGAATTGGCAACAGTCTCCTATGGGTAACAAAATGCAATAAGGAATTTCATCCTATGGGGGTAGCAATTACCAAAAACAAGGTCAAGCTTAGCCACCCAATATGGGTTGGTATGGTCAACAACCTTGGAATTCCTTTCCCCAAGGAGCAAATCCTTACAAACCTTACCCTTGGAACCAATACTAGTAGCCTAGGTAGCAGTGGAGAAATTGTAATGCTTGGAATCGATATCCACAGTATATTGCTCCAGCTCCACTACAACTAAGTCTACCTGCTCCTCCAACTTTTATAACTCCTTAGTTACTAGCAAAACTATAGCAAACCCAAACAACAAACAACAGTACGCCTATCATATGGAAAATGAGATGTACCCTATGTAAATATTAGAGTATATTGTGATCCTATCCAATTATGGTTAGGAGAATAATTAGGTGTATAAGTTACTCCTCTTGTAGAATAAGAATAAAACATAGAAATAGGAAAATGGGAATCGCTCCTTATAGAGGATATAGAAGAAGAATCAACACTTGTACATAACAAAGAGGAGGTTCTACATTTTCCACAAAGGTTGCAAGAACCCAAGAAACCAATAAAAACAGAGTTTGATGTCCTCTCTAGTTTTAAAAACTTAACAGTCACAATCCCTCTCTTTCAGGCCATCAGAGACATACCTATTTATGGGAAGGACATAAGAGAGATCTGCCTCAAGAAACCAGGGAGGAAACCAGCTAAATCAATTATTTTGGTAGGTCAGTTAGCTAAAATTATGTTAGGGAATACCTACAGACAAAATTACTCAGACACAGGAAGCCCTATGCTGACTGTTAAAATAAAAGGTTATGTTTTACCCAACACACTAGTATATTTGGGGGTTGTCATCAATGTCATGCCCCAAGAGACCATGCAAAAAATAAAATTTATTAATCTAAGCCCACTAAAACTATGTTGCAGTTGGAAGAAAAGTCTATAATACTCCCTTATGGAATACTGAAAGATATCACTGTTATAGTAGATGCATGGGAGTATCCAGCAGATTTCTTAGTGTTGCAATCTAAGTCTGGACTAGGTGGATACCCATTAATCTTAGGTAGACCCTGTCTTGTAATATTTGATACTTACATAAAATATAGATATGTACAAATGACCATTTCAGATGGTTAGAATATAAATAAACTGATCATACATCCACCTGCATAGCCTGTAGACTTGTTGGGAGAACCTAAGGATGAAAATCAAAATATTGGTGGTCTATCAATGATCCAATCTGTCATGACACTTGATGATTTAGGGGATGAAATTGGTGAGGATATGATGATATATCATTTTTTTTAGGTGTCCTCCTCATGAGTTGTCATTATTGGGAGGAAAAGACCATAATATTCAACAAATAGAAGTTTCACTTGGTAGAATGTTGAATGTAGATAACAAGTTGATAGATGAACAGTAAACCAAACTAAAATAAACATTGGAAAACCATTAAGATGCCTTTTCTTGGGAGTATTCTGACATCAGAGGAATAGCTCCTAAGACCTATACTCATAGGATATATCTGGAAGACCAGGTTGAACCAGTAAGACAACCAAAGAGGAGGATGAACCCAACTATGAAAGAAATTGTCAAAATAGAGTTACAAAAAATCCTCTCAATTGGATTCATCTACCCCATTTTAGACAGTGAGTGGGTATCACCTTTAGTGGTGGTGCTCAAGAAGAATGGAAATTTGAGAATTTGTGTTGGTTACAGGTTGTTGAATAAAGCAACTAAGAAGGACCACTTCCCTTTATCCTTTATAGATCAAGTCCTTGACACCTTAGCAGACAAGAAGTTTTTTCTTTCCTAGATGGGTTCAGTGGATACAATCAGATCCAAATAGGGGAAGAAGATCAAGATAAAACCACCTTCACTTGTCTATGGGGGACATTTGCTTACTGATCTTTACCATTTGGTCTATGTAATGCACCTTCCACCTTTCAAAGGGTAGTTCTTAGCATTTTTTCAGATATGATTGGAGAGACTATGGAGGTATATATGGATGATTTCACTGTATATGGTGAAACTTCTAAAACTACCACATAAAATCTAGAAAATACACTTAAACATTGTGAGGAAACTAACTTATCCTTAAGCAATGAGAAATTATATATGCTGATGCAAGAAGGGATAGTTTTAGGACATCACCTTTCTACAAATGGGATCAAAGTAGACAAAAAGAAAATAGAAGTCATCCAAACCTTACCTACTCCCAAAACACAAAAGGATATCCGCAGTTTCCTAGGATTAGTCACTTACTATAGGAGGTTTATATCAAACTTTAGAAAAATTGCTAAACCTCTTACCACATTGCTAACTAAGGATGCAAAGTTTGTCTAGACTGAAGAATGTGAACAAGCATTCAACACCTTAAAGAAAAAACTAATTACTGCTCCAGTGCTGAGAGGTCCAAATTGGACCATAACTTTTCACATATATGTTGATGCATCTAACAAAGCAATAGGTTCAGTACTGGGAAAAAATATGATGATGATTTTTATACCATCAATTATATTAGTAAAAACCTCATATGTGCTGAACTAAATTATATTGTCATAGAGAATGAGTTTCTTGCAGTAATATATACTCTTAACAAATTTTGTCATTACATTACAGGTTATCATGTATTTGTACACACTGACCAATCAGCAATCAAACACTTGAAAAATAAACCTGGGATTAGTGGAAGAATTATCAAATGGTTGTTTCTTTTACAAGAATTTGATGTGACAATAGTGGATAAGCCTTCCTATGTCCCCACCTAGAAGACTACTACTGGTTTCATACCATTTTAGTTAATCTATGGAAAAATGTCATGATGCCTATAGAGTTTTAATTCAAAACACTTAGGACTACTGTAGATTTGAATATAAATCTGGATGATGCACAAAAGGAATAAATTTAGTAGCTTAATCATCTGGATGAATATTACCTTGAGGCTCTGCAAAAAACAAAGATCATTCAGAAACAAAGGGCCAAGTGGCATGATCACCACACCAGGCCAAAGTAGCTTAAAGTGGGAGAATGGGTATTACTTTATGATTCCTGGTTCTAAGAAAGGAAGGGTAAACTCATGCAGCCTTGGATGAGGCCATATGAAGTGACTGAAGTCATCAACAATGGGGTTGTAAGGATTAGAACAATAGACGGTAGCAACATTACCTTAACAGTCAATGGCCACTGCCTGCGTCCATACCATGTTTCTAAAGCATACATGATTGAATTTATATTAGGCATTGGGGAGACCCTAGTTGATTATGATTTTATCTTGAGTCAGTAAGATGTGGACCTAGTCCACATAGTCCCAAAGACAATTATTCTTTCAAATTTTTTCTTTTTTATTTGTGTTTTTGTTTTTTAGGAACAATGCCATTCGTGCAGCTGTTAGGCAGCCTAGGAAACCTAGGCCTAACAATCACATGATCCATGAACCTGTGCCTTCCAATATTTCAAGGATAATTTACTTGCAGTAGGAGTATCTAGTTCCCATTTAGAGAGGGGAATACTAAACCTGAATATGCAAAAGAGTGTTTGTATTAGTTTTTATGGACAATTAAACACTCGACTACTGGTTCAGGGGTGGATGTTGTTCTTGTTCTTGTTCTTCAATCAAAAGCACTGAAGGGCCTGATCAACCTAACAATGCATATATAAGGAAAAGTCAGAACCCATTGAATAAAGAGAAACATCAATTTTTTGTATTTTATGGGAAGGTGGCTGACTCCTATTGTATGGCAGAAGGCACCTAATTCCCATTGTACGACAAAAGGCACCTGATTATCGTTGTATGATAGAAGGTGCTTGCATCCCATTTTACAGTAGAAGGTGCCTAATTTTTGTTATATGCTCCACAATGCCTGACTCCCAGTATGTTAAGAAGATGGTGCATGTATCCCATTTTCTGGTAGACCGATGCCTGATTCTTGGTTTCTCCATGAGGGCATTCGAATTCCAATTTTCAAGAAAATGATACCAAATTTCTTAGCATAGTAAAAAAAGGTTGAATTTGTATAAAGTTTGTTTTATAAGTGCGATACCTGACAGTTAAAAAAAAGGTGTTTGCTTCCCATGTTAAGTAGAGCACTTGATTGCTAAAGCACATGCTTCCCATGTTAAGTAGAGCACCCGATTGCTAAGGCACCTACTTTCTATGTTTAGTAGAGTGCCCAATTTCTAAGGCATCTGCTTCCCATGTTAAGTAAAGCACCTAATTTCTAAGGTGTCTATTTTCAATTTTCAAGGCACCTACACACCATAATTCGAAAATAAGGTGCTTGATTTCCATACAAAAAAGGTACCTGATTTCCATCTATTGCGGCCATTTTTTACCTTAAAAGAATAACATGTCAGTATTGGGATATGGCCAGAGCCACGTTAGCACCCCACGCATGTGAAAATTCAAATCCATCATGAAAAAAATTAAAAGTTGAAATCAGCCAACTTCCAAGGAGGAGATGTTTGTTGTCCCAAGGAGATACACTTTTCTAATTTTTGTTTTCAATTTCGTAGGATTTCTTGAATAAGACACATTGCAGCTACCAAGACTCAATCATGTGGAAGAAAATTCATTGCATGGGAACCATGGCCATTGTTGTCTATTGTAGTTTTTCCATTCATCAAATTCTAGCCAATAGCGATGCACCATGGATACCTGCGCATATGCATCCGCAAAACGAATTTAGGTGCATTATTAAATTTTCTATTTTTAGTTTATATTTTTTTCATGAGCATGTGTCTATGGAAAAGTGCTGGAACAACCCCCCATTATTGCCTTAACCACTTGAACAAACCCACTTGGCATGTTTTTGCATGCCTTTGATTGGTCAACTATTTATGGTTATCACCTCCACACAATCATGCACATGCTCAAAGAAAATTTACTACAGATAACCATAATCACTATTGATTACGGTAATGAACTGCCTGTGTGCATGAAAGCAACTATTTTAAAAGCTTATTACCAGCTACTATGAAGCTACCTTCAGAGAAAGAAAAAAAAATAAGTGAAGCACAGTAGCAATTCGAAGAGAAATTAGAAGCATCGCTAAGTGAATTGTGAACTAAAGGAAAAGCATGGGGGGAAATTGAAGAATCATGACCTCAAGAAGAGCGAGCCTACCGATTGCTCAGGAATTTTTGCAAATGTTCAAACATAGTTTGATGTTGCATAATGGATGGACTATTGTCGACTAGTTATTTAGGTCCAGGATGCGGTAGTGGCAAATGAATTCATTGCATCAATGAAGGATGGGGTCATGCACATGCAAGGACTAGAAATTCCAGTCATTGATGACTATATCACCAGATTTATGGGTCTCCCTTTGATAGGAGAGTGCACATACAAAGAGGATAATCTCACTCTCTATTCACAAAGATTCTTTGGGGTACCAACTGAACACTTGACGCACGTTGGCTTGCCTCAGAAACACATTATCGAGCTTTAAAGGGTAGTTTTTGATAAGATCACCCATTTCTTCACATGTTCCAGTAGGTACTCTACACTAAACACAAATCAATTTTTTTTTCTCAATAACATCCTGCATGGGGACAAAATAAATGTCCCACATTACCTTGCATGTGCCCTTAGAGATGATGCCAAGAGATACCAAGCAGGCACAACCTCTGCCTTGGCTAACCATGGCCTAATTTTGGCTTTGGTACGATATGTAGATTCATAGAGAAATATGACGATTGAGGAAACTATGGGAACTAGTATAGTGATAGAGGCACAAGCAAAGGGGGAGGTGCCAATTTAGAATGAACAGTCAATCCAAGGGGTGATAGAACGAGAAGAGACGATGCCTACATCCTAGCCTATAGAAACTATAGGGGAAATAGGACAAGCCTCGTCCCCTATTTTTCCCTTATTTGGAGAGGAAACAAGATAGACTCTATCTCCTACTACCCCTCAATTCAAATATGAGGCAGGTTGGGATATGCTAAGCCCCCCTTTCATGCCTATTTCCACCTGGATGTGAAGTAGAAGAATGAAGGCATTAAGGGTATTTTTGAGCTCATCAAACGAGGATACACCAATCATTGAGCTTAACATGGAGGAGTACTTGGCCTAGATTCTTCACGATATTTCTGGTGGGCCAACTCCTCAATAGGAGGTGACCATGGAAGGTTTACCACCAGAATGCCATAAAAATGATTTGTAGCAATAACTATAAGTTTTGAGAGAGTAGGCTTCCACTTGGGAAGCCAAGTTTAAATAAGAATAGGCTCTATTTCAAGAGTACCACAAGGAAGCTACCCTAAAAATACATGAATTGTACCAAAAAATTTAGTAGTTGCAGGGACAAATTAGAGTATTACAATTTTAGGGTGGACCAGTAGGAACCGAGTAGCTGGCTAAGTTTGATATGGTGGTACATACCGATGGGGCAACATAGGTGCCCCCTGCTGATATCAAAATATAGAAAGGAGATGTTGTTGCAATGGAAGTAGACCATGCATATTCCATGTCTCCTATAGAATAGATACTTTAGGAGAATGAAGTTGAGGTTGAGAAATCTCAAATTTTAGAACAGTCTACAGAGAAAGGAGATGAGACAAAAAAATATATGGAGGTGAAAGAGCCTCAAATTTCAAGCAAGGAGGGAGATATGAATCACTCCCCAGTTGATGTAGGGATCGAATAGCCTCAGGAGAAAGAAGCAGTCCCCATCGAGCAGTAATTTAATATAGAGGAATAAGAGGCTTAGCAGTCTGAATATCTTGTACATTAGGAAACAACAGTTGCACCAACACACCTTGGGGTACAACAAATAAAGTTGAGATCAAAGCAAAAAGTTGCAAGGGCATCTCATCGATGACCCAGAACTGGAGCGAGGGTTGCTAAGTTGAAGGCATTGGGTATCAAATATGATAAGGAATAAGAGATGGATTCTGATAAATAATTGGAGGCAGTAAATAATTTTTTTACTACCCAATAACAAAAATTTGAGGAGCTTAAGGAGGAAATTAAGGTAGACAAGAAGAATTATAAGAAGACCTCTAACAGGCCTCACAGGAAAATTCTATTTGTCTGACCTAATCAGTTTTGGAGTTTGTATGGGTCGGTAGGAGATGATCCTTCAAGGATGAAGGCATATTTTATGAGGATGGGATTTCTAGGTCCTGTGCAACTTGCATATCTAGCATCTAGTAGCAGAACTCCCATAGTGGAAAAAATAGAGGTCAAATCTAAACCTGAGCTTGATCCAATAGGGGCAAATTTACCCATAGCTAGGGTTGCTAAGAAGTCTAGCATCCCATTTGGTGATGAAGAATCAATGCCTATGGATGAAGAGTTACCCCTTCACCATGAGTACTAGAAAATGGTTGAGCCTGCATTCTAGAAGGATGCCACCAGTTTCTCTGGTTTTTATCTTAACACTGAAAAAGGTAAGGTGTCCTGGACCAAAGAACCACCCAAGAAAAGAGTAGGGCTAAGTGAACAAGTTCAGCATAGCAAACACCAGAAACAGTAGGGTCAAGAGACAGCCACTCCCAAGGCACCAAAGGGGCGAAATCCTCGAGATAAAGAAAAAACAAAAGCTGCTAAGAAGAAGAGGACATAGATCAATAGGGCTTATTAGGATGTTGTAAATAGAATTGATAATTACCAGTTCAAAGTGGCATAGGGACATGTCATCCCTTAAGTATGGGGGGATGATGAGCCACAAAATTGCTCATTTTTTGTACTCTTTTCCCTATAATGTGCGACACTTATTCTTGTAGATATAAATGTTTTATGGAAATTATATATAATTAAAATTTTATTTTACATGTTATCTAATATTTGTCTTTAAGTGTAATTTGTGTAGATTTAGTGGAAATTATTGCAGTTTGACATGTTTTCATCGAGGTCCCACTCGGACCTAGCACTTGCAATTTTATGAAGGTAAACCACCTACGGAAAATTGGTGAGAAGTATGAAGTTAGGCGCCCAAATTCCTTTGAAGCACTTGACTTCTGTTCGACACTTAACTGCTAGGCACGTGCTTTTCATTAGGCGCTTGCTTCCCATAAAGTGTACATTTCTGTTAGGTGCCTACTTCCCATTAAGAACCTACTTCCCTACTTCTGCATACAAGGCATCTACTTCCCAAATTCTTCAGATGCGGTGCCTGATTTCCACTAACACCAAACTTTAGCATGACTTTGTGGTCAAAAAAATAGAGCAAAACTTTAACAACCAACATAAAAAGAATTCTAGCATTGAAACTGGACAAGGGACAATGTCAAAGATGACTCGCCATCCATTTTCCAGCTGCTACGTCAACAAATTCTGTAAATCGAGTAAAATAAATATGAAAATCTATATTTAAAGGAGTGATTCAATATACAAGTATTTTTTAAGATCTCATGTTGTTATTAAGAAGAATGATATCAACAAATTTCATAACAATCATCACTTTAATGTTTATATATGGATTTGTTAATATCATCTTCCATAGATTAAAGGAAAAAGGAAAAAAAAAATATTCAAAAAACTCAAATTATACATTTACTTTTGATAACCTGCCTTTCTTTGCAAGGCTCAAAATGTAGCTCAACTCTATTTCTTTGACTATCCAACTTCTAGATGTTCCAATCCCTATTGGATGACCCCTTAAGGTGTTCCATTTACCCTCTCCTTTTGAATCCCTAGACTTCATCCCGAATCTACAAATCCCTCTTTCTATTCTTATACTCCCTTTCTTAGTTCCCATATTGCAATTGCTTTTGGAGTTGTGTCCATATATTTGCTTCATCCTCTATCATTTGAGAGTCCTCATGAGTTCTAGCCTGCACTGTCTCTAAAAATTTCCTAATTAGAGTGCCCCAAATTATTTCCTTTGGTCTAAATTCTTTTTTGAAGATCCTGCTATTACATTCCAACCAAATTTTCCAGCAAATGAAACTCAAACCCAAATCCCAAGCTATCTTCAAGGTTTTTGATTTGAATATATTGGTCTTCCAATAGTCCCAAAAGTTGTTCTCAGTAAGAATAGATCTTTTTGATTGATAAAAATTTTGTACCACAAACTCCATACTGTTTGGGCATATGGACACACAAAAGGGAGGTGGCCCATTGTTTCCTCCTCATGGTGACATATTATACACCATTTGGGTCCAATAAATCCACGTCTCCTCAAGTTATCTTGATTCATAATACTCTTATGTGCAACCAACCACATAAAGCAGTTTATATTTGGCCATCCTTTGGGTTTCCATAATTTCAACCAGGGGGGCTTTGGACCAATTTGAGTGTTGTGGATAATCTTTTTGTAACCTTCTTTGACAATGTAAATTCCTAATTGGCTATGCCCCCAACCTAGTTGATTAGGTCCATTCCTCCTTGACCACTTCCTTTCATCTAATATTTATTTTAGTTCTCTTTTCTCCTCAGTCCATTCTTCCCTTAGATCCTCCTCTAGGACTTGCCACTGACTAATATTGGCTTGCATTTGATTTGGCGATTTAAAAATGACCTATGAGATACCACCCTTTCCTTTGAAATTTTTCTTTGAGTCCTATTAAGTGGGGTACTAATCAATTATGGGGGGCAAATGTTCCCAAGAATGTTCCCATAGTTTAGTAGTCCTGTCACCCCCCACTTACTATTATAGCCCTTCTTTAATAAGTGATATCCTTTTCTTTATAGATTTTCACATCTTTGATCCCTCTCCTATTACTGGAAGATGAGAAAGGTATTTTGTATTTTGTGAGGGATAGTATTTAGCTTCAATACTTTGATCTAAATTTGGTTTTGATTAGTTAGCCATCTCCAATACAACTTGGTTGTTAGAGCTTGGTTGTTTTTTGTTGTTGCTTTGATTCCTAGAACTTCAAATTCCTTTGGCTTACAAACATTGTCCCAAATAACTAGTGCCCTTGTGTATTACCTAGTCTAAGATGCTCTTTGGGGATGTCAAAATGGAGAATTTGCACAATGAAATTGCTTGTAAATCTAATTTAAGCAATGTTATCTTCCTCCAAAATTTAGCCACTTGTAGGTGATGAGCACCAAAAATGCTCATATTTTGTACATATTTCTTTGATCAATATGCGGTTGTATAATAAGGATTGCATACTTTTATGAATGATTATATAGATATTTGATATAATTATGCGTGTTATCTAATTTGTGTGTTTTTAGTATGTTTTGTGGAATTGCAGTTGATTTAGTTAGATTTGGAACGGTCGAGGTCCTTTTGATGGACCTGGCACTTTATTTCATCGGGGGTTAATGAAGAGAACACGAGCGCCTCCCTGCAGTCGAAAGGCGCCAACTGAATACGAGTGCCTCCCTGCAGTCGGAAGGCGCCAACTGAATACGAGCGCCTCCCTACAGTCGAAAGGCGCCAACTGAATACGAGCGCCTCCCTGCAGTCGGAAGGCGCCAACCGAAGACGAGCGCCTCCCTGCAGTCGGAAGGCGCCAACCGAATGCGAGCGCCTCCCTGCAACCGGAAGGCGCCAACCAAAGGCAAGCACCTCCCCACAGTCGAAAGGCGCTAGCAAAAGGCAAGCGCCTCCCCACAACCAGAAGGTGCCACTGATTCTTTGCCCGTTGACCAGATTTGAACGATGTGGACGGCAGCGGCTGGTGCAGTTCCAGCTCTGCATCATGCAGAGCTAAATTGGAGATTGCACCAACGTATCAAAATGTCTTACTGATGCCAGGCAAAGCATGAACCAAACAACGAACACGCCGCCATTAGAACAGAATGCCAGATGTCGATTGCATTTACCAGACTGTCTTGATTTAGTCTAGGATAGATCGACTGTTGTAACTACTTCTGTAATAGAAGTTCTATGGGTGTGTTATATAAACACACGCAGATCGTTCTGAGAAATATATAGAAATAAAATAAAGATCCATTTAGACGTACAGAGATAAATTGTAGTGTGTTGATGAATATATTAAAGTTCCAAAGTTCTAAGCGCGTGTTCGATCGGGAAGAAGCTGCTGGAGCCTGGGCCCACTCCAAGCCAGTATTTCTTCCCCATTTCCTTTTTGTTTATTAATTTTAATTAGTTTATTGCTTTCATAAGAACGTTTGTTAGTTTATTAGTTCCAGCATTTGCAGTAGATTTATTTTCAGGAACGCGTACATGATTTATTTTCTGTAGGTTTAATTTTGTTCTTCTTACGTAAATCATTGAGGAGTGCGGGAATGATTGACAAACCATTTCAAGAACACCCCCCAAAATGTAGGATTAGCAGATTCACCTCCAGTGGTATTGTAGTAACCTAATTCTGACTCTTCGCAAGTTTACGAAGCTCCCTGGGTTGATAATTAAATGCACGGGCATGTGACAAAAATAGGAAACCATTCACCTTGTTTGGCCCGCAACATTTTGGCACCGTTTCTGGGGAAGCGTCTTAATTAGATTACTTACAATACCCTGAAACCTTCCATCTGACCTTGTATGAGTTCTTCGAGAAGAAGAGGACCTGACGGTCGCTTTATAAGAACTAATCCATCAGGACCTGAGTCAGCCGAGCATTTTGGATTTGAGTTAGACTCGCCCGACCTACCAGCAGTCCATTGGAGTGAGGAACCGCACTTTGTGCAAAGTGCCGCCTCATCCCATCAACAAGGGGATGAACGAATCATCATAAATCCCCTGTTTAATAGGACTCCTCTAGAGGAAGCCCTATTGTGGAAGGTTGTGGAGGATCAGACGATCTCGCCAGACAACCTTAGAGCATTGACTCAAAAAGTTTTAAATGACCGAAAGGCCATAAACGCTGCATTAGAAACCACATTTCCCGAAAAAATGGTAGATAACGATGAAGTCTCATCCGGCTTTAGTTTCCCAATAGAGGAGGGAGTAGGAGATACCAAAATGAAAAACATATCCCCTGCTCACCTTCCGTCCTTCAGAGGACACCCGATTGAGGACCCTGACCTATTTTTATTCAAGTTTGATGTTTTGTGCAGGTCTGTGGATTACAAATCAAACACGCAGAAGTTGAAATTATTTCCTTCTACATTAGATGATGCAGCTCTGCGATGGTTCATCGGTCTAGGAGACAAACACATCACCACCTGGGACCAGATGAAGAAGCTCTTTCTAGAGCAATATCAAGATTTTGGGAGAGCAAGAGACTCCAGGGAGGAGGTCCTGAGCATGACACAAAGAGAAGATGAGTCTCTCGAGGAGTATTGGGAGAGATTCAGCTTTAATCTTCAATGGTCCCCTCACTCGAAGCTATCTGATAAGTCCCTCAAAAGCATCTTCTTGAGGGGACTTACCAATGAGTCACTGGAGGCTCTCAACATGATCTCTGGAGGTGATGTCTATCAGCATGCTATGGACGACATCCAAAAATTATGCCGGAACTACTCGAGAAGGCGAGGCAAAATCATCGCCAGGACCATGAAGGCGACTGCTTCAGTCACCAAAATAGAAATAGGCAACATGCTAGAGGATTTGAAGAGCGAAATGCTCTCATCTCTAGCACTGCAGATGGATACATTGTTGTTAGAAAAGAAGAAACAAGAAAATGACGCAACATTAGCCTATTTTTGCCCAAAATGCAGAGGAAGGCATGCAAAGAATGCATGTCTAGAAAACAAGGTCAGAGTATGCATAGTTTGCAGGCTGAATCATAAAACTCGATTGTGCCCACAACTGCCCAGTAACCAGGAAGCGGCTGAGAGCACGGAGGCCTACTTCATAGGCAATAGGAAGAGTTGGCCACAACCCCCACGGGGAATATACCAACCGGAATGCCATCATATGGGGGAGGGCCATACATGCACCAAGGACCCCCTCAACCACCTAATATGGGGTGGTGGGGACCATCACCCTGGACTAACGCACCCCCAGCAGCATTTCCGAATCAGCAGCCATGGATGCCATATCCATATCCTGGGCAGCAGTGGAGAGGCCACAATGCGTGGAATCAGACTCCATAGAGTGCAGCGCCTGCTCACATCCAACAGAACTTACCAGCATTGCCAGCAGTGAGACCTACGCAGCTACCAACACAACCGACAGCAAACCCGAACAACAGAGTAAATCAGCCGACATACAACGTAGAAGGTGAGATGTATCATATGTACAATATTCAGCTTAGATCAGGTAGGCAGCTAGGAGTAGAGACACCGCCTCTGGTAGAAGAGGAGGAAGAAATAGTAGAGACACCTCCACTGGTAGAAGAGGAGGAAGAAATAGAGGAGACACCTCTGGTAGAAGAGGGAAAAGCACTTGAGAGAGCGGAGGCTCCATTTCCTAGCCGATTGTAGGAACAAAGAAAAACAACACAACCAAAATTCGACATCTTGTCGAGCTTGAAGAATCTCACGGTGACAATCCCATTATTTCAAGCAATTCGAGATGTCCCCATTTACACCAAGGCAATTAGAGAAATGTGTCTAAGGAGACCGGGATGAAAAGCTACCCAGACTATCAACGTCGTGGGTAAACTGGTAGATCTAATGATGGGTGGAACACGTCATCCGAAGTATGTAGATCCAGGCAGCCCAGTGCTGACCATAAAAATTGGAGGACATTCCCTGTCCAACACATTGGTTGACCTCGGGGCAGCCATCAACGTGATGCCTCAAGAGACCATGCAGAGGCTGCAGCTCACGAACCTGAAGCCAACCACGACAGTGCTGTAGTTAGCCGATCGATCAACCGTGTCACCGAAAGGGATGTTGGAAGATGTGATCGTAACAGTCAGTGCATGGGAATATCCAGCTAATTTTTTAGTTTTGCAAACCAAGACCAGGTTGGGCGGTTACCCGCTCATTTTGGGGAGGCCATGGCTGGCAACAGTTGACGCTTACATCAGCTGCCGGGATGGGCTAATGACCATCTCCAATGGGCAAAACGTCAAAAGGCTGACCATTTCACCGCCAGCTCAGTCTATGGACTCGGCAGAAGAACCCAGGATCACCGAGCATGGAACTACGGAGTTGTCCATAATCCAACCGGTGATGACCTTGGAGGAGGTGGCAGAAGAGGACGAGGATGGTGCTATCATGGAGTTTCTCCATGGAGAATCGTCCACCCCCACACCTGGATCACCGTTGAGTGGCGCCCAAGATCAGCACATCCGACAAATACACGTTGGGCCAGGGAGGATATTAAATGTCAACAACAGGTTGACGCCCACACAACTAGAAAAATTGGAAGAGCTTTTGGTAAAACACCAGCAAGCATTTGCATGGGACTACGCAGATATGCATGGCATCAGCCCAAAAATATGTACCCATCGGATTTATTTAGATGACCAGGCAACTCCTAGTCGGCAACCACAGAGAAGGATGAACCCAACAATGAAAGACATTGTCAGAGAAGAACTGCACAAACTTCTGGCTGTCGAATTCATATATCCGATTTTTGACAGTGAATGGGTATCACCATTAGTGGTGGTCCCCAAAAAGAATGGGAAATGGCGGATCTGCGTGGACTACCGGGCGTTGAACAAGGTGACTAAGAAAGACCACTCCCCACTCCCGTTCATCGATCAGGTCTTGGACACACTCTCGGGAAGAAAATACTTCTCCTTTCTGGATGGTTTCAGTGGTTACAACCAGATCCGGATAGGGGAAGAAGATCAAGATAAAACAACGTTCACCTGTCCATGGGGAACGTTTACCTATAAGGTATTGCCTTTTGGACCGTGCAACGCATCGACCACCTTTCAAAGGGCGGTGCTTAGCATATTCTCCGATATGATAGGAGACGGGGTGGAAGTATACATGGACGACTTCACCGCCTATGGAGAAACCTTCGAGGAGGCAATGACAAATCTGGAAAGAGTGCTCGACAGGAGCAAGGAAAATCATTTGTCCCTAAGTAATGAAAAATGTTTTATGATGATGCAGGAAGGCATCGTGTTGGGACACCACCTCTCTGCAGAAGGAATAAAAGTAGACAAGAGGAAGATCGAGGTCATCAGAGACCTACCTAGCCCCAGAACACAGAAGGAGGTAAGAAGTTTCCTTGGATCAACCGGGTACTACCGGCGATTTATCGCCGAATTTAGTAAGATTGCCAAACCACTGCACACCCTACTTTCTAAGGACGTAGAGTTCAATTGGATGGGAGATTGCGAAGAAGCGTTCCAATTGCTGAAAGAAAAATTGATATCTGCACCGGTCTTGAGAGGACCGAATTGGGCCATACCGTTCCATATTTACTGCGATGCATCTAACGGTGCGATCGGAGCAGTCCTCGGGCAGAAAGACGATGAAGAATTTTACGCCATCTATTATGTCAATAAAAACTTGGCGGGAGCAGAGCTCAACTATACAGTGATAGAAAAAGAATTCCTCGTAGTTGTCCATGCAATAAACAAATTTTGCCACTATATAACGGGATACAAGGTCTTCATCCATACGGACCACGCGGCTATCAGGTATCTGATGAGCAAGCCGACCATTGGTGGCAGAATTATCAGATGGCTGTTGCTATTGCAGGAATTCGACATCACTATAGTCGATAAACCGGGCAAGGACAACGTCGTGGCGGATTTTCTGTCCAGATTGATACCAGTAGATCATCAAGCAATGGAAGATCAGTTTTTGGATGAACATCTATTCGCTATTAGTGAACAAACTCCGTGGTATGCAGACATAGCCAATTACTTGGCCATCGGAAGGACCTCACCTGCTCTCTCCTACCGAGAAAAGCAGGCGGTCATAGAGAAGAGCGCATCATTCCTTTGGATGGATGGTCTCCTATTTAAAATAGGACGGGACCAAATTATAAGAAGATGCATAGCAGAACAGGAGTTTTCAGAAGTGCTCAAGGCATGTCATGATGAGCCATGCGGAGGACACTTTGCAGGGAAACGAACTGCCTACAAAATCCTACAAGTTGGGTATTTTTGGCCCACTCTGTTCAAGGACGCGACAGCGTATACCAGCAAGTGTGACGAGTGCCAGAGGATGGGTAGACCAACCCACCGAGATGAAATGCCCCTGCAGCCCAGGTACACCTGGAACCTTTCGATAAATGGGGCATGGACTTCGTGGGACCATTTAATCCACCTTCGATGGGAAGGAGGTTTATTTTGGTCTGCACGGATTACGTCACCAAATGGGTGGAAGTGCAGGCATTAAGGGACTCAAAGGAAAGAACGGTCGCCGATTTCTTATTTGCCCATATTTTCACATGATTTGGGGTTCCTCGGGAGATAACAACAGACCAAGGGCCCCAATTCACCTCCAAATTGATTGAGGAGCTGATGGAGCAGTATAGAGTTCGGCACAATAAAACCATGCCCTACCATCCGCAGGCGAACGGGCAAGTAGAAGTGACAAACAGGGAGATAGAAAACATCCTGACCAAAACCATGCAGCAACACAAGAAATATTGGGCCACACGGTTGTCGGAGGCAGTTTGGGCATACAACACCACGTGGAAATCCACCACAGGATGCACACCTTTCCAACTGGTCTATGGAAAAAATGCGATGATGCCCATCGAGTTCGAAATCAAAACTCTAAGGACGGCTTCAGAATTAAATTTGAGCTTGGACGAAGCTCAAAAATAGAGGATTCGCTAGCTAGATCAGCTGGACGAAATCCGACTGGATGCTTTGTAGAGGACAGAGATTATACAAAAGCAGAGAAAGAAGTGGCATGATAACCACATCAAGCTGAAGAAGTTCCAGGTAGGGGAATGGGTACTGTTGTATGATTCTCGGTTCCAGGAAAGGAAGGGCAAACTTATGCAGAGGTGGATGGGGCCGTATGAGGTGGCAGAGCTCATTAGGAATGGGGCGGTGCGCGTTAAGACAATTGACGGCAGCAACACCATGTTCACAGTCAATGGCCACCGACTACGCCCCTATAATACGTCCGAAACGTTACAGGTGGAATCCAGAGTAGGCATGGGGGAGACCCCATCTTGCTAGATCTGGACCGAACTCTCACAGGTGAAATGGTGGGCACGAAAGTGCTCACCCAAAATTTTTTAGTTAATATAGTTTTTTTTGTAATGTGTGTTTTTGCAGGGACGACGCCCGCATGCAAGCTGCAGGCATCCTAATCCAGGGCCTAACAGGCACGGAACGCGTCTAACTACCTTTATTTTCCTTTCTTTTTTGGTTGCTTTTTGCAGGTGGAGGACCTGACAACACGAGGGATAGGTATCTGGGAAACCAGGCCTGATTCGGCTCAGCATTCCGACATCGGCTCGTAGGTAGAATCTGGGCAACATGAAAAATTGGGAAGGCTTGATCACCCTTTTTCCAGTCAAATCGCCATCCAGAAGAAGGCGCCTTACTGCATCCAGAAGAAGGCGCCAAGTCCACAAGAAGGCGCCTTACTACACCCGAAAGGCGCCCATCCAGAAGAAGGTGCCTTACTGCATCCAGAAGAAGGCGCCAAGTCCACAAGAAGGCGCCTTACTGCACCCGAAAGGCACCCATCCAGAAGAAGGCACCTTACTGCATCCGAAAGGCACCAAATCGGAAGACAATGCCTTCCATCCATTCAGAAGTTCTATTAAAAAAAAAAAAAAAAAATATATATATGTAGGCGCCTTCCGTGGCAGGAAGGCACCAAGTCTTAAAAAAAAAAAACCAGCCGAATACGCCTTCCAACATCAAGAAGGCGCATTCATCCAGCCGAGACGCCTTCCAACATCAAGAAGGCGCATTCATCCAGCCGAATACGCCTTCCAACATCAGGAAGGCACATTCATCAAGACGAACGCCTTCCAACATCGGGAAGGCACGAACCAGAAGGAGGCGCCTCCCACATTGGGAAGACGCATGCAGTCGAAAAGCGCCTCCCACCAATCAGAGGCACCTCGTAGCACCGAAAGGCGCATTCGTTCGAAGAAGAGCACCGACAACGTCGAAAAGGCGCTACAAGGACACCATCCACATGGGAAAGGTACCAAAGAATGCCTCCCGCGTGCAACATTTACATCTATCGGATGCCTCGAGCGGAATGAAGCATCGCACGAATGAGCGGCATCAAAGGACCATACCCCTCCCTCGTGTCACAAGTCAGCAAATCAACGGCTACCACGATGACTGGAATGATGAATCAGGTACACGCATACTAAATCAAATCATTTATATAATTATTTATAAATACGTAGTACCAAAAAAGATATCGTCGTCATAGAGATCGTATCCCCCCATAGCCGGAATCACGTGCCAATGATAGGGCATCTTCCATAACTACTAGGGTTAGGCATCTTTTCTATAAGAAGGCACCTTCTTGAAGAAGGAAGGACAGAAAAAAATGATAGAGGAAGGATAGAGTGACCCGGAGATAGACGTTGGCCCAAACCCTCGAGAATTAATGAACTAGAGCCCATGGAATGAAGGAACTTTTGAGAGTAACGACCAGATCGATGCGGCCTTGGAGGAGGTGCTCGAATGGCAAACCGATTGCTATATGGCACAACAGATTCTGGAAGATTGCTAGAACCAAGCATAAAAGGGAATTGGAGGAAAGAGATAGGGAATTGCTCAGCTCGAGTAGCTAGTTCGAAGTTGCAGGAGGAAAATCAAATGCTCCAGGATAGAGGAATAGCAAGACAGGAGGCATCCACTTAGACTGATTGGGCAGAAGAAGTGTCGACGAACTCTCCCACATCCGTCGAACGAGTATTCTCTTCAGGGGAGATTCGATCGAACGCCCGACAGAGCAGCTCGGAGGCAAGGGAGGATTCCTCTATTTTTAGGGGTGAAAAGAAAAGAAGTCCTACCATGCCCCCTGTCATTGTCTTGAGTGACATAGAGTAGGACGAAGGTCTCCAACAACAGATAAGACCAGAGGATAAGGAGGACCTCCCCAGGCCTAAAGAAGGAGAAGAGCTCGAGGGGTCGACACCAGGTAGACAGGCGAACGAAGGATCACCCCCGGAGATAGCAGCACAGCCGATCCTTCAGAGCAAGGAGAAGTCCCCGAAGGAGAAAGGAGAGACCCCTGTCCAAGCCGCCACATTTTCTGCAGAAGCCAAGGCAAAGAGGCCCAGGACGGCTCGACAGAAGGCAAAAGTGACCTTCATCGACTCTGAAGAGGACGAATGGGACATGCAACCATTCATCGAAAGGCAAAAATATTTTGAGCAACGATGCAACGAAATGAAAGCAGCCAAGGAGGCCAGGAAGGCATCCTCGAGGGTAAAAGGAGATTCTGGCATCTGCGTCAATCCGACAGAAGACAACCAATTTTGGGACATCTATGGTTCATCCCGAGGGCGGCCTTCCATGATGAGGAAGTACTTGGAATGGTGGGGAGTATATGGCCCACAATTGGAGGCCACTACGATTGCAAAGGAGAATGCAAGGCTTACCCCTAAAGCGGCCGGATTATACAAGGCCCAAGTAGTGCCTTCCAGAGGGGATAACTCGGATATCCCTCTAGCAGTGGTCAGACCTCCAGACGTCGACCTCTGGCAAGCTGTCAAAGCTGCATTTCAATCGGTAGGAACAACGCTGGCTAGACCACCACCAGTAGCGGCCAGAACAAGAAGAGGACAATTGACAGCCGCAGTTTCCCATAGGCAAAGGCGAACCACACCTTCAAATGCCAGCACAAAAAGATAGACTCGGGCCGCAGGGGCAGCAGAATCCTCCAAGAGATGGCGACGATGAAAAGTCAGAGGGCTACCCGCAGCTTGGATGCCACGAGGGCATGGCATATGTTAGGCATGGGGGGATGATGAGCACCAGAAATGCTCATATTTTGTACATATTTCTTTGATCAATATGCGGTTGTATAATAAGGATTGCGTACTTTTATGAATGATTATATAGATATTTGATATAATTATGCATGTTATCTAATTTGTGTGTTTTTAGTATGTTTTGTGGAATTGCAATTGATTTAGTTAGATTTGGAACGGTCGAGGTCCTTTTGATGGACTTGGCACTTTATTTCATCGAGGGTTAATGAAGAGAACACGAGCGCCTCCCTACAGTCGAAAGGTGCCAACTGAATACGAGCGCCTCCCTACAGTCGGAAGGCACCAACTGAATACGAGCGCCTCCCTGCAGTTAGAAGGCGCCAACCAAATACGAGCGCCTCCCTGCAATCGAAAGGCGCCAACTAAAGACGAGCGCCTCCCTACAGTCGAAAGGCGCCAACTGAATGCGAGCGCCTCCCTGCAATCGAAAGGTGCTAACCAAAGACAAGCGCCTCCCCACAGTCGAAAGGCGCTAGCAAAAGGCAAGCGCCTCCCCACAACCAGAAGGTGCCACTGATTCTTTGCCCGTTGACCAGATTTGAACGACGTGGATGGTAGCGGTCGGTGCAGTTCCAGCTCTGCGTCATGCAAAGCTAAATTGGAGATTGCACCAACGTATCGAAACGTCTTACAGATGCCGAGGCAAAGCACGAACCGAACAACGAACATGCCGCCATTAGAACGAATGCCAGATGTCGATTGCATTTACCAGACTGTCTTGATTTAGTCTGGGACAGATCGATTGTTGTAACTACTTCGTAACAGAAGTTCTGCGGGTGTGTTATATAAACACACACAGATCGTTCCGAGAAATATATAGAAATAAAATAAAGATCCATTTAGATGTACGAGAAGATAAATTGTAGTGTGTTGATGAATATATTAAAGTTCCAGAAGTTCTAAGCGCGTGTTCGATCGGGAAGAAGCTTCTGGAGCCTGGGCCCACTCCAAGCCAGTATTTCTTCCCCATTTCCTTTTCGTTTATTAATTTTAATTAGTTTATTGCTTTCATAAGAACGTTTGTTAGTTTATTAGTTCCAGCATTTGCGGTAGATTTATTTTCAGGAATGCGTACATGATTTATTTTCTGTAGGTTTAATTATGTTCTTCTTACGTAAATCATTGAGGAGTGCGGGAATGATTGACAAACCATTTCAAGAACACCCCCCAAAACGTAGGATTAGCAGATTCACCTCCAGTGGTATTGTAGTAACCTAATTCTGACTCTTCGCAAGTTTACGAAGCTCCCTGGGTTGATAATTAAATGCACGGGCATGTGACAAAAATAGGAAACCATTCACCTTGTTTGGCCCGCAACAATAGGTCCATTGCAAAAAATTTGAGTGGATTCTCCCTTATTGATTTCCAATATTTATTTTTAAGGCCCTTCTCTATTAGGGGGATACCCAAATATTCTAAAGGTAGTGATACCTCTAAGAATTTGATGATGTGGGTTATATGTTCTCTTAATATTTTTGTCACATTGAAAAACTACTTTTAATTTTTCTTCATTTAGTAGTTGTCTAGTAGCCACTATGTAGCACTCCAACACTTCTCTGATATTGGTCGCTTCTCTTATTGATGCTTCCCCCATATTCTTGTATCATCTACAAATTGGAGGTGAGTAAGCTTTATGTTCTTGGTTATCCTCACCCTTGCAATGGTATTCTCTACTCTCCTCTTTTGTATGAGTCTTCCCAAGCCCTCTACAAAAATGATGAACAAAAATGGTGAAAGTGGGTCCCCTTGTCGGATGCCTCTAGAAGCTTTGAATAATTGGGATGGATTACCATTAATGAGCACTGAGAAAGAGATTGTAGAGATGCATTCCATAACCCATTTTATCCATTCTTCACTAAAACCAAATTTCTTTAGTATTTGGGCTAAAAATTCCCAACTTACTCTATCATAAGCCTTGGATAAATCTAGCTTAAGGAACATACCTTTGTTCCCCTTTTGGAAAAGCTTGTGAATAGTTTCCTATGCTATCACAATCCCATCTAGAATTTGTCTACCCTGCACAAATCCCCCTTGTTCTGGAGAGATTAACCTTGGTAAGATCTGTTTTAGCCTATTTGCCATCAATTTGGTTATGATCTTATAAACCACATTGCAAAGAGCAATTGGTCTATAGTTAGTAAGATTCTCCATATCTCCACCTTTTGGGATTAGATCCAAAAATGTGTGATTCAAGGCTTTAAGGATTCTTCCACTAGTTCTGACTTTTTTTACTCCTTAGGTTAAATGCTTTGTTATTATATCCCAATAGGCTTTATAGAACTCTATTGGAAATCCATATGGACCTGCAGCCTTCCTTGTCAGCATAACAAAAAAAAAATTCTTTAACTTCCTCCTCTGTAATCTCTCTTAAGAGTTTTTCATTTTGATTTTGTGATATTAACACTAGTATGCTTTCTAAAATTTCCTCTTGGTGTTGAGTGGAAAGGTGTGGTTTTATAGTAAATAAAGTTGAAAAGTATTTATTTGTAGTTTCTTGCATACCTAGGGTAGTGGTTTCCCTATTTTCATCCCCTATGGATAGGGTATCAATCCAATTATGGTGATTGTGTGTTGTGGCTAAGTGATGAAAAAATTTGGTGTTCTTATCTCCCTCTTGTAGCCATATTATTCTTGCTCGTTGTCTCCAGTAGGCTTCCTCTTTCTTGTCTAACTCTTTTTCCTCTTGCATCAAAAGACTTTCTTTTTAGAGAATTTCTTTAGAGATAGGTTATGAGCAGATCCTTTTTGCTACTTCTTTCATTCAAACTGATAGATTTGCTCTATATTTCTGGAAATCTGACTGATGAAATTTACTCCATTTTTTTAATTTGCTTTTAAGAAATTTTAATCTGAAGTGAATCTAAAACTGTGTTGTCTCATATTCTGGTTTTTTAATTTTCTTTTAATAAACTTATTTTGAATAACATTAATATAAAAAGCAATTAATATAATTTATTTATTTTTTTATTTTTTATAAAAAGTTATATGTGGATTCTATTGGGGTCCCTCCCATAAAAATACCAAAATATTACATTTGCGGCAACATGCCTTTTTATCATAGTTTTTAGTTCTTTTTTCTCTTAAATATATTCAACTTCCTTGAAGTGATATGTTTCCACAATCAGTTCCTTGACATCATTTTTTATTAAGAGATAAAATCTCACTTGGCCGATTGCCTTCTAAAATTTGAATTTCTTGCATCCGTGTGGTCTATCGGCAAGGATGCCACTTGCATTATCTCTATAAATATTCTCACACTTCCAAGAGATTACCTCTAGTAATAGATGATGAATTGTTGGACATTTTGAGTCCCTAAGCTAAAAGTTGTCATTGATGTCAAAAGGACCTATGTAAGTAAGCACTATGATTTTTCTCCACAAAGAGCTTCATGAGAAGCAAAGGTTTTGATCAAAGGTTCTAGAAGGGATGCATGGCATTTGGTTCCAAAAGGAGCTTCAAGGGAAGCTTAGCAAAAGGTTTTTATGAAAACCAAGGAAGGCAAGGAAAGGTTTTATTTAAAACCAATGGATGGCAGATTTGAAATGGGTTTTTCTTAAAACCCAAGTTGGCTTTTCGTTTCATCGAAAAAGGTGCCCCGATGATGGAGAAATTTAATTTTAAAGGTTTAGTTTAAATTTTAATTTATTTAAAATTTAAATTTAAATTTTAAAATTAAATAAAAGGTTTTTCCCTCCTTTCTTATTGGCGTCGCCGACGTCATGAGGGCAATGTTAAAAGGGCCGACGTATTCGCATTGAAGGATGGCTTATATAAATAAGCCAAAGGTTTTCCATTTAATAAACCTAAGGAGTGTCGCATGATTTTTAAAAACCTAAAGTGCTTGGCATCCGAATATTGCACAGCAAATTTTATGGAGTGTGACGTGGGCAGTCAAGTCATGGATGGTCAAAGTTTTGGTGCCTTGTGAGGAAAGTGCACGTGGTTTAAGGAAGAGAGTGCCCAAGGCACTCACGTGGGCAATGTTAGCTCACGCGGCTTAGCTACCGCTTGGCAGCATGGTGGGCAGAGGTTCGAAATGCCAAGGCCCTTCGAGGGCTCCTTTGAGGTATGCACTCTGACTCCGATATTTGTGGGGGTAAATATTTTAATTAAAATATTTGCTTGCTATGGTTTGATTATGATTTTTGTGGGAGATATAAGGTTGAGCAAGCTTTAATATTTTATTAAGGTTTGATTATGTTTTTGTGGGAGATATAAGGTTGAGCAAGCTTTAATATTTTAATAAGGTTTGATATTTGATTAATGTGAGATATTGCCTAAGAAAGCTTTGTGATTATTTTTGAGTGCAAAAGTGTTGAAAGGAAGGATATAAAATATTTGATTTATTTTATGGTATAAGTGGTTTTTGGAGTGACAAGGTTATGCAATGTTTTGATTTATTTTATTTTATGGTACAAGTGGTTTTAGGAGTGATAAGGAAGTTGTGCATTAATTCTTAAGAAGGTTTTCTAATTAAAAGCCTTGGTGAATATAATTGTGAAGTGGAGTAATGTTGATTATTTTGTGATCTTCTAACCCTTGTGAAGATTGGCAAAAGAATATTGTGATTGTGGCAGATTTCCAAAGAGGCTTCTTCATCTTCATTAAAGGTATGGGCACATTCTCCTATTGATTGATTATGGTGGTTGATTTCTGAAAATATCTTTGGAGTGAAAAGGATTGATTGTGGTTTCCTTTTCAAAAGTGATTGGTTTAATGCTTCAAGGTTTTCTGGATTGAGAGTTGTGATTAAACCTTGTTTTATAAGCATTGTTGTTGGAGCCCATTGGTTGTGCAAAGAACTTGAACTTGAGTTAGAAGAGAACATGAGTATCATTGTTATGTGAGATTTGTTGTTGAGCATTGTTGGAAATATTTTGAGTTGATTGATACATGCTTGGACTAGGGTTTGTGAGAAAGGGTTGTTCATTGAGGTGATTGGTTGAGTTGAGTTGATTGAGCCTAGTCAAGTGGATGCATGTGGTTGTTCAAGTTCCATAAAACAAACTATTCTATATTCTTGATTTGAGTTGAGATTGAGATTTGAGAATAGAACATATAGAGTCTCTAACAATTCTCTTTATGCTTCTATGATATTGATTTGAGTTGAGATTGGGATTTGAGTATAGAACATATAGAGTCTCTAACAATTCTCTTTATGCTTCTATGAGATTGATTTGAGTTGAGATTGGGATTTGAGTATAGAACATATTGAGTCTCTAAAAATTCTCTTTATGCTTCTATGATATTGAGTTGAGATATTGATTGAGCATTAAGTATAGAACATATTGAGTCTCTAACAATTCTCTTTATGATTCTATGAGATTGGACAAGTTCTGTGTGAGCTTGTTAAGCAGATTTGAGACAAGTCTTTGAGAAGGCTTGTGGACTGATTTTGAGTAAGCTTTTGTGGAAGCTTGCTATGCAGATTTGAGCAAGTCCTAGAGAGGACTTATTGAGCATATTTGGACAAGTTCTGTGTGGACTTGTTGAGCATATTTGGATAGGTTCTGTGTGGACCTATTGAGCATATTTGAGTAGGTTTTGTGTGGACCTATTGAGAATATTTGGACAAGTTCTGAGTGAGCTTGTTGAGTAGATTTGGACAAGTTTTGAGTGAGCTTGTTGAGCAGATTTGAGAAGGTTCTGAGTGAACCTATTGAGATAGAGCTTTGGAGGTGATAGAGTATAGAGGATAGAGTCTCAGTGGATAGAGATCCAATAGCCAGGATAATTGAAGATAGATCTGAGTGAGGAGTCTTCAAGTGGAGAGAGATCCACCATTCAGTGCAGTAGAGAGATAGAGTCTTCTAGAAGATCACTAGCTAGAGTAGAAGGGGAAAGAGTTCTCCTATGGAAGAGATCCATGAACTTGAGATTAGGGGATCAACATCTCCTTTGGATAGAGGTCCATAAATATTGTAATTGGGAAGGATTCCCAAAGAGATTGATTGAGAAAATTTTAGTAAAATATTTTCTCCGTGGAGTAGCCCACATTGGGTGAACCACGTAAATTGTGGTGTCTCTATTGTGTATGGTGTTTTGTGCATTGCTTTGATTACTGCTATTGATACTACTATCTATACACTACATAATATTGAATTGAAAGAAAAAGTAAAAAGGGGTCTTATACTGTTCACCCCCCTCTCAGTATAAGCTTGTGTTCTTCAATTGGTATCAGAGCGGGTTCCTTCAGAAGAGTTTGACAGCTTGAAGGAAAAGTGGTCTAAGAACACAATGGATCAAAAGGATCAAAGAGATGGACCCTTCAATAATGTAGTACTAGTATTTGATGGAAGTGACTTCTTATATTGGTGTATGCTGATGAGATTTTACTTGATGGCACTTGGCAATGAAGTTTGGGATGCAGTGGAACTTGGATATGATTCAACAACCAATCCTCCTACAGATAAGGAAGGTAAGCTTCTAATGCATGCAAATTCAAGAGCTATGAATGCAATTATAAAAGGGTTGCATAGATCAGAATCTATGAAGGTTATGGAATGTAAAACAACAAAAGAAATGTGGGAACTTCTGCATGAAATATATGAAGGAGATAAAGGAGTCAGAATGGCTAAGATCAGAAATCTCAAAGGAGAATTTGAGAACCTAAGAATGAGGGATGATGAAAATATTCATGACTATCTCAACAAGGTTGATGAACTTGTACATGAGATGAAAGGTCTTGGAATGAAGGTTGATGAATCTGATGCTTGTGATAAGATCTTGAGGACTCTTCCAAAAAGGTATAGTGAAAAGGTTTCTGCTATAGAAACATCAATTGATAGTGATTATTTGACAAGGAATTATTTGCTTGGCATGCTTACTACTTTTGAGATAAGAACAAAAGATCCTATTCCTCCGAAAGAAGCTGCTTTCAAAGTAGATAAAAATAAAAAGGGAAAGAAGATAGAATCAAGCAGTGAGTCATCCAATGATGAAGAAGCAAATTATGGCAGAAGAGATAGAGGTTCCAGAAGACCCATAGATCTAAGATCTATCAAATGTTTCAATTGTGGATGGTATGGACACTATGCAATAGAATGCAAAGAGCCAAAGGACAACAATGATGAAGAAAAATAGGATCACAGATACAAGGAATCAGAAAGACACAGGTACCAAAAGAAAAGCAAGGATGGACAAAGCAGACAAGGAAAGAAGTTCTTCCAGAGACAAAAGAGAAGCTACTATGCGGAAAATGCAAGTAAGTACTCAATTGATAGTGATGCTAGTTTTTCAGACAATGATAGAGATGAAGTCCTATTTATGGTTAAAGAGAAAGATCCAGTTAAGAAAAGGACTCCAGTTATTCTCAAGTGTTTTAGATGTGGTAAATTTGGACATCTTGAAGATGATTGCACTAGGGATGGTTATAGTTTCAGTGATGATGATTTTGAAGATGCACTTGAAAGACCATATGAGAATCTTCTAATGGCTTTGGAAGATAAAGAAAGTGATCCTATAGAAGACAAGTCAAAAGGAAGTAATGATAAGGACAAAGGCAAACAAATAGAAGATTATTCAATAGAGAATGGTTATGATCTCAAGGGAGAACTTATCTATGCCCTTGACACAGTAAAGAAGGTTAGAAAGCAACACTCCAAGCTTGAAAGTCAGTTTCAAGAATGTGATGAAGAAAGGTTATTGCTCATAGAGGATTTAGAGAAGTCAAAGGCTAAGGCAAGCAAGTTCAAGGATAAGTTAGAAGCAAAGATTTTGGAATGTGAGAAGTTAGCACAAGAAGTGGCTACTCTAAAAGAAGACTTAAAGGACTCCAAGATCAAGATGAAGAGTTTCACAAATAGCTCTAAGAACTTGGATAAGTTCATCTATGGACAATAATGAACATCATGTTCAACAGGTCTTGGCTTTGGAAAGGTTCAAAAGAAATAGGAAAAAGAATCTACTTCAAGTCTTGATGAAGAAGAAACTTCAGAAGAAGATACATCAAAAGAAGATAGTTTAAGTGAAAGTGGGACATCAGAGGATGAGTTGGACAACAAAGAGTTCAACAAAGAGAGGAACAATGCACAAAGAAGATACATATGGAACAACAATCAGAATAGGAGACCAATGAGGTCAAGACAAGGAGGCTTCAATGGAAGATGCTTTTCATGTCACAGGTTTGGACACATGGCTTCACAGTGCAGGACTCATGAAAGATAGGTATATGGAAAAGAATAACTTTTCCAAGGTTATTGCTACTCATGCAATGGTTTTGGTCACAAGGCAATGAATTGCAGGGTTCATGATAGAAGAGGATATGGCTTCATTAGGAGAAATCCTAAGACAATTGCACATCCAAGGAATAATAACATTAAGTGTTATAAGTGCAATAATGATGGTCACATAGCAAGATGGTGTAGAGAAAATATTCCAAAAATATGCATGAACAGGAATAGGAACATGAACATGAACATGAACATGAATATGAACAAAAATAGGAATATGAATAGAAACAAGAAGATGAACATGAATAGAGACTCAAAAAATAATAGAGACTCAGAAAATAATAAGAACAGGAACAAGGATGAGAACCAAAATAGGAACATGGATGAGAACAAGAACAGGAACAGGAACAGAAGTGACGACAGGAACAGGGATGATGACTTGGAAAGAAATAGTGAGCGGATTCAGAAGACTCATAGAAGAAGAGAGAAAGATAAAGGTATAGATCTATGCTTTCGAGGAGTAGAAATACTCCCACCCTAGAATTAACCACCTCATGTGGAGGTGGGGGAGGGGCTAAGCTAAGAGGCTCATTCTTAGCCCCGAGCCCCAAAGGTGACCCTTTGCCATTGATGTCAAAGGGGGAGAGATTTGTGTATTGGGGAGAGATTTGATATGAGATTTGATATTTGAGAGAGCATTGAGCCAGGGGGAGCAAAGTCCTAGGGGGAGCAGAAAAGAAGGTCAGGTTTCAGTAAAATGAATATGGGTTGCCATCAATGACAAAGGGGGAGATTGTTGGACATTTTGAGTCCCTAAGCTAAAAGTTGTCATTGATGTCAAAAGGACCTATGTAAGTAAGCACTATGATTTTTCTCCACAAAGAGCTTCATGAGAAGCAAAGGTTTTGATCAAAGGTTCTAGAAGGGATGCATGGCATTTGGTTCCAAAAGGAGCTTCAAGGGAAGCTTAGCAAAAGGTTTTTATGAAAACCAAGGAAGGCAAGGAAAGGTTTTATTTAAAACCAATGGATGGCAGATTTGAAATGGGTTTTTCTTAAAACCCAAGTTGGCTTTTCGTTTCATCGAAAAAGGTGCCTCGGTGATGGAGAAATTTAATTTTAAAGGTTTAGTTTAAATTTTAATTTATTTAAAATTTTAAATAAAATAAAAGTTTTTCCCTCCTTTCTTATTGGTATCGCCGATGTCATGAGGGCAATGTTAAAAGGGTCGATGTATTCACATTGAAGGATGGCTTATATAAATAAGCCAAAGGTTTTCCATTTAATAAACCTAAGTAGTGTCGCATGATTTTTGAAAACCCAAAGTATTTTGCATCCGAATATTGCACAGTGAATTTCGTGGAGTGTGACATGGGCAGTCAAGTCATGGACGGTCAAAGTTTTGGTGCCTTGTGAGGAAAGCGCATGTGGTTTAAGGAAGAGAGTGCCCAAGGCACTCACGTGGGTAGTGTTAGCTCACGCGGCTTAGCTATCGCTTGGCAGCACGGTGGGCAGAGGTTCGAAATGCCAAGGCCCTTCGAGGGCTCCTTTGAGGTATGCACTCTGACTCTGATATTTGTGGGGGTAAATATTTTAATTAAAATATTTGCTTGCTATGGTTTGATTATGTTTTTGTGGGAGATATAAGGTTGAGAGCTTTTTTTTATAAGGTTTGATTATGATTTTTGTGGGAGATATAAGGTTGAGCAAGCTTTAATATTTTAATAAGGTTTGATATTTGATTAATGTGAGATATTGCCTAAGAAAGCTTTGTGATTATTTTTTAGTGCAAAAGTGTTGAAAGGAAGGATATAAAATATTTGATTTATTTTATGGTATAAGTGGTTTTTGGAGTGACAAGGTTATGCAATGTTTTGATTTATTTTATTTTATGGTACAAGTGGTTTTAGGAGTGATAAGGAAGTTGTGCATTAATTCTTAAGAAGGTTTTCTAATTAAAAGCCTTGGTAAATATAATTGTGAAGTGGAGTAATGTTGATTATTTTGTGATCTTCTAACCCTTGTGAAGATTGGCAAAAGAATATTGTGATTGTGGCAGATTTCCAAAGAGGCTTCTTCATCTTCATAAAAGGTATGGGCACATTCTCCTATTGATTGATTATGGTGGTTGATTTCTGAAAATATCTTTGGAGTGAAAAGGATTGATTGTGGTTTCCTTTTCGAAAGTGATTGGTTTAATGCTTCAAGGTTTTCTGGATTGAGAGTTGTGATTAAACCTTGTTTTATAAGCATTGTTGTTGGAGCCCATTGGTTGTGCAAAGAACTTGAACTTGAGTTAGAAGAGAACATGAGTATCATTGTTATGTGAGATTTGTTGTTGAGCATTGTTGGAAATATTTTGAGTTGATTGATACATGCTTGGACTAGGGTTTGTGAGAAAGGGTTGTTCATTGAGGTGATTGGTTGAGTTGAGTTGATTGAGCCTAGTCAAGTGGATGCATGTGGTTGTTCAAGTTCCATAAAACAAACTATTCTATATTCTTGATTTGAGTTGAGATTGAGATTTGAGAATAGAACATATAGAGTCTCTAACAATTCTCTTTATGCTTCTATGAGATTGATTTGAGTTGAGATTGAGATTTGAGTATAGAACATATAGAGTCTCTAACAATTCTCTTTATGCTTCTATGAGATTGATTTGAGTTGAGATTGGGATTTGAGTATAGAACATATTGAGTCTCTAACAATTCTCTTTATGCTTCTATGAGATTGAGTTGAGATATTGATTGAGCATTAAGTATAGAACATATTGAGTCTCTAACAATTCTCTTTATGATTCTATGAGATTGGACAAGTTCTATGTGAGCTTGTTAAGCAGATTTGAGACAAGTCTTTGAGAAGGCTTGTGGACTGATTTTGAGTAAGCTTTTGTGGAAGCTTGCTATGCAGATTTGAGCAAGTCCTAGAGAGGACTTATTGAGCATATTTGGACAAGTTCTGTGTGGACTTGTTGAGAATATTTGGACAGGTTCTATGTGGACTTGTTGAGCATATTTGGACAGGTTTTGTGTGGACTGTTGAGATATTTGGAGAGTTGTGTGGACTGTTGAGCATATTTGGACAAGTTTTGAGTGAGCTTGTTGAGCAGATTTGGACAAGTTCTGAGTGAGCTTGTTGAGCAGATTTGAGAAGGTTCTGAGTGAACCTATTGAGATAGAGCTTTGGAGGTGACAGAGTATAGAGGATAGAGTCTCAGTGGATAGAGATCCAGCAGCCAGGACAATTGAAGATAGATCTGAGTGAGGAGTCTTCAAGTGGAGAGAGATCCACCAGTCAGTGCAGCAGAGAGACAGAGTCTTCTAGAAGATCACTAGCCAGAGCAGAAGGGGAAAGAGTTCTCCTATGGAAGAGATCCATGAACTTGAGATTAGGGGATCAACATCTCCTTTGGACAGAGGTCCATAAACATTGTAATTGGGAAGGATTCCCAAAGAGATTGATTGAGAAAATTTTAGTAAAATATTTTCTCCGTGGAGTAGCCCACATTGGGTGAACCACGTAAATTGTGGTGTCTCTATTGTGTATGGTGTTTTGTGCATTGCTTTGATTACTGCTATTGATACTGCTATCTATACACTGCATAATATTGAATTGAAAGAAAAAGTAAAAAGGGGTTTTATATTGTTCACCCCCCCTCTCAGTATAAGCTTGTGTTCTTCATGAATATCAACAATAGTATTATTTTTTATCTAGTCTCAACATTTATTTTTGTTAATAGTAGTGATGATAATTTGTAAGTCCCCCTCAATTGAAATATATTTCCATCCTTTTTCTATTACAATTTTAATCCCTATAATAAGTACCCTAGCCTCTGCATAGTTGTTAGTTGAAGTTTCATATGATTTTGAATAAGTGAGGAGAATTTTGCCTTCACTATTTCTAACACGAGCTCTTCCTATATTTCCTATAGAAGCATCATCAAAATTAATTTTGATAAATCCAATTTTTGGACATTTTCATTTTGCCATAGATCAAAATAGATCCTTTGATTTAGTTTTGTTGTCATATTTGAATCTTCCATGTATGTTCAAATCTTGTAGACAAGTTATTAGCACTTATTTTTATGCAATTTATACTTCCCATGATGAGCACCATGTTTATAGACATTCTACAAGAGAGGCAATAATATGGTTCCAAACGCATGATTTTGAGATTTATTTTTTTTAAATTTATATTCCTTTCAAGCCATAAATTTCAACAAATAATGGAAGGGCCAATCCTCCAAAAAAAATACATAATGATTTACCTTTGAATTAATTAATTCAACAATTTATCAACTATTTCAATGTTACAGTTGCCCAATATAATTTCATATTTTTTTAAAATAAGCCTAGATGGTGTGAGAAAATGGACAATGAAGAAGTAAATGGTTTGATGTTTATAAATCCTTCTCACACAAAGCTTTTATTTTTAAATTTAATGTTATATATAAAAAAAAATTATAGAAGGGTTGTGTATGAAGAACTTTTCTTGATGTTTTATTACTGACCAACCAAATTTTATTTTGAAGGTTGAAATATAAAATATTTACTATTTTGAAAAATATTAAAAATAAAAACTTGTATTAAATGTTTTAACTCTCTAATACACCTTCATCCATAAAAATCTTAACTAATGAAACCTAATAATAATTATGATTTAATTCTCATTAAATACAAATTATGTTGTAATATAAAATAAATAAATAAATTATAAGTATTGATTTTATCTTGATAAAAAATTAAAAATAATATATTCATTCTTGTAGGGACACCCCGTGGTATGTCCTTGGACTCTCATTTAGAATACCCAAATTAAAATTATATGAAGGGTGGATCCCTTATACCCCAAGGGAGGGTGACCCCGAGTTGTGTTGTCCTTTTTTATTGATAGAGGGGTTTTGAAAGGACCCAAAACCTTTTACAGAGAGAAACAGGCGTGAACCCAATTGGGATCAACATTGAAAGATGAACAAAACAAAAAATGATTTGGGAAAACCAGTCAAACCATCCAAAAAGACAAAAAGAAACCTAACATTTCCCAAAAAACCCAAAAAATGAATAGGAGAAACTGTCAAAACAAGCAAACCATGAATAGGAACCATGCAAACCAGAAAAGGAAACCATAATTGTCATTTGAGTTGACATTGACCTGCATCTCAGAATTTTCATGAGGAATCAAATACCACATGAAAAGTGATTACTCCCAGTCCAGAGGAAAGGGAGTCTCATTTGGGATCCAATAGGCTTACTTGGACCAACCTTACTTGGTCCAATGGAGTTGTGTTGTCCTTTGCATCACTTCACAAAAATAATATATTCTATTTTTATCTCTTATAAACTATAGTTTTCAACTATAATTTTTTTAATTATTATTTAGATTGACCAACCCTATATTTTAATGAATAAACAAGATATAGCCTATACTTTTCATAAAGTAATAAATACAAAATTTTAATAAAATTTTAAAAAATATATACTTATAATATTACCAAATTTTAAAACACATTTGAACCTTGTGATTCCTTATTTTGGGTTGGGATGGAATAGGGGGATCGGATGGCTCCCACCCCATCAGGATGCCCCCATTCCATTTTCCCGCTCCCCTGCTCCTCTCCCATGCTTCCATGATTCACCTAGAACCTTCCAGGCTGGTTTTTTTATGTTTGATTATTTATACACAGTTATTTGGACTATTCTAGTGACCCTGCCCCAGCTATCCCAGGTGCCTTGGTTTGGTTGGATTATGGTTTGCCCAATTGGGGGGTTGTTGCTTCTAGAAGAGGGTTCAAAATTTTTTTCCTATTTCTGGTGCTCGAGATCCTACTCTATGTTTTTTCTTGGCTTTAGAGGAGCCCTGCTTTTATCGTCCACATATGGTCATCTCATCCTGCTCTAGATCACATTTTGTAGTATCTCTTGGTTTTTTTATTTCAAGGTTTTCTAGTGGAGCCTCTACTACAGTCTACCTTTTTGGTTTTGGGATGGGACCCTATACTTCTTCTCATTGTTGTGGTTTTGGCTCCCGAGGCTTCTTCCCTCAATGGACTTGGTGGGACTGTGTGCTTTTATGATATGGATGGTTATCTGTATTGACTCTGTAAGTTTTTAATTAATGGTCTTTGGGAGGGGACCTCGTGTTTCATCATTGTTGTAGTTGTGGGCCCTATTGACAATCCTTGTATCTAGGATTGCTCTAGTTATGGGTCTTATTGGTGGCTAGTGTCTCTAGACCCTCTCTTTAGCTGGCATATTTAGTCTCCTTTGTAGAGAAATCTCATGGCATACCAAGATCTCTAGTGTCTTCTAATTTGCCTTCCAAGTCATGTTTTCTCCTTCAACTATTCGTGGGATTCTCCATGTTGTAGTTTGGATTTCATATTTACCCATTTGTATGGGTCTATGGTTTTCTCATGCTTTTTGGGATAGGTTTTCATTGCTAGACTAGTATGTGATGGTCATGTGGTTCTCTAGTCGATATCCTCCTTGTTGAGATAGTTTTGTTGGTCCTATGGCTTTTGGGTTGGGATCTTCCTTACTGAGATAGTTTCTATTGGTCTCGTGGCTTTCTAGTTAGGATATTCTCTACTAAGATAGTTTATGTTGGTCTCATGGCTTTATGGTCGAGATATTCTTTGTTGAGATAGTTTCTATTGGTCCCGTGGCTTTTTGATTGGGATCTTCCTTGTTGAGACAGTTTTTGTTGATCTCGTGGCTTTCTGATCGAGATCTTCTCTGTTGGGACAAATTTTGTTGATCCCATGCCCTCATGGATGGTTTTCCTATTTTTTGTTGCAAATTTTAATTTTACCTGATGATTTTCTCTGGTCTAGCTACCTCTCCAAGGACGGATTTCCTTCCCAGGTGATTTTTATTTTTGGTTTCTCATTGGAAGGCTTCAATTTTTTGGTTTGGGTGGGATTTTTAATTTTAAAATTTTTCTAGCATGGATGAGATTCTCCTTTTTGACTTTTGGGCTCTTTTGATGGGCCTTTTTTGAATTATTTCCATATGAATCGATCCTGCATCCATATTTGATCTCGTGTATGAGTTGATCTCGCATCCCAGTCTGATCCCACGTACGGTTTGATCTCGCATCCTAGTCTGATCCCACGTACGGGTTGATCTTGCATCCTAGTTTGTAAAGACAGTTGGTGATGGTCCCTCCGGAACTATCCCCATGTGCTCTTTTTTATTTTCATAAGGCTTGCCCTTTGACCCTTTAGATGGTTTTTTGACATTTTGTAAAAAGTTTTTGGGGCCCTTTCAAAACCCGCTTTTAATGAAATTTGTTTATTGACTAGAAAAAAAATTAAAACACATTTTATTTAAAAATTATTTAATAAAAAATTATCCATTTCCATATGCCCTCACACAAAAATTTACAACTTCATACCTTTAACAATACAAGTAATTAAAACGTGATGGCGGCTTACAATCCAACCATAATAATGGTTTACAAAGAAAAGTAATTGTAAATAAAATAGATAATTAGGTAGAAAGGTATCAAACACCTTCAAAAATGATTGATATTTAATATAATATACAAATTTTTGTTTTATATTTTTTATTAAATCTTGGTTTTTTTAAGAAGGTATAAGAAGAGGTTTTGAAAGGCTTCTCAAACTTTTTACAAATGAAAGGTGACTAGAGAAACCCCAAGCCACTTACAACAAGACAGAGCTTCAAGAAGATGGTTACCAAAGCAACTAAAAAGTAGAGTTGATCTACAATCCAACAAACTAGGAAAAAATAATAGTGTTAGATCTTGAGAGTGTTGAAGAAATCTTGAAATCCACAAAAGCATCACTCCATAATTTTCTCACACTAGCCTATAAAATATTCAAATCAACATTACAATACAGTCTCCTACCCAAGAAATTCAAACAAATTCCAAAATATAATTTTTTACCCATAAGGAAAACATTTCCATGGGGGGACCAATAAATGAGCCAAGGGATTTGGAAAAGAGAAAATCTTGTCCAAATCTCTAAAAAATAGATCCAATCTTAACAATATTGAGATCCATCTCTTTTAACGGCCTAAAAAAAATTAAATTCAACATTACAATGAGCATTCCCATCCAAGCCAAGAAACGTAGAGTTGTACTTAGAAAATTCAAACTAATTTAAAAGAACAAATTTCATCCATAAAGGCCATGGGGGAGCACCTAAATGAGCCAGGGAATTTTGAAAAAAATCCTACCCAAACATCTGCAACACAGATCCACTCTTTGATATCTAGCTCTCTCAAAACACAACCAATATGAGCCTGAGAAAATATACAACAAAGTAAGATCTGCTCTGCAATAACTGGAAAATATTTGGATTTACAAAAGGACCACTAAATTTGATCACATCAAAGGACAGGCCAACAAAACATAAAATAATATGAGCATAAAAAAGAGGAGCCTCCAACCCTCCTTAACTTGAGATAAAAAAATCCAACTGCAAATTATTGACCAACCTAGAAATCATGTTTTTGGAACCAATTTGGATTTTGCCTTTGAGCAGTAAACACACATGATCGAACATGAAAAATATCTGGCTAATAATTTTCTAAAGAAGAGGCTCACTCCCACTGTAAAGGAGGGGGGAGAAACACCTCAATCCTTATGGATTCTAAACCCACTAGCACACCAAAGGCAAAAATAGGGCCAAAGCACCACACCAACCTTCTACCCAACATCAAAACCTTTCGTTGTAGATCCTTAAGCCATTTGTCCATCCTTCTGCCGATATAGCCTTCCATATAGCATCTCAACCTTCCGTTGTGTTTTCTTCACTCGTTCCAACCTTCCACCTAGAATCTCAACCTTCTGTTGGGGTTTGTTCAATGGTTCCAGCCTTTCACCCAACATCAGAACTTTCATTGTGGTTCCTTCAACTGTTCCAACCTTCCACACACCATCCCAACCTCCTGTTTGCTTTAGCCATTCTAGCCTTCCACCCAACATCCTAGACATCTACTTCAATCGTTCTATCCTTCCACCTAACATCCTAGCCTTCCACCCAGCATCCTAGCATTTCACTATGGTTCCTTCAGCTAATCAAGTCTTCCACCTAGCATCCCAGCCTTTCGTTGTAGTTCCTTCAGTCAATCTAGCCTTACACCCAACATGCAGGGCTATGCATAAGGGGTTGGACTCAAAATGTACTTGTAAAAAAATGACAAATCCTAATCAAAATCAAGGTGAATCATGGATAATCTTAAGCAAATAAAATCGAGCATCTTCATACCAAAATTTTGGGTATTTTAAGCCCTAAAATGTAATTTCATATTTGGGGTCACTTTTGACCAATTAAATCATCTTATAACTTCATAAAAACACCACCATTAGATCAGGCTCGAAAAGAGCTTTCCAATGAGTACAAATATGCCTATATTTAGATATATATTGTGGCAAATTGACCCTAAGAAAAAATTGGTATTGAAAATTTTAGGTGAATGGACTGACGTTGGTCCTCATATTCACCAATTTCCAATTTTTAAATTCGTAATATTCACCCAATTTGCGAATATTCGCCACTGTGCATAACCCTACCAGCATCCCAGATTTCCGTTGCAGTTCTTTCAGTCGATCCAGCCTTCCACTCAGCATCCCAGCTTTCCGTTGCAATTCTTTCATTACATCCAACCTTCCACCCAGTATCACAGTGTTTCTTTACGATTCTTTTAACGGATCCAGTCTTCCACCAGTATCCCAACCTTCTATTGCGGTCATTAACTTGATTTAAAAACCTTATTTTCAACTAATTTAATTTATTAATTTTTAAAAAACAACAAAATTTCCAACATTATTATATTTTATGTATAACCTTCTAATCTTCTTTACAAATATATGTATTTTTATATGCATTGCATTTTAATTAAATATTTAGTTTAAACATGGTAGACATACAATAAAACAGTGGAAGAAGACCTGTAATTAAATTAAATTTCAACTGACGTAGTGCTGTTTGCATCACAGTTTTTAAAAATTAAACAAATACGGATTTATTAAACTGCTAAGCGTTCTCGTTGTCTGTTATTCAAATATGTAGTAAATGCGCACAAGACCTGTCTTCACAAGCCCAAACCTGTCCATTGATTCGTCCATAAATTCTATATTTATTTATTTTTATTTTATTTTTATTTTTATTTTTATATTTATATTTATATTTATATTGAAAAATAAATTCTGTATTTTAATGGCTTCCTCGTTAAGCCAGGACTTCTTTAATGCTTTAATTTACTATTCTTGAAGTTTCAAGAAATAATAGACGGATTGAAAGCAATTGAGTATTCACCTGTTCGAATTTAAAGAATTGAAAACAGTTAGAATTCGTTGGGTTGACGAACTAAACCCACGCTATATATATTATAGTCTTGATTTAAAAAAATAATTTTTAATAACTAAAATTAAAATAATTTTTAATATTTATAAGATAATAAATTGTTTTTAAAACAATTTATATGAAATTTTTATTTATTTAATATAATTAATTTTTTTTAGTTAAATATAATATAAAACCTTACCCATATAACTCTAACCTTAAATATTTATTTAAATTTTTAAAATCTCTTAGCAATAACAAAATTTGAAAAGCATGTGAAAGTGGCATCAGTACAATTTAATGCATATAAATTATCTACATATCAAAATTCTATTGACCTATCTCATATTTAGGTTTGTTTTTTAAGTCAATATATATAGGAAGAGGGATTTCATAGGAAAGAACCAATAAACAATATAAATTAGACGTTGTAGACTTTAAGAAGGGTTAAAATAATTATGAGAACATGCAGGTAGAATAGATAATATAAGGTAGTGATCAAATCTAATTCTACTAAGAAAAAATTGAATATTTATTTGAGTTTACGATAACCAATTTTAAACAAGGCCAAAACCATGGGCTCAAACCCATAAGAGGCAGAGGATTGATTTTTAAAAACAAGTTAGGATTATATTGCAACAAGTGGAAATGTCTAAAAAGGGGAATAAGCTTGGATCAGCAGAAAGTAATCAAGCAGGGGTCAATTTTGTTGATTATAGCAAGGAAAATAAATTGATCTCGAGTATGCAAAGAGATTCTAGTGGAAAATTGTCAAAGATGACCTTTTGGGATTGCCTTGCAAGGAGGACAACTCTAAACAAACGTAGTTAATAACTCTAAGACTTCTTGCAATTTTTTTTGAATGCCTAAAATAGACCTTAGGAAAACAACTGGGGGTTGCATGAAAGTGGCAGATGGCTCTCCTATAGTCCAACTTTAGATGCCAAACATATATATTAAGATTGATGCTATGGAACGTAGAGGATTAATCTGCCAATTTTGGCTCTTCATCTAGGCCTCCCTACTTTCAAGATGTGGGATTTTAGACAATGGAGAACTAGGGGTGAGTTAAATTTATGCTTACCCTAATGGTTATTTCTTAGTTACTTTTGCTAATGAGGAGGATATATAATAGTTTTTCTAGAGGCTCCTTGGTTTTTAGGTAGGGCAGGGCTTTTCATGAAACCCTGGCATACCAAGTTCAAGGTAGAAGAGGAAATGTTCTCAGTAGCCCTAGTTTGGGTGAGACTTTTTGGGAAACCAATAGGTTTTATGGCAATAGGAAATACTCTAGGATCTTATATGATGACAACAAACAATATAAGTTGATTTGAACAAATTATCTATGCCAAAATTTTTATTCTCATTGACCTTTACAAGCACTTGCCAAAAACGGTTACTTTATTATATGGGAAGGATACCTAAGAACAAGATGTGGACTGTGAAAACATCCCCTTTAGATGTAGGATTTGTTATGAATATGGCCACCTATCTAGGGATTATAAATATTTAATCCTAGAGTAGACTTAAGATGAAATAACCCCTAGAGGTTTTGAATTGCCTAAACAAAAGAATACAAAGAAAACAAACATCTAAAGAACAAGAAACCATCTCCACCAATAATTTTGCTAACCTCCCAATGGATTATGAGGAGAACATGATGGAGATGAAGATCCTAGAAACTCCTCTTCAAGCCCTAAGAAAGTAACCAATAGTTAAAGAAATAAATCACAACACTAAGCCAATTCTAAATCTACTACATAGCCTACAAGAGAACCCACCAAAAAGTTGAAAAGATCCCAAAGAAAAAATAAAAACCAAGAGAAAGATAATGACTCTAACCAATCAAATGGAGGAACTCATAAAGGAATGTATAGTAGAGGTGACACCCAAGAATCTTCTGATATGACCATGGTGGTATTCTCACTTATGCTAGGTTTGGAGTCCATTCCAAAACCAACAAGAGTGAGTCAAGAGTCTACTAAAAATATGAAGCTAGATACATACCAAAGAGTAGGTAAGAAGACTACTCATCATCAAATAGGAAAAAAAGGTGCAAAGTTGATAGTAATGGGTAAGGTTAAGGATATTACCTACATTTTCAGTCATTGTGCTTTATGAAGTACATAACTTGGAATATTCAAGCAAGGTTATGCATAGTGGTGAATATTTTCAAATTGGGTGAATATTAGGATTTCTGAAATTGAAAATTGACGAATATGAGGACCCTTGATGTTGGTACATTCGCCTAAAATTTTCAGGACCAATTTTTTCTTAGGGTTAATTCACCACAATATATATATCCAAATATAGGCATATTTGTACTCGTTGGAAATCTATTTTTGAGTTTGATCTAATGGTGCTAGTTTTATGAAGATATAAGCTCATTTATTAGGTCAAAATTTATCTCCAATATGACCTTACCTTTTAGGGCTTCAAAAGCCCCAAATTTTGATGTGAAGATGATTGATTTGATTTGCTTAGGATTCACCTTGATTCACCTTGATTTCAATTAGGATTCACCATTTTTTACAAGTACATTTTAAGTCCAACCGCTTATGCATAACCCTATATTCAAGGGTTAAGGGTATCTTGATAAAACATAATGAAGTAAAACGAATGATTCAACAACATCGTCCATAGATGGATTTCATTCAAGAAAAAATGTGTCGATAGAAGAAATGCATTTTTTTACCAAAAATATTTGGTCTACATGTAGGTTTGAAGCCCTAAACTCTCAAGGAGCTTCTGGAGGAGGGGCTTGTCTTTGAGATCCAAAAGAGGTAGTGATACACTAAACAATGGGATGTTGGGGGATTTTGGATTTATTGGCCTAGAGTAGACATTCTTCTCAATATTGTTTGTCTCATGTACACTCTCCTATCATCCTGGATGAAAAATTAAAAAAAATTGAGGAATGTAGAATATATTATTGGATATTTCCCTAGAGCTTGGTCACTTCTAGGTGGTGACATCAACAACATTCTCTCATTGGAAGATAAGATATGGGGAAATCACACTCTAGACAGTTGTACTAACCTCATGATAGAGCATATTAGATCTCTTCATCGAGTAGACATCAAATCAAACAATGTTATGTTGTTCTGTTCCAATAAAAGGCAAGGCCCAACACGCATTCTAGAAAGAATAGACATGTTTTTGTTATCAGAGGTGTTTCTGATCTATTTATAGCTTCCATAGGTATTAGATAGGGAGACCCCTTATCCCCATACTTGTTCCTCATATTGGCTAAATATTTGGGCATAACATTAGCTAAGTATAGGGACACCAGAGCTTTGGAGAGAATAATAATAGAAAGTGGAGCTAAACAAATTACTCATCTATAATTTTTTGATGACTCTACATTATTAGGAAAAACAATATCAAGGGAGGCTTCCAGATTTAAAATGATTCTAGGATAGTTTACAAAAGTGATTGGACATAAATGAAAAAAAATCTAAGGTCATATTTTTTCATTTCTCACCTAGGTAGGAGATAATACTATTGGATAAATTGAGATACAAGAAGACATATCTTCCAATCACCTACCCAAGAATTCCACTTATAGATGGGAGGCAAAAAAATGAGGAATGGAATTGGATGTTAGAGAGAGTGAAAGCCAAATTGGGAAAATGGACTAATTGGTGAATTTCAACAGGAGGACGAATAACCCTAATAAAAACAATCCTCAATGCCATACATATTTATGTCTCCTCAATTCTAGCTATCCCCAAGGTAGTTCTTAAAGAATTGGATCAAAGAAGTAATACATTCCTCTAGAATGGAGTCAAAAAAGAACATAAATGGGTATTGGTGAAATGAGATACTTTATGTTTACAAAAAAGGAGGGAAGACTAGGAATTAGATTAGTTGTCAAGAATAACAAGGCATTAGTGGCTAGGTTATATTAAAGATTATTAAAATACCTTGAAGAATTATGAGTTCAAATTTTGAGGGCCAAATATGCAGAGAATAAAACCTCGACAAATGTTATCTAATTCTTGCTTCCTAGCATAAGATCTTCCATCTTAATGGGACTTAGAAAAGGAGAGGATATGATCAAGGAAAAATTATTCTTGATTATCCATAATGGATAGAAGGCTAACCTTTGGACAAATTCGTGGGATGATCATCCTCCTCTAAAAACTTAATTCCCAACTCGGATATTTTTTATGAGCATATTTATAGGAACAGTTGGGTTAAGGTATCCAAATACTGTAAGCCTCAAAGTAGTAGTTGGATGGTAGGAAGGCAATGAATCCCAATGGAGGAGTGACCAATCCAAATCCTAGAGTATCAGGGAAAATAAATCTATAGGACCATCCAGACGAGATCAATTTTGTGCTCTCAAGAGGAGGATACTCTTGGTTGAGGCAAGAAAAATCAAAGTGAATATATAGTTACCTCTGGATACTTAGCCCTCTATCAGAGTACCCCAAGCCTATTAAGTGATACATTCATGCAGTTGTGGGCACAAAACCTTTGGTCCAAAGTTATATTCTTCATTTGTCTTCTATTTCATAGAAGGGTGCTAATAGGGGAACAATTGATGAAAAGAAGGACGCATGGGCCTTTCAGATGTGAGATGTGTTGGGAGAACGAGGAAGCGGTATCTCACCTTTCTAAAAAATACCCCATCATAATCAAACTATGGAAACAAATGGTAACTTTGCTAGGCATCCGTTGGTCTAAGATATCTTCTATAGAACAACTTTGGAGGGAGTGGCCTAAATGGGAGAAAATAGACCAAACCACTCAATAGATATTTTATATAGGGATAACTCTTCTTATGTGGAATTTGTGGAAGGAGAGAAATAATTGTATCTTCAACTAGGAATACAAAGACAACCACTTTGCCTGGCAAAGGATTATAGCCAATATGAGGGAGTCAATCTAATATGTATTAAAAGAGCCCCAAAATTCTAACCAAAAGTGGATTCGGATAATATTCTAGATTACAAGTGTCTCCAATGGCGGTCACATCAAAAAGGGTAACCCCAATTCATGCACAAGTAATAAAAACTAGGAATAGGAAACCTCCTTCAAAGGGACTAGGTAAGATTAATATGGATGGAGCCTTAATGGGAAATATAGGAAGAGCGATTATGGGGAATAACTCGCCTTTTGAATGACACCCTTGCTTTTATCTTTGCAAAAAACCTTGGTATCTTATCTAACTACCTAGCAGAGAGATATGTCATCTTAAGAGGATTACAAGAGGCTTTAAAGGTGGTTAGAGGACAATTCAGGCAAAATCAGACTCCCAAATTATGATTAACCACTTAAAAGGACCAAACAAGCAAATGAATAAAGATTAGAGAATACAGAGAATATTTGAGCAAATACAAATGACCCAACAATGCATTGAGGCAACAGAGTTCACACACATCTTTAGAAATGAGAACAGGATGGTAGATGCAATGGTTAATTGGGCTATTGATCAAAGAGACTTCACTTACTATGGATATCCTCCTAGATGGTGGTCTTAGTGGACTAGATAAACTCTTTTTTCCATTCTTAACATTGACGATAGTACTACTTATTGTATATAAATTTATATATCGTTGCTTTGCATGATAACTCTTTTTTTTATAGATATAATACATAAAATGTGAGAGAGACTAATCTCATATCTTTGTTAAAACCTAGCTTAAAATCATTTAGCTCTTAAAACTTAGTTTAAACTCTCTCCGGTTTTTATTACATTTAAGAAGAATTGTCTAACTCAAAATAAATAAATAAACCATTGTTTAACTATGTTACAATAATCCAAAAGTTATCAAACTTAACTCAATTACGTTGGTTGCCATCAACTTCAACTCTGTTCAGAGCATTGACTTTGACTTTATCTATAGATTGACAGGGTCAACGCAAGTAGAGCAAGTCACGATTATACGGCCGTGGCCTCGGTCTTACATGGCCAAACGGGGTGCTTCGTATATGTGACAAAGTCAAAACTATCTTCCTCTTATATATTCGCCAAAACAAGATCTATCTTCTCATATTTGCAGGGAAAAAAAAGTAAATGATCACAGCGAAAAAAAAATAAAGAAGGAGAGGATTGCGCAGATACGTAGTATGGACGAGATGCAAGCGAGCTATTATGGAAAGAGAAAGAGCAAGAGCAACGCTGGCAAAAGAGAGCTTCAAGGTCGCAGACCGGGGCCTCTCAAGATTTGCAAGGAATCTAACAAGTGCATGCATACACTTCTCAAGAAGCCTGTGATTATATACCTCACGTCTCCCGAGGTAATTCACACGGAACCCACGAATTTCATGGCGTTGGTGCAGAGACTCACAGGAAAAGACACCTCTTCAAACGAAGAAAAAGAAGACTCCAATGATGTAAAATCAGGCAATACGGCCTTAAATCCTTCACTGTCTGATAATGAGCAGCCGCAGGTTCCGTATCACATCGTGTCTTCCACGACGCCGCCGCTGCCGCCAGAATTGTGTGCGAGAAATGATCAGTTGCAGCTCTGTGAAGATTTTTCTCCATGTTGGCGTTCGCCGGCATTGGCAGAACAAAAGTTTGAGTTGGACATGATTTCAGACGCGGATTTGTTCTCTTCCCAGCAAGACTGTCTCTTCGCCCTATTGCAGTCTTTCAATTACTTCGATGAACATTGCGAACTGTGATGTTCCATTGGCGTTCCCAACCTTTTGGGTATTGAAGAGGTCAATACGCAATTGTTTTACATTCTTTTATTCTTTGATGATGCGATGTATGAGGTAAACGAAAGCATGGTTCATGGATTCTGGTCTCTTAATTTTCGTTTTCCTTCTTTTGAAAAAATCAAACTTTGACATAAAATGGAATTGTGTATTTTAGTAACATATTTTTACTATGAAATTTTATATTATTTAACAAATTGTCAAACAGATTATATCTGTGTTTATATATCTTGTAATTTTTCTTCTTTAGAATTCCTTGTTGGATTATGATTCTATCTTTGAAAATACGTAAAAAATAAAAAAGGAGGCTCGAATTTTTTTATGTTTTTTTATTAATATTTAATAAAAACAAATTGATTAGTGTAAGAAATTTTGGATTAGGAGTCTCCTCTTAATCATGACCTTTCTTAAAGTCCAGAGTTATGCTTATCAATAGGGAATTTGACAGACAGCCACCATACACCCACCCCGTCACACATTCACTCAAAGGTTGCACTATCCCTGAACTAATATTTAATAATTTTAAATTAAATAGAAAATTTATGTAAATGGTATTAATTAAATATTTATTTATTTTTAAATAATTATAAATATTTATTTGTTTAAATATAAATAAGTTGTGATTTTATTAAAATAATTTTAAAAAAATTATAAGTTAACATAGGTTTTTATAAGAGGTTTCCATCTTAAAAAAGTCAAATTTATTATCATTAACCTTACAACTATATTAAAATAATTAATATTAAATTATTATATAAATAATAAAACACAATTTTGATATATATTTATAACAAAATTATAATAAATATATGCAAGTAATAAAAATTATGTAATAACTTATAAATTATGAGAAGAATAGTAGGATCTATCCTATGTAAGCATAACCTAACAATATATTATCCATATAAATATCTAAATTTCAAGAAACTTAATTATTTTTGGAAGGATCAAAAGTTTTTATTTTTTTTTCCCCACCCCCACAAATGAGGGTGGGGGTGGGGGTGGGGAGCAAGTACATCCAAGTGCAGCATCACTTGGCTGTACTTGCTCCCATCACTTGGTTGTACTTGCTCCCCACCCCCCACCCTCAAATCACCCTCATTTGAGGGTGGGGGTGGGGAGCAAGTACAACCAAGTGTTGCACTTGGCTGTACTTGCTCCCATCACTTGGTTGTACTTGGAGCAAGTACGGTAAGCAAGTACAACCAAGTGATGGGAGCAAGTACGGCCAAGTGCGGCATCACTTGGTTGTACTTGCTCCCCACCCTCCACCCTCAAATCGGGTGGTTGTACTTGCTCTCACGGCCAAGTGATGGGAGCAAGTACGGCCAAATGCGACATCACTTGGTTGTACTTGCTCCCATCACTTGGCTGTGAGAGCAAGTACAACCAAGTGATGGGAGCAAGTACGGCCAAGTGCGGCATCACTTGGTTGTACTTGCTCCCCACCCCCACCCTCAAATCGGGTGATTTGAGGGTGGGGGTGGGGAGCAAGTACAACCAAGTGATGCTGCACTTGGCTGTACTTGCTCCCATCACTTGGTTGTACTTGCTCTCACAACCAAGTGATGGAAGCAAGTACAACCAAGTGATGCTACACTTGGCTGTACTTGCTCCCATCACTTGGCTGTGAGAGCAAGTACAACCAAGTGATGGGAGCAAGTACAACCAAGTAATGGGAGCAAGTACAGCCAAGTTATGGGAGCAAGTATGCTGCACTTGGATGTACTTGCTCCCCACCCCTTGGATGTACTTGCTCCCATCACTTGGTTGTACTTGCTCCCCACCCCCACCCTCAAATCACCCTCATTTGAGGGTGGGGGTGGGGAGCAAGTACAACCAAGTGATGCTGCACTTGGCTGTACTTGCTCCCATCACTTGGTTGTACTTGCTCTCACAGCCAAGTGATGGGAGCAAGTACAACCAAGTGCAACATCACTTGGTTGTACTTGCTCCACTTGCTCCCATCACTTGGCTGTGAGAGCAAGTACAGCCAAGTGATGGGAGCAAGTGGAGCAAGTACAACCAAGTGATGTCGCACTTGGTGTACTTGCTCCCATCACTTGGCTGTGAGAGCAAGTACAACCAAGTGATGGGAGCAAGTACAGCCAAGTGCGGCATCACTTGGTTGTACTTGCTCCACTTGCTCCCATCACTTGGCTGTACTTGCTCTCATAGCCAAGTGATGGGAGCAAGTGGAGCAAGTACAACCAAGTGATGCTGCACTTGGCTGTACTTGCTCCCATCACTTGGCTGTGAGAAGTATAGCCAAGTGATGGGAGCAAGTACGACCAAGTGCGGCATCACTTGGCTATACTTGCTCCCCACCCTCCACCCTCAAATAACCCTCATTTGAGGGTGGGGGTGGGGAGCAAGTACAGCCAAGTGATGCTGCACTTGGCTGTACTTGCTTCCATCACATGGCTGTACTTGCTCGCCACCCCCACCCTCACCCTCAGCATCACTTGGTTGTACTTGCTCCCCACCCCCACCCTCACCCTCAAATGAGGGTGAGGGTGGGGAGCAAGTACAACCAAGTGCAGCATCACTTGGCTATACTTGCTCCTCACCCACAATGAGGGTGGGGGTGGGGAGCAAGTACAGCCAAGTGCAAGTACAGCTCCCCACCCCCAATGAGGGTGGGGGTGGGCAGCAAGTATAGCCAAGTGCAACATCACTTGGCTATACTTGCTCCCCACCCCCAATGAGGGTCGGGGTGGGGAGCAAGTACAGTCAAGTGATGTTGCACTTGGCGGTACTTGTTCCCCACCCCCAATGAGGGTGGGGGTGGGGAGCAAGTACAGCCAAGTGCAACATCACTTGGTTGTACTTGCTCCCCACCCTCATAGGGGGTGGGGAGCAAGTACAGCCAAGTGATGCTTGCACTTGGCGCACTTGCTCCCCACCCCCAATGAGGCCCTCAAAATGAGGGCCTCATTGGGGGTGGGGAGCAAGTACGACCAAGTGCGGCATCACTTGGCCATGCTTGCTCCCCACCCCCCACCCTCATTGGAGGGCCTCATTGGGGGTGGGGAGCAAGTACGGACAAGTGCAAGCATCACTTGGCTGTACCTCCCCCACCCCCACCCTCATTGGGGGTGGGGAGCAAGTACGACCAAGTGCAACATCACTTGGCTGTACTTACTCTCCACCCCCACCCGTATTTTGAGGGTGGGGGTGGGGAGCAAGTACAGCCAATGTTGCACTTGGTTGTACTTGCTCCCCACCCCCCACCGTGGGCAGCAAGTACAGCCAAGTGTAGCATCACTTGGATGTACTTGTTTGCCACGATTGGGGGTGGGGAGCAAGTACAACTGTTGCACTTGGCTGTACTTGCTCCCCACCCCCACTCGTGGTGAACAAGTACAGCCAAGTGATGCGCACTTGGCGTACTTGCTCCCCATGGGTGGGGGTGGGGAGCAAGTGCGACCAAGTGCAACATCACTTGGCTGTACTTGCTCCCCACCCCCACTCGTGGGGAGCAAGTACAGCCAAGTGCTACTGTACTTACTCCCCACCCCCACTCATGGGGAGAAAGTACAGCCAAGTGTTACTGTACTTGCTCCCCACCCCCACTCATGGGGAGCAAGTACAGCCAAGTGCAGCATCACTTGGTTGTACTTGTTCGCCATGGGTGGGGGTTGGGAGCAAGTACAGCCAAGTGATGTTGCACTTGGCTGTACTTGCTCCCCACCCCAACCCTCACCCTCGGGTGAGGGTGGGGGTGGGGAGCAAGTACAGCCAAGTGATGCTACACTTGGTTGTACTTGCTCCCCATGGGTGGGGGTGGGGAGCAAGTAAAGCCAAGTGCGACATCACTTGGCTGTACTTGCTCTCCACCCCCACCCTCAAATGAGGGTGGGGGTGGGGAGCAAGTACAGCCAAGTGATGCATCACTTGGTGAGGGTTGGGGTGGGGAGCAAGTACAGCCAAGTGATGCATCACTTGGTTGTACTTGCTCCCCATGGGTGGGGGTGGGGAGCAAGTAAAGCCAAGTGCGACATCACTTGGCGCTGCTCTCCACCCCCACCCTCAAATGAGGGTGGGGGTGGGGAGCAAGTACAGCCAATGCATCACTTGGTTATACTTGCTCCCCACCCCCACCCTCATTTTGCATCACTTGGCTGTACTTGCTCCCCACCCCCACCCTCATTTACCCTCATTTTGAGGGTGGGGGTGGGGAAAAAGTATAGCCAAGTGTAGCATCACTTGGCTATACTTGATCCCCACCCCCCACCCTCATTTGAGGGTGGGGGTGGGGAGCAAGTACAGCCAAGTGCAGCCTCAAATTGGTTGTACTTGCTCCCCACCCCCACCCTCATTTGATGCAAAATGAGGGTGGGGGTGGGGAGAAAGTATAGCCAAGTGCCCCACCCTCATTTGATGCAAAATGAGGGTGGGGCACTTGGCTATACTTTCTCCCCACCCCCACCCTGCATCAAATGAGGGTGGGGCACTTGGCTATACTTTCTCCCCACCCCCACCCTCATATCAAATGAGGGTGGGGGTGGGGAGCAGTGCGACCAAGTGATGCTGCACTTGGCTGTACTTGCTCCCCACCCTCCACCCTCATTTTTGAGGGTGGGGGTGAGGCAGTACGGCCAAGTGCGGCATCACTTGGTTGTACTTGCTCCCACCCCCCACCCTCATTTTGAGGGTGGGGTTGGGATCAAGTACAGCCAAGTGATGCTGCACTTGGTTGTACTTGCTCCCCACCCCTAAGGGTGGGGGTCGGAGCAAGTACAGCCAAGTGATGCTGCACTTGGTTGTACTTGCTCTCCACCCCCACCCTCAAAATGTTAGTGGGGGTGGGGAGCAAGTATAGCCAATTACAACAGCACTTGGCTATACTTACTCCCCCCCAAGTACAGCCAATTGCAGCAGCACTTGGCTATACTTTCTCACCACCCCTACCCTCAAAGTACTTGCTCCCCACCCCCACCAACATTTTGAGGGTGGGGGTGGGGAGCAAGTACAGCCAAGTGATATACTTGCTCCCCACCCCAACCCTCATTTTGGGTGGGGGTGGGGAGTAAGTAAAGCACTTGGCTGTACTTGCTCCCCACCCCCACTCTCAAAACGATGGTGGGGGTGGGGAGAAAGTACAACCAAGTGCTTTACTTACTCCCCACCCCCACCCAAAATGAGGGTGGGTTGATGTACTTGCTCCCCACCCCCACCAAAACGATGGTGGGGGTGGGGAGAAAGTACAACCAAGTGCTTTACTTACTCCCCACCCCCACCCAAAATGAGGGTGGGTTGATGTACTTGCTCCCCCACCCCCCACCCTCAAGGGTGGGGAGAAAGTATAGCCAAGTGATGGACCTGCTCCCCACCCCCACCCTCAAAATGAGGGTGGGTTGATGTACTTGCTCCCCACCCCCACCCTCAAGGGTGGGGAGCAAGTATAGCCAAGTGATGGACACTCCCCACCCCCACCCTCAAAATGAGGGTGGGGGTAGGAGCAAGTACAACCAAGTGTAGCACTTGGCTATACTTGCTCCCCACCCCCACCCTCGGGTGGGAAGCAAGTACAACCAAGTGCAGCATCACTTGGCTATACTTGCTCCCTACCCCCACCCTTAAAATGAGGTTGAGGGTATGGGTGGGGAGCAAGTACAGCCAAGTGCAGCATCACTTGGCTGTACTTGCTCCCCACTCTTGAGGGTGGGGATGGGGAGCAAGTAAAGCCAAGTGATGTACTTGCTCCCCACCCCCACCCTTAAAATGAGGGTGGGGTGGGGAGCAAGTACAACCAAGTGCAGCATTGGATGTACTTGCTCCCCACCCCCACCCTCAAAATGAGGGTGGGAGTGGGGAGCAAGTACAACCAAGTGCAACTTCACTTGGATGTACTTGCTCCCCACCCCCACCCTCAAAATGAGGTTGAGGGTGGGTGTGGGGAGCAAGTACAGCCAAGTGAAGCTGCACTTCGATGTACTTGCTCCCCACCCCCACCCTCAGCAAGTGCATCACTTGGCTTTACTTGCTCCCCACACCCACCGGGGTGGGGAGAAAGTATAGCCAAGTGATGCTGCACTTGGTTGTACTTGCTAACCACCCCCACCCTCATTTTGAGGGTGGGGGTGGGAGCAAGTACAGCCAAGTTATGTACTTGCTCCCCACCCCCCACCCTCAAAATGAGGGTGGGGGTGGGTAGCAAGTACAACCAAGTGCGACATCACTTGGCTATACTTGCTCCACTTGATGCAGCATCACTTGGCTATACTTGCTCCAAGTATAGCCAAGTGATGCTGCACTTGGTTGTACTTGCTAACCACCCCCACCCTCATTTTGAGGGTGGGGGTGGGGAGTACATAACTTGGTTGTACTTGCTCCCCACCCGTGGGGGTGGTTAGCAAGTACAACCAAGTTATATACTTGCTATACTTGCTCCCCAACCAAGTATAGCCAAGTGATCTTGCACTTGGTTGTACTTGCTCCCCACCCCCCACCCTCAAATGAGGGTGGGGGTGGTTAGCAAGTACAACCAAGTGCAGCATCACTTGGCTATACTTGCTCCCCACCCCCACCCTCATGAGGGTGGGGGTGGGGAGCAAGTACAACCAAGTGTTGCTCCCCACCCCCACCCTCAAAATGAGGGTGGGGGTGGGGCTAAGTACAACCAAGTGCGACATCACTTGGCTATACTTGCTCCACTTGATGCAGCATCACTTGGCTATACTTGCTCCAAGTATAGCCAAGTGATCTGCACTTTGTACTTGCTCACCACCCCCACCCTCATTTTGAGGGTGGGGGTGGGGAGCAAGTACATAACTGGTTGTACTTGATCCCCACCCGTGGGGGTGGTTAGCAAGTACAACCAAGTTATGTACTTGCTCCCCCACCCCCACCCTCATTTTGAGGGTGGGGGTGGTTAGCAAGTACAACTAAGTGCAGCATCACTTGGCTATACTTGCTCCCCACCCCCACCCTCAAAATGAGGGTGTTCAAGGGTGGGGAGCAAGTACAGCCAAGTGATGTACTTGCTCCCCACCCCCACCCTCAAAATGAGGGTGGGGGTGGGTAACAAGTATAACCAAGTGCAGCATCACTTGGCTATATTTGCTCCCCACTTGGCTGTACTTGCTCCCCACCCCCACCCTCAAAATGAGGGTGGGGGTGGGGCAAGTACAGCCAAGTGCTACACTTGGTTGTACTTGCTCCCCACCCCCACCCTCAAAATGAGAAATGAGGGTGGGGGTGGGGCAGTACAGCCAAGTGCATCTTCACTTGGTTGTACTTGCTCCCCACCCCCACCCTTAAAATGAGGAAATGAGGGTGGGGGTGGGGGCAAGTACAACCAAGTGCATCTTCACTTGGTTGTACTTGCTTCCCACCCCCACCCTCAAAATGAGGGTAGGGGTGGGGAGCAAGTATAGCCAAGTGCACACTTGGTTGTACTTGCTCCCCACCCCCACCCTCAACCCTCATTTTGAGGGTGGGGGTGGGGAGCAAGTACATCACTTGGTTGTACTTGCTCCCCACCCCCACCCCCATTTTGAGGGTGGAGGTGGGGAGCAAGTACATCGCTTGGTTGTACTTGCTCTCCACCTCCACCCTCAAAATTAGGGTGGGGAGGAAGTACATCACTTGGTTGTACTTGCTCCCCACCTGAGGAGCAAGTACATCACTTGGTTGTACTTGCTCCCCACCCACGGAGCAAGTTAAATGAGGGTGGGGGTGGGGAGCAAGTACATCACTTGACTGTACTTGCTCCTCGGGTAGTACATCACTTGACTGTACTTGCTCCTCGGGTCCACCCTCATTTTGAGGGTGGGGGTGGGGAGCAAGTACATCACTTGGCTATACTTGCTCCCACTTGGTTGTACTTGCTCCCCACCCGAGGAGCAAGTACAGTCAAGTGATGTACTTGCTCCTTGGGTAGTACATCACTTGAATGTACTTGCTCCCGGGTCCACCCTCATTTTGAGGGTGGGGGTGGGGAGCAAGTACATCACTTGACTGTACTTGCTCCTTGGGTAGTACATCACTTGAATGTACTTGCTCCCCACCCCCACCCTCAAAATGAGGGTGGACCCGAGGAGCAAGTACATTCAAGTGATGTACTACCAAGAAATACGGTCAAGTGATGTACTTGCTCCCCACCCCCACCCTCAAAATGAGGGTGGACCCGAGGAGCAAGTACAGTCAAGTGATGTACTTGCTCCCCACCCCCACCCTCAAAATGAGGGTGGACCCGAGGAGCAAGTACAGTCAAGTGATGTACTTGCTCCCCACCCCCACCCTCAAAATGAGGGTGGACCCGAGGAGCAAGCACAGTCAAGTGATGTACTTGCTCCCACCCCCACCCTCAAAATGAGGGTGGGGAGCAAGTACAGCCAAGTGAAGTGCTGCACTTGGCTATACTTGCTCCCCACCCCCACCCTCAAAATAAGGGATAGCCAAGTGAAGCTTCACATGGCTATACTTGCTCCCCACCCCTTCACTTGGAGTTTCACTTGGTTGTACTTGCTCCCCACCCCCACCCTCAAAATGAGGGATAGCCAAGTGAAGCTTCACATGGCTATACTTGCTCCCCACCTATTCACTTGGCTATACTTGCTCCCCACCCCCACCCTCACCCCACCCTCATTAATGAGGGTGGGGGTGGGGAGCAAGTATAGCCAAGTGGATAAATACATCACTTGGGGGAGCAAGTATAGCCAAGTGGGATCAAGTACATAACTTGGCTTACTTGCTCCCCACCCCCACCCTCAAAATGAGGGTGGGGGTGGGGGGCAATTGAAGCCAAGTGAAGGAGCAAGTATAGCCAAGTGAGCTTCACTGGCTCTTGCTCCCCACCCCCACCCTCAAAATGAGGGTGGGGGTGGGGAGCAAGTACAGCCAAGTGAAGCTATTTTGAGGGTGGGGGTGGGGAGCAAGTATAGTCACTTGGCTATACTTGCTCCCCCCCCCCACCCTCAATGAAATGAGGGTGGGGGTGGGGAGCAAGTACAGCCAAGTGAAGCTATTTTGAGGGTGGGGGTGGGGAGCAAGTACAGCCAAGTGAAGCTATTTGAGGGTGGGGGTGGGGAGCAAGTATAGCCAAGTGCAGCACTTGGCTGTACTTGCTCCCCACCCCCACCCTCATATGAGGGTGGGGGTGGGGAGCAAGTACATCCAAGTGTAGCTCATGGTTACTTGCTCCCCACCCCTTCACTCCACGCTCACACCACTTGGCTATACTTGCTCCCCACCCCTTCACTTGCTTCACTTGCTCCCCACCCCCACCCTCATATGAGGGTGGGGGTGGGGAGCAAGTACAGCAAGTGCAGCATTGGCTATACTTGCTCCCCACCCCCACCCTCATTTGAGGGTGGGGGTGGGAGCAAGTACAGCCAAGTGCTGCACTTGGCTGTACTTGCTCCCCACCCCCACCCTCATTTGAGGGTGGGGGTGGGGAGCAAGTACATCCAAGTGCACTTCTGGCTGTACTTGCTCCCCACCCCCACCCTCATTTGAGGGTGGGGGTGGGAGCAAGTGCTGGCTGTACTTGCTCCCCACCCCCACCCTCATTTTGAGGGTGGGGGTGGGGAGCAAGTAGCCAAGTGAAGCACTTGGCTACTTTACTTGCTCCCCACCCCCACCCTCATTGAGGGTGGGGGTGGGAGCAAGTAAGTCACTTGGTTGTACTTGCTCCCCACCCCCACCCTCATTTGAGGGTGGGGGTGGGGAGCAAGTACAGCAAAGTGTTTACTTGCTCCCCACCCCCACCCTCATTTGAGGGTGGGGTACTTACTCCCCACCCCCACCCTCATTTGAGGGTGGGGGTGGGGAGCAAGTAAAGTTGCTCTTTACTTGCTCCCCACCCCCACCCTCATTTGAGGGTGGGGGTGGGGAGCAAGTGAAGCCAAGTGAAGCTTCACTTGCTCCCCACCCCCACCCTCAAAATGGTGGTGGGGAGCAAGTGAAGCCAAGTGAAGCTTCACTTGCTCCTCACCCCCACCCTCAATTGAGGGTGGGGGTGGGGAGCAAGTGAAGCCACTGGTTACTTGCTCCCCACCCCCACCCTCATGAGGGTGGGGGTGGGGAGCAAGTGAATCCAAGTGAAGCTTGTACTTGCTCCCCACCCCCACCCTCATTTGAGGGTGGGGGTGGGGAGCAAGTAAGCCAAGTGAGGTACTTGCTCCCCACCCCCACCCTCAATTGAGGGTGGGGGTGGGGAGCAAGTGAAGCTTCACTTGGCTGTACTTGCTCCCCACCCCCACCCTCATTTGAGGGTGGGGGTGGGGAGCAAGTACAGCCAAGTGTTGTTTACTTGCTCCCCACCCCCACCCTCATTTTGAGGGTGGGGGTGAGGAGCAAGTAAGTTCACTTGGCTACTTGCTCCCCACCCCCACCCTCATTTGAGGGTGGGGGTGGGGAGCAAGTGTAGCCAAGTGAGCTTGACTTGCTCCCCACCCCCACCCTCATTTGAGGGTGGGGGTGGGAGCAAGTGAAGCCAAGTGCACTTTGTTGTACTTGCTCCCCACCCCCACCCTCATTTGAGGGTGGGGGTGGGGAAGAAATGGACAAGTGAGCATTGGTGTACTTGCTCCCCACCCCCACCCTCATTTGAGGGTGGGGGTGGGGAGCAAGTACAGCCAAGTGTTGCACCCTCATTTGAGGGTGGGGGTGGGGAGCAAGTACAGCCAAGTGCAGCATTGGGTGTACTTGCTCCCCACCCCCACCCTCATTTGAGGGTGGGGGTGGGGAGCAAGTACAGCCAAGTGCCTCCACCCTCATTTGAGGGTGGGGGTGGGGAGCAAGTACAGCCAAGTGGCTACCCACCTCAAATGGGTGAGCACTTGGTTACTTGCTCCCCACCCCCACCCTCAAGGGTGGGGGTGGGGAGCAAGTGAAGCCAAGTGTTGCTACCCCCACCCTCAAATGAGGGTGGCTGCACTTGGTTGTACTTGCTCCCCACCCCCACCCTCATTGAGGGTGGGGGTGGGGAGCAAGTATAGCCAAGTGCACTTGGCTGTACTTGCTCCCCACCCCCACCCTCATTTGAGGGTGGGGGTGGGGAGCAAGTACAGCCAATGTTGTGAGGGTGGGGGTGGGGAGCAAGTACAGCCAAGTGCAGCATTGGCTGTACTTGCTCCCCACCCCCACCCTCATTTGAGGGTGGGGGTGGGAGCAAGTGTTGCTCCCCACCCCCACCCTCATTTGAGGGTGGGGGTGGGAGCAAGTAAGCCAATATTGGCTACTTGCTCCCCACCCCCACCCTCATAGGGTGGGGGTGGGGAGCAAGTAACAAGTCATTTCTTGCTCCCCACCCCCACCCTCATTTGAGGGTGGGGGTGGGGAGCAAGTAAGCCAATGTCACTTGGCTTGCTCCCCACCCCCACCCTCATTTGAGGGTGGGGTGGGGAGCAAGTGAAGTCAATCTTCACTTTCTTGCTCCCCACCCCCACCCTCGTGAGGGTGGAGCAAGTAAGCTCACTTGGTTGTACTTGCTCCCCACCCCCACCCTCATTGAGGGTGGGGGTGGGGAGCAAGTACAGCCAAGTGCTTGTACTTGCTCCCCACCCCCACCCTCATTTGAGGGTGGGGGTGGGGAGCAAGTACAGCCAAGTGCAGCATTGGCTGTACTTGCTCCCCACCCCCACCCTCATTGAGGGTGGGGGTGGGGAGCAAGTACGGTAGCCAATTGCTGCACTTGGCTACTGCACTTGCTCCCCACCCCCACCCTCATTTGAGGGTGGGGGTGGGGAGCAAGTGCAGCCAAGTGACTTCATGGCTTGCTCCCCACCCCCACCCTCATTTGAGGGTGGGGGTGGGAGCAAGTAAGCCAAGTGCATTGGCTTGCTCCCCACCCCCACCCTCATTGAGGGTGGGGGTGGGGAGCAAGTGAAGCCAAGTGCCACTTCTCACTTCAAGGGGGGGGAGCAAGTGTGTTACTTGCTCCCCACCCCCACCCTCATTTGAGGGTGGGGGTGGGGAGCAAGTACAACACACAAGTGCAACACTTGTGTGTTGTACTTGCTCCCCACCCCCACCCTCATTTGAGGGTGGGGGTGGGGAGCAAGTACAGCCAAGTGCAGCTCCTCAAAATGAGGGTGGGGGTGGGGAGCAAGTACAGCCAAGTGCAGCCACCCTCATTTGAGGGTGGGGGTGGGGAGCAAGTACAGCCAAGTGGGGGTGGGGAGCAAGTACAGCCAAGTGCACCCTCAAAATGAGGGTGGGGGTGGGGAGCAAGTACAGCCATGTGCTGCCACCCTCAAATGAGGGTGGGGGTGGGGAGCAAGTGAAGCCAAGTGAAGCTTCACTTGGCTTCTACTTGCTCCCCACCCCCACCCTCATTTGAGGGTGGGGGTGGGGAGCAAGTGAAGCCAAGTGAAGCTCCTCAAAATGAGGGTGGGGGTGGGGAGCAAGTGAATCCAAGTGAAGCTTCACTTGGCTGTGCTCCCCACCCCCACCCTCATTTGTGAGGAGCTGCACTTGGCTTCTACTTGCTCCCCACCCCCACCCTCAAAATGAAGCCAAGTGAAGCCAAGTGAAGCTTCACTTGGCTGTACTTGCTCCCCACCACCCCCACCCTCAAAATGAGGGTGGGGGTGGGGAGCAAGTGAAGCCAAGTGAAGCTTCACTTGGCTGTACTTGCTCCCCACCCCCACCCTCATTTTGAGGGTGGGGGTGGGGAGCAAGTACAGCTTCACTTGGCTTCACTTGCTCCCCACCCCCACCCTCAAAATGGGGAGCAAGTGAAGCCAAGTGAAGCTTCACTTGGCTGCTGCTCCCCACCCCCACCCTCATTTTGAGGGTGGGGGTGGGGAGCAAGTACGGCCAAGTGCAGCATGAGGGTGGGGGTGGGGAGCAAGTACATCCAAGTGAAGCTTCACTTGGCTATACTTGCTCCCCACCCCCACCCTCATTTTGAGGGTGGGGGTGGGGAGCAAGTGAAGCCAAGTGAAGCTTCACTTGGCTACTGTACTTGCTCCCCACCCCCACCCCTCATTTTTGAGGGTGGGGGTGGGGAGCAAGTACAGCCAAGTGAAGCTTCACTTGGCTGTACTTGCTCCCCACCCTCCACCCTCAAAAATGAGGGTGGGGGTGGGGAGCAAGTACAGCCAAGTGAGGGTGGGGAGCAAGTACAGCCAAGTGAAGCTTCACTTGGCTATAGAGCAAGTACAGCCAAGTGAAGTACAGCCAAGTGAAGCGTGGGGAGCAAGTATAGCCAAGTGCAGCTCTTGGTTGTACTTGCTCCCCACCCCCACCCTCAAATCACCCTCATTTGAGGGTGGGGGTGGGGAGCAAGTACAACCAAGTGATGCTGCACTTGGCTGTACTTGCTCCCATCACTTGGTTGTACTTGGAGCAAGTACAGCCAAGCAAGTACAACCAAGTGATGGGAGCAAGTACAGCCAAGTGCAGCATCACTTGGTTGTACTTGCTCCCCACCCCCACCCTCAAATCGGGTGGTTGTACTTGCTCTCACAGCCAAGTGATGGGAGCAAGTACAGCCAAGTGCAGCATCACTTGGTTGTACTTGCTCCCATCACTTGGCTGTGAGAGCAAGTACAACCAAGTGATGGGAGCAAGTACAGCCAAGTGCAGCATCACTTGGTTGTACTTGCTCCCCACCCCCACCATCAAATCGGGTGATTTGAGGGGTGGGGGTGGGGAGCAAGTACAACCAAGTGATGCTGCACTTAGCTGCATGCTGCTCCATCACTTGGTTGTACTTGCTCTCACAACCAAGTGATGGAAGCAAGTACAACCAAGTGATGCTACACTTGGCTGTGCTTGCTCCCATCACTCGGTCTGTGAGCAAGTACAACCAAGTGATGAGGAGCAAGTACAACCAAGTAATGGGAGCAAGTACAGCCAAGTTATGGGAGCAAGTATGCTGCACTTGGATGTACTTGCTCCCCACCCCCTGGCTGTACTTGCTCCCATCACTTGGTTGTACTTGCTCCCCACCCCCACCCTCAAATCACCCTCATTTGAGGGTGGGGGTGGGGAGCAAGTACAACCAAGTGATCTTGCACTTGGTTGTACTTGCTCCCATCACTTGGTTGTACTTGCTCTCACAGCCAAGTGATGGGAGCAAGTACAACCAAGTGCAACATCCTTGGTTGTACTTGCTCCACTTGCTCCCATCACTTGTTTGTGAGAGCAAGTACGGCCAAGTGATGGGAGCAAGTGGAGCAAGTACAACCAAGTGATCTTGCACTTGGCTGTGCTTGCTCCCATCACTTGGCTATGAGAGCAAGTACAACCAAGTGATGGGAGCAAGTATAGCCAAGTGCAGCATCACTTGGTTGTACTTGCTCCACTTGCTCCCATCAATTGGCTGTACTTGCTCTCATAGCCAAGTGATGGGAGCAAGTGGAGCAAGTACAACCAAGTGATCTGCACTTGGTAGCTTGCTCCCATCACTTGGCTGTGAGAAGTATAGCCAAGTGATGGGAGCAAGTACAGCCAAGTGCGAGCAGCACTTGGCTATCCTTGCTCCCCACCCCCCACCCTCACATAACCCTCATTTAAGGGTGGGGGTGGGGAGCAAGTACTGACCAAGTGATGCCGCACTTGGCTGTACTGCTTCCATCACATGGGCTGTACTTGCTCGCCACCCCCACCCTCAAAATCACTTGGTTGTACTTGCTCCCCACCCCCACCCTCACCCTCAAATGAGGGTGAGGGTGGGAGCAAGCTACAGCCAAGTGCGACATCACTTGGCTATACTTGCTCCTCACCCACAATGAGGGTGGGGGTGGGGAGCAAGTACAGCCAAGTGCAAGTACAGCTCCCCACCCCCAATGAGGGTGGGGGTGGGCAGCGAAGTGCAGGTCAAGTGCAACATCACTTGGCTATACTTGCTCCCCACCCCCCAATGAGGGTGGGGGTGGGGAGCAAGTACGATCAAGTGATGTTGCACTTGGCTGTACTTGCTCCCCACCCCCAATGAGGGTGGGGGTGGGGAGCAAGTACAGCCAAGTGCAACATCACTTGGTTGTACTTGCTCCCCCACCCTCATAGGGGGTGGGGGAGCAAGTACGGCCAAGTGATGCTTGCACTTGGCTGTGCTTGCTCCCCCACCCCCAATGAGGCCCTCAAAATGAGGGCCTCATTGGGGGTGGGGAGCAAGTATAGCCAAGTGCAGCATTGGCTGTACTTGCTCCCCACCCCCACCCTCATTGGAGGGCCTCATTGGGGGTGGGGAGCAAGTACAGACAAGTGCAGCATCACTTGGCTGTGCTTGCTCCCCACCCCCACCCTCATTGGGGGTGGGGAGCAAGTACAACCAAGTGCAACATCACTTGGTCGTACTTGCTCCCCACCCCCACCCTCAAAATGAGGGTGGGGGGTGGGGAGCAAGTATAGCCAAGTGAAGCTTCACTTGGCTATACTTGCTCCCCACCCCCACTAAAGCGTGGGGAGCAAGTATAGCCAATGCTTCACTTGGCTATACTTACTCCCCACGCTTGAGTGGGGGGTGGGGAGCAAGTATAGCCAAGTGAAGCTTCACTTGGCTGTACTTGCTCCCCACGCTTTAGTGGGGGTGGGGAGCAAGTATAGCCAAGTGAAGCTTCACTTGGCTGTACTTTCTCCCTACCCCCACCCTCATAAAGCGTGGGGAGCAAGTATAGCCAAGTGAAGCTTCACTTGGCTATACTTGCTCCCCACCCTTCACCCTCAAAATGAGGGTGGGGGTGGGGAGCAAGTACATCCAAGTGCTTCACTTGGCTATACTTGCTCCCCACCCCCACCTAAAGCGTGGGGAGCAAGTACAACCAAGTGAAGCTTCACTTGGTTGTACTTGCTCCCCACCCCCCACCCTCATTTTGAGGGTGGGGGTAGGGAGCAAGTAAAGCCAAGTGATGTACTTGCTTCCCACCCCCACCCTCATTTTGTGGGGAGCAAGTATAGCTAAGTGAAGCTTCACTTGGTTGTACTTGCTCCCCACCCCCACCCTCATTTTGATGGTTGGGGTAGGGAGCAAGTTAAGCCAAGTGATGTACTTCACTTGGCTGTAATTGCTCCCCACCCCCACCCTCACTTGGCTTTACTTGCTCCCCACCCCCACCCTCAAAATACCCTCAAAATGAGGGTAGGGGTGGGGAGCAAGTACAACACTTGGCTATACTTGCTCCCCACCCCACACCCTCAAAATGAGGGTGCGGGTGGGGAGCAAGTATAGCCAATGCTACACTTGGCTATACTTGCTCCCCACCCCCACCCTCACCCTCACCCTCAAAATGAGGTTGAGGGTGGGGGTGGGGAGCAAGTACAGACCAAGTGAAGCTGCACTTGGCTGTACTTGCTTCCCACCCTCCACCCTCATTTTGAGGGTGGGGGTGGGGGGTGGGGGTGGGGAGCAAGTACAGCCAAGTGAGGGTGGGGATGGGGAGCAAGTACAGCCAAGTGCAGCACTTGGTTGTACTTGCTCCTCACCCTTGAGGGTGGGGGTGGGGAGCAAGTAAAGCCAAGTGTAGCATCACTTGGTTGTACTTGCTTTCCACCCCCACCAACATTTTGAGGGTGGGGGTTGGAAGCAAGTACAGCCAAGTCTTCTTGCCTTGGGTATGCTTGCTCCCCACCCCCACCCTCAAAATGTTGGTGGGGGTGGAGAGCAAGTACAACCAAGTGATGCTCATCACTTGGTTTTACTTGCTCTCCACCCCCCACCATCATTTTGAGGGTGGGGGTGGGAAGCAAGTACATCCAAGTGTTGCTTGCACTTGGTGTACTTGCTCCCCACCCCCACCCTCAAAATGTTGGTGGGGGTGGAGAGCAAGTACAACCAAGTGATGCTCATCACTTGGTTGTACTTGCTCTCCACCCCCACCAACATTTTGAGGGTGGGGGTGGGGAGCAAGTACAGCCAATGCTGCACTTGGCTGTACTTGCTCCCCACCCCCACCCTCAAAATGAGGGTGGGGGTGGAGAGCAAGTACAGCCAAGTTTGGATCATTCATAATGGTCAACGGGTAAATTTTTGGATAGATTCTTGGGATGGTCACAATACTTTGATAACTCAGTTTCCCAATTGGAGGCCTTGGATGGAGGAGCTTCCCCGAGCTAACTAGATAAAGGTGGCTAATTACAGTGGGTACCATACTGGTAATTCAAAGGTTGGTAGATATTGGATCCCTATTGAGGACTGGCCTATTCAAATCCTAGAAAGGCAAAGACAAGATATCCAAGGCATCCTTCATATGATATATCTCTCTTGGTCTCATGAAAAATATTGTTTTGGATGGAACAACACTACTAAGGGTGAGTATTCAGTTGCTCAAGGTTATTTGACCTTATGCCATAATAATACCAACCATTATTCTAACATATTTTCTCAATTATGGGCTCAAAATCTCTAGCCTAAGGTGAGGTTATTTAATTGACTTTTATTGCATAGTAGGGTGCTTACTGGTGAGCAACTTGTGAAGCATGGTTTTCATGGCCCTTTTAGATGTGAGATGTGTGAAGAGAATGTAGAAACTCTCAACCATATTTTTATTGAGTGTACTTTAGACTCTGAGCTATGGAGGAGAATGGCCACTTTACTTGGCTTACAGTGGTCCAATTTTTTTACTTTTGAATAGCTTTAGAGGGATTGGCCTAATCAAGAGGGTGTTGATCATTTTATTAGACAGTTAGTTTGGATGGGTTCTACCATTATTCTTTGGAATATTTGAATTGAAAGGAACAACCAAATTTTTAATCAAGATAGGAAGGATATTCACTATATTTGGAAAAATACCATAGCCAACTTAGTTGAATCAATCCATCAACTCCTTAATCACCCCCAAAATCCCACCAAATATGGGATCAAGTGATGCAAAGATTGAAGATTAAATCTTCTAAGGGCAACCAACTTAAAGGGAATGTGAGTATTAGTAATATGGATAGGACAATAAATTGGCAACCTCCTCCTAAGGATTTTGGAAAATTCAATACTGATGGAGCCTCTAGAGGGAACCCTAGAAAATCCAGTGTGGGAGGAATTGGTAGACTTTCAGATGGCTCCCTAGTTTTTACTTTTGCTGAGAATTTGGGTATTCTTTCCAATAACCTTGTTGAGGGGTATGGTATCCTTAGAAGCCTTCAGGAGGCTACTAAGGTTGGATGGGAAAAGGTGTTAGTTGAGTCTGACTCTCAACTTATGATTAATATTTTTAAGACTCCTTCCAAGAATCATAAGGTTGATTGGAGTATAAAAATAATTATTGAGAAGATTCAATTAATCTAGATGGGATTTTTTATAGTTGATTACAATCATGTGGTCAGAGATCAAAACAAGAATGTTGATGTTTTAGCTAATTGGGCTTTGGACAAAGGTGATCATACTTTTTATGGCCACCCTCCTAGATGGTGGGCTTCACAAATTAGGGAAGCTCTTCTTTCTATCATTTCTTTGGATGGCTCCAGTTCTGAAGGTACCTAGTTTCTTCTTGATTTTTTTGCTTCTCTTTGGTTCATTCAGGTTTTTTTAGTTCCCTAGCTCACTCTTCTCTTTCTTTTGTTTTCTTTGTTGTTTCTTGCCATAATAGTCTTCTGGTCTAGTTAGGTCTTTGTTATGTTCAATTTTATTTCTTTTTTCTTTTTTGTTTTTTTGTTTAGTTTTTTAAGGTGTGTGTTCTTTTGTTTTGTTTTATTTTTGCATTCTTTCTGTTGTTTTTTTTGTTCTTGTGTTTTTATTGTTTTGTGTTTTTTTATGTTTTTTGTTATTGTTCTTGTGTTTTTGTCGTTCTTGTTCTTGTGTTTCTCTTTGTTTGTGTTAATTCATGTTTTTTTGTGTGAGTGTTTTATATGTTTTTTATTTTTATTTATTGTCTGTTGTTGGTTGTTTTTTATTTTTATTTTTATTTTATTTTTTAATATTTTAGGTTTTGGTTGTGTTTATTTTTCATGTTTTTTTTTGGGTTATGTCTTTGTAGTGTTCTGTTGTTTTTGTCTTGTTTGTATTTTGTTATGTGTTTCTTGTGTTTTTCTATGTGGTTCGTGTTGTAGTTTCTTTTATCTTATTGTGTGTGTGTTTGGTTGTGCTTTTGTTGTTGACACACTCAAGGAGCATGTTTTTTATTTTATTTTATTATTTTTGTTGTTATTTACTTATTTTTAAATTGGTTTTGTGTGTTTGTTTGCTCCTTGAGTATGTCAAAGGTGGTAGGCAAGGTCCGAGTCCTGGGTGTTTTTTGCGGAATGGATACCCCTGCCTCCTTGGGTCTTACCCGAAAGTGACATCCCTTTTGTGATGTTTTCCACAAATAAAAAAAAATGCTCCAAGGGTGAGGATGACTTATCATCAAAAGATGATCCTTTAGAGAAAGGTTTCAAGTCATAATTGATCCTTATCATTTCGACTATGGATCCTCCTAGCTTTGAAGGTTTGAAAACCAACTACCTAATGCTCAATGGGTTGATGCACACCATAAACAGTACTTGTGCGTGTCTCACCACCCTGGCTCGAGAAGTAGGGACTCTCCTTGAAGACACTGGTAGTAAGTTGTGCTCCATTGGGTCCAAGGAGGCACTAGAATTTTTGCAGTACCTAGATTATGTGTAGTAATTCTATGTTTATGGTGTTTCTATCTTTGGTTGGTTTTATTTTGTGGTAATATTTTAATTTTAGTTGGTCGTTAGTGTGTTATCTTAGTTTTGTCTTGCAAAATCTTATGGTTCAGTCGATGTTTTTTTTTGCTTTTGAATAGGTTGTTGGGTCTATTAAAAATTTTTTTGCAGCCTAATATATGCCTAACGTACAGGTTTAGGGACCCTAAAACCCTAGTACCCTAATAAAAAAAAAAGGTTCTAATAAGTCATCGTAATATCTTATAAATTAGTAAGCCTATGAAAGAATATTTTACCTTTTAAAAATTTCTAAGAAGCCAAATGCTTATTATTTAAGCCCAATGGATTCCACCAAACAAAGGAAGAGAAAAAGCTAACCCAAAGGCTTATCATTATTCAACACCAACTAATTCCACAACATGAATGAAGTGAAAAAGGTAATTCTCATGACCTATGAGGGCGTAGTGGTAAGTCCTTGGGTTTTCATCTAGGAGATTAAAATTCAAACCTTAGTATAAGGGGATCAAAACACCTCATAAAAACCGATGTAAAACTTAATTTTTAAAAATAGAATAGAAAGGTTTAAGAGGAAGTGTGAGACAAGAGGGAGTGTGAGCCAAGAAGAAGTGCAAGCTAATAGGGAGTGTGAGCTAAGATTCATTCATGGTGAAAGAGCGACGGGTTCATTTGGAGTGTATAAATGCTTCAAATCCTTAACATGAATGCGTGGAACATTATTTCTAAAAAATTGTTGAAGTGAAGGAACTCCAAGAAAAATAAGAGATTAGGGCTATTGCAAGCCAAGAAGGAGTGAAAGCCAAGAGCGAGCCCCATTAGCTAGTATGGAAGGAAATTTGTATTTTAAATACCTAATGGGAATTCAAAATGCCCTAGTTGGAAGTATGGAGGTCTATGAAGTTTTTTGACCAAGGACTTTTTCCCGAGAGCACTAAAATCGATAAAAAAAAAAGTATTCAGAATTCCATGAAACATTTAAGGTAAAATCTACTCAATAATGGGTACTCAAAACTTTATTTAACAAAAAAATACCAACTACATAAAAAGTTATGAGGTTTGCAATGCGTTCTGAAATCTAAGTAGAAAAGACTAAAAATCATTTTTCAGAGGTGAAAACGAAGTGCTTAACATATGTGAAATGGGGCATGTGATATATGGATGGAAATTTCTTGGTAAGATCTTTCCAACTGTGTATCACATTCAAAGACCAAATAAACACAGAAAGAAATATCAAGATCCAAAGTAAGTTGTTCAGACTTTTTTGTTAAATTTGGACTATGGCATACAAGAAAACACAAGCAGCTAGAAAAAATAGATTTTTCACCTTCAATTCATGTTTTCACACACTTTAAAATTGTACAATGCAATATTAATGATATTAATCTATCATGGAACTCAAACCTAAAGAATCTATGGCAGTTACAAACAAGGTAACTGTTCAAGACTATTACAACTGCAATATTCCTACACCTACACTAGTATAAAACTGTTACAAAGTGGTAACATATTCTCTTGTGTCTTCTAATATGAAAATGCACACATATCAGCATTATTTTCCAATATTCTCTCCCTTGATGCTGAAAGGGATCACAAGACTATTTCTCAATTTAATAAATTGAGCTTTAGCAACACCTTTAGTGAAAACATCAGCCAACTGATCATAGGTGTCGTAATACCTCAACTCAACTAATTTCTTTTCCAGCATATCACGAATGAAATGGTACTTCAAGTCAAAATACTTATATATTCTATGGCATACAAGGTTCTTTTCCAATTGTATGGCACTCAAATTGTCACAAAAAATTGTAGTAGGACCACTTGGTTTATCACTTATCTCCTCCAACACTATCCTGAGCCATAAGGCCTGAGCACTGGCTAAAGTGACAACAATGTATTCAGTATATATTGAAGAGAGTGCTACTAATTCTTGTTTCCTTAAGCTCTAAGTGATCATCCCATATCCAAGAGAAAAATAATTGTTGGATGTAGACTTCCGATCATCCAAGTTGTTGCCCCAATCTGAGTAACTGAAACCAATTAGCTTCATCTCTTCAGTAGGATAGTAATGTATGCCAAAGTCAAAAGTACCTTTAACATACCTCAAAATTTACTTTGCATTATTCAAATTCAAGAGAGATGGCTCACTCATATACCTAGAAACAAGTGAGACAACATATGCAATATCTAGTCTAGTATTTGTGAGAAACATCAAGCTCCCAATAATGCTCCTATAATCAATATATGCAAGTAATAAAAATTATGTAATAACTATGAGAAGAATAGTAAGATCTATCCTATGTAAGTATAACCTAACAATATACTATCCATAAAAATATCTAAATTTCAAGAAACATAATTATTTTTGGAAGGATCAAAAGCTTTTATTTTTTTTATTATATCCAATAACTAGACCTTTATTAAGCCAAATTACTACATCAAATCCATGTTGGACTTGTCCTTAAAAGTCTCCTAGGATATTATTGTTTACCCAAATTGGGTTCCTTATAGTGGAGAACTCTTAATACCTTTGGATTTGTATCTTCATTATGTTTAGATTTATGTTTAGATTTTTCATTGAGTTCTCCAAAATCTATAACAAGTTGTTAGAATTAAAAAAATAAAAGTCAGAATCGTTAAAACTAATATAACATTTTATAAATTTTATATTTTCAAAAAAAATGTTTAAAATATTTAATCATTTTATTAAAAAGTATGTCGAATCTTAAAATTAAATCTTTTCATTTAATTTGTCTAGCAAACATTGCATGACAATTAAACTAAGCTCTATCCTAGATTTACTTAAAGGATAATTAAAATGAGCTTTATCTTAGATTTACTTGGAGGAAAATTATATTGAGCTCTATCCTAGATTGGCTTGGATACCATAAATTTTTTTTAATAGCCTATGGTCTCTCGTAGTTGAAACAATTAGACACAAAAATACCAAATCTAACTATTTTAACTTTGCATGGTAATTTAAGCTAAATAAAACTCCAAAACAATAGTTTATCAACCATGGATGCTTCCGACCTCTATACTTGGGTGCATAATGTATGCCAAACTAACTTATGCTTAAGGACAACAAATTTTCCCATCCATATGGTCAAAATTAGTCTTAAAGCCTATTGTAAACTAACATGTTAGAAAGTTAGTTTGAAATTTAGGGCTTAACACAATTGGATGTTTATAATACAGAGGCATGTTAACTTGTATATTCTAAGTAGTCAACAAGGCTCCAAGGGTGAGGATGGCTTATCATAAAAATATGATCCTTTGGAGGAAGGTTTCAAGTCAAAATTGATCGTTATCATTTTGATTATGGTTCCTCCTAGCTTTGAAGGTCTGAAAACCAACTACCTAATGCTCAATAGGTTGATGCACACCATAAATAGTACTTTTGCGTGTCTCACCACCCTAGCTTGAGAAGTAGGGACTCTCCTTGAAGACACTTGTAGTAAGTTGTGCTCCATTAGGTCCAAGGAGCCACTAGACTTTTTACAGTACCTAGATTATGTGCAGTAATTCTATGTTTATGGTATTTATATCTTTGGTTGGTTTGGTTTTGTGGTAATATTTTATTTTTTAGTTGGTCATTAGTGTGTTGTCTTAATTTTGTTTGCTGAATCTTATGGTTCAATCGATGTTTTTTTTTTCCTTTTTAAAAGGTTGTCAGGTCTATTAAAAATTTGTTTACAACCTAATATATGCATAATACATAGATTTAGGGACCCTAAAACCCCTAGTACCCTAATAAAAAAAATAAGGTTCTAATAAGTCATCGTAATATCTTATAAATTAATAAACCTATGCAAGAAGATTTTACCTTTTAAACATTTCTAAGAAGCCAAAGGCTTATTATTTAAGCCCAATGGATTCCACCAAACAAAGGAAGAGAAAAGGCTAACCCAAAGGCTTATCATTATTCAACACCAACTAATTTCACAAAATGAATGAAGTGAAAAAAGCTAAGTCTCATGACCTATGAGGGCGTAGTAGTAAGTCCTTGGGTTTTCATCTAGGAGACCACAATTCAAAACCTAGTATAAGGATATCAAAACCCCTCATAAAAACTGATGTAAAACTTAATTTTTAAAAATATCATACAAAGGTTTAAGAGGAAGTGTAAGCCAAGAGGGAGTGTGAGCCAAGAGGAAGTGCAAGCTAAGAGGGAGTGCGAGCTGAGATTCATTCATGGTGGAAGAGCGATGGGTTCATTTGGAGTGTATCAATGCTTCAAACCCTTAACATGAATGTGTGGAAAATTATTTCTAAAAAATTGTTGAAGTGAAGGAACTCCAAGAAAAAGAAGATATTGGGGCTATTGCAAGCCAAGGAGTGCAATCCAAGAGCAATCCCCATTAGATAATATGGAATGAAATTCATATTTGAATCCCTAATTGGAAGTCAAGATGCCCTAGTTGGAAGTATGGAGGTCTATGAAGTTTTTTGACCTAGGACTTTTTCCTGAGAGCACGAAAATCGATAAAACAAAAATTATTCTTAATTCCATGAAAATTTCAAGGTAAATTCTACTCAATAATGGGTACTCAAAAAACTTTATTTCACATAAAAATACCAACTACAGAAAAATTTATGAGGTCTGCAATGCGTTCTGAAATTTGAGCTGAAAAAACAAAAAACCGTTTTTCAAAGGTAAAAACAAAGTGCTTAATATATGTGAAATGGGGCATGTGATATATGGATGGAAATTTTTTGGTAAGATATTTCCAACAGTGGATCACATTCAACGACCATAGAAATATAGAAAAAAATATTAAGCTCCAAAGTAGGTTGTTTAGACTTTTTTGTTAAATCTGGACTGCACCATACAAGAAAACGCAACAGGCTAAAAAAATGGATTTTTCACCTTCAATTCATTTTTTCACACATTCCAAACTTGTACAATACAATATTAATGATATTAATCTATCTTCGAACTCAAACCTAAAAAATCTATGGCAATTACAGTAACAGTTCAATACTATTACAACTATAATATTTCGACACCTACACTTGTACAAAACTATTACAAAGTGGTTACATATTCTCTTGTGCCTTATAATCTGAACATGAACACATTTCAGCATTATTTTCCAACATTCTCTCCCTTGATGCTGAAATGGATCACAAGACTATTTCTTAGTTTAAGAAATTGAGTTTTAGCAATATCTTTAGTGAAAACATCAACCAACTGATCATGGGTGTTGCAATACCTCTACTCAACTAATTTTGTTTACACCATATCACAAATTAAATGGTACTTCATGTCAAAATGCTTAGATATTCTATGGTGGACAGGATTCTTTGCCAACTGTATGGCACTCAAATTGTCAAAAATAATTGTAGTAGGACCACTTGGTTTCTCACCTATCTCCTCCAACACTTTCTTGAGTCATAAGGCCTGAGCACTAGCTGAAGTGACAACAATGTATATAGCCTCTGTTGAAGAGAGTGCTACTAATCCTTTCTTCCTTGAGCTCAAAGTGATTAGCCCAAATCCAAGAGATAAACAATTGACAGATGTAGACTTCTAGTCATCCAAGTTGTTGCCCCAATTTGAGTCACTAAAACCAACTAGCTCCATATCTTTAATAGTATAGTAATGTATGCCAAAGTCAACAATACCTTTAACATACCTAAAACTTCACTTTGCAATCTCCAAATTCAAGAGAGATGGCTCACTCATATACCTAAAAACAAGTAAGACAACATATATGGTCTGGTATTTGTGAGAAAAATCAAGCTCCCAATAATGCTCCTATAATTGGCCACATTCACCTTTTCAGTCCCATCATCTTTGCATAGCAATTCACCATGAGCAATGGGAGTAGGGACTGGTTTGCAACTATCCATGCCATACTTTTTTAGCATATCCTTGGCATATTTAGTTTGAAAAATGAATATTTTATCCTTACTTTGATGCACCTCCATGCCAAGAAAATAGTGCATCAATCTGAAATACTTCATTTCAAACTCACTCATCATGGCAACCTTAAATTCATCTTTCAACTTGGAACTACTACCCATATAAATCAAATCATCAACATACAAACAAAAAAGAAGAATATCATTACCTTCTTTCTTGAAGTATAGGGTAGGTTCACTTTTTCTTCTCTTGAAGCCACTCTATTGAAAGTATCCATCAATCCTAGAGTACCATGCTCTAGGTGTTTGTTTAAGGCCATACAATGCCTTCTTCAACCTGTAGACATGTTCTTATTTACCTTTCACTTAAAAACCTTGAGGTTGTTGTACATACACTTCCTCATCTAAGTACCCATTCAAGAAGGCCCTTTTTACATCTAAGTGATGTACAGTCCACTGCTTTTGGGCAGCCAAAGCAAGCACCATCCTTACTATTTCTTGTCTAGCTACAGGAGAAATTTTTTCTTCATAGTCAACTCCAAACCTTTGTGTGAATCCTTTAGCTACAATTCTAGCCTTGTGTTTTTAAATTATGTCAACACTGCTATTCTTAGTCTTATAGATCCACTTAGAACCCACATGTTTCTTTCCCTTGGGCAGTTCTACAAGCTTCAGAGTGTCATTATTCTCAATGGAATTGATCTCCTCTTGCATTGCTTGCATCCAAACACAATTAGTACAACCTTCTTCTTAAGAAGAAGGTTAAAAATCAGCAACAGTCATCAAAGCATAATTAACAACATCTCATTTTGGATCACCTTCATCTTCATCACCATACATGTACATCTTCTCAAGCCTTTGAATAACTTGGTCAATTTCTTGAGCTTGGATTCTAGTAAGTCTTCTATTGAAATTGTTGTCAAAAACCTAAGTAGGAGGATGAATTTGAAGTGCCTTTTTCCCCCTTTTTGTCTTCATAATATTTGAAAAGATATTTCAAGAATAATAACTTGAAGAGGGACTAGAATTGCTTTGTTTGGGATTGTTTGAAGAGCTGGTTGGTGGACTTGGTAGAACTGATTTTAAACTGGGATGCATATTAGAAGAACTTCCACCACTATTGCCATCATCAACATAAAGTTTTTTATGACCATATACTCCTCCTTCATCAAAAATCACATCTCTAGACACCACCACTTTATGATTTTTTGGGTTATAAATCCTATAGGCCTTAGTATTTTTACAGTATCCAATAAATATACATGCTTCACTCTTAGGATCAAGCTTCTTCCTAAGTTCATCAACCACATGTGCATAAGCCAAACAACCAAAAACTTTGAAGTGGTTAACATTGGGATTCTTTTCATACCATACCTCATAAGGAGTCATCTTCTCCAATGAGCTAGTGGGACTCCTATTCAGTATGTAAACTATTGTACAAACTGCATCAGCCCAATACATATTGGTAAGTCTCTTCGTTTACAACATACTTCTTGCCATATCAACAACTGTGTTATTTTTCCTTTCTACCACTCCATTCTATTGTGGAGTATAGGAATTTTTGAATTACCTTTTAATGTTAATATTCTTGCAAAATTGTTTAAACTCATTAGAACAGAATTCACCACCATTGTCTGTCCTTAAATATTTAATGTTGCAGCCACTCTGATTCTCAATAAAATATTTAAATTCCTTGAAACAATCAAATGCTTCATCTTTATAATTCAAAAAATACACCCAACACATTCTATAAAAATCATCAATAAATGTAAGAAAGTAAGAGTTGTTACCCAAGCTGTTGGTTTGCATAGGACCACAAATATTATAATGGACCAATTGCAGTGGCTATGAGGCCCTTCATGCTTTCCCTCTAGGAAAATTCTGCCTGGCATGCTTGCCCATTTCACACCCTTCACAAATACTTTTATGTTCTTGCACTTTTTGTAACCCATAAACCATATCTTGGGAAGTTAATAACTTCAAACTAGTGAAGATCAAGTGACCATATCTAAGATGCCACAACCAAATCTTATCTTCTACAACAACATTAGCAAGGTTTCTTCCTTGATCTCCAAACTTTAAAGGAAACAACCTACTGCTGTTCATAGTGACTATTGTAACAATCCTATTGCTATTGTTCTTATTATAGATGGTGCATTTCTTATCATCAAAGACTACCCTATAATTCTTTTCACATAGCTACCCTACACTTAACAAATTATGTTTCAAATTTGGTGTGTAATAGATATCATGAACATGTTTCTTACCTTATTTTATGTTCACTTCCATTACACCTTTGGCAGCCACATCCAAAGCCTTGTCATCTCCAAGTTTGATATTAGACTTGAAGGACTCATCCATGGAAGCAAGAAGCTCTCCATTTCCTGTCATATGATTGAAGCAACCAGAATCAAGTATCCAAGGCTCTTGAAGATTCTTATCAGCCTTATTATATGATAAGAACACATTTTGAACACCAGACTCTTCTTCACGATAGTAGACTATCCTATTTTCTTTTCCAGCCTTCTATCTACATTCTCTCTCATTATGCCCATACTTGTTGCAATGGTAACATTGCACATTCCTCTTATCATTTCTACCTCTACCTCTACCTGTTGCTTTTCTTCTACCACCTCTTCCTATTGAATAATTCTTATTTTGACCTCTTCCTTGGCCATTTTCATTTCCACTAGAGCTTGCTCCATCACCCTTTGAAATTGTATCTTTAGAAGTAAATGCCTTCTCATCAACTGCAGTAATAGTTTCCCCTAGCCTCTCTTCATGAGACATAAGAGATTCTATCAAATTATCAAACTCAAGAGTAGACTAATATGTACTCTCCTAAATAATAATGTCTGCATGATTCCACTTTGGGGTAATTGTTCTCAACACTTTATTAACAACAACCACTTTGTCCGGTGCTTCTCTAAGAGTTGCCATTTTATTGACAACAGCCTTTACCCTTACACAATAATCACCAACACTCTCAACCTCTTGCATTCTCAATTTTTCAAACTCTCTTCTAAGAGTTTGTAGCTTAACTTGCTTGAGTTTATCACTCCCTTGGTAACCATATTTTAATATCTTCTATGCATCAGCAACTATTTTATAGCCTGCTATTATTGGAAAAGTACTTTTCTTTAATGCAGATTGGAGATTGTAAAGAGCCAAGCAATTCTTCTTCTGAGCTTCCTTATTTGTTGTTCTATGTGCTACTGCAAGTGTGTTCTAATATTCTAGTTCTATGTATCCATATTCTATAATATCCGACAGACCTTTTCTCATCCGCAAGGTCTTTATCTTAATGCTCTAGTATTCATAATCAACTCCATCAAACTCAGGGATTGGTAACGAGTTAGTGTTGTTGGCCATTACACGCAACAAATAATTTTCCTACAAACAATAATAAAAACAACTTGATAAACTATTATCAAGACCACAAGTAACTCCAACCCTCAAACCGAACCTCGCTCTGATACCAAATGAAGTTTTTTGACCCAACACTTTTTCCCGAGAGCACTAAAATCGATAAAACAAAAAGTATTCAGAATTCCATGAAAATTTTAGGGTAAATTCTACTCAATAATGGGTACTCAAAAAACTTTATTTCATGGAAAAATACCAACTACAGAAAAAGTTATGAGGTCTGCAATGCGTTCTGAAATCTGGGTAGAAAAGACTAAAAACCATTTTTTAGAGGTGAAAACGAAGTGCTTAACATATGTGAAATGGGGCATGTGATATATGGATGGAAATTTATTGGTAAGATATTTCCAATGGTGTATCACATTCAACAACCGGAGCAACACAAAAATAAATATTAAGCTCCAAAGTAGGTTGTTCAGACTTTTTTGTAAAATCTGGACTGCACCATACAAGAAAACGCAGCAGGCTGGAAAAAATGGATTTTTCACCTTCAATTCGTGTTTTCACACACTCCAAACTTGTACAATGCAATAGTAATGATATTAATCTATCTTGGAACTCAAACCTAAAGAATCTATGGCAGTTACAAACAAGGTAACAGTTCAAGACTATTACAACTGCAATATTCCTACACCTACACTTGTACAAAATTGTTACAAAGTGGTTACATATTCTCTTGTGCCTTCTAATATAAAAATGCACACATGTCAGCATCATTTTCCAACATTCTCCCCCTTGATGCTGAAAGGGATCACAAGACTATTTCTTAGTTTAAGAAATTGAGCTTTAGCAACACCTTTAGTGAAAACATCAACCAACTGATCATGGGTGTTGCAATACCTCAACTCAACTAATTTATTTTCCACCATATCATGAATGAAATGGTACTTCATGTCAAAATGCTTAGATCTTCTATGGTGGACAGGGTTCTTTGCCAACTGTATGGCACTCAAATTGTCACAAAAAATTGTAGTAGGACCACTTGGTTTCTCACCTATCTCCTCCAACACTTTCCTGAGCCATAAGGCCTGAGCACTGGCTGAAGTGACAACAATGTATTCAGCCTCTATTGAAGAGAGTGCTACTGATCCTTGCTTCCTTGAGCTCCAAGTGATCAGCCCAGATCCAAGAGAAAAATAATTATCGGATGTAGACTTCCGGTCATCCAAGTTGCTGCCCCAATCTGAGTCACTAAAACCAACTAGCTCCATCTCTTCAGTAGGATAGTAATGTATGCCAAAGTCAATAGTACCTTTAACATACCTCAAAATTCACTTTGCAGTCTTCAAATGCAAGAGATATGGCTCACTCATATACCTAGAAACAAGTGAGACAACATATGCAATATCTGGTCTGGTATTTGTGAGAAACATCAAGCTCCCAACAATGCTCCTATAATTGGTCACATTCACCTTTTCAGCCCCATCATATTTGCATAGCAATTCACCATGAGCAATGGGAGTAGGGACTGGTTTGCAACTATCCATGCCATACTTTTTTAGCATATCCTTGGCATATTTAGTTTGACAAATGAAGATTTTATCCTTACTTTGATGCACCTCCATGCCAAGAAAATAGTGCATCAATCCTAAATCCTTCATTTCAAACTCACTCATCATGGCAGCCTTAAATTCATCTTTCAACTTGGAACTACTACCCATATAAATCAAATCATCAACATACAAACAAACAAGCAAAATATCATTACCTTCTTTCTTGAAGTATAGGGTAGGTTCACTTTTGCTTCTCTTGAAGCCACTCTACTGAAAGTATCCATCAATCCTAGAGTACCATGCTCTAGGTGCTTGTTTAAGGCCATACAATGCCTTCTTCAACCTGTAGACATGTTCTTCTTTACCTTTCACCTCAAAACCTTGAGGTTGTTGTACATACACTTCCTCATCTAAGTACCCATTCAAGAAGGCACTTTTTACATCTAAGTGATGTACAATCCACTGCTTTTGGGCAGCCAAAGCAAGTACCATCCTTACTATTTCTTGTCTAGCTACAAGAGAAAAAGTTTCTTCATAGTCAATTCCATACCTTTGTGTGAATCCTTTAGCTACAAGTCTAGCCTTGTGTCTTTCAATGTTGCCATCATTGTTATACTTAGTCTTATAGACCCACTTAGAACCCACATGTTTCTTTCCCTTGGGCAGTTCTACAAGCTCCCAAGTGTCATTCTTCTCAATGGAATTGATCTCCTCTTGCATTGCTTGCATCCAAACACCATTAGTACAAGCTTCTTCATAACAAGAAGGTTCAAAATCAGCAATAATCATCAAAGCATAATTAACAACATCTCCTTTTGGCTCACCTTCATCTTCATCACCATACATGTGCATCTTCTCAAGCCTTTGAACAACTTGGTCAATTTCTTGAGCTTGGCTTCTAGTAAGTCTTCTATGGAAATTGTTGTCCAAAACCTGAGTAGGAGGATGAATTTGAAGTGCCTTTTTCCCCCTTTTTGTCTTCATAACATCTGAAAATATGTTTGGAGAATCATCACTTGAAGAGGGACTAGAACTGCTTTGTTTGGGACTGTTTGAAGAGCTGGTTGGTGGACTTGGTGGGACTGATTTTAAACTGGGCTGCACATTAGAAGAACTGGGCTGCACATTAGAAGAACTTCCACCACTGCTGCCATCATCAACATAAAGTTTTTGATGACCATATACTCCCCCTTCATCAAAAATCACATCTCTAGACACCACCACTTTGTGAGTTTTTGGGTTATAAAGCCTATAGGCCTTAGTATTTTCATAGTAGCCAATAAATATACATGCTTCACTCTTAGGATCAAGCTTCTTCCTAAGTTCATCAGCCACATGTGCATAAGCCAAACAACCAAAAACTTTGAAGTGGTTAACATTGGGCTTCTTTTCATACCATACCTCATAAGGAGTCATCTTCTCCAATGAGCTAGTGGGACTCCTATTCAAGTATGTAGACTATTGTATGGACTGCATCAGCCCAATACATATTGGTAAGTCTCTTAGTTTACAACATACTTCTTGCCATCTCAACAACTATCCTATTTTTCCTTTCTACCACTCCATTCTGCTGTGGAGTATAGGAAGTTGTGAATTACCTTTTAATGCCAACATTCTTGCAAAATTGTTTAAACTCATTAGAACAGAATTCACCACCATTGTCTATCCTTAAACATTTAATGTTGCAGCCACTCTGATTCTCAACAAAAGATTTAAATTCCTTGAAACAATCAAATGCTTCATCCTTATGCTTCAAAAAATACACCCAACACATTCTAGAAAAATCATCAATAAATGTAAGAAAGTAAGAGTTGTTACCCAAGATTTTGGTTTGCATAGGCCCACAAATATCAGAATGGACCAATTGGAGTGGGTATGAGGCCCTCCATGCTTTCCCTTTAGGAAAATTCTGCCTTGCATGCTTGCCCATTGCACACCCCTCACAAACACTTTTATGTTCTTGCACTTTTGGTAACCCATAAACCATCTCTTGGGAAGTTAATAACTTCAAACTAGTGAAGTTCAAGTGGCCATATCTAAGATGCCACAACCAACTCTTATCTTCTACAACAACATTAGCAAGGCTGCTCCCTTGACCTCCAAAATTTAAAGGAAATAACCTATTGCTGGTCATAGGGACTATTGTAACAATCCTATTGCTATTGTTCTTATCATAGATGGTGCATTTCTTATCATCAAAGACTACCCTGTAGTTCTTTTCACATAGCTGCCCTACACTTAACAAATTATGTTTCAAATTTGGTGTGTAATAGATATCATGAACATGTTTCTTACCTTCTTTTGTGTTCACTTCCATTACACCTTTGGCAGCCACCTCCAAAGCCTTGTCATCTCCAAGTTTGATCTTGGACTTGAAGGACTCATCCATGGAAGCAAGAAGCTCCCCATTTCCTATCATATGATTGGAGCAACCAGAATCAAGTATCCAAGTCTCTTGAAGATTCTTATCAGCCTTATTATATGATAAGAATAGATTTTGAACAATAGACTCTTCTTCACCATAGTGGGCTATCCTATTTTCTTTTCCAACCTTCTATCTACATTCTCTCTCATAATGCCCATACTTGTTGCAATGGTAACATTGCACATTCCTCTTATCATTTCTACCTCTACCTCTACCTGCTGCTCCTCCTCTTCTACCACCTCTTCCTCTTGAAGAATTTTGATTTTGGCCTCTTCCTTGGCCATTTCCATGTCCACTAGAGCTTGCTCCATCACCCTTTGAAATTGTAGCTTTAGAAGCAAATGCCTTCTCATCAACTGCAGTAATAGTTTCCCCTAGCCTCTCCTCATGAGACATAAGAGATCCTATCAAATTATCAAACTCAAGAGTAGACAAATATTTACTCTCCTCAATAATAATGGCTACATGATTCCACTTTGGGGTAAGTGTTCTCAACACTTTCTTAACAACAACCACTTTATCCAGTGCTTCTCCAAGAGTTGCCATTTTATTGACAACAACCTTTACCCTTACACAATAATCACCAACACTCTCAACCTCTTGCATTCTCAAATTTTCAAACTCTCTTCTAAGAGTTTGCAGCTTCACTTGCTTGACTTGGTCACTCCCTTGGTAACCATATTGTAAGGCCTTCCATGCATCAACAACTATTTTACAACCTACTATTCTTGGAAAAATACTTTTCTCCAATGCAGATTGGAGATGGTAAAGAGCCAAGCAATTCTTCTTCTGAGCTTCCTTCTTTGTTGTTCTATCTACTGCTGCAAGTGTGCTCCAATATGCTGGTTCTATGTACCCATATTCTACAATATCCCATAGACCTTTTCCCATCAGCAAGGTCTTCATCTTAATGCTCCAGTATTCATAATCAGCTCCATCAAACTCAGGGATTGGCAACGAGTTAGTGTTGTTGGCCATTACACCCAACAAACAATGTTCCTACAAAAAATCTTACAAACAACTTGATAAACTATTAGCAAGACCACAGGTGACTCTAACCCTCCAACCGAACCTCGCTCTGATACCAAATGAAGTTTTTTGACCCAACACTTTTTCCAAGAGCACTAAAATCGATAAAACAAAAAGTATTCAGAATTCCATGAAAATTTTAGGGTAAATTCTACTCAATAATGGGTACTCAAAAAACTTTATTTCATGGAAAAATACCAACTACAGAAAAATTTATGAGGTCTGCAATGCGTTCTGAAATCTGGGTAGAAAAGACTAAAAACCATTTTTCAGAGGTGAAAATGAAGTGCTTAACATATGTGAAATGGGGCATGTGATATATGGATGGAAATTTCTTGGTAAGAGATTTCCAATGGTGTATCACATTCAACAACCGGAGCAACACAAAAAGAAATATTAAGCTCCAAAGTAGGTTGTTCAGATTTTTTGTAAAATCTGGACTGCACCATACAAGAAAACGCAGCAGGCTGGAAAAAATGGATTTTTCACCTTCAATTCATGTTTTCACACACTCCAAACTTGTACAATGCAATAGTAATGATATTAATCTATCTTGGAACTCAAACCTAAAGAATCTATGGCAGTTACAAACAAGGTAACAGTTCAAGACTGTTACAACTGCAATATTCCTACACCTACACTTGTACAAAACTGTTACAAAGTGGTTACATATTCTCTTGTGCCTTCTAATACGAAAATGCACACATGTCAGCATCATTTTCCAACATTCTCCCCCTTGATGTTGAAAGGGATCACAAGACTATTTCTCAGTTTAATAAATTGAGCTTTAGCAATACCTTTAGTGAAAATATCAGCCAACTGATCATGGGTGTTGCAATACCTCTACTCAACTAATTTATTTTCCACCATATCACGAATGAAATGGTACTTCATGTCAAAATACATATATATTCTATGGTGGATAGGGTTCTTTTCCAATTGTATGACATTCAAATTTTCACAAAAAATGTAGTAGGACCATCTGGTTTCTCACCTATCTCCTCCAATACTTTCTTGAGCCATAAGGCCTGAGCATTGGATGAAGTGACAACAATGTATCAGCCTCTGTTTAGGATAGTGCTACTGATCCTTTCTTCCTTGATCTCCAAGTGATCATCCTAGATCCAAGAGAAAAATAATTATCGAATGTAGACTTTTGGTCAACCAAGTTGCTACCCCAATCTGAGTTACTGAAACCAACTAGCTCCATCTCTTCAGTAGGATAGTAATGTATGCCAAAGTCAACAGTACCTTTAACATACCTCAAAATTCACTTTAGAGTATTCAAATGCAAGAGATATGGCTCACTCATATACCTAGAAATAAGTGAGACAACATATGCAGTATCTAGTTTAGTATTTGTGAGAAACATCAAGCTCCCAACAATGCTCCTATAATTGGCCACATTCACCTTTTCAACCCCATCATATTTGCATAGCAATTCACCATGAGCAAAGGGAGCAGGGACTAGTTTGTAACTATCCATGCCATACATTTTCAGTATATCCTTGGCATATTTAGTTTGAAAAATAAATATTTTATCCTTACTTTGATGCACCTCCATACCAATAAAATAGTGCATCAATCCTACATCCTTCATTTCAAACTCACTCATCATGCCAACCTTAAATTCATCTTTCATCTTGGAACTACTACCCATATAAATCAAATCATCAACATACAAATAAACAAGCAAAATATCATTACCTTCTTTCTTGAAGTATAGGGTAGGTTCACTTTTGCTTCTCTTGAAGCCACTCTATTGAAACTATACATCAATCCTAGAGTACCATTCTCTAGGTGCTTTTTTAAGGCTATACAATGCCTTCTTCAACCTGTAGACATGTTCTTATTTACCTTTCACCTTAAAACCTTGAGGTTGTTGTACATACACTTCCTCATCCAAGTACCCATTCAAGAAGACACTTTTTACATCTAAGTGATGTACAGTCCACTGCTTTTGGGTAGACAAATCAAGTGCCATCCTTACTATTTCTTGTCTAACTACAATAGCAAAATTTTCTTCATAGTCAATTCCATACCTTTTTGTGAATCCTTTAACTACAAGTCTAGCCTTGTGTGTTTCAATTCTGCCATCACTGTTATACTTAGGCTTATAGATCCACTTAGAACCCACATGTTTCTTTCCCTTGGGCAGTTCTACAAGCTTCCAAGTATCATTCTTCTCAATGGAATTTATCTCCTCTTGCATTGCTTGTGTCCAAACACCATTAGTACAAGTTTCATCATAACAAGAAGGTTCAAAATCAGAAACATTCAATAAAGCATAATTAACATCTCTTTTTGGCTCACCTTCATCTTCATCATCATACATGTGCATCTTCTCAAGCCTTTGAATGACTTGGTCAATTTCTTAAGCTCGAATTCTATTAAGTCTTCTATGGAAATTATTGTCCAAAACCTGAGTATGAGTATGAATTTGAAGTACCTTTTTCCCCCTTTTTTTCTTCACAATATTTGAAAATGTCTTTGGAGAATCATCACTTGAAGAGGGACTAAAACTGGTTTGTTTAGGACTGTTTGAAGAGCTGGTTGGTTGACTTGGTGGGATTGATTTTAAATTGGACTGCATGTTAGAAGAACTGTGTTGTAAATTAAAATAACTTCCACCACTACTGTCATCATCAACATAAAGTATTTTATGACCATATACTCCCCCTTCGTCAAAAATCACATCTCTAGACACCACCACTTTGTGATTTTGTGGGTTATAAAGCCTATAGGCCTTACTCTTTTCATAGTAGCCAATAAATATACATACTTCACTATTAGGATCAAAATATTCCTAAGTTCATCAACCACATGTACATAACCCAAATAACCAAAAACTTTTAAGTGGTTAACATTGGGCTTCTTTTCATACCATACCTCCTAAGGAGTCATCTTCTCCAATAAGCTAGTGGGACTTCTATTCAGTATGTAGACTATTGTACGGATTGCATCAACCCAATACATATTGGTAAGTCTCTTATTTTACAACATACTTCTTGTCATCTCAACAACTATCCTATTTTTCCTTTCTGCCACTCCATTTTGCTATGGAATATAGGATATTGTGAATTACATTTTAATGCCAACATTCTTGCAAAATTGTTTAAACTCATTAGAACAGAATTCACCACCATTTTTTGTTCTTAAAAATTTAATGTTGCAGCCACTCTAATTCTCAAAAAAATATTTAAATTCCTTAAAAGAATCAAATGCTTCATCCTTATGCTTCAAAAAATACACCCAACACATTCTAGAAAAATCATTAATAGATGTTAGAAAGTAAGAGTTGTTACCCAAGCTTTTGGTTTGCATAGGACCACAAATATCAGAATGGACCAATTGGAGTGGGTATGATGCCCTCCATGATTTCTCTTTAGGAAAATTCTGCCTTGCATGCTTGTCCATTGCACACCCCTCACAAACACTTTTATGTTCTTGCACTTTTTGTAACCCATAAACCATCTCTTGGGAAGTTAATAACTTTAAACTAGTTAAGTTCAAGTGGTCATATCTAAGATGCCACAACCAGCTCTTATCTTCTACAACAACATTAGCAAGGCTGCTCCCTTGATATCCAAACTTTAAATGAGACAACCGACTACTGGTCATAGGTACTGTTGTAACAATCCTATTGCTCTTGTTCTTATTATAGATGGTGTATTTCTTATCATCAAAGACTACCCTATAGTTCTTTTCATATAGCTGCCCTACACTTAACAAATTATGTTTCAAATTTGATGTGTAATAGATATCATGAACATGTTTCTTACCTTTTTTGTGTTCACTTTCATTACACCTTTGGAAACCACATCCAAAGCCTTGTCATCTCCAAGTTTGATCTTGGACTTGAAGGGCGCATCCATGGAAGCAAGAAGCTTCCCATTTCCTATCATATGATTAGAGAAACCAGAACCAAGTATCCAAGTCTCTTGAATATTATTATCAGCCTTATTAAATGATAAGAACATATTTTGAACACCAGACTCTTCTTCACCATAGTGGGCTATCCTATTTTAGTTTCAATACTTCTATCTACATTCTCTCTCATAATGCTCATACTTCTTGCAATGGTAACATTGCACATTACTCTTATCATTTCTACCTCTGCCTCTACCTGCTTCTCCTCTTCTACTACCTCTTCCTCTTAAAGAATTTTGATTTTGGCCTCTTCCTTGGTGATTTTAATTTCCACTAGAGCTTGTTCTATCACCCTTTGAAATTGTAGCTTTAGAAGTAAATGTCTTCTCATTAATTGTAGTAATAGTTTCCCCTAGCCTCTCCTCATGAGACATAAGAGATCCTATCAAATTATCAAACTCTAGAGTAGATAGCTATTTACTCTCCTAAATAATAATGGCTACATGATTCCAATTTGGGGTAAGTTTTCTCAACACTTTCTTAACAACAACCACTTTTTCCAGTGCTTCCCCAAGAGTTGCCATTTTCTTGACAACAACCTTTACCCTTACACAATAATCACCAACACTCTCAACCTCTTGCATTCTCAATTTTTCAAACTCTCTTCTAAGAGTTTGCATCTTCACTTTATTGAATTTATCACTCCCTTGGTAACCATATTTTAAGATCTTCTATGCATCAGCAACTATTTTATAGCCTGCTATTATTGGAAAAGTACTTTTTCTTCAATGCAGATTGGAGATGGTAAAGAGCCAAGAAATTCTTCTTCTAAGCTTCCTTCTTTGTTGTTCTATGTGCTGCTACAAGTGTGTTTCAATCTGATAATATATGTATCCATATTCTAAAATATCCCACAGACCTTTTCCCATCCGCAATATCTTTATCTTAATGCTCCAGTATTCATAATTAGCTCCATTAAACTCAGGGATTGGTAACGAGTTAGTGTTGTTGGCCATTACACCCAACAAACAATGTTCCTGCAAAAAATATTACAAACAAATTGATAAACTGTTAGCAAGACTACAGGTAACTCTGACCCTCCAACCGAACCTCGTTTTGATACCAAATGAAGTTTTTTGACCCAACACTTTTTCCCGAGAGAACTAAAATCGTTAACAAAAAAACTATTATGAATTCCATGAAAATTTCAAGGTACATTCTACTCAATAATGGGTACTCAAAAAAAATATTTCATAAAAAAAATTCCAACTACAAAAAACGTTATGAGGTCTGCAATGCGTTCTAAATTTTGGGTAAAAAATACTAAAAAATATTTTTCAAATGTGAAAATGAAGTGCTTAACATATGTGAAATGGGACATGTGATATATGGATGGAAATTTCTTGGTAAGAGCTTTCCAATGGTGTATCACATTCAAAAACCAGAGCAACACAAAAAGAAATATTAAGCTCCAAAGTAGGTTGTTCAGAATTTTTTGTAAAATCTAGACTGCACCATACAAGAAAATGCAGCAGGCTGGAAAAAATAGATTTTTCACCTTCAATTTGCTTTTTCACACACTCCAAACTTGTACAATGCAATAGTAATGATATTAATTTATCTTAGAACTCAAACCTAAAGAATCTATGGTAGTTACAAATAAGGTAACTGCAATATTTCTACATCTACATCTACACTTGTATAAAACTATTACAAAGTGGTTACATATCTTCTAATCTAAAAATGTACACATGTCAGCATCATTTTCCAATAGTCTAAGTTAGAGATAAGCAGAACAACGAATATGTGACAAGTTCGATCCAGGTAGCAAATGTTACACCAAAAGTGATTATTAAGGATTTGATGATTGAGCATGATATAATGGTTCTTAAAAGTAGAGGGTTAATATGTAAGTTTCATAGATCATGGCGAGGGTTTTTGGAGATTCAAAATTGGATAAAGTGGAAGTGAGGATAAATTCAAATTACTTTATGACTTTTCTTCCTAAAGTTTTTTTTCTCATCATCTTTTCTAGTTCAAAAATTAGGTATAAAATAATGGTTGGTGGCCCATGGTTTAGGGGAAGAGATTCACTTTATTTGAGACCATGGAATGAATTTTTTTGTTGATAAAAAAACTATTAAGAAGCTTCTAGTATGGGTTAGGCTTTTTGGACTTCCATATCAACTTATAAATAAGGATGTTTTAAAGAATACTGGAAATACCCTATGGTAATTCATCAAGGAAGGACTAACTAATAAGGAGTGAAATTATTCTATATATACTCGTATATGTGTTGCTATGGATATTTTAAAATCTTTGCCACAACCCATTAATATTAAATCTAAATCAAGAGAATGGAATCAACAAGTAGATTATGAAAATTTTCATTTTGTTGCCACAATTGTTAAGATATTGGACACATGGCAAGAGTTTACAAAGTAAAAAATATGAAGAAAGAGACAAAACATTCTAGCCATGAGATAAACTATAAGATGAAGCAGAGTTTGCAAAGTAAAAAATATGAAGAAAGAGACAAAAAATTCTAGCCATGAGATAAACTTCAATATGAAGCAATAAAATCATACAGTGATAGAAGCTAGATCATAACAAGGATATTCCACTCTGAAAGAAGAGGTAATAAAAGCCCATATACAAGATATTTTGGCAATTTTATAAATAATTAAAGGTTCAAAAGAAGATGTGGAGATAAATCCTAAAATAAAGACAATAAAAGAGGTCAATTTTATTCCAAGTAAATCATCTTCATTTTTCTCAAGTAGTATAAAATCCTCTTTAGGTAATAAAAGTGAAAGGCGTGAATATGTTATCCATTTAAGGGTAGCATAATAAATAAATGAGGATGGAGGAAACCCATAACAATTTAGGTTTTCTAAGGAATAATAAGAAAATTGCTACATAAGTGCATTCTTGCACTTTAGGGTTTCAGGGAAACATAAAGAAGATTGTGCTTTTGAGGTTATTCCTTGCACTTCAGATCCTTCATAACAAGACAAACCTAAATATGATAAGTCTTACTATGAGAATTATGATAATATTGAAGATATTGATGAAGATGAAAGTATTTTTGGGAATGGAAAAAAGAGATGAAGATCCAAGAAACAAAAACAAAGAGACAAAAGAAACCCCGAGGGATATTAATATTGGAAAACAAAAGCAAATATCACAAGTGCTAAAAAGAAGTGGGGCTAAACCCACAAATAAAAATAAAAATAATATATTGGAATATTAGGGGAATGAATAAGAACCCTAAAAAAAGGTATTAAGAAATTGTGAGGTTTTTATAGACAAGATATTTATAGATATAAAAGTTGGGCAACAAATATTTTAGCCATTCATGGTGTTGAATTTTATCTTGATAGAATTTAAATTTTAGAAGGCATCTGATATAAAAGGAGTTGATTGCGGAAACTTAGTAGTTAGTAGTTTGAGGAAGATGGAGAATGCCTTTGATAGAAAGGCAAGATAAGAGTATCTTTGATAGAAAGAAAAATTTGGATATGCTTAATTAACTTGTTAGAAATATAATGAAAGCAATGTAATGCTTTGTTTTTGTAATGGAAGTGGCCCCCAATAGAAGCCACACATAGCTTAATAATAATAAAAAAAAAAACTAAAAGAAAAAAGTCCCAATCTGAAAAAATATTTCAATGCCATGTTATTATCCTTGTTTTGATAGATAAGGTAAGCAAAGTGAAGCTATCTTTTGTGAAGAACACATGTTTAATATCATTTGAAATATAAATTTTTTTTAATTATAAATAAATAAAGTTTGTTTAGTATACATTAAAAGTTAAATATTAAAATATAATTTTTTGGGTGGGTTTACACTTTTCAAATTTGTTGTTCCCAAGCCCTTCTTGAACGGGTTTTTAATTTTTATTTTATTTTTTGGGATTGGTGCCAATTTTTGTGTTTGTAAAAGAACCATTTGTAAAATGTTTGGGGTTCCTTTCAAAACCTCTTTTCAACCAATCAAAAAAATATTAAATTTTTATTTTTAATTGAAAATTAATAATTTAAAAATAAAATATTTATTATTTTAGAACATAAAAAATGAAATTATTAAATTTATAATAATATTTATTAATTTTGAAGTTATAAATATTTTAAAACCATTAATATTATTTTTTTTATTTGGTTATTTTAAGAAACCCCTGCGACCAACTCACAGGGTTGGCCAATCTCCTCCCAAACATGATCCCTCTAATGTTGAGAGCTATGCTTATCAATAGGGAATTAAACACACAACCACCACACACATAGCCCCTCACAAGCTCACCCACACCATAGTTTGAACCTTGGACCTCCCAAAGAAGAGCCAAAGCTCGAATCGTTGCACTATCCCCCTAGGACAAACCAGTAATATTTTAATAAATATTTTATCTTAATTTTAATTATTTATTTAAATTGTAAATATCAAAATTTAAGTAGGTTCGAGTCAAGAGTGAGTGCGATTTGGGAGTAATTGCAAGTTGGATGCAATTCACACTAGATAACATGGAAGTGAAGTTATATTTGAAAGCTTTAATGGGAAGTTAGGATACCCTAGCTAAAAGTATGGATGCCTAAGTTGGAGATAAGAGGAAGAACGAATAAATGTCAAATTCAAACTGGGAATAATTATTACATCACAAGTGATTATTATAAATGATATGATCAAGCATAATATAATGATTCTTAATAGTAGAGGTTTAATGTGTAAGTTCCATGGATATTGGCCAAGGTTTTCAAATATTTAAAATTGGATCAAGTGGACATGGGGATTGAATTCAAATTATTTTATGACTCTTCTTCTTAAAGGTTTTTCCTCATATTTTTTGTGGATCAAGGGTAAATTAATGGGTGGTATTCCATGGTTTATGGGGAGAGATACCATTTGTTTAACTCTATGGAATGAGAACTTTTCTATTATGACATAAACTATTAAAAATCTTTGAGTGTATTTTTGAAGAATATTTGAAATACCCTAGGGAAATTCATCAAGGAGCAATCAACTATTAAAGAGCAAAAGTACACATGCTATATATATTTGGATATGTGTTGTTATGGATATTTAAAATATTTTGCTATAATCTATTAAGATTAAATTTGAATCAAGATAATGGGATCAATCACTAGATTATGAAAATATTTCATTTTGATGCTACAGTTGTTATGAGACTAGATGCATGGCAAGAGATTCAAAATTGAAGATGATGAAGAAAGAGACATAAAATTTTGTTCATGAGACAAACTTTAATATGAAGCAAGAAAATTATACTATAACAAAAGCTTAATTAAATCAAGGGTATTCCACCCCAAACGAAGAGGCAAATAAAGAAGAAATAAAATAGGATATATGGGATTAGAAAGTACAATGTGCAAGTTTAATTCAAAAGGAATTAAAGGTGCAAAGGAATGTGTGGAGGAAATATTTAAATTAAATATGGCAAAAGAGATCAAGTCTATTCTAGATAAATTTACTTTAAATTAATCAAGTAGTATAGAATCCTCTTCTAGTAATAGAAATGAAAGTAGTGTAGAGGTTAACCCTTTCATTTAAGGTTTCAAGAGAAACATAATAAGGAAATGAGGATGTAGAAAATCCATAGAAATTTAATGTTTTTAAGGTAACATAAGAAGTTAATTGCTACAAAGAAACATTCTTTCCCTTTAAGGTTTTTCAAGGTAACATAAAGAAGAAAGTGCTTTTAAGGTTATTCCTTGAACTTCAAATCCTTCAAAGAAAGATAAACCTATAGATGATAACTCTCATTATGAAGAGATTTATGAATATGAAAGTACTGGTGGGAATAAAAAGAGAAAGGAAGACCCAAGAAGCAAAAACAAAGAGAAAATAAACTTGGAGGGATATTGATAAGGAAAACCAAGAGTAAATATTACAAGTGTTAACAAGAAGTAGGCTAAACCCACAAATAAAAGTGGATGATAAAAATGATATCTTGGAATATAAGGGGCATGAATAAGACCCCTAAAAAAATGTATTATGGAATTCACACATGTTTAGATAACATATTTACAGAAATGAAAACTAGGTCATAAATATTTTAGTCATTCTCAATGTTGATTTTCATCTTAGCAAAATTTAAATTTTAAAAGGTGATTGAGTGAGTCAGATTCTATCTCTTGATAAAAATATTATTAAGGAGTTGATTGTCAAAATGTGGTAGTTTGAGGTAAATGACAAATCTCTTTGATAAAAATGCAAATGAAGAATATTTTTGATAAAATGTCAAGTTGGATATGATTTAATTAACCTAATAGCAATGTAACAAGAACAATATCATATTTTTTTAATTTAAATGGGAGTGGGCCCCCATAGAAGCCACACATAGCTAATTAAAAAAACTAAAATTATTAATTTTTAATTGATTATATGGGATTGCAATGGGCTCCATCCATCTTACATCTAACCACATAGTGGTATTATAATAGCATGGAAATTATACATGTATAGCTTAACAAGATTTGAACTTGGCCTTTCCTTAAAAGTTGAACAATTTAAATAGTAAACCTAATTATAAATGGGTGCTAATTTAATAAATATAATAGAAAATCCAGAGGATAAATTTTAATTGAAGATAATAATTAGCTTACAAAGAGCCCACATGCTTTAATTAATGTAAATATGATGAAATACATAATACTAATAATTACAAATAAATATAATAAATGTAAAAATGTGAAACCTAATTCAACATCATAAAGTAATTACAATTAAATGATGATATGACTCCACATCATGATTCTCATGAAGCTTGTTTTTATTGACATTGTTTATATAAATGATTGTAAAAGGTAATTATTTTTTTAATGTTTTTCTAACATGTTATAATTCATACATATTTTTTTTATTGGTATAGGGGTTTTGAAAGGATCTCGTAACCTTTTACAATGATGGAGGCAAACCGAGGAACACTTCAAAAAAACTAAGACTCAAAAAACATAGGCCTCCTGAGACCAAAAAATGAAGCCCTCTCCGGGACACTAGGGAGGAGAAGAGGCCCACGCAGGGGCTGGGGATAAATGACTTCTCATAAACCCATGCAAGGGCCGTGGTAAAAACCAAAAATATCCAAAAATGAAAAAGGTAGCCTCCACAGGCCACAAAGGAGAAACAAACTCAAAATTACATGCAAGAACAACAACTAAGGAAACTAGTAACAGACCCACATAGGAGACTTGAAAATAGAAAATATAAGATAAAATCCCACTTAGGGAAAACTAGGACTAGCAAAAAACTAGATATTCATCTGGCCGACAACATCATGAACATTAGCCCCCACCAGACTCTTGAACTCCTCCAGGATCTCAAATTGATCCTTGTACTCATCCAATAGGGTCTTAGCCTAAGAAATCAAGGAAGACGTCATCTTGGCTGCTCTCCCTAAGTCCTTCATTATGTCATGGAGGTCTTGGAGGTGAAGATATTGGACCAGCAGGAAATATTGGAAGCCAAAAGGAGAGGTGGTTTCATGGAGGTGCCCTCAAGATGATGGATTTTCTTGGGGGTAGTCTCCTCCTTCACCTAAAAATATAGAGATCTGTTAGAGGTATCATTATCAACAACAATAGGTGCCTTACGCTTACTACTATTTGATTTGATTCTGTTGGAGCATTGGATGCTCGGTGTACCATCCATATTGGTATCAAAATCCAACATCCATTGAGTTCTTGGGAATACTGAGGTGTCGCCACCAACTACTCCAATGTCATCCGTAGGTTCCAACACCACCGCTTCCACAACCCTTCGATTTTGACACTCTAGAATGTAGTGGTACAGTAGTAGGTGCAAACCTTGATATAGAGGGAGATAAGAACCTCCTCGCTTGATGTTGAGAATTGAACATTCAACAGATCGAAAGAGATACTCCAAAATGTTAATAGTCTTCTTCCTCCATAAATGGTTGAGGAAATCGAGGTGAAAAATTCATAGCACTGCACCAGGACTGTCCAAAGTGAAATATTGGAGGATAGTCACCATTACCACATCTCACATCTTTTGGATATAGTCATAAAGGATGCCATCTTTATCCCTAGCTAAGGATTCACCATGATCCTAAAAGAGGGTCAACTTGCCCTGGAGCGAGTGCTTCTCACGATTTATGATCTCTCCTTCATTTCAGATCCCCATTATTTTAGCAAGAATATCCATAGTGATAGTAAATATTAAGCCATTGACGACAACATGGCCTCCATCCCACGAATAAACAAACTCAAGGGACATATCAAGGTCATGGCCTTGGAATAATTAGAGGAAATTTAGCATGCCATGATTGCAAAAAATGTCCTTGATAAAGGCAATCAAATGGAGGGTGGTAAGGTTCAACTTTAGCCATCACAACAAATCCAGGCCAGAGAGAAGGGAAATTAGGGGAATGCATAAAAAAAATTGTACAAAGAAAGAGAGATAACATCACAATGTATCCATGAATATTAAATAAAAATACTAGGGACTCTACCTTGGCCCAACTCCACAAGCGATGGCACAAAAAATGCATGCCACACTCCAAAATTGCATGAAACATGATTGAACACAGAGTGGAAGAGAACAACATGAATGGTATGACACTTGTAGCAAAGATCCAATGGGAAGGCCAGACCAAAAAATAGAAAGCTCTGGAAAATAAAAACCTTCATTTGACTGACCAGCTTTGGATTCAGAGGTAAATATTATCAACACCTTTGATGGAGAATTCCACTGATAGTTTTTAGGATTGGACATACAGTTACGAGAGGTAACTAGATGGTGATTACCAAACCTCAAGGCACAAGGATAAAATAAAATGGGGGGGTTGGGAAAAGCACCACAAATTATGATGGAGAATGAGGATCAGAACACCACAGTAGTTTCCACAAGTGAATGATTTTAAGGAACATCATGTTGATGACGAGGAAAACCAGAGAGCCAAATTCGCCTCATCATCACCTGATGTGGACATGCCACAAGGTCCCACCAACATCCTCTTTGATGGGATAGTGGTTGATAACATGTCCAGACATGTGGCTCGCATCGAGGAACCTATTGTCCTTTTATCTGTATCTATCATGTGAAATATCACCCTCTAAATGACTTCAACACCTTTATTTTGTACTACCACAATGATGGTAAGGATGATATACATGTGAAAATTCTAAGAAAAATGGCTCCCCTTAGTGCGACTAGTCAAAAAATGAAGGTGTGCATTAATCCATGTGTAATTATAGTACTAAAACCCTTTAGTCTTGTTTTTCATGGACTTAAATAGCATTGATGTTGATAAGAGTTAAAGGAAAATCTCACTTCCAAATGGTGAGACTCTGCTCAAAAATTCCCATATTAGCTATGATATTGGTTGCACGATTTCCTTCACGGTAAAAATGGTTAAAAGTAACACTTGTGAAGGATTGCATAAGCCACTTGATATTAGATATCATGTTTATGATGTTCCAAGAAACAAACTAGGAATCTGAGAGTAAACACTGAATGATATTTTTAGAGTCACCTTCGATCATCACATTAGAACACTGCATGTTGTGAAGGAGGACAATGCCTTGGTGAAGGACCCGAGCTTTCATGATATTATTGAGCTGTTGTCCTAAACTCTCAACAAATGCCATCATGATATTACCAGTGTGATCTCTTATGATTCCATGAGCTCCAACAGGCCTAGGATTTCCTTTGGTGGCTCTATAGAAATTCAATTTGAGAAAACCTATAGAAGGAGACCAAATGACCTGAGATCAAGCAACCTTAGAGGGTTAGGAACAAAAATTGCAACTGGGAATCTTAAAACATAAGGCCAACATAACTTTAGCATTGGGTTTAGATTCACCATCATCATGAGTAATGGAAAAATTCTCAGTAGCAGCATGGAGGATTTTGGAAAGCACGTAATAGGCATCATATTTTATATCATTAAAAGCGAAGGAATTATTTTTGTGCTAAACCCCCCAAAGTAAGTGGGGTAGATAGAAGGACCAAAATGTTTTGAGGTGAGAGCCTTTTAAAGGATTGAACCATTGAACACACATATCACTGAGGAAGATGAGCCGAACCCAAGCAATGCCAATAGAGCAGAACATGGATGAAAGAATGGAATGGGAGAAGGGGTAAGACAGGAAGAGATGATGGGTAGACTCGTAATCCTGGAGACATAGATAAAAATGATTAATTAAGGAAAATCCATGATGATGGAGGTTCAGGATGGTGAGGATCCTATCCTGAACTACTAACCAGAAAAAGAAACTTACTTTGGGGGTGAGATGTTTTTTCCAAATGAGCGAGGAAGGAAACCAAGGAGGGGAAGGGTTCTTTGTGAGGGTCTAAGAAGACTTGATAGTGAAAATGCAATTGGTGGTGGGAGGTCACATGATAGTATCCTTGGAGGGAAGGCTAGGAATGATGCAAATATACAATAGATTGGATAGAACATAAGCATCTTGACACTGCTCACTAGACAGACCAACAACGTGGATCAACTTCCAAGAATTATTGTTATGGTGAAATAAATGGCATACCTTAGTACTGAATAGTGAGTTAGTGATAGGTTTTAGGTATATGAGGTCTGCACGATCCTATAGGGGCTAGTCACTAGGCCAGAATCCTTCCAAAATATGATCTTTACACTATTGCCTAATTTCTAGTGGATGCCTCTCCTGAGAATCTCCTTAGAATTAAGAATGAAATTCCAAACTGTCAAACCATATATGGGAGAATGGTCCTCCAAAAAATTGTTATTATGCCAGAGGTATTTCCCTTTCATTATGGAAACCCATAAGGAGTTCTCATTGGTAATAACTCTCCATCCTTTCTTGGAAATGAGGGATAGATTCATATTGCAGACCTTTCAAATTCCAATGCCACCATGATCCTTTTATGAGAAAACATGATCCCATGCAACCAAGTGGATGCATTGCTTCAAATTTAACCCAGAACATAGAAAATTCCTTTGGAGTTGCTCAATTTTGTTCCATATTTTAGGCAGAATCCAAAATATGGAGAGGAAGAAAATTTAGATTCTTTGGAGGGTGGATTTAACGAGGGTGACCTTACCTGCCTAATTAAGAAGGCTTCCTTTCCAGCTAGCCATTTTTTTTAAATGCAATCAATGATAGAATTCCAAAGAGACTTTTTTGAGGGACCTTCAAAGAGAGGGAATCTTAAATAAGTGGTAGGGAGCTCAGCGATGGTGCACTCGAGGATAGCAGCAATGTAGTCTTGGCATCTGGCAAGGGTGTTAATGAAGTAGATCTTTTGCAAAAATTAAATTTCTGACCAGTAGCAGCCTCAAAGGAAAGGAGATTGATTTAATAGAGTGGGATTGGGGAACATAGGTGAGGGCATCCAGGATAGTATCATCAACAAACTACTGATGGAATATTTTTGGGAGGAAGGACATAGGTTTAAAACTAGAGATGTCTCCTTTGGAACACATAGTGCTGAGGGTTCTTCCTAAAGCTTCAGCTACAATGATGAAGAGGAATCGAGAGAAGGGGTCATCCTGTCTTAGACCTTTGAAGCTCTTGAAATGTATTGTAGGAGAACCATTTACTAGAATAGAAAAATTGGTGGTAGAAGTACATTCTTTGATAGAGCAATCCACTCACAATGGAAACTAAACCTATAAATAATAAATGAACATGAAGCTCCAGGAAACTCTATCAAAAGCCTTGTTCATGTCGAGCTTCAGAAGAAAACCAACCTTGTCGTTTTTAGACACAAAATGGATAATTTCATGGATGGTGATAATGTTATCTGCAATAAGCCTCCCTTGGACAGAGCTACATTGGTTAGGAGTAATGATGGATTTGAGTCTGTTAGTCAGGGCTTTGGTAAGAATTTTGTAAAGTACATTACAAAGGCTAATAGGGCAAAAATCAATGAGGGTACGGGCCTTGTTGACCTTAGGAATGAGGGCCAAGAAAGTGGAGTTGACATATCCAAAAATATCCTTGATCCATTGCATGTACTAGATGGTAGAAACTACATCCTCACCCATAATGTCCCAGAATCGATGGAAGAAAATGGGAGGAAATCCATCAGGACCTGGGGCTTTCCCACCTTGCATGGAAAAAATAGCAGAACGGACTTCTTCATATGAGAGTGTATTGATCAATATTTGGTTATGTTCTAGAATGACCAACCATGGGATGTTCTGGAGGAGTTCCTCATATGTTTGGAAATCACACCCGGTACTAGGGCCAATCAAGTCTTCAAAAAAATTGGCGGCATCTCTGATTTTAGAGATACTTGTTGTAACTTCCCCTTTCTATTGAATGAGCTCCTTGATTTTGTTACACCCTCTGTGTCTAATGGTGGTGGCATGAAAAATTTGGGTTTTAGAATATCCTTCCTTGATCCAGGTGACCCGCGATTTTTGTTTCCATAAAGTTTTTTCACTTATGAGGATGTTGTTGAAATTGATCAGAAGGATATTTTTAGTGTCCTGAAGGGTAGGGTCAGGATTATCCGGCTGCATTAAAAGCTTTATTCTGGTAAGTTGGGACTGAATATGGTGCTTTTTTTGGAAGATGTTTCTGAAAACCTCTTTGTTCCATTTTTTTAGCTTGATTTTGATATACCGGAGTTTGTTGCTAACCTAGACAATTAGAGATCTGGAGAACTTGCAAGACAACCATAGGGAGATAAGAGATTTTATATGAGGATTTTGAAGCCACATAGATCCAAAACTGAAAGGTGAATTAAAGGGGAAAACCTGAGAGGAGTTATCTAAAAGCAGAGGATTGTGGTCAGATCCAATCCTAGGCAATGATCGTAGGATAGTATGATCAAACTTAGGGATAACATTGATTGAGATGAGAAAGCAATCAAGGAAAATTTGAATGAGTTGGTCCCATTTCCTATGGTTTCTCCATGTAAATATTTACCCCTTGATGTTAATATCCATAAGTTCGTTGTCATCCACGAATGCTGCAAAGTGGTCATATAAATTACCAGTGATTTAGGATCCCCTTTTTTTTAGTTGGGAATAGAGGGGAATTAAAGTCCCCTGCCAACATCCAAGCTTCTAAAGAGAAATCTTCCTTTATTTGACTGAGAGAATTCCATAATAGGTTCCTCCTAGACGGGTAATTGGGAGCATAGATATTTGAGATGATCCAACAACAACCATCCTTTTTGTTTAAAAATATGACATTCATGTAATTATCTACAACAGACAACAAAGTCCATTCAAATGGGTATTCAAGAAGTTTAATGTAGAATGTAAATTCAAGAATTAAAAAGCTTTTCTGGTAGCAAAGGGATATTCCTAGGTACAAGGAATTGATTTTGATGAGGTTTTCTCCCATGTTGCTAAATTAACTTCTATTAGATTTATTTTATCTATTACTATTACATTTGACCCAGAAGTAGAGTAAAAGGATGTGAAGACAACATTCCTCCATAGGGATCTAGAAGAAGAAATCTATGTCTCAACCAAAAGGTTTTATAGTAAAAGGAAAGGAAGACTTGGTATGCATGTTAAATAAATTTGTGTATGGTTTGAAACAACACTACACCCAAAAAAAGGCTTTTAATTGTGGCTAAAATACGGTGGTTTTTTACGATGGTAAAAAACCACCCTAATAGACCCTAAGAGGGTGGTTTTAAATTGCCCTCACCAAAAATTATTTTAACGACACTTAAAATATGGTGGCTATTTACAAAGGTAAAAAACTACTCTAATAGAAGTAAGAGAGAAATTTTAAACCACCCTCACCAAAAAAATATTTTATCAGTGCCTAAAATATGACGATATTTTTACAACGATAAAAAATTGCCCTAACATTCCTCTTAGTGTCACATGTTTTAAAAAAAAAAATAAGCTTTCTGCGTGAGGGAGGGAAAAAGAGAGGGGGGATAACAGAGCATGAGGTAGGGGAAAGGTGGGCCCTGAATGACCTATGGGAGGGGCATGCTCAGGGCAGCCCATAGGAGGTAGGACCAATGCACAATTATTGTTGGATCCAATGGGAATGATGTGGGGATGGCACCATCCTAAGGGAGGAGCAGGGGGAGGAGGACTTCACCCAAATGGCTAGTTTTTTCTACAATGTGAGATTTTTCTTTGGCATTTTCATTACAAATAGGTGAGACTAGAGATATCCATTTGTTTATTTTTCTTTACTTATAGTTCCTAGGCTATTCCATCTAATTCCTATTGAGGTTAATTTTGTGTTGATTCAACTACTTTTATTGTCCTTTGTGTAGAAAGTGATAGCTAAAGGGTTTTCCAAATAGCTTTGGACAACATAACTACCCATTCTTGAATAAATTGAAATATGTCTAATTCTGGTAGTTTATTTGGGATGTTTAATGATTTTGTGATGGCAGTGGTAGCTATGTTGTTTGAGGGGATTCTAGACATGTTGTTCTGCAATTTGCACTTGTAGTATTTTCTGAATTTGATTTGATTGTTAGCTAAAAATGATAAAGAATAAATGGTATTTAACATATATTTAGAATTGGAACAATGTTGATTACACCATTAATTGAATATCTTTTAGATGAATATGGGCATAAACCTCTACTTATGATTCCTATAATTTTCTTAGTCATTCTATTGGCTAAGGCTATAACACAACACCTTTTAAAACATTTATGGTTATATACCTATCAATCAAGGAAGAAATTATAAAGCAAGTGTTTACGATTTGCAATGTTTTGAAGTTTCTAACAAAAGAATAAATGGCAATTGTGTTGGCATACAACAAGACAAAGCCATATGTATATGCATACTTTTTTTTGAGAACAGCTGCTGCTATTGTTAGTGAAGGTGGCCTGCACTGCCTTTCTCTGGCTTTTGTGGCACTTCTTCATCCTCTTCATTTGTTGGATACATTGTATTTTACTTTTTGTATATGCAAATTTTCAAGATGATTTCAGCCTAAGTTCCCTGCATCTCACCTGAGACCTCTATCATATGCAATTGGTTGATGTATGTATTTCTTAGTTGTCGTTCTCATAAATTTTGGTGAGTTGCTGAATCAAAAAGTCAAAAAAATATATAGTTTTTCTGATAGAATGCTTAGGATCAAAATTCCTAAAGCTTTTTGTTTAATGTTTTGAATTGGAAATTGTCTTGCCCTAAATTCATATGCTCTTTTATTCTTATCCTTTTTCTTTGTGGATTTGGGTGCACAGTGGGTTGCTTAACGAACTTGAGTTTTGGAATTTTGCTATTTGGCCTTGGGATCCAGTGCCTTAATCCTTGTATAAACTAAACTTACATGTGAATGTCCTTGCCTTAAATCTTTGTCATATTATGGCACCTACGCTATATTTCTTATATGAAGCTTTTCATGGCACTAGAAATTGATGTAACTACCAACTTGAGATATGCATGAGAACTATCATATAATTCACATGTACAGAGGTAATTTATTACTTCATGAAAAATACTTTTTATGATAGCCAATTATAATTCTTTTAGAAAACTTTGTAGTATTGGATTATTACCATTTTATTTTATGCCCAATAGATTCCAAGAAATAAACCTTTGCATTGAGTAAAAACATTGATTAGAATGAAACTGAACTTGTGAAATTAGTGAGCCCTTAAGGGTGCTATACGAGTAACCACCCCTAAATATTTAGGCATAAAATTTGCATTAAGAAGTAATATTAATATGTATCTAGTAGCCACCCTTATTCAAGGAGACATAAAAAACATATAAAATACAAATAATGGGTGGAAAAGGAAAATGTAGCTTGTATACAGAATTAATGAACTGGCATATGGGTTTATATGCAGAAGATGGATCATCAAATAAATATAGCCCACTTATGTTGTTAGTTGCACTAGTCTCAAATTTCTATGAACAGTTATATTGTGGACCAATCAACATACTTTGGTTATGTTAATTACAGCCTCATCCTCCAAGACAAGCACAAGAATGTCAATAGTTTCCAAATAAAAGCATTTATATGTTTTCTATGTAAGCTCATTCTTAACACTACACATGTAAACAATCTCTTACCTCAATAAGGCACTTTATTGCATTTATCCCATGTGAACACTAGAGATTCTTTATTGGTATTTGACTATGTATATAGTTAAAAACAACAAATGTGTATTCTCCAATCCTATTGTTTGTCCTCATAAATAGAAAATTCTCATTTTTTGAATCCATTCAAAGAAAATTAAGATCAAACATAAGACAAGTCATGCCATAGCAGTTATCTTCTACTGCTTAAGAAATGGTCATTGTACATGAACTGAAAGTAAAATTAAAGACATATTATACACTAATGAAATGGAATATGAGCTTATATGCATAATATGGATCATCAAATAAATATAACCCACTTATATTTTTAGTTGCACTAGTCTCAAATTTCTATGAATAATTATATTGTGGACCAATCAACATAACTTGGTTATGTTAATTGCAGCCTCATCCTCCAAGACAAGCACAAGAATGTCAATAGTTTCCAAATAAAAGTAAATAGAATGTTTTCTATGTAATCTTATTCTTAACATTACACATGTAAACAATCTCTTGCCTCAGTAAGGCTCTCCATTACATCTATCCCATGTGAACACTAGAGCTTCTTTATCGATGTTTAACTATGTATATAGTTGAAAACAACAAATGTGTATTCTCCAATCTTGTTGTTTGTCCTCATAAATAGAAAATTCTCATTGTTTGAATCCAGTCAAAGAAAATTAATATTAGACATAAAAAATTCATGCCATAGTAGTTATCTTCTACTACTTAAGAAATGGTCATTGTACATGAACTGAAAGTAAAATCAAAGACATATTATACACTATAACTCTATCCTTTTATGAGTGGCAAAAAATCAATTAACATGGCCCATTTCAGGGCTATGAAAGGGAGCTCAATGGTAAATGGTCATTTGTAAAATTAATGTTAGGATATTGTATATTAACATAATCAGGTGCAAGAAGCTACAACCGATTAGCTTCTTTAGTTGTTTAAGTAGTATTTTTTAATAGGTTATATGAGATTGAAATCTTATCTGTATTGGTTCTAAATACTTTTCTTGTATAGATTGAGTTTGTAAACTCAAGGTTAAGAGACTATATATTACTAGAATCGGGTGCAAGAATCCACAACCAATCAGCTTCTTCAATTGTTTAAGTAGTATTTTTAATAGGTTATATGAGATTGAAATCTTATCTGTATTATATCATCACTACAAAGTGGTATTATAACAAATTAGCTATTACACATGTATCATTTAGCAATATTTGAACCTTGACTTCCTTATTTAAAGTAAAAAAATCTAACCAATTGAGCTAATACCATTTAATTCAATTGTTCAAGTAGTTGTTTCAACTTTCAACAATAATTTTTTTTAAAGACATTTTGATTAAGGTGCCAATTTTTCATCTAGTAGTTCTCACCTTGTTGAAAATATTTTTTCAGTTGGATCTATTGTTTACATGATGTAGAGATTGAATCAATTCAACCTAAGGCTATCAATTTTAGAAATGTTAAGTAGAATGAGGTCATCTTTAAATATTTAATTCCTTTTGACGACCAAACTCCAGAGCCTGCTAGTTTATCTACTAGTTTATTTAGAATAATGGACTCATTGTGGATTTTGAAATCTTCATGAGTATTTGTCATTACAATGCTTAAATTTTAGTTAGATATTTTTTTAATATTTATGCTTACATGTGTGCCCTCACAATTTAGCATATTAACTAGCAATATAAAATCTCCAATGTGTAGATAAAGTCTTGTTGAATCTAATGGCCAAGTCCAGAGAGCATGTGCTTCTACTACATTGTTGGGTGAAATCTCTCAAACAGAAAGAATCTATTATGATCTTATTCTCCATTTATTTATGGGAAACAATTTTTGGTTGCTGTTTATTAAAATGTTACCAAATATATTATCTAATACATTCTAGTTTGACATCGTGTAAGCAAATTGTTATTGATAACATTATTGTTAACTAGAGAAACAATGAAAGTGCACCATAATAAAATCAAGTACAACTTTGCGTTTTGTATTTGGAAATTTCAATGGCTACTTTTTAGAATTGGATTACCTATTTTGTTAGTAATAATGCTTAATGTAATTACAACATCCTCTAGAACTTTCCAGATTTTAGAAATGTTCTAGAATTACAAAGTTTCTAGAAGTTTCCAGTTGTTTATAGAAAGTCAAAGTTTCTAGATTGTTCATTCTGGAAGCTTCTTGGTTAAGGCTTCAAGCCTATAAATAATCATTTTGGCAATGTAATGGATGCAATGTAATAGATTGAATAAATATTGTTATTTGCAGTAGCAATTAGAGTGCCCTAGTTTATACTCTATTTTTTATGCTCTGTTTTTGTTAATTGGTTTTTTCTAAAACCAATATTTGGTATCAGAGCTAGGGTTTCACAGAAGCATGGGTTCTTTTGTTGTTATAGGTTGCAATTTTTTTTTTTTTGGCTATAGAGAGTGATAGCTTTGCAGAGTTGTGGCTGAAAGTCCTTGAGCCAAGGGGCAACAAGTGCCAGGAACTATGTGCAACTGATTTATGCCATCAGTAGAGTGGTAGGATTATAGTTGGGTGAGAGGATTCATGATTTTTTCCAGAGGAGAAGTTGGTGTTTATCAGATCCTATTCGATCAAAGCCTAGGGGCATCCATTCTATGGGAGGCCTGGAATATCGAGCATGGTATTTACTCTAAAATACCAAGTTTTTTTAATGGTTGCAAACAACTTAAGTCTTTCTCAACCATAGATCCCTCTATTTAAGGGGGAGAATTATGACTTCTGGAGCATAAAAATGAAGACTCTTTTCAAGTCACAAGACTTATGGGATATAGTTGAAAATGGATATACAGAGCCAACAGATGCTCAAGTTCTAGCCACATGGACAAAGGCACAAAAGGATCAATTGAAAGAGAATAAAAAAGGGATTCAAAAGCCCTATTTTTTATTCAACAAGCCATGGATGAGTCCATATTTCCTAGAATAGTTGCAACCACAAAGTCAAAGGAAGCCTAGGATTTATTGCAGGTGTCATATCAGGGTACAGATAAAGTAAAAGTTGTAAGGCTTCAACAACTTAGAAGGAATTTTGAAAATTTATTTATGAAGGACTCTGAGTCTATACAAGATTTCTTCAATCGTGTTATGGGATTAGTAAATCAAATTAGATCCCATGGAGAAAATCTAATAGATCAGAAGATTGTAGAGAAAATTTTAAGAAGCCTACCTCCAAAATATGATGTTGTGGTAATTGCTATTGAAGAATCAAAAGACTTATCACAACTATCAGTTAGTGAGTTGATGGGATCACTTCTAAGTCATGAACAGAGGATAAATAGGTCTACATATATGCCAATTGGAAAATCTTTTCAAGTAGATCTTAATATTTCCAAAGACAAAGGAAGATAATCTAATGGATCATGCTCAGATAGAGTTAGAAAAAAAATTAGAGGAAGAGGATGTGGTGGCATAGGCTTAAGTAGATATGGAGGTAGCAACCATCATGGTAGAGGTAGAATAAACTACAAATGAAGAGATAATTCTAAGAAATCCTAAACTTAGTATTTTTACTGTAAAATATTTGGTCATTATGCTTTTGATTGTTGGAAAAATAAGAAAGAACATGCTATCTGAAGAGAAAGAAGCACAAAATAATTTATTTTTGGCATGTGATATAGCAAAAGAAATATCTGATGATGTATGGCTCTTAGATAGTGGGTGTAGTAGTCATATGACTGGAAATAGGGATATCTTTGCCAAGTTAGATGATTCTATTAATTCCCAAGTAAAACTTGGAGATGGAAATGAAGTTGAAGTCAAAGGCAAAGGGACCATTTCAATCAAAACAAGATAGGGGATGCAAAAGTTTATTCATGATGTTCTCTATGTGCCTGAGTTAACCCATAATCTCTTAAGCATTGGATAACTTATTCAGAAGGGATATTCAATTATTTTTGAGAATAATGAATGTGTTATTTATGATAAAGTTGGTAGCAACCAGATTGTAGCAAAAGTTAGTATGCTACCTAATAGAATATTTCCTTTGAGATTGGCATATGCACAAACTCAAGCCTTGAAGGTTATTTTAGATGATAAATCTTGGTTGTGGCATATGAGATATGGGCATCTAAATTTTTGAGGGCTAAATTTGTTGTATCAGAAGCACATGGTGAATGGTCTTCCATTGATTGAATATGATGATCAAATTTGTGAAGGTTGTATTCTTGGAAAGCAACATCGAGATTCTTTTATAGTAAGAAGAGCTTGGAGAGCTAAGGAGCCACTTTAGCTAGTACATGCAGATATTTGTGGTCCAATGCAGACCTTATCACTAAATAAAAGTAGGTATTTTATCATTTTTGTTGATGATTTTAGTAGGAAGACTTGGGCATATTTTATTAAAGAAAAATCAGAAGCTTTCTCTATTTTTCAATAATTTAAAGCTAATGTGGAAAAGTAGAGTGGCTATTTTCTAAAGACCCTGTATACAGATAGAGGGGGAGAATTTACCTCCAATGAATTTTAAGATTTTTGTAAAAAACATGGTATTTGCAGGCAGTTGACTACAAGTTATACTCCACAACAAAATGGAGTTGTAGAATGCAAGAATCAAACGATTGTGGAGATGGCCAGAAGCATGCTTAAAGCAAAGGGTCTTCCAAATTATTTTTGGGCTGAAGTTGTAGCTACTTCTATCTATTTGTTGAATAGATGCCCAAAAAAATCTATAAAGAATATGACTCCTCATGAAGCATGGTGTGGAAGAAAGCCCAGTGTAGCACATCTCAGGATATTTGGTTGTATTGCATATGCTCATGTACTTGAAGAAAAGAGATAGAAACTTGATGATAAAAGTGAAAAGTATATTTTTATTGGCTATAGTGAGGAAACAAAAGGATACAGGCTATATAATCCTTTGACAAGGAACTTGATTGTCAGTCATGATGTGATTTTTGCTAAAAATGAAGCATGGCAGTGGGATGGAAATGTACAACAAGAAAATCTAGTATTGGTGCCTCAATTTGCTAGACCAAATAGCAGCCTAAGAGTGGAACCTCATCCTATTGGGCCAAGTAGCAGCTCAAATTCCATAGCCACTCCATCAAGTTCATCATCTTCATCATCTAGCCCAAGTCCTCCTACAAGTCCTCCATCAAGGAAGGTAAAATATCTTAAAGAAATTTATGAAAGAACTTCTGGTTTCAGTTCAGTCATGAATTATGCTTTATTGACTAATATCCAAGTAGAGCCAAGAAATTTTGAAGATGTAGTGAAAGATGAAGTTTGGCATGAAGCCATGAAGGAAGAGATTGTTGCCATTGAAAGAAATGGAACATGGGAGCTTGTGGATCCTCCACCAGAAAAGAAGCTTATTGGATTAAAGTGGGTTTACAAAACAAAATATAATGTTGATGGGTCAATTGAAAGACACAAAGCTAGATTGGTAGCTAAAGGCTACTCTCAGCAACCAGGTATAGATTATGATGAGACTTATGCTCTTGTTGCAAGACTTGATACTATTAGAATTGTTTTGGCTTTGGCAGCATAATTTAAATGGTTAGTTTTTCAATTTGATGTTAAATCAACATTTTTGAATGGTTACTTGAATGAAGAAATATTTGTAGAACAACCACCGGGTTTCAAAGTTGCAGGACAAGAGCATTAAGTTTACAGGTTAAAGAAAGCCTTCTATGGCCTCAAACAATCGCCTAGAGCCTGGTATAGTAGAATTGATGGATATTTTTTGAAACATGGCTTCAGCAGAAGTGAAAGTGAGCCCACATTGTATATCAAATTTAGAGGTACTCATGACCTACTTATTGTTTTCTTATATGTTGATGACTTGATTTATACTAGCAATAGCGAGGTGTTGATACAAGAGTTTAGAAATGCTATGAAGCATGAATTTGAAATGACTGATTTGGGTATGATGCACTATTTTCTTGGCATAGAAGTAAGATAGTTGAATGATGGTATTTTTATTTCACAAGAAAAGTATGCAGCTGACCTGCTTGATAAATGTAGAATGAAAAATTGCAAACCTCTGCATACACCTATGAATCAGAATGAAAAGTTGGTCAAAGATGATGGAAGTAAAAAGGTAGATGCTACAATGTACAGAAGTTTAGTTGGTAGTCTTATGTATCTTACAACCACCAGACCTAACATTATGCATGCAATAAGCTTGACTTCAAGATATATGCAAGATCCAACTGAAATCCATTTTTGTGCAGTAAAGAGGATACTCAGATATGTGTGTGGCACAATTAATTTTGGTATTTTATATAAGTCAACTGATGATTTTGGATTGGTTGGATACACAGATAGTGATTGGGTAGGTTGTATTGATGATAGAAAGAGCACTTCAGGATATGTTTTTAGCTTGGGTTCTGGTGCAGTTTCTTGGTTGTCAAAAAAACAAACAACTATTTCACTATCATCAGCAGAAGCGGAGTATATTGCAGCATCAACAACAACATGTCAAGCAATTTGGCTAAAGAGAATTTTGGCAGATTTGAAATGTGAACAAGATGCAATAACTACTATCTATTGTGACAACAAATCTGCAATTGCTATTACAAAAAATCCTATTTTTCATAGTCGTACTAAACATATTGATATTAGATATCATTTTATCAGGAGTCTTGTAACAACAGGACAAATTGAATTGAAGTTTTGTAATAGCTATGATCAGTTAGCAGATGTCTTTACTAAAGCATTATGCAAAGAAAATTTTGTTAGAATGAGACAATTATTAGGAGTCACTACATTAAGCATTAAGGGGGAGAATGTTAGTAATAATGCTTAATGTAATTATATCAACCTCTAGAACTTTCTAGATTTTAGAAATGTTCTAGAATTACAAAGTTTCTAGAAGTTTCCAGTTGTTTATAGAAAGTCAAAGTTTCTAGATTGTTCATTTTGGAAGCTTCTTGGTTAAGGCTTCAAGCCTATAAATAATCATTTTGGCAATGTAATGGATGTAATGTAATAGATTGAATAAATATTTTTATTTGTAGCAGCAATTAGAGTGCCCTAGTTTATACTCTATTTTTATGCTTTGTTTTATATTATGTTTTTTATGCTCTATTTTTTGTTAATTGGTTTTTTCTGAAAACCAACATATTTTATGTTTGAACTCTCTTCTCGAAGTGAAATCAAACAGATATTTCTAACAATATATCTCAAAAATGAATTGGTTAATCCTAGCTTTTATACTAAATATCTAGAGTTGGAAATAAAACAACTTTATGATTTTTCTTATCACTTTTGTGTTGGATTGCTTATATTTTACTATAAAAGTTGTAAAAAATCTACATAAATTATTGTTATCAAGGCAACCAACTCCACTAACAGGGAATGCCAAGTAGATTAGGGTATGCTTCTTAATTTGGATAATATAGTTTGTAACTTTATGTTCTTCAAACATTATCATGGTATGAGGAGTTTGTTTCCTACTTGCTTTTGAACCATTATTGGTTTTTCCAAAATGAGCTATGAAGCTAGTGAATTTGATATGAATCTAGACTTAACTCTATTAGATTTATTTTTGAGACATCTACTTGTTTTTTGGAGTCCTCTTTGTTTGGATAATTGAAATAATTTGATATTAAATTTCAGGATCATTAGATAATCTATTGATAGGATTCCATGATTTTCTTTTTAATAGGTAGATCACCAGGATCAGGAGAATACATCTTCCTTCATTTTGAAGCCTTGTGGTAAGAAAACTATAAGCATGATATCCTTCTGGTTTTCTCCACTATAAGATCTCCAAACCTTATAAATATCTCATAAAGGAGAATCCTCTACTCACACCTGACATCATCATAATGTCAGTAGGAACGAAGATAACATATGGAGATAAAATGATCCCTGATAAAGGCTGGGAGGAATGGCTAAATCAAGGGTGGGACAGAGGCATTATGGTTGAAGAGACCTCTAAGATCCCTTATCTTAAGTTTTAGGTAAAGTATTTGTCCCACAAAGTAGTCAGGAAAATGATATTGTTGAGTGGAATGAGAAGCATTTACAAGATTTTAGCAAATTTCATTCTATAAAAAAATAATTTTACATAGTTTAATGGCAATGTAGATGGACTAAATGCATTCTTAATTACAACATTGTTCATGATAATAAATGCTTAATTGAGTTTGATAATATGGTAGGTAGAAACAGAGCAATGACCTCACAAAGTAAGCTTTTAGTTTTATATGGAAAAGGAACATGCTCCAAAAGTGATCAACATGCTTTCAAAATGACTGGAAGAATGATAGGCACGATATGAAGAGCTAAATGCATATGCAAAACTTCTAAGACTATTTTTTTTGTTTTCACAACTAGGATTAATGTTGATTTAGCATCTTTTAACATCACCTGGGGTGGTAAATAAAACAAAATTAAAAGCAATTTTGTGTAGAGATTTTATTTTATTGAAAATTTGATAAAAATTTGATCTCCATGTGTGGAAGTTCAAGGAAATGGTTCTTTTTCATGCTAATCAAGTAGTCTAATATAAAACCATGATGTAAATAACTTTAGAGTTGTATTATTTGTAAATTTACATATCAAGTTATGGTTATCAAAATCATATATAGTGGTGGCATCGATCTGGACATACTTCCACAAGGTTGGCAAAGGATAGGCTTTAGACTATTTGCTTAAAAAATTCAACTCAGAAGACAGAACACCTATGAATACTCTTGTCTATGGGTATTCTGGCAATGATGTTGAATTATTCAATGTTGCAGATGTTACTGTGGAGTCATGGTATGCTTATTCTTACAATCATGACCTACATTTTATTTTATCCAAATTTCTAGATTTTGGCAATCATTTTGCTCTTGTTTGCGTTTAAGACCATAGCATTCAGTGTGGGTATTATTGTTTAAAAATTCCATGATTTGGTTTTGGATGCAAGTTAGTAATGCACAAGAAGAATTATTGTAGTGGCATGCTGAAAATGCAAAGAACAATCCCAAAGTCATCCATGCAAATGAAATATGTGTTGGAGGAATCTTCCAAGTCATGCAATACTTTGGTTTAGATCCCAGTGTTTCTCCTCGAGATATTATAGGTCAATCTCAAACTGGGCCTAAAATATTTTCACTTGGTCATGATGTTATGGAGTTCCATCTATTGTGTGAGAAATGGCACCATGGAGAAGTTGAAGAATTAGATGAGGTTTTTCAGCGACTAAAAAGTGTGCTTGTAAGTTATAAGAGAATTACTTTTTTGATTGGTAAAATAGTAAGCACTCACATCCACCTTATTCTAAGCTATCAAGCTTAGAATATTGTTTGCTCAAGAACCACATCTATAACAATTACTAGTAGATCTTGGCCATCTGGACCCAAGTTTTAATGTAACTTTGGTGTTTTTCCATTTCATTAGCAAATTTTGACTCTTTGTGTTGCTCAGACCTCTAAAGCTAGTTCCCTATGATATAAAAAATAAATACAAAATATGGACAACAAATTAAACAAAAATCTTGGGAAATGATACCAACCATAAAAATTTCTTAAATTATTTATTAGGTGGAGACATGCAAGGAAATACTTTTCTAGTAGAAATTCAATTCATGTACATATGGTGAACTGCCTGGCATCATGTATTTTCATTAAATTGAAAAGTTTTATTTATGTTCCCTTTCATATGTTTAATGAAAACTCCCTCAAGCCAAGTTGAGTGAATACAGACACAACACTCAAATAAAGAAAGACAGTTCAAAAATGCAATCCTAGGAAATTCTAGATATTATTTTTGTTTTGGGAGGAAACTTAAGGAATCATTTTATCTTGAGAGATGTAATATATGCACAACACATACCATGCAGGTACATACCTCATAGTTGAGAACTGCATTGTAGGATGATAATTGTAGCTTGGTGCATCAATGGGGTGTTTGAAGAAATTATTTTCACTGGCATTGATGTTCTAAGACAATGTTATGGAGACCAAAAAGGGAAGAGATTCCAAATTTGGATTGATAGGATTCACCCGATGAAAATTGCCTCAGATTTTTGGCTTGTAAAGTTTGATAAGTGGAAGTTGATTGGTAAGAGTATACCAAATATGATTTGACAAATGTAAAGTTTGATTTCCATCATTTGTGAAAACTACAATTCAACCTTTCTTGGATGATATAGTTATTGCAAATAGTTTTCTCCATTTTTACCTTTTATATAAATCAATGATGATAAGGGCAAATAAATTGCAACAAATGTTCCATGAGTGTCTAATTTATTGCTATTCTCCCTTTTGATTATCTCATTTTCACTAAAACTAGAGAACAAGTACAACATTGTTGTCTAACAACTGCTTTGCTGAAAGAAAAGGTAATTCTTAAATGCATTTGTGGAAAGGTTTAGAAGTTTTGATGTTATCTTCAAATTTCTAAATATTAAACTTTTGATTTGCAGTCTGATGCTTCAAATGAATTGGTGTGGCTTCACATTCATGAAACATCGCTTCATGGATGTGGAAGCAGTGCCAATTTGTGTTGTTCACTTTAAAGGACATGTTCTAACACCTTTGCTTGGAGTTACAACCTTAATATTTTGAGGGCTCCATTTTGTGTCTCCTGTTGTAATTTTTTGGGCATTGTGTCCATAATAAAGCAAATAATTTTTTCAGGTTTAGTAAGATACTAAACCAGAATAAATGTCAATTAATGAAAAATCTTTACTTTTCATCTTTGTAAACATAATTTTTGAAACTTCAACTATGGTACTGAGATAAATTACTCATATTTTAATTATTTTATATAAATTTTTATAAAGTAATAATAATAAGGTGGTTTAAAACCGGTTCTAAGAGGGTGGTTTAAAACTACCCTCTTAGAACCTAAGAGGGCGGTTTAAAATCATCTTCATAGTGATAAATTAAGGTGGTTTTGGAGGTGTTTTTTAACCTCCCTAATAGACCCTAAGGGGACTTATTATTTTAAAATCTAGGATTTGAGTTAAGGGATATCAAGAAAGAGTGTAATATATAAATAATATAGTATAACAAATTAGAACATAGAACTATAATCCAAAATAATAGGATGATCTTATTGCTCAAAATATGTACTACAATGTAAGCAAACTCTAAGAAGACATATGAGGCTATAACATTGCATCCATTATGATTTTTATAGTCACACATGCATATATCTTTATATAATATTTGGTGTGTTGGAAATCCATCATATTGAATTTGGAATATCACCCATATGGAATGTGGTGGTTCAACTTCCATGATTTGGAAGGTTACTTGTATGAAAATGTGGTGGTTCAGCTTCCATAGGTTACAAACTCCATGTTAAATAAAAATTATATGCATATGAATTTCATTTTTTGTTTTATATTCTACTAATGTGGAAACATGGCTAGAGATGCATTATGGCTATGAATATCTAAAAACAATGAATAACTAATAACAAAAACAAAAACAAAAAACTTATTGTTTTTAGTAAATATTTTGTTTTGCATTTTAAGGAACTTTAGAGTGTTTTTGCATTTATTGTGGATTTATGCACTGAAACATTAGTTATTCCACTAAAATTTTCTATGCATATTGAGATGGTAGAGAGAATCAAGGATTATCAAGAAAAATTAAATGGATCAATATGAATCAATTGATTGTTAAGGTTATGAGTGACCCCTAAAATAGGTTAATATTCAATCTAGGTCATAGGATATTCCCTCTTTTAGGTATGTAGTACTTTTGGGAGATTGCATTGTATTTTAGAGGAAGAGAAAAGATAATCCTTCCTTTTGTCAATCTACCATATCTAGGGCAAGAGATAAGGGGAGTTGTGATAGTGAGGATGCATTAGTGGATAATTCAATGAAGTTGATGGGAGAGTACATCTTCATGGATAAATATAAATGTCCCCAAAATAGAAGTGTATTTGGAGTTTCAAATCCATTCAAGTTCCCAACCAAGAACCCCTCTTCTAGGAAAGAATAAAATCTTTAGTGTTGTCTTGGAACTCTAGAGGGGTTGTGATCCAGGACCAATAATTTTGAGTTAAGGGATATCAAGAAAATGTAATCTAGAAATAATAGAGTATAATAAATCAAAACATAGAAATATAAGCTAAAATATCATAATGATCTTATTTCTCAGAAAATAGAATACAAAATGAGCAATCTCTACAAAGAGATGTAAGACTATAACATTGTATCCATTACTTATGCTTTTTATATTCAAGGGTGCATCTCTCTTTATACAATACTTAGTGTATTTAAAATCTATTATATTATACTTGGAAGGTTATCTATAAGGAAATGTGATGGTTCACCTTCCATAAGTTACAAACTGCATGTTAAATATAAATTATATGCATATGATTTTTGAATTTCTGTTTTGTCTTCTATTGATGTGAAAACATGGCTAGAGATGCATATTGGCTATGGATATCTAAAAATAGAAAATTTGATTTAGTAAATATTTTTTTTTAAATGTGTGAAATATTGTAGAGTCTTATCACATTTTACATGGATTTCTACATCAAATTTTTAGTTCCTCCACTAAGCTTTCTAATGCATTTTCAATGGATCAAAAAATAAGCTTGAGCATATAGTAAAGCCCTTAAAAATGTGGTTAGGATAAAAAATATATATTTTTAGGAATATTTGGACATTAAGACATGTCCTAAAAATATCATGTGCTTAGATTATTTATCCCCCATTGAAAATCAATGGTTCTCATTGTGTCAACTTTTGACATCAAGTGCAAAAATTGATTCTAGTGGTCTTAGTCCATGTATAAACAATTGTATCTTCACCTACTAGTGCTAAATTGTCTCAATTGAGCTCTTCAATGTCTAAATAGTTTACTCCTATGAAAGTTTCTAATAGAGGTGGATGATATATTCTAAGAAGTTTAACATTGAAGATTGAATTAAAACCAAGATACAAATGGAGATTCAATTCAAAGGTATTTTGTCCCACCTTCTTCGTGATGGTGTATAGTTCATGGTAAAGAGGTCTAATCTTCCTATGGTTTCTTGCAAGTCTTTTTTCTAAATATGTAAGCATACCTTAACTTCAACCTTGTACTGATGTGGGACTCAATGTTGTTCATGGTATTGCTTGTATATTTTCCAAGAATTAAAGGACCTATTATTTGATATGTTGAATCTCTTCCACAAATCATGCTTCCACTTTTGCTTTTATTTGTCAATGAGGTGAGTGCTCCATGGATTACATATTGAGAGATACATTAGTGGGTTTCAAAGGTTGCAACTTGAAATAGATAAAAAATAATATATGTTTGATATAATAGTATAAATACAATGTTGAATGCAGAGTAGGCACCCATCCCATGTGCATGGATGCTTGGAGCTATACATTTGAAGATGTATAATCAATCAACTCATAAATGTAATAAAATAATCAATATAAGTATCTATAGATATGGTCATTTAGTTGTCCATCACACTCCCTAGAATGGACCAAAAAATGTTCAAAACTCTATTATCCCTTTTAGGGGTAATGAACTTTGGAAATCAAAATTTGGGTTACACATAACAAAAATATATCTTAATATTCATCTTAGCTTAAATGGATTTCTTATAAGGAATCAAGATAGACATTTTTGAATTATAATAAACTACTACAAAACCACAATCATTATCATGCTTAACTTGAGATGAAATCTATAGATATGGACTCGAAAGGCTTAGATTGGATTTACAATGGTATATAAAGTCCTTGCTTCTTGTAGTTTGGTTTAGCAATAATATAACGGGTACATGACTTGATGTACCTCTCAATTTCATGACTTATTTTAGGCTAGTAGAATTAATTTTGAAGAACTACCAACAATTTCTCCAAAAATAGAAGCATGCTTAACCACATGTAGAACTTGATATGTATTTGCAATTAGAATTTACTTCATACAAGGTGGACCAATTAGAAGTATCATGCTTATAGGAATAAATAATTATAGTAAGTGTTATAATTAGAGGTCATCTTAAATAATCTATTATTGAATTGACACTTCCTTTATTGTGCTTGATGATCAAATCAAATTGTAATAGAAATATGGCCTACTTTTGATGTTTTTCACTCCTTGGCTTACTTTACACTTAAATTAAGCCCAAGTCTATGATCTATATGGATAATAGTTTCTCTACCTAAGATGTAGTACTTCCATTAAATTCTTGGACAATGGCATAGAGATCTTTGTCATATATGGGTTAATTTCAAATTATTTTATTGAATGTTTCACTATGATAGTCAACTATAGGCCCATTTTATATGAGCTTAACTCCAAATGCATGCTTATATGCATCATTCATCACTTCAAAAGGTTATTCAAATTAGGTAGGAAAAGTGTAGGAGTTGAACACAATTGGCCCTTCAACTTCTACAATGCTCTTTGATGTGTATCTCCCTAATGGAACATGGATTTGGAACCTCCTTTGGTCACTTGGTGTAGTGGCCAAGCAATATGTGAGAACCTTAATACAAATATTTGATAGAAATTGGAGACACCCAAAAAGGTATGAATATCTATCGAAGTCTTTAGTCTAAGTAAATATCCAATTACCTTAATCCTCTTAAGATCAACATGGACTGCTTTGTCAACAATATACCCAAGGTATTAAATCATTATCACGCCAAATGATCACTTATCTAAATTAGAGTATATATTGTGTCTTTTAAGAGTTTGAAGTGCCTAAAAAACATGTTTTGTATGTTCCTCTCATGTCTTACTATAGATGAGAATACCATCTATGTATACTACCATAAATAAGTTGGTATAGGGATGTAAGATATCATACTCTTGAATGTGGTAGGTGCATTGGTCAAGCCAAAAGATATAACAAGCCACTCAAATAAACCCTCCTTGTATTTTAATATAGTCTTCCACATATTAATGGGCTTGTTGAGTATTTAATGATAGCCAAATATGAGATCAATATTGATGAAGAACATTGCACCATGGAGCTAGTCCAACAAGTTATCTATCTAAGGGAATGGATAATTGATTCTTCATAGTGATTATATTCAAATCTCTATAGTTGATATAGATTCTCTATTTTCCATATTTATTCAAATCCAAAATAATTAAAATACCACATGGGGAAGCACCTTATTTGATGTGCCCATTTTGAATCAATTATTAGATTTACCTCTTAATTTCATCATAGGCACTAAATTAATAGAATGATTTACCTCATAATAAAGTGAAACCCCACTTGGAGACTTGAATAATTCATCATGTTCTACTACAATTTGGTTCATTTGTTTCTATTGCGTAGATCCTATTATCAATGTAGCAACAATCCTCCTTGTTGGAATTCACAATATTTTCCATAAACAAACAAAAGAAAATTGATCACCCAAATTTTATACATAAGGTTTAGAAGGAAAAAAAAGAAGAGGAGAGACAAATTTTGGGGCACTCATAGGCACCATAAATATCACTGTATAATCTATATATTAGATTACAAACCACTCTGATAATCTGAGGGGGCCATTTATACCAATACCAAAACCCTAATTACATAATAAATTTTAACCTAAACTAACATAATAAGAGGGGAATTTACGTTAAATTACAAGTTATAAAGAAGGTTTAACCATAACAAGTTTAACCATGATCCATAGGGTTTACATAATAAAATATTACAATTAATTAATACATTGTATAATAAATTGCTCTTAAGCCTATCCGATACATCATATTATGTCAGTATTGGCCATGAATTAAATTAAAATTTCAATACCCCCAATAATCTAAATTGAAGGGTCAAGGAGAGGAGACATTAATAACAATAATAGCACCCCTTGTAATGGATGCTCAAGTGGACCTTCACATTTTTAGGTAGATTGATTTGGATCCCCCATCATCTGAAATTTGTTGCTGCAAAAATATTTCCTACACAATAGTCCCCTTAGGATGGAATGTAGTCACCATTACCACTATTAGACACTCTTGAACACATTCAAAATTTACTTTTGCTAGGACTCAAAATAAATAAGATAAGTTAATATCAATACCTCCTTTAAAGATAAGCTCCTTAAATATTCCACTATCATATAAGTAATGCCTTGAAGGCATAAATTTTACTCTTACAACATAAATCACCCAATAAAAAACTTCCTCTTGCCCTTGGGCTACCTAGTTTTAGTCACCAAAAGAGTCTTTGCATAAACCTACTTAAAAGAAGAATTATAAAAAAACTTCCAAGAACACTTAGACAAGAAATATAAAAAGAAAGAGATAATGAAAGATTAGATCTTCATGAATAATTTGAATTGATTTCCCAATGAAAGAAGAGTGATCGACTAAAGCACATCCTAAATTATTTTCTTGTAAGCGTCCAAAAGACTCAAAATATATTGCAATTGTCGTAAATCCATCCATATCTCCTAAAAAATTAGGGAAAATTTTATGATTTAACCAAATACTATAATTTTGCACATTAAGGTAACTAATTATGGCTTTATAGTCCATCTTATACAATCCAAACCCTAATACCATAGCAGGTTATGAACTAATGTTATTAGTTCATTAGACTTGAAAAATTATGTGTTTTAAAAAAATTAGGCTCAAAATGCTTTTGTATGCAAAAGATAAGGCCTCCAATATATTTCCTCTAATGGACCCCAAAAAATAAAAATTCAAAACCTCTAACCTTACAAATGCAATATCCAATCGCATGCTAGCACATGTCATGCTTAGGTTCACTGGTGTAATCCACTTGTATTCTACCAATTGTAAAAACGTTATTAGGAGATACCCTTTTAATATTAAAAAATTGATGTGGCATAGCATCAATAGTATCTATATTGGTCTCATGTCCAATGCAAAGCCCAAAATGCACCAAAGAGAATCAAACCCTAATCTCTCCTATTCTAAACATGATGTGCTAGCTATCGTGCCAAGGCAATGAACGCAATAAATAACTAAGGGCAACCACAACTTGCTTTTTATTTTTTTCTTTCCAATATAAAAACCAAAAATAACTATCTAAGTGTTCGAACATAGGACCTTGCTCCCAAAAAAAACCATCCCAATAACCACTAAGCCACTATAACTCAATCAAACACTAAAATACTTCCATGGATGAACTACTCATTAGCCTTCTATAATAGCCAAAAATGTTCCTCATTCACATCAAACCAATACCCTCCAAATGGAAACCATCAACCGAGAGCATCATGCCACAATAGTAATTAAGCATGGCAAATATGTTTTGAACATAAGACAACATAAGATACATAGTCAAAGGGCATTTTTAGCAAGCAAAAAGATAAGTGGCGAATCATATCCACCTCATCATGCTTGCATGCACTTATGTGTTTTACCCTAGCCATAGTGGAATCCGTCCCACATGGACGAAAGTGCATCCCTTCCCCTTGGAGAAAGGCTTCATGTGCCCACAATAGAGCCAAGCTAAAGCAAGGTACGCATGTGAATGCCAACATGCTTTCCAATTTAAAAACTCTCACCTTTTCTATAGGTTACTGTTTTTCCTTTCAAAACTTGCATTCTAAGATCGAAAAACTACAATCCAAAGCAAGTCTTCCTTCGAATAAGCAAAAACAAAAATTCCTTCAATGTTTTAAAAAAAAGGGCATGATGAATGGAAGAGGGAAGAAAGTAGAGAGGGGAGGGCTCTGGTCCCTCCCCTGCTCCCCCTCCCATGGCTCCTGGTTCCTGTCCAGTCCCTGGCTCAACCCAGGTCATCCCTCCCGGGGAGTGGTTGTTTGCAGATGATCTCCTGGGGATAGATCCTTCTCCACTATCTGCGCCCCTCCCGACCGGCTAGGGTTTCCTTGGTTGTTTTTTCGGACTGGTGCTTCCCAGGGATCCCTGTTTGGTTGGGGATCCCTTCCCTTTTTCCCTCAGGCTTCCCCCCGGGGTTTTTGCAAGTTATTCGCGTGGATCTGGTCCCCTGCGTTTCTCGATGCGGTGGAGGTGACGGTTTAGGGTTTGGACAGCTTCCCCCTTTTTCTTGTGAATCCTCGACGGGCTTTGTGCTTGGACGGGATTCTTGGTCCCTGCTGCTGGGATCCTCTTCTGTTTTCCTGGGGCGGGTTCCTTGTGGTACAACTCTTTGGTCACTTCCTGATGGGCTGGATCCTCTCTGTGCTGGCTGTCGGCTTCCTACAGGATGGCTCTCGCTGAACGGAATGTTTTCCCGATGGGCGGCTGGTTTCTCCACAGGGCGGGATCCGCCAAATCCGCCGGTTTTCCCGCGAGGCGGGATCCTTTATTTTCTGCTGGTTTCCCGGATGGCGGGATTTCCCTGTTGCTTCCCGCTAGGCGGGATTGTTTGTGGTGGTTTTGACTGCTTCCCGCGAGGCGGGATTTTATTGTAACGGTTTTTCTTTGCTTCCTGCTGGGCGGGATCTTCTCGATGGTGGTTTTTGGCTACTCCCCGTTGGGCGGGATCTCCAAAACTACTTTCTTTCTTATTTGTTTGTTTCCCACTGAGAGGGATTGTTTCATGCTTACTGTTACCGCTAGGCGGGATTTCGTTTTGGTGTTCGGTTTCAAGGGATTGATGCCCTAGGCCCATTGCTTATGTAATCAGGTTTTGGGATCCTTGTTAAAACCAGCTGTAAATACAAACACTACTTACCAAAAAAAAAAAAAAAAAAGGCATGAAAAAATCTTCTTTATATAAAAATAAATGCTTACGAGACAAAAGAAAACGGTGTCCAAGTGTTCAAAAGAATGCTTACAGGCACTAAACAACATTCTCACGTGACAAGCTCAACCTTCTTTTAAAGATAATATATTGTAGTCTTAATTCACAACCTAGCCGATGTAATAAAATTATAATTTTTAAAAATGTTGTTTAGCGATATATAGTTATTCAAAATAGATAAGTATTAACTTAAAAAATATAATAAATAACTCTATTTGCTATGATTAAAACTTTAAATTTTATTTAAGATTTTAAAATCTCTTTTATAAAATAATAATAAATAAATAAATTTAATTGTTTGCCAAGAAGTGTTCAAGAGAGGTCAATCGATTGGCTGTTGCTTGGTCCACAATCCGCATTATCTCGCTACGCTCACGTAAAAGTTCTTTAAGAATATACCCAAAAGTTTGAGAACTTCCACCAGCAGATATCACACATTACTTCCTTGTAGATTCCTCAGGCGATGCAGACATTTGCGAGGACGTGTGGAAGCGGTACAAGTTTAACGCGCATAAACTAACTGTCCACATTTCAAAATTCTATTGCCGTGTCTTATGGTTAGCCTTTAAGTATAAATTGTGGTGTGGGTGAGTGTGAAGGGTGGGTGTGTGATAGCTGTATGTTAAATTTTTTATTGATAAAGTATATTTTTGAACTTTACAAAAATCTTGAAAAAAAACTTTTCAAACTATTTTTATAAAAGTTTCTTACACTATCCAAATAAAAAAATTATAACATTTCAAAAGAATTACTAATTCAAGCCATTGTTACTATTACCCAAAAGTTTCGAATTTAAAAGGAAGCCATTGTTACTATTACCCAAAAGTTTGGAAGATTAAGTCAATAACAATTACGTTCTCGACAGAAGAAGAGAGATGGTTCTACCATATGGCGTCACAACGGAGAAACACCACAATAATTTTTTCTGTAGATTGACAGGGTCACAGCAGGTAGAACAAGTGTGACAAACTACCCGGACCTTGGCCCTGGACTTGACTTGGCAAAACGGCGCGTCGTACATGTGACCAAAGTCGAAACTGTCTTCCTCTTTTATAAATCGCCAAAACAAGATCTCTCTCCTCGCATTTGTAGCAATAAAAATAAGTGATCACACCAAAAAAAAGGAGAGGATTGCGCCGATATTAAGCGCAGTATGGACGAGGTACAAGCGAGATGTTATGGAAAGGGTAAGAGCAAGAGCAACGCTGGCAAAAGAGAGCTTCAAGGTCCCAGGCCGGGGCCTCTCAAGATTTGCAAGGAATCTAACAAGTGCATGCATAGACTTCTCAGGAAGCCTGTGATTATATATCTCAGGTCTCCCGAGGTATTTCACATGGAACCCAGCAATTTCATGGCGTTGGTGCAGCGACTCACAGGAAAAGACTCCTCTTCAAACGAAGAACAAGAAGCCTCAAATGCTGTAAAATCAAGCAATAATTTTGTATTCGGTTTGGAGCAGCCGCAGGTTCTGTCGCAAATCGTGCCTTCCACGACGCCACCGCCAAAATTGTGTGCGAGTAATGATCAGTTGCAGGTCTGTGAAGATTTTTCTCCATGTTGGCGTTCGCCGGCATTGGGAGAACAAAAGATTGAGTTGGATATGATTTCAGACGCAGAATTGTTCTCTTCCGAGCAAGACTGTATCTTCGCGGAATTGCAGTCTTTCAATTACTTCGATGAAAATTGCGAACTGTGAAGTTCGATTACCTACGCAATGTTTTTACATTCTTTTATTCTTTGATGATGTGATGAATGAAGTAAACGAAAGTATGGATCATGGATTCTGGTCTCTTATTGTTCGTTTTCCTTCGTTTGAAACGATCAAACGCATATCTCGTCAGATGAGATATAACTCTAGTGACATATTTCTAATGCAAATTTGTATTATTTATAAAGGAACGTTTTGTTATTTGCGATCAATTAAAAAAATGTGATGCTTTTGTAGAAGCCGATGGAATGATACTCAACACAGAAATATATGAAACGAGTGTTGTGAAAGAGTGATAAAGAGGGTTTCCAAAAACACAATAAATGTTAAGAGTAGAAGTGACTTGACTGAAGAACAGACTCTGCTGGAAAAATAAAACTCTGCTTCAGTTGTAATAAAACACAGAACAGACAAACAACAAAACAGAGGAAACGAACAAACAAGCAAATGAAGAAACTAGATTATCTGCTGCTATTGGAATATGGGCAAATGCATTTGAACTATAGGCAACCAAAGTGCTAACCAGGAGTGGGGTTAAATTCAAAATAAAGAATAATAACGAAAATAATATTTTGGAATATTAAGGGAAAACGACATTAAGAAATTGTGAGGTTGTTATAGACAATATTTTTTTTATATACATAGAGGAATCTACAATTACCTTCCTTTTTGAATAACTGGTTTACAGGGTCTAGTCACATTGCCTTTGAGATTCAAATTATGGTGCTACCACTATAACCCGTATCTGGCCTCGATAAACATGATTTAGAGTGAAGAAGACCCCGAGCCTGGTATTGTCGTCAAACTTAATAGGCACGCCCCCGAGGTTTGAACCTAGGTCTCCTTTTGGTAAGTGCCCAACATCTTACCAATCCACCTAGCCGAGTCCTATAGACAAGATATTTATAGATATAGAAGTTGGGCAACAAATATTTTAACCATTCATCGTGTTGAATTTTATCTTGATAGAATGTAAATTTTAGAAGGCATATGATATAAAAGAAGTTGATTGTAAAAACTTAGTAGTTACTAGTTTGAGGAAGATGGAGAATGTCTTTGATAGAAAGCCAAATGAAAAATATCTTTGATAGAAAGACCAAGTTGGACATACTTTAATTAACTTGTTAGAAATATAACGAAAGCAATGTAATGTTTTGATTTTGTAATGGAAGTGGCCCCTAGTAGAAGCCACACATAACTTAATAATAAAAACAAAAAATTCTAAGTCCCAATCTGAAAAAAATATATATTGTCCTTGTATTGATAGATAAGGTAAGCAAAGTGAAGCTATCTTTTGTGGAGAACACATGTTTAATGCCATCTGATATAAAAATTATTTTTAATTATAAATAAATAAAGTATGTCTAGTATATATTACAATATAATTTTTTGGGTGGGTTTGTGTTTTTTAAGTTTGTTATTTTCGGGTCCTTTGTGGATGGGTTTGTAATTTTTTATTTGATTTTTGGGGATTGGTACTGGTTTTGTGTTTGTAAAAGATCTATTTGTAAAAGGTTTGGGGTTCCTTTCAAAACTTCTTTTCAACCAGTTAAAAAAATTATTAAATTTTTATTTTTAATTAAAAATAAATAATTTAAAAATAAAATATTTATCATTTTAAAACACATAAAATAGAATTGTCAAACTTATAAAAATATTTATTATTTTGAAGTTATAAATATTTTAAACCATTAATATTTTAATAGACATTTCTCAATTTTATTTAATTATTTTAATTGTAAATATCAAAATTTAAGTAGGTGCAAGTCAAGAGTAAAAGCGAGTCGGGAATGATTGCAAGTTGGGTGCAATTCACACTATATAGCATGGAAGTGAATTTATATTTGAAATATTTAATGGGAAGTTAGGATACCCTAGCTAAAAGTATGGATGCATAAGTTGGAGATAAGAGGAAGAATGAATAGATGTCAAGTTTGACCTCGGAACAAATGTTACATCAAAAGTTATTATTATGCTTGAGATGATCAAGCATAATACAATGCTTCTTAATAGAAGAGGTTTAATGTGTAAGTTCCAAGGATATTGGTCAAGGTTTTCAAAGATTTAAAATTGGATCAAGTGGACATGAGGATTGAATTCAATTACTCTATGACTCTTCTTCTCAAAGGTTTTTTCGTCATAGTTTTTGTGGATCAAAGATAAAATAATGTGTGGTGGTCCATGGTTTACGGGAAGAGATACTATTTATTTAACACCATGGAATGAGAACTTGTATATTATGACATAAACTATTCAAAAGCTTTGAGTGTGGCTTAAGCTTTTTGGACTTCCATATCAATTTATTAATAAGGATATTTTTGAAGAATATTGGAAATACCCTAGGTAAATTCATCAAGAAGCGACCAACTATTAAAGAGTAAAAGCATGCATGCTATATATACTTGGATATGTGTTGTTATGGATATTTTAAATCTTTTGCTATAATCCATTAATATTAAATTTGAATTAAGATAATGAGATCAATCACTAGATTATGAAGACATTTAATTTTGATGCCATGATTTTTATGATACTAGATGCAAGGCAAGAGATTCCAAATTGAATACGATGAAGAAAGAGATATAAAATTTTGTTCATGAGATAAACTTCAATATGAAGCAAGAAAATTATACTATAAATGAAGATTAATTAAATCAAGGATATTCCACCCCAAACAAAGAGGTAAATAAAGTAGGATATACGGGATGGGAAAGTACAATGTGCAAGTTTAATTCAAAAGGAATTAAAGGTGAGATTTTTTGAAAGTTGGTTTTTCGTAGGACTGCCCAAACTGCCGAACTCGTTTCGGCCATATCTCACTCATCCGGACTCGGATTGAGCTAAAATTTTGAGGGTAGATGCCTGAAAAACCCTAGAACGTCTCCACCAATTTTCATATCATTTGGAGCAACACAGATCCTAGCGCATCCCTATGTGTGAACGAGATATTTGGCAAGCGGCTATGCGAGGGTTTCATCCGGGTTGAGTGCAAGCAGCTCCAGAGGTTGGTTTTTAGGGCCTTCGGGCCCTAGCGGCCAATATTTTTGTGGTTTATGCTCAATATTTTAGCAGGAAATGTTGCAGGGGATCCAAGATGGGTTAGAAATTTGTCTTTCAATAGATCATACTGTGAACTTGAGTGACAACGGCTTCCAATTTGCTGCACAAAAGAAAAGTGAAAACCATACCTTTCCACGACGTCTAGGGCAAGGATTAAAGAGATCACGAAACAAGTTTCAAGCAGTTGATCAAAAAATGGCTCATATCTCAAGTGAATCTGGTGCTAAGGTGCACCCACAAAATAATTCTATAGTGAAAACCCCTGTCAAGGGTAAGAATTTCGAAGACTCAGTCCCAAAAATGAATTTTAGGGATGCCCTTCGTGGTGGACGACCTCAGCCCAATGCTAATATCAATATTAGGGCTTCCCATAAACCTCTAAGAATGCCTAAGATTGATCCCAAGAAAATGGAGTCGGGATGTCTTAAAGCGTTGATGGAACTCCTATTGTTAAGCTTGATATGGGTAACATTCAGATTGGCATTGAAGATTTGGAAAAAAGAGGACTAATTTGTCGGTTCGTGGGTTTTCATCCGAGTCTATCTGCTTTCAAAGTCTGGGCTGCAAAAATCTGGAAAACTAAAGGTGAGTTACAAATCTCTATTTATCCAAATGGTTATTTTCTTGTTTTATTTGCTAATAATGAAGATAGAGAGAAAAATTTTCAAGGGGGTCCTTGGTTTTTTGGAAGGGCAGGGCTTTTCATGAAGCCCTGGCATACTAAATTTAAAGCCGAAGAAGAGATGCCTTCTATAGCTCCCGTGTGGGTTAGACTCTTTGGCCTCCCTATTGAATTTTGGAATCCTACTATTTTTTCTTCAATTGGAAACTCTTTAGGAACTTTTATGATGACTGTTGATTGTACTCAAAATTTTGAACATATTATTTATGCTCGGATTTGTGTTTTAATGGATTTTGACAAACCCCTACCTAAAAATATCACATTACAATTTGGGGAAGACACTTGGGAGCAAGTAGTGGACTATGAGAACATTCCTTTTCGTTGTAGAATTTGCCATGAATATGGTCATTTGGCGAGTGCTTGCCCAAATAAAATTCTTGATCAAAAGAAAGAAGATATAAACTCAGCGAGGTTTCCAAATACCTAAGAAGAAGAACACTCAGAAAAAAACCAGTTATGAAGGATCAATCAAAGTCATCTGCTAATATGTTTGAAATCCTTTCCACAAATGATGTCCCAAGTGAGGAAGAGGAAATAATGGAAACTGAAATCTTAGAAACACAATTTAAATATGAAGGGAAGAACTCGGGAGACAAACCAACAAATCAAAGGTTTTCAACAGAAAAAAAAAAGGAGAAAATTTACACAAGAAAAACAATCTTTCAAATGTCAAAACTTCAAATAATGCAGGTCCCAATATAGACTCCGTTGAACCATCTAGTAAAATTTTGGCTGTGTACGAGCATTCTTCAAGGTTAGAAGCCATCTCAGATTCAATTGGAATAAGTCAAGAAAAATAGGAAAAAAAATTGAAGATGGATTCTAATCAAAAAGCAAGTCGCAAGACCAATCAATATCATATGGTAAAAGAAGGTGAAAAGCTTGTAGAGGAAGGTAAGATTAATGCCCTTCCCAAATTTTTTAGCCCTGGTATTAATGAAGATCATCACTTGGAATATTAGAGGACTCAAAGGGAGTCTTTCAAAACAAAATGAAATTAGAAGAATGATTCAGATAAATCATCCACATCTTGTTTTCCTTCAAGAAACAAAGATGTCAATGGAGGATATGGACTCAATTGCCAGTAAAATTTGGCCAGCTGGAAAAGTGGTTTCCCTCGGTTCCCAAGGGACTTCGGGTGGCATTGCTTGTCTTTGGGACCCAAAAGAGGTAGTTATTCACCATATGGTTGGCAGTTGGGGTTTGTTGGCTATAGCTATTCAAAGTAGACATTCCAACCAGATTATGCTCTGCATTACTGTTTATGCTCCAACTTCTTTGGAGGAAAAAAGAAGACAGTGGAAGGATATTACTCATATTATCTCTCATTTTCCTAAAGCTTGGATCTTGATCGGAGGAGATTTCAATACCATCCTCTCTCTGGATGAGAAAAGGGGGAAATAGAAATTTGGACAAAAGCATTGACCTCATGAGCGAATATATTGCAAACCTCCATCTTGTGGATATCCAACCAGATAATGGCCTTATGACTTGGTCTAACAGAAGGCAAGGCTTAGCTTGTATAATGGAGAGATTGGATAGGTTTTTGCTCTCTGAAAATTTCTTAATCCATGGTCACATTCCTAAAGTGAAGACTCTTAATAATGTTGGTTCGGATCATTGGCCGATCATGGTGGAAATGTGGAAAACCAATGTGAGTTTCTCTCCTTTTCATTTTCAATTAATGTGGCTTAGAGACATTTCCTTCAGACCTCATGTGCAACAATGGTGGAAGGAAGGTAAACCTAGGCATGGGACTAAGATGTTCTATTTTGCCAAAATACTACAATACATTAAATCCAAAATCAAGACTTGGAACTGGAAAGAGTTTGGGGATGTTCATAAAAAAAACATGAAGTTATTGCTCATCTTGAAAATTTGAATAAGAAAATCCATTTAGATGGCCTCACAGAGAAGAGAAGTGCAGATGAAATTAAACTCACAACTCGGTTAGAGGAATGGGAAAAAAGAGAAGAAATCTTATGGAAGCAAAAATCTAGAATTCAATGGCTCAAAGAAGGAGATCGAAACACAAATTTCTTCCACAAATCTCTTCTAGCTCGAAGATCTCACAACTTTATTTCTTCCTTAAAATCAGATTCTGGAGATGTTGTTTATACTTGGGATGGCATGAACTCTATTGTTGTTGATTACTTTTCCAATATTTTTGTTGCTACTCCTCTTGACTCAGCTTCACAACAAAATGTTCTTCAAGCAATCCCTTCTCTTATCACTTCTGAGGAGAACTCTATTTTGACTTCTCCTGTTACTATCAATGAGCTTCAACAAGTAGTTTTTAAAATGCAAAAATGGAAAACCCCAGGTCCTGATGGTTTTCCCATTGAGTTCTACCAAGAGTTATGGGATATCCTTCATGTTGATTTATTAGAGGTGGTGGAAGAAGCCAGGAAAGCCAAAGAAATTTTGAAGGTTATCAATAAAACTTATATTACTCTTGTTCCAAAAGCTCAAGAGGTTGATCATATCTCAGCTTTTAGACCTATTGCTTTATGTAATGTTCTTCTCAAAATCATTACTAAAATCATGGCGAGAAAGGTTGAAGCCTCTTTTGCATAAGATTATTTCCCCGGAGCAAGGGGGTTATGTGGAAGGACGTCAAATAGTAGATGAGATAGTTCTTGCTCGGGAAGCCATCCATTCCATGGATATGCAAAATTCTCCTTCCATGTTCATTCGGTTAGACTTATCCAAAGCTTATGACAGAGTGGATTGGCACTTCCTTATCAAAGTTTTGAGGCAATTTGGTTTCTCTAAGGATTGGATGGATTGGATTATGGGATGTATCTCTTCAGTTTCCTACTTAGTTCTTATCAATGGCAGGCCTTCTCAGTCATTCCCAGCTTCCAGAGGTATTAGGCAAGGTGACCCGCTATCCCCTTATTTATTCATCATTCTTGTTGAATGCTTGGGTAGGACTATAACCAAAAAGAGGGAAAAAAAAACCCTTGAGGGAGTTACCATTGCTCATGGAGCTAGACCTATCTCTCATCTTCAATTTGTGGATGACTCTACTCTTTTAGGTAAAGCTACGGTTAAGGAAGCTTCTAATATTAAGCAAATCATTAGCTATTTTTCTAAGGCTACTGGGCGAGTTGATCAATGAAGACAAATCTAAAGTTATTTTCTTTCAACTGCTCTGCTAGACAGGAATCCATGGTCTTGGATAAATTAAGATATAAGAAGACCTCTCTTCCAATCACTTATTTAGGTATTCCCATAAATATTCAAAGGCAGAAAAATAAATATTGGAATTGGTTGTTGGACAAAGTCAAGAAGAAAATTGGAAAGTGGACCAACAAGTGGCTTTCTTCTGGGGGTAGAATCACCTTGGTAAAATCAGTCCTTCAAGCTATTCCTATTTATGTTTCTTCCATTTTGAATATCCCAAAGGTTGTTCTTCGAGAATTGGATCAAATCGAGTCATCGTTTCCTTTGGAGTGGTACTAAGGAGAAAAGAAAATGGGCCTTGGTGAAATGGGATACTTTATGTCTTCCTAAGAGTGAAGGGGGGTTAGGATTCCGGTCTTCTATTAATAACAACAAAGCTTTAGCTGCTAAATTATATTGGAGGATGTTGCATAACCCCAATGCTCTTTGGGCCAATAATCTCCATGCTAAATATCTTGAGAACAAAAGTCCTGAAGACCTTGTTCGCTATCAACTTCCTACCAAAGGTTCTCCCATTTTAGCAGTTCTTAAGACTGGTGAGGATTTGATAAAGAAAAAATTATTTTGGATCATTCATAATGGTCAACAGGCAAATTTTTGGACAGATTCTTGGGATGGTCACAAGCCTTTGATAACTCGGTTTCCCGATTGGAGGCCTTGGATGGAGGAGCTTCACCGAGCTAATTGGATAAAGGTGGCTAATTACTGTCGGTACCATAATTGGTAATTCAAAGGTTGGTAGATATTGGATCCCTATTGAGGACTGGCCTATTCAAATCCCAGAAAGGCAAAGACAAGATATCCAAGGCATCCTTCATATGAGATCCCTCTCTTGGTCCCATGAAAAATATTGTTTTGGATGGAACAACACTACTAAGGGTGAGTATTCAGTTGCTCAAGGTTATTTGACCTTATGCCATAATAATCCCAACCATTCTTCTGACATATTTTCTCGATTGTGGGCTCAAAAGCTCTGGCCTAAGGTGAGGTTCTTTAATTGGATTTTATTGCATCGTAGGGTGCTTACTTGGTGAGCAACTTATGAAGCATGGTTTTCATGGCCCTTTTAGATGTGAAATGTGTGAAGAGAATGTAGAAAATCTCAACCATATTTTTATTGAGTGTACTTTAGCCTCTGAGCTATGGAGGAGAATGGCCACTTTACTTGGCTTACAGTGGTCCAATTTTTTTACTTTTGAACAACTTTGGAGGGATTGGCCTAATCAAGAGGGTGTTGATCATTTTATTAGGCGAGTTAGTTTGGATGGGTTCTACCATTCTTCTTTGGAATATTTGGAATGAAAGGAACAACCAAATTTTTAATCAAGATAGGAAGGATATTCACTATATTTGGCAAAAGACCATAGCCAACTTAGTTGAATCAGTCCATCAACTCCTTAATCACCCCCAAAACTCCCACCAAAGATGGGATCAAGTGATGCAAATATTGAAGATTAAATCTTCTAAGGGCAACCAACTTAAAGGGAATGTGAGTATTAGTAAGATGGATAGGACTAGAAATTGGCAACCTCCTCCTAAGGATTTTGGAAAAGTCAATACTGATGGAGCCTCTAGAGGGAACCCTGGAAAAGCCAGTGTGGGAGGAATTGGTAGACTTTCAGATGGCTCCCTGGTTTTTACTTTTGCTGAGAATTTGGGTATTCTTTCCAATAACCTTGTTGAGGGGTATGGTATCCTCGAGAGGCCTTCAGGAGGCTACTAAGGTTGGATGGGAAAAGGTGTTAGTTGAGTCGACTCTCAACTTATGATTAATCTCTTGAAGACTCCTTCTAAGAATCATAAGGTGGATTGGAGAATAAAAAGAATTATTGAGAAGATTCAATTAATCCAGGATGGGATTTTTGAAAGTTGATTACAATCATGTGGTCGAGAGATCAAAACAAGAGTGTTGATGCTTTAGCTAATTGGGCTTTGGACAAAGGTGATCTTACTTGTTATGGCCACCCTCCTATATGGTGGGCTTCTCAAATTAGGGAAGCTCTTCTTTCTATCATTTCTTTGGATGGCTCCAGTTCTGAAGGTACCTAGTTTCTTCTTGTTTTTTTTTTTTTGCTTCTCTTTGGTTCATTCAGTTTTTTTTAGTTCCCTAGCTCATTCTATTCTTTATTTTGTTTCCTCTGTTGATTCTTGCCTTAATAGTCTTCTGGTCTAGATAGGTCATTGTTATGTTCAATTTTTTTTTTCTTTTTTTTTTTTTTGTTTAGTTTTTTAAGGTGGGTGGGTTCTTTTGTTTTGTTTTGTTTTTGTGTTCTTTGTGTTGTTTTTTGTTGTTCATGTGTTTTTGTTGTTTTGTTTTTTTTTTATGTTTTTTGTTATTGTTCTTGTGTTTTTTTCGTTCTTGTTCTTGGGTTTCTCTTTGTTTGTGTTATTTCGTGTTTTTATGTGTGAGTGTTTTCTATGTTTTTTGTTTTTGTTTATTGTCTATTGTTGGTTGTTTTTTATTTTTATTTTTATTTTATATTTTTTAATTTTTTAGGTTTTGGTTGTGTTTATTTTTCATGTTTTTTTTTGGTTATGTCTTTGTAGTGTTCTGTTGTTTTTGTCTTGTTTGTGTTTTGTTATGTGGTTCTTGTGTTTTTCTATGTGGTTTGTGTTGTGGTTTCTTTTATCTTATTGTGCGTGTTTGGTTGTGCTTTTGTTTTTGACACACTCAAGGAGCATGTTTTTTATTTTATTTTATTATTTTTGTTGTTATTTACTTATTTTTAAATTGGTTTTGTGTGTTTGTTTGCTCCTTGAGTATGTCAAAGGTGGTAGGCCAGGTCCGAGTCCTGGGCATTTTTGGCGGAATGGATACCCCTGCCTCCTTGGGTCTTACCCGAAAGTGGCATCCCTTTTGGGATGTTTTCCACAAATAAAAAAAAAAAAAGGAATTAAAGGTGCAAAGGAATATGTAGAGAAAATATTTAAATTAAATATGGAAAAAGAGGTCAAGTCTATTATAGGTAAATTTACTTTAATTTCATCAAGTAGTATAGAATCCTTTCCTAGTAATAGAAATGAAATTAGTGTAGAGGTTAACCCTTTCACTTAAGGTTTCAAGAGCAACATAATAAGGAAATGAGGTTGTATGAAATCCATGGCAATATAAGGTTTTTAAGGCAACATAAGAAGGTAATTTCTAGAGAGAAGCATTCTTTCCCTTTAAGGTTTTCAAGGCAACATAAAGAAGAAATTGCTTTTAAGGTTATTATTTGCACTTTAAATCCTTCAAAGCAAGACAAACCTATATATGATAACTCTCATTATGAATAAATTGATGAATATGAAAGTGTTGGTGGAAATAAAAAGATAAAGGAAGACCCAAGAAGCAAAAACAAAGAAAAAATAATCTTGAAGGGACATTGATAAAGAAAATCAAAAGTAAATATTGTAAGTGTTAACAAGAAGTGGGTTAAACCCACAAATAAAAGTGGATGATAAAAATGATATCTTGGAATATAATGAGCATGAATAAGACCCCTTAAAAAAACATTACGAAATTCACTCGTGTTTAGATAATATATTTATAGAAATGAAAACTGGGTCACAAATATTTTAGTCATTCTCAATGTTGATTTTCATCTTAGAAAAAATCAAATTTTAAGAGGTGATTGAGTGAGTAAGATTCTATCTCTGAGTAAAAATATTATTAAGGAATTGATTGTCAAAATGTGGTAGTTTGAGGTAAATGACAAATCTCTTTGATAAAAGACATATGAAGAATATTTTTGATAAAAATTTAAGTTGGATATGGTTTAATTAACCTAATAGCAATGTAACAAGAACAATATCATATTTTTTTAATTTAAATGGGAGTGGCCCCAAAAGCCACACATAGCTAATTAGAAAAACTAAAAATATTATTATTTTAATTGAATATATGGGCTTGCAATGGACTCCATCCATATTATATCTAACCACATAGTGGTATTATAATAGCATGGAAATTGTACATGTATAGCTTAACAATATTTTAACTTTGCCTCCTCCTTAAAAGTTGAACAATTTAAATAGTAAAGCTAATTATTTTTTTTCGGTAGGTTGAATTAAAGAGTGAGTTTTGAAAGGGGTCCCAAAACCTTTTTACAAAGGATGAAAGAGTGGACTAGGTCAACAGAACAACCAACAAGACAAAAGGTGAGCTTTTTGTTAGTTACAATGAAATGAGACCCCGTAATGAGATGACAAGTCAGTAGGGGAAAACAAAATTAAAATTTAAACAAAAGTTCCCACACAGGAAGGACCTGAGAACACCAAACCAGAAACTAAAATTTTAGATCTGGTACACCCGACTACAGGAAGCTCGAGACAAGGCAGAAAGAAATCCCACCAAGGAAATGACTAACACGTTGCAACTAAAACATGTTAAGATCCCATACAAGAAGGCACGGGGCTACTACAGGCTGGTTCAATGCGGAGAAACCCATCCTAGGAAACCAAAAAAAATGAAACTTGAAACTTGAAACCAGACTCCCACCCATGGTCCAAGACAACGCTCCTAGAAATAACAGCAAACGGCCTAGAAAAGGAACAACAAAAAATAAGTATCACCGTAAGCCATGAAATCCCCATGTAGAGGTGGTTGTGCTACATGAAAGCCAAAGAAACTAGAATATTATTTAGAATATGAAAAGCCAAAGAGTAGTGGTGGAGCCATATTAGAAGCAACCATGGGAAAGTCAAAGCTACAGATAATACGCATAGGTCCCCAACCAAAACCATGAAGGATGCAGTGAATGTTTTTAGGTAGCAATAAAAAATGAACCCACAAACCATGGGAAGTGCCATGAGTATGAAGGACTCAAAAACTAGAATTGGAGAAGGCAAGGGATTATCACAATTGCAGATGATAGGTATAAGTTCCTCAACGAAGACCATAAAATATGCAATGGATAACCCAAGCAACACCAAATAATTTAGCCAAACGAATTTCGACAATCCTAATGCATGAGCCGCTTCTCAAAGCCATATATAGAGCAAATGTATGGTCATATTTGCTAAAAGCAAAAGTACAAGGTCCCCCTCAAGATCGAGAAATATGCAAAGAATATCCCAAGTAGAAAAGAACAGGTCCAGCAAATAGGAATCCCCTAAAATAAGGGCCCAAATAGAAGATACATCTGTGAACAGAACATGACCTCCAATGGCCCATGGGCATCCATGAGAGAAGCTTAACTAAATATGAAACGTACATAGTTCCCCTGAGAGCAAACAAGAACCCCAATGACATAACCATACCAGAAGGATCCTAAAACTTAGTAGGGAACCCAAAGAAGAGCCCATAGACATCCCAACTCAAAACACAAATATAATACCCTTTATCGAGCTAAGAAATGAGCAAAAAAGTGGATCATGGACCTCCCACATAGATAGAGGTCATCTACATCATCGGCTAGCCCAAGGAGACGATCCCAAAATGTGCCAAGAAGCTGAGGTGAAACTAGGGAATGGGGGAGTAGTAAAATGGGGCTAGAACATTCCACTTTCATAGTAAATCTAATTATAAATGGGTGCTAATTTAATAAATATAATAGACAAGCCATAGGTTAAAGTTTAATTCAAGATAATAATTAGCTTAAAAAGATCCCACATGCTTTAATTCCCATAAATATGATGAAATACATAATACCAATAATTAGAAATAAATAAAATAAACATAAAAATGTGAAACCTAATTCAACATCTTAAAGTAATTACAATTAAATGATGATATGATTCCACATGATGATTATCATGAAGCTTGTTTTTATTGGCATTGTTTATATAAATAATTATAAAAGGTTATTGGTTTTTTTACATTTTTCTAATATGTAATAATTCATATGTAAAATTATTCTCTAATATTAATTTCATTTTCTAACATACCAATCTCATTGATAGCAATTTTGTAATACCATTATCTGGTCATTATTTATTAGGGTAGGTCTCATTTCAACCCCATGTTATCTATATATCATAACACAAAATCTAATTTTTTTAAATGTCAAAAATCATATTCGTGATAATATTTCCTGGTCACATATGATATATATTCTTTGGTTGGGGGACAATATTTGAAAAGGATACCTATAGTATGGTTGATGAGAATGATGTTGGCAAGAGAAATTTAGATTGGAACACTATACAAGCTATTGGACATTGTGATTGATGGGTGTAATAGTTTTGTTATTCTAAAAAATGAAATAGATAAAACCCTACTCTTCCTATAGATAAGACAATGCTTTGGAATTAAATAATAGAACATATTAGAGTAAAGGACCTTCGATATTTGCATACGAATTAAAGAATGGAACATATTAGAGTAAAGGACTTTCGATATTTGCATACTAAAGGTATGGTTTAAAGTATTTCTATAATTTCTTTAGATTTTAGTTTTTGTGAACATTGTGTATATGGTAAACAAAATTGAGTAAGGTTTCCATCTGGTGCTACAAAAGCAAAAGGATTTTAAATCTGATACATAATAATTTGTTTGGACATGTGTTTTTTTCATAACTTAGAAAATTATTGTATTATGTTTCATTTATAGATGATTTTTCAAGGTATGCATGGATATATTTTCTCCAAAATAAATTTGGCCTTCACAAAATTCAAAGAGTTTAAGGCTCTTGTAGAAAACCATACTAAAAAGAATATAAAGGTATTGCCAAAAATATAATGAAGGGCAGTTCTACAACAATGAATCTGAGGAGTTCTATAAGTAGTGTAAAATAACATGGCCAAATATGACTCCATACACAATAAAATGGAGTTGCAAAAAGAATGAATAGGACATTAATGGAAAAGGTAATGAGGTTGCTCGATGGTGCAAGGTTAGCATAAGAATTATAGGTAGAGGCTATGAATATCGCATGTTACCTAGTAAATTGATCACCTACATTATCATTAGTTGATAAAACTCCATATGAGGAATGGACTAGTAAGAAACCCTCTCTTGAATATCTTAGATTTTTTAGTTGTGATGCTTATGTGCATGTTCCAAAGGAAAAAATGAGTAAGTTAGATAATAAAGTAGAGAAGTGTATCTTTATTGGTTATAAATATGGTGTAAAAGGCTACAAACTTTGGAACCTATAAACTAGGACATTTGTTTATAGTCGAGATGTAATCTTTAGAGAATTTAAAAGTTCTCTCGAGCAAGAACAACCAAGAGAGGAAGAACAAAAAAAATGCAGTTTGAGTTCATGGATGAATGATCTAACTTAATAGAAGATGATGAACCAGATCCTCGTACTCTAGTCTTGATAAGATCGACTCAAGAAAGAATGAAACCAAAAAGGTATAGTTCACCTAATTTTTAGTCTACTTTTGTTTTATCTATTACTAATGATGATCCTAGAACTATTAGGGAGGTAGTTAATGCAAAGGATGGTAAATTTTGGAAGAAGGCCATGGTTGATGAAATAAAGGCTTTAGAGAAAAATAAGACATGGTATTTGGTGAAGTTTTATGTTGGAAGAAAATCAATTGGTAGCGAATGGGTATTCAAGAAGTTTAATATAGAAGGTAAATTCAAGAAGTAAAAAGCTCATCTAGTAGCAAATGGATATTCCTAGGTACAAGGAATTGATTTTTATGAGGTTATCTCCCATGTTGCTAAACTAACTTCTATTAAATTTATTTTATCTAGTACTGCTATATTTGACCTAGAAGTAGAGTAAATGTATGTGAAGACAACATTCCTACATAGGCATCTAGAAGAAGAAATCTATGTCTCAATCAGAAGGTTTTACAGTAAAAGGAAAGGGAGACTTGGTATGCATGTTAAAGAAATTTGCGTATGGTTTGAAACAACACTACACCAAAAAAGGCTTTTAGGGGTGGCTAAAATACAATGGTTTTTTACAATGGTAAAAAACCACCCTAATAGACCTTAAGAGGGTGGTTTTAAACTGCCTTCACCAAAAAATATTTTAACGTACCTAAAATATGGTGGTTATTTATAGTGGTAAAAAATAGCTCTAATAGACCTAAGAGGACTATTTTAAACCACCCTCACCAAAAAAAGGTTTTAACAACACCTAAAAGATGATAGTTTTTTACGATGGTAAAAATCCACCCTAACCTCCCTCTTAGGGTCACCTTTTAAAAATAAATTTAAGCTTCCTATGTGAGGGAGGGAAAAAGAGAGAGGGGATAACAGAGCATGAGGTAGGGGAGAGATGAGCCCTGGACGACCTATGGGAGGGATGTGCTCAGGGCAACCTGTAGGAGGTAGTGCCAATGTGCAGTTATTGTTAGATCTAATAAAAATGATGTGGGGAGGGTGCCATCTGAAGGGTGGAGTGGGGAGAGGGGGGACTTAACCCAAATAGCTAGTTCAAGGAGGGGGGACTTCACCCAAATGGCTAGTTCATTTCTGCATCACAAGCGTTTGCTCAAGCATATTCATTATAAATATGTGAGACCAAAGATATCCTTTTTTTTTTCTCTACTTACAGTTCCTAGGCTACACCATCTAATTCCTATTGAGGTTAATTTTGTGTTGATTCAACTAGTTTGTCCTTGGTGTATAAATTGATAGCTAAAGGGTTGTCGAAATAGCTTTGGACAACATAACTACCCATGCTTGAATAAATTGAAATATATCTAATTTTGGTAGTTTATTTGGGATATTTAGTGATTTTGTGATGGTAGTGGCAGCTATGTTGTTTAAGAGGATTCTAGATATGTTGCTTTACAATTTGCACTTATAGTTTATTTGTTGAATTTGATTTGATTTTAACTAAAAATGATAAAGAATAAATGGTATTTAATAGATATTTGGAATTGGAATAATGTTGGTTACACCAATAATTGAAGACCTTTTAGATGAATATGGGTAGAAACCTCTACTTATGATTCCTATGATTTTCTCAATCATTCTATTGGATAAGGCCATGACACAACACCTTTTAAAACATTTATGGTTATATACCCATCAATCGGAAAAGAATTTATAAAGCAAGTGTTTATGATTTGCAATGTTTTGAAGTTTTTAACGAAAGAATAAATGGCGATTGTGTTGGCATACAGCAGGAAAAAGCCATATATATATGCATACATTATTTTGAGAACAATTGTTGATATTTTTGGTGAAGGTGGCCTACACTGCCTTTCTATGGCTTTTATGGTACTTTGGTACTTCTTCATCCTCTTCATTTGTTGTATACACTGTATTTTACTTTTTGTATATGCAAGTTTTCAATATGATTTCAACCTAATTTCTCTGAATCTCACCTAAGGCCTCTTTCATATGCAATTGGTTGATGTATTTCTTTATTAGTTGTCATTCTCATAAATTTTTATGACCTGTTGAATCAAAAAGTCAAGAAAATATATAGTTTTTCTAACATAATGCTTAGGATTAAAATTTTCGAAGCTTTTTGTTTAAAGTTTTGAATTGGAAATCTTCTTGCCCTAAATTCATACGCTCTTTTATTCTTACCCTTTTTATTTGTGGATTTGGATGCATAGTGAGTTGCTTAACGAACTTGAGCTATAGAATTTTGCTATTTGGCCTTGGGATCTAGTGCCTTAATCCTTGTATAAACTGAACTTACATGTGAATTACCTTGCCTTAAATCTCTGTCATATTACGGTACATATGTTATAATGCTTATCTGAAGCTTGTCATGGCACTAGAAATTGATGTAACTACCAATTTGAGATATGCATGAGAAAATTGTCATATAATTCACATGTACAGATGTAATGTATTACTTCATGGAAAATAATTTTTACAATAGCCAGTTTTCATTTCTTTTATAAAAATTTGCAGTATTAGTTGATTACCACTTTATTTTATGCCCAATAGATTCCAAGAAATAAACCTTTGCATTGAGTAGAAACATTGATTAGAATGAAATTGAACTTGTGACTTTAGTGAGTCCTTAAAAGTGTTATACAAGTAACCACCCCTAAATATTTAGGCATAGAATTTGCATTAAGAAGTAATATGTATATGTATCTAGTAACCAGTCTTATTCAAGAAGCCATAAAAAACATATAAAATGCAAATAATGGGTGTAAAGGGAAAATGTAGCTTGTATACGAAATTAATGAGTTGGCATATGGGATTATATGTAGAAGATGAATCATCAAATAAATATAACCCACTTATGTTGTTAGTTGCATTAGCCTCAAATTTCTATGAATAGTTATATTGTGGACCAATCAACATAACATGGTTATATTAATTGCAGCCTCATCTTCCAAGACAAGCACAAGAATGTCAATAATAGTCAAATAAAAGCAAATAGAATATTTTCTTTATAAACTCATTCTTAAAACTACACATGTAAAAAATTTCTTGCCTTATTAAGGCACTCCATTGCATCTATTCCATGTGAACACTAGAGCTTCTTTATTGGGATTTCACTATTTATATAGTTGAAAATAACAAATGTGTATTTTCCAATCCTAATGTTTGTCCTCATAAATAGAAAATTCTTATTTTTTTAATCCAGTCAAATAAAATTAATATCATACATAAAACAATTCATGTCATAGTAGTTATCTTCTACTGCTTAAGAAATTATCATGGTACATGAACTGGAAGTAAAATCAATGACATATTATACACCATAACTCTGTCTTTCTATGAGTTTGGCAAAAAATCAATTAACATGGTCCATTTTAAGGCTATGAGAGGGAGATCAATGGTAAATATTCATTTACAAAATTAATGTTAGGAGACTGTATATTACCAAAATCAGGTGTAAGAAGCCACAACCAATTATCTTCTTTAGTTGTTTAAGTAGTATTGTCTAATAGGTTATATGAGATTGAAATATTATCTATATTGGTTCTAGATACTTGCCTTGTATAGGTTGAGTTTGGAAACTCAAGGTTAAGAGACTATATATTACCATAATCAGGTGCAAGAAGCCACAACCAATTAGCTTCTTCGATTGTTTTACTATATTTTTAATAGGTTATATGAGATTGAAATATTATCTGTATTATATCATCACTACAAAGTGGTATTATAACAAATTAGCTATTATGCATGTATCATTTAGCAATATTTGAACCTTGAATTCCTTCTTTAAAGTCAAAAAATCTAACCAATTGAGCTAATACCATTTAATTCAATTGTTCAAGTAGTTGTTTCAACTTTCAACAATAATTTGTTTTGATAGACATTTTTATTAAGGTGCCAATTGTTCATCTAGTAGTTCTCACCTTGTTGAAAATACTTTTTAGTTGGCTCTGTTGTTTACATGATGTAGAGAGTGAATCAATTCAACCTGAGGACATCAATTTTGGAAATATCAAGTAGAATGAGGTCATATTTAAATATTTTATGTCTTTTGACGACCAAACCCCAAAGTTTGCTAGTCTATTATCTACTTTATTTAGAATAATGGAGTCATGGTGGATTTTGATATCTTCATGAGTCTTTGTCATTGCAATGCTTGAATTTTAGTTATATATATTTTAAATATTTATGCTTACATGTGTGCCCTCACAATTTAGCATATTAACTAGCAATATAAAATCTCCAATGTGTAGATAAATTCTTGTTGAATCTAATGGCCAAGTCCAAAGAGAATGTGCTTCTGCTACATTATTGGTGAAATCTCTCAAATAGAAATAATCTATTATGATCTTATTCTCCATTTATTTATGGGAAATAATTTCTAGTTGTTATTTATTAAAATGTTACCAAATATATAATGCATTCTAGTTTGACATTGTGTAAGCAAATTGTTATTGATAACATTGTTGTTAACTAGAGAAACAATGAAAGTGCACCACAAGAAAATCAAGTACAACTTTGCGTGTTGTATCTAGAAATTTCAATGGCTACTATTTAGAATTAGACTACCTATTTGATATTTGAACTCTCTTCTAGAAGTGAAATCAAATAGATAGTTGCTGACAATATATCTCAACAATGAATTGGTGAATCCTAGCTTTTATACTATAGATCTAGAGTTGGAAATAAAACAACCTTATAATTTTTCTTATCACTTTTGTGTTGGATTACCTATATTTTACTATAAAAGTTGTAAAAACTCTACACAAATTATTGTTATCAAGGCAACCAACTCCACTAACAAGGAATGCCAAGTAGATTAGGGCATGTTACTTAATTTGGATAATATAATATATAACTTTATGTTCTTCAAACATTATCATGGTATGAGTTTGTTTCCTACTTGTTTTTTAACCATTATTAATTTTTCCAAAATGAGCTATGAAGCTAGTGAATTTTATATGAATCCAGCTTTAACTCTGTTAGATTTATTTTTGAGATATCTATGTGTTTGTTAGATTCCTCTTTGTTTGTATAATTTAAAGAATTTTATATTAAAGTTCAAGACAATTATATAATCTACTGATAGGATTCCATGATTTTATTATTAATAGGTAGATCACCAAGATTAGGAGAACACATCTTCCTTCGTTTTAAATCCTTGTGGGAATCATACTATAGGCATGATGCCCTTGTGGTTTTCTCCACAGGAAGATCTCAAACACTTATAAATATATCATAAAGTAGAAGCCTCTACTCACACCTAATATCACCATATGTCAATAGGAATGAAGATAACATATGAAGACAAAATGATATGTAACATCCCAAAATTCCTCACTCTTTTTTTTTCCAAATAGCTTAAGGACATTATCCCTCTTAAGACCTACACCAAACTCACAACCACACTATCCCTTAGATAAAATGGTTAGATTTTAATTAGAAAGTTCATCATTTCTTTTGGTCATTTACGGATTGCAACCTTCCTCTTTCTTTCCTCTGAAAAGGGATTTTTTAGCAGGGCCAATTCCCTACATTTGTATTTTAATGTAGGAGCCTCCCTTTACCCTCCTTGGAAAGGAAATGCCTTGCTCACTGCACAACACATATCACTTAGTGTAAATTTTTGCCCCTCTTCAATCCATCAAAAAGGTTCGTGCATAACTTTGCATACCTTATAATTCATTCAATGGGTTGCATATTGCAAGAAACCACTGCTTTCCCATTTTTCAATCAAGGTTTAGCTTAACTGGCAGCACCCGTTCATACTTATAACCATATAAATGGAACCATAATCATAGTCACTAGTTTATTCATAGGGTCTCGAATTCATTAATGTCATAAGCTTCATTACGTTAGAAAAATGTTCTCATAGCTCAAGAGAGCGTCTATAAAGAACAAAAATACACATTAACTCAGATAATCCATCCAAATCTGACTTGGCACACTCATCTATGTCTTACATATCCCAAGTGTACTCTTAGTTCATGGGTAAACTTATGCTCTCTCGAAAGCTCCAAGGACTTACCATTTTAAATAAACTCATACCTAAGATATTACACTATGAGAGTACATGTTAACGTTAAACCTTTAATGCCAACCTTTGAAGCAACAATACGAGAAAAATTAGGTGAAAGTCTATTGTTTGGCCCCCCCATATATTCTTTCATACGTAAACAAACATGAATTCATTGCATCATCTTTAAAATACGAATGGTGTTAAAACATCCAAACACAATAAAAATTACACTATAATAATCATAGGGTCTAAACAATAATAACTAAACATCTATTTCTATTTTAGCAAATCACCATAAAGAAAATCATAGCTAGAACGTAAGTGTTAGAATTATTGAGTTGTGATTGATGTCAAAGGCCAACTTGATTAATAGCAAACAATGGGCAAATATATTTCAAGTGAAGCAAGGAAAATATATTTCAAGTGAAGCAAGACAAATATATTTTAAATGAATATTTCAAGTGAAGCAAGGCAAATATATTTCAAATAAAGTATTATAATATTTAAATATTAAATTTAAATATTATAAAGTGAAGGATATTAGAAAGTGAAGAATATTATAAAGTGAAGGTTTTATAATATTTAAATATCAAATTTAAATATTATAAAGGTGAAGTTTCAATTTTTGAATAGGTCGACCATCTAGGCACCAATAATAAAAGTGAAAGGTTTATATAAATAATTAAAGCTTTGAGTGGAAGGTGCAATTTTTTATGAACATCCTCACAATTATATTCGAAGTGGAGACTTCACAAGAATTGAAGACAAAAGTGAGGAGCAGAGGTACCCGTGGAGCAGAACAACCAACGAAGGTGAAGGAGTAGCAAAACCCTAGTGCCAAGATGTAGCAAAGGATAAGGAGAAATCTTTATGAAGTGCAAGTACCAGATAGAGGCAGCGAAAGGGCAATAGTGGAGATTCAAATGAACAAGCCCTGGAAATAAGATAGAGTAGCAGTGAAATTTTTAGAGAGCAACGAAGCACTAAAAGAAATATAACAACCATCTGTATTGAGTGATAGATAACAATGACATAGTGGCCTCCACATTTTTGTGGGGAAGTTGAATCCAGAAAGATAGATCGACCTGGTGGTAGTGAGTGAAATTATAAGTGCTGAAGGGCACACCACAAAAGTTGATGACAGATGTCTCGAAGACGAATGTAGTCAAACATGGAAAATATAGCAGGTTTGATGGAAATTTTATGGAGTCACACATAAGGAGAAGATAAAGAATATTTGCATAGAACTAGGTGAAGGAAGATATTTGGAGGTGTTGTTCAAGACTGCAATGTCATTATGAAATACAAGCATGCAGAAGAAATTCTAGAAACTTTCGTTGTGTACCAAGAAACCCAATTCAAGAGGAAAAAATATCATCATTGAAGTAGTCACAAACATATCCATTACAACAAATGACTTGAAGGAAAGAATAGTCATTAAGGGAGCACGTTGAGGACTTTGATCTCAATATTTTGTGCGTGGATGATTTCGTTACAAAATCTATGGTGCTCTTATTAATTAGAACATGGATTGGCTTAAAAGGATCTGGTCAAATGTTTCATTGGGTATTGATTATGACTCCTTCCTCTATTTGAAGAAAAGGACAAGATACATAAAAACTAGCACAAAACTATTAACATTAGTATAACTCCTAACAATCATCGATTGAATAAGGTATGTTGTATCTGCAATAATCAATAGCTAATACTTTCTAATATGAATATATAAATGATCGTGCCTCGTGGTTCACTCCAAGTATTCCAAGAAATCTCGAGTAGCTATTGATGGGTTATTTTGCTTGAGGTGATAATTGAATAAGATTACAAAGACAGTAATTTGGATGAGGCAGATTTGTATTGGTGATATATAGTAAAAATCTATATTGTAAGGGTGTCTAAATTTGAGAAGAATAAGGATGTTGGTAAGAGAATTTTTTGCAGTTTCACTAGAGGCATTCATTACAAGGCAGGGGCTGAAAAGAAACAATTTTCAAATGAAAGGAAGAGCATTGGGTTCCAAGTGATATTTGGAAGCAGATTTGACCAAGGGGATTGGTGTCTCTTGTGGATTGGTGTCTATGAAATTGTATAGGGAATTAGTGTCTCTTGTGGATTGATGTCCACAAACTTGTATAGGGGATCAGTGTCTCTTGTGGGTTGGTGCCCATGAAATTTATTGGAAAAAATATAAACAATATTTTATCGTGGTTTTCTCCCAAAAGGGTGTTTCCACGTAAAATATTTGTCTCTTATATGTATGGTAATTTTTGTATTGTTTCATTATTGCATTAATATTATTTGAATTTATTTATTTGTAAAGAAAAGAAAAAAGTTTTATCTTATACTGTTCACCCCCTCTCATTATAAGCTTGTGTTCTTCAGTTGGTATCAGAGCAGGTTCCTTCATGAAAGCCTAACAGCTTGAAGGAGGATCTTACAAGAACACACATGGTCATGGAGGTGAAAGAAAATTCTCCTAGTTTTTAAATCCAAGAAAAAAGAAAAAAATCCAAAAAATGAAGAGGAATTCATAGTGGACATAGAAGAGGAACTTGTTGTTCTTGAAGATTTGAAAAGGCTTGGAAATAAAAACTCAAGATTAAAGATTCAAGAAAAAGAGAATGAGGAGACAAAGGTAAAGCTTTCACAAGATCTCACTGACTTAAAAGTGAAAATTCAAGAAGCAAAGAAAATTGAATAAGGTATGGTTGAGAAGTTAAAGGCAAAAGATTTGGAATGTAAAAAATTGGAACATGAGGTTGTCTCTATAAGGAAGGAAGTAGAAAAATCCAATGATAAGCTACATGGATTTTAAAAAAGCAAAAAAAATATGTTTGACATTATTAAATCATAGAGATCTTGGGTTATAAATATTGGATTTGGGTTTGAAGAGGGTCAAATAAACAAAAGGGGGAGTCAAGCTCAAAAGAAATAAAGGAATCAAAGAAAAGATGTAAAGAAGAGCCTAAGACCTATGCTAATGTATTGAGAAGTGGAAGCATCATGAAGGAAGAAAAAAAAGAATCATCATGTACCGAATTCAATCATAGAAATAGTAATGAGAGGACCATGTGCCCATATCCTCCAAGGCTATCAAATAGATTTCAATATCTTTTCCATGGTTATTATTTTTCATGCAATCAATTTGGTAATAAAGTTGTAAATTGTAGGGTTCGAGCTAAGAATGATTATGGTTTCACCAAGAAAAAATTCAATTCATTTGTACCTCTCATGGATTACAATATCATTTTTTACAAATGTGATAATTTTGGGCATAAAGCCAAATGGTGTAGAATAGTGTTCTCTAAACTTCCAAAATCAAGCAAGAAAGAGGAAGGTCAAATTTTGAAAAAGGATATATCCTCCAAATTTTGGAGAAAGAAAATGAAACAAGAAAAGGAGAATTCCATGTTGGTAAAAATGATTCTTCATGTGCAAAATGAAGGAAATCAGTGGTACATTGACAGTGGTTGTTCAAGCCATATGATAGGTGATAAAAGCAAATTTCTCTCTCTCAAAGAAAAAAATGGAGGTATAGTGAAATTTAGTGATAATGCTTCTGCCAAATTTATAGGAAAGGGAACCTTGAGCCTAGATAATGGAATATCAAGGACATATAATGTGTTATATGTTGAAGGGTTGAAGCACGATCTACTAAGTGTAAGTCAACTATGTGATCAAGGGCATACACTCACATTTCATCCAAATTGATATGATATCAGGAAATCATAGATAGGAAATATTATTGCAGATGCTAGTAGAACTACAAAAAATCTCTACATGTTGAGCGAAATTAAGGGGGGGATAATTTTTATCACAAGAATATGATATTTGGTTATGGCGTAGGAGAATAGGCCACCTGAAATTTGAAAACATAGTAAAAATAAGTAACAAATAGGAAGTCAAATATTTTCCCAAGATAGCAAAACCCTCAAGCACGATTTGCGCACAATGCCAGCATCGTAAGCAAACAAGATCAAGTTTCAAATCAAAGGAATTATGCTCATCCAAGCCTCTAGAGCTAATTCACACTTATCTATGTGTCCCTACAAGAACAAAGAGCTTACAACGTGAGAACTATTTCATGTTGTTTATTAATGATTATTATACAATGACTTGTGTAACATTCTTAAGAGAAAAATCAAAAGCTTTTGAAAGGTTCAAAGCACTCAAGGAACTTGTCAAAAATGAAACAAAAAAAAATATCAAGTGTCTAAGATCAGACAGGGGAGGTGAATTCACTTCAAATAAATTTATAGAATTCTATGAAAAAGGAATCAAGAGACGATACTCAGTAGTAAGAACTCCACAATAGAATGGAGTAGTTGAAAGGAATAACAAAACTTTTCAAGGCATGTCCATGGCCATGTTAAATGAGTCTAAGCTTTCTGATGATTTTTGGAGAGAGGTGATTCATACAAAAATTTATATCATCAATAAAGCTCAAGTAAGAGTAAATCACCATAAAACTCTGTATGAGCTTTGGAAGGGAAGACTAGCTACTGTAAAGTACTTCAAAAAATTTGGAAGCAAATGATACATTAGATGAGAAGAAAAATATTTGGGCAAGTTTTATTCTAGGTGTGATGAGGGTATCTTCCTTGGATACTCTTCAAAGAGCAAATCCTATAGATGCTACAATAAAATATCACATAAAATTACGAAAAGTGCAAATTTAAGAGTTGATGAAGAAATAGATCTAAGAGAACGAGCTCAAGAGATTGTGTATCAAGAAGGAGAAAATTGCAAATATGAAGAAACTGAAGAAGATGAGAATCATATGACACCCTCAAGAATACCCCCCAATATACCATCTAAAACACCATCCAAATACGTGTAAAAGAAACATTCGAAAAATCTAATTATTGGGAATCTAGATAAAAGATAAACAAGGAGGAAAATAACATGTATAGGTGAACATGCCAACTTCTCTTTACTATCTAAAGTTGAGCCAAAGAATTTCAATGAAGCAAGTGAGGATAAATATTGGATTAAGGCAATGGAAGAGGAGTTGGATCAAATAGAGAAGAGTGAGACATGGAAAATTGTTCCATGTCCAAAAGACAATAACGTAATCAGCACCAAATGGATCTATAGAAACAAGCTAAACAAAGATAGTTAAGTGATCAGAAACAAAGCAAGACTTGTGTGCAAAGGCTATGCACAAGTTGAGGAAATTGATTTTGAGGAGACATTTTCTCCTTTTGCTCATCTTGAGGCCATAAGAATGTTCTTGGACTTTTCAAGTTTCAAAAACTTCAAGGTGTACCAAATGGATGTAAAATCAGCATTTCTTAATGGTTACTTGGAGGAAAAGATCTACATTGAACAACCAAATGGTTTTAGCCTGAAAAACAAGCTGGAATGTGTATGCAAATTGAAGAAGACTCTCTATGGACTAAATCAAGCCCCCAAAGCTTGGTACTCAAGGTTGGATAAATACCTCCAAGAATAGGGTTTCAAAAAATATATAGTTGATAGCAACCTATACATCAAGAATTAAGGAAATGACCAGTTAATTATAGTGGTCTATGTGGATGGAATCATTTTTGGAGGTAATAATAACAAGATGTATCAAGAATTTGTAAAATGTATGCAAAGAGGATTTGAGATGTCAATGCTTGGTTAACTATCCTTTTTTCTTAGTTTGCAAATTTCATAGTCAGATAAAGGTATATTTCTCTCTCAAATCAAGTATGTAAAAGAAATGTTGAAAATATTCAAGATGGAGGACTGCAATCCTGTGAGTACCCCCATGATTACAGGATATAAGTTAAGTAAATATGATGAGTCTCCTTAGGCTAATCAAACTTTGTATAGATCCATAATTTGAAGTTTACTATATGTCATAGCTACAAGGCCAGATATAATGCAGGCAATCGGATTAATAGCAATATTTCAAGCTACATAAAATGAAACACATGTAGAGGTAATAAAAATAATCTTCAATTATTTGAAAGGAACTATGGATTTTTGACTATGGTATCCTAGATGCGATAATTTCACTCTCACTACATATACAGATGCAGATTGGGTAGGTAGTGCGGATGACAGGAAAAGCACAAGTGGAGGAGCATTTTTTATTGGATATTGTTTGGTCTATTGGCTAAGTAAGAAATAAGCCTCAATGTCCTTATCTACAGCAGAGGTGGAGTACATTGCAATAGCTGCTTGTTGTACACAGGTTTTATGGGTGAAATAAAAATTAAGTAATTTCAAATTAGAGCATAATCATCCTATCTCCATACTGTGTGATAATACAAGTACCATCAATATTTCAAAAATTATGGTGATGCATTCAAGGACCAAGCACATTTCGATCAATTATCACTTTTTGAGATAACAAGTGATTGATCAGTAAGTCAAGTTGGAATACATTGCTACAAAGGAATGGATTGCTAACATCTTTACCAAACCACTTCTAAAGGAAACATTTGAGTATCTCAGAGTTAAGTTGGGATTAGTTTCACTCCCATATCATCATTGATTGTCTCAGTTAGAGCAGTGAGTAAGGGGGCATTGTCAAGTATCTTATCCTTTAGCCTTGAGAAGCCTTTGCCATTGATGTCAAAGGGGGAGAATTTTAGTAAGGGGGATCAGCTTGTCAGGGGGAGTATTTTGTGATCATGTTGCAATAAAGGATAGTTTCTTTGTAGGATTACCATCAAATACAAAGGGAGATATTATTAGAATTAGTGAGTTGTCATTGATGTCAAAGGTCGACTTGGTGAATAGCAAATAATGGGCAAATATATTTCAAGTGAAGCAAGACAAATATATTTCAAGTGAAGCAAGGTAAATATATTTGAAATAAAGTATTATCATATTTAAATATTAAATTTAAATATTATAAAGTGAATGATATTATAAAGTGAAGAATATTATAAAGTAAAGATTTTATAATATGTAAATATCAGATTTAAATATTATAAAGGTGAAGTTTTAATTTTTGAATAGGCTGACCATCTGGGCACCAATAATAAAAGTGACAGGTTTATATAAATAATTGAAGCTTTGAGTAGAAGGTGTAGTTGTTGATGAGCATCCTCATGGCTATATTCGAAGCAGATACTATGAAAGAATTGAATATGAAAGTGATTAGCAGAGCTACCTATGGATTAGAACAACTAGCGAAGGTGAAGGAGTAGCCAAAGCTTGGTGCTAGGATGCAGTGAAGGAGAAGGAGAAATCTTTGTGAAGTGCAAGTACTGAATGGAGGCAGCAGAAGGGCAGTAGTGGAGATTCAAATGAACAAGCCTTGAAAATAAGATAGAGCAATAGCAAACTTTTCAGAGAGCGATGGAGTGCTAAAATAAAGACAACAACCATATGTATTGGGTGGTAGATAACAGTGAGATAGTGGCCTCCAATTTTTTATGGGGAAGTTGAATCCAAAAAGATAGATCGACCCAATGGTAGTGAGTGAAATCAGAAGCACTAAAGGGTGCACCATGAGATTTTATGATAGATGTCCTAAATATGAGCATATATGAACATGGAAAATGTAGCAGGTTTGATGGAAAGTTGATGGAGTCATGCATGGGGAGCAGATAAAGAATATTTACATAGAACTCAGTGAAGGAATATATCTGGAGGTGTTGTTGAATACTGCAATGTCATTGTGGAATACAAGCATGCAAAAGATATTCTAGAAACTATCGTTGTGTACCAAGAAATCCAGTTCAAGAGGATAAAAAATCATTATTGAAGGAGTCACAAAAATATCTATTACAGTGAATGACTTGAAGGAAATAATAGTCATTAAGGAAGCACGTGGAGGAATTTGGTCTCAATGTTTTGCGTGTGGATGATTTCATTACAAAATCTATGGTGCTCTTGTGAATCATAACATGGAGTGGCTTAAAAGGAATTGGTAAAATATTTCATTGGGCATTGATTATGACTCCTTCCCAAATTTTAAGAAAGGGACAAGATACATAAAAACTAGCACTAAACTATTGACATCATCAGGACTCCTAACGATCATCGTATCTGTATAAATCAATAGCTAATACTTGCTAAATTCTTTAGAGAAATCTCGAGTAGCTATTGATGGGTTATTTTTCTTGAGGTGGTAATTGAATAAGATTACGAAGACAGTAATTTGGATAAGGTAAATTTATATTGGTGATATATAGTAAAAATTGACACCTATAAGGGTGTCTAAATTTGAGAAGAATAAGGATGTTGGAAAGAGAACATTTTATGATTTCACTAGAGGCATTTATTAAAATGCAAGCACTAAAAAGAAACACTTTTTAAAGTAAAGGAAGAGCATTGTGATCCAAGTTATATTTGGAAGCATATTTGAGCAAGGGGATTGGTGTCTCTTGTGGATTGGTGTCCACGAACTTGTATAGGGAATTGGTGTATCCTATGGATTGGTGTCCAAAAACTTGTACAGTGGATTGGTGTCTTCTATGGGTTGGTGCCCATGAAATTTATTGAAAAAAATATAAGCAATATTTTACCTTTTGTTTTCTCCCGAAATGGTGTTTCCACATAAAATATTTATCTCTTATATGTGTGGTGATTTGTGCATTGTTTCATTATTGCATTAATATTATTTGAAGTTATTGCTTTGGAAAAAAATAGAAAATTTTTATCTTATACTATTCACCCCCCTCTCAGTATAAGCTTATGTTCTTCAGTAAGGAATTATATCCATTTAAAACTATTTTTACCATAAACCACATGACAGATTTGCATTACAAGCAAAGAGGTTTAAAATCATCTTCTATCTTGGATATTAAATAAAATGTTTTCACAACAATAAATTACAAGCTTCTATTTTCTCTTCACTCCATGACGTAGTCTTCCTTTTCTCACTCATTTACCAAGGAGTTATCTGGTACTACAATACATGAAAGTACAAAGATTCCCTGATTCATCATCGAGGGGTTCAAACTACAACTCTACCTAGACTTGCCTTTGGTAATACACTGTCCAATACCATTCATCACTGCAACAAGGTTGGATTTATTATGCCTGAAAGAATTTAGCGATTGTCACTAGAAAGGGATTGTCCATGCTTGGGATCAAATATGACACCCATAAGAATGAATTCAAAGTCTTTCACATACTTACATTTGAAATTGTAACATGCTCATGGTAATCATGCCCAACTTCATTTTTTCGAAGATTTCCAAAATAATAACATCATACTTGAAGCATTCTATTTCAAACATCTCACAACATAGAGCATGATAATAACTAAAAATAATTTATACATATTGAAGCCCACGTTCACTATTTTCTCCTAAAAAATCAAACAAAACTATGCACACAAAAACTTCCCATTCAATACACATACTAAAATTTACTATCATGTGCCTCAAAAAGAGGTTCAATAAAAATGACAATGTTCAAAGAACACAAGTCCATCCTATGTTTCTTCCAGTGATCTAGCTAAATTCCAATGGTGTCACTCTTCAATTTTCCTCATAAACCAGTCCAATCTACCAATGCTAGATAAAAAATCTACTCTTCTTAACATTAGAATAAGATTTTTCTAACTTGCATTTGCCAAAAACAACTGTCAAGTGTTACACATAACTCAACAAGGAATACATTCTAGAATTAACATTTAGTTTCAAATCTAGTTTCACACTTAAACAAATATACACAAAAAGTAAGTACCATTAACTCTCCTCAAGATCTAAACTAAAGGGAACCATTACTCGAAAAAAACTTCTAGAAGAACACCAATATTCATAGTTTCAAAAAGAATACAGTGTAGTAAAAATTCTATATTAAAATAAATAAACAAGCAATAGCTTCAGTCCCAAGGCTACCCATACACCATTTTAAGAACACAATTTTATTTCTTTCATAGCATTAAAAATAAAATATTTCTCCATAGTTGTTTAACAGCAGATGCAATAGGAATACTTCCCACAAATACAAATAATTTAAACATCATTCATTAAACTAGTTTACCTTCCTTGATGTGTTCTACTTGTTGATCGATGTCAGTCCTTTACACCTTCCACCTGCAACTCCAATTTCCTTCATTTTCGGATGGATTCTTTCCTTCTGCGCTTGCGAAGAAAAACTTCCCTTTTATTTTTTTTTTCTCCAAACCAAAAATGCACTTTTCTCTATTTTTCTTACTTACCAGATCGCTCCACCTTTTTCGAACCTCCCACTCCCAAGGACATCATTATCCTTGCCCGACACATTTTCTCCTCTATTTTTATCTAGGTTCTTCAACTAAATTTCAATTAAGAGCAGTGGTAGTGGAAACAATACAACTTAGTTCTCATGATTGCCCACTCAACAACCAACCAAAAAATATAGATATAAAGTAATGCCTTCAAGTGAAATAATTTTTTCCAGCACAAATATGTCATAGCAGCAACGAAACATAAGAATTGTCAAAATAGCCATTCTAATATTAAAAAAACTCTCTTTTCTTTCTTTCGAAAATAAGGGAATCACACACAACACTAACACCTTACCAATAAACAAAATCATTTATATATGTATATATACATATATATATATATATATATATATATATATATATATATATATATATATATATTATTTAAAAATAAAGCACATGTTTCCTTTCCCTAGAAAGATCAATAGCGAGCAAACAATTCCATAGCCACTTATCAATTTTAATCAAAACAACCATTTAATGATAAGCATTTCTCTAGATAAAGATCAACATGATTAGTTTATTTTATGCAATTCATGTTATGCATTCTCCATGAAGGAAGCACTCATTCATGTTGCTTCAAAATACTTCATCAAATAACCCATCACATCATTTCCCATAGACGTTCCCTTTCTTAGTGACCAATTATTTATACCACCAGTAGCAATTTTTCCTATAAAAAGTGATGTTCCATTAGAGGCATCTTATTTTTTCATAAAACTAAGTTTGCAAGGAAGTTAACATGATAATATGATCAATCAAATCACCACATAATTTCATCAACCATATATTTTCATGATAAATAAATAGATAGTCCATCATCTTATCAAAAGTAGCACAAGCACATCATGAAAACATTACCAAACCATAAAGCCAAAATTTGGCCAAGGGAGGGTCATGAAATACTCCCCCCTTAGGCTTAACATTGTCCTTTGTGTCTCCCGAAGATTTTTTAAAAAATAAAACAAAATAAATACAAATATTTTTCAAACAAAAAAGTAAAATGATTTTGCATGTCTGCCACTTTCTCCCAAGTAGCATTCCTTTCAGAATATTGATCCCACTAAACTTTACACTACTCCAACATTCCTTTACTTATCAACTTAGTTTGGTACTCAAGGATCCTTACTAGTTGAACCTCTATAGTCATGGGGTCCACCATCTACAAATTAGAGAAGTCCCACACATGCTCAATATTAGCATTGTATCTTCTAAGTAAATAAATGTGAAAGGTGTTATGAATATTAGACAAATTAAGTGGTAAGGCAAGTCGATAAGCCATAATACTGATCTTATTTGTAATATCAAAGGGTCCAACATAGCAAGAATCAAGTTTCATGGACTTGATTGCACTCTTTCTTAGCTTTACCCTTTAAAATACCTTATCACCCACTGCATACTCTCTTGGGGATATCTTAAGATAGGCATAACTCTTATATTGATATGCAACTTATTTTAGTTGTTCCCTGATCATTCTTAATTGTTGCTCCATTTCTCTAACTATATCATGCCCCAACACAATCTGATCCTCAAGATTGTCCCATGATAATGGTGTTCTACATTTTCTTCCATATAATACCTCAAAATGTGTCATTCCTATGGTTGAATGGTGTCTATTGTTGTAAGTAAACTTTACCAAGTGTAAATAATACTCCCAATGAGTTTTATGATCCATACAATACATGTGAAGCATAGACCTGGTTTCCTCTTTTCATTTGCCTATCATTTTCTAGGTGTAAGTAGAACTAATATTTAATCTAGTTCCAATGGAGCGATGTAGAGCCTGCCAAAAATTAGAGGTAAATCTCGAGTCTCTATCTGATATAATCACTTCTGGAAAACAATGGAGCCAAAATATCTCTTTAGAAAATCTATTAGCCACTACTACAAAATCATCCTTGGTATTTATATGTATAAAATGTGCAACCTTGGTTAGTCTATCGACCACTCCTAGGATTACATCATGTTGAAACCTATTTTTAGGTAGCCCAACTACAAGTCCAAGGAAATTACTTACCACTTTTTCCCAAGCATGCAAATTCAACAATCCTACTAGATGCCTATGCTTAGCCTTAACTTTCTAACACTCAAGACATTGAGAAACATATTCATTTATATCCCTCTTCATCCCAGACCAGTAGAAATTTTTATTCATGTTTTTCCTCATTTTTGCTCCACCAGGGTGGGCAGAATTTTGGGATTTATGAGCTTCACTCAAATTTATTTTCTTAAATTTTTGACTTTGGGTATTACCACTTTGTCCTTAAAATAGAGGAATCCATCCTTGAAGATGAAATCCTTGCATAAATTTGGTTTCTCTTCCATTATCTTCCAACTTTGCTTGCAATAAATGTCATGTTTCTGATTCTCTTTGACTTATTCCATTAAGTCAAAATGGAAATGATATAAAATAGAAATGTGTTTCCTTCTACTTAAAGCGTACTCTACTCTATTCTCTTTCCCCTTAATATAATCAATATCAAAATCATATTCTACAATAAATTCCATCCATATCCTCTACCTAGCATTGAGTAGAGGTTGAGTAAATATATATTGTAGACTCTGATGGTCAACTCCTAGTTCAAAAGATCTTCCTACTAGATAGTGCCGCCAACTTTTAAGAGCAAACATTATAGCCATCAGTTCCAAATCATAAGTTGCATAATTATTCTCATGCCTTTTCAACTTCTTGTACCCATAGGCAACCACTACTCATCCTATGAGAGTACTCCTCCCAAAACCTCCATGGATGCATCTGTGCACACTGAGAAAATTTCTTGGGAATCGAGTATCTTTAATATAGAAGGTGTAGTGAGATTTTATTTAAGCAATTCAAAAGCTTCTTTACACTTATAAGTCCATCTAAACTCTTTTCTCTTCCTTTACAGGTTAGTTATAGGTGAAGTGATTTTGACATAATCTAAGTGACATACCACTTGTAGTATCTAGTTAAACCCATAAAACATTGAACTTCTATCACATTGGTTGGTGGTGGCCAATTCAGGATAGCCCCAACTTTCTTAGGATCTATTGTGATCTCATATGTTGATCTAATATGACCCAAGTATTGTACTCTTGTCACATAGAACTCACACTTGGACAAGTTTCCAAATAACTGATTCTTCCTTAATAGGTCCAGCACAATTTTGAGATACTAATCATGTTTTACGTCATCTCAAAAATATATCAATATATCATCCAAGAATACTAGAAAAAACTTGTCCAGTTACTTCCTAAATATGCTATTCATCAAATTCATTAAATCTAGGGTGCATTCGTTAAACCAAATGGTAAGACGATAAATTCATAATGCCCATACCAGGTCTTACAAGTTGTCTTATGAGTATCCACATCTCTGATTCTCAGTTGATGATATCCATATTTCAAGTTAATCTTTGAAAATATTATGGCATCCTTGAGTTGATCAAAGAGATCTTTGATTTTGGATAAAGGATATTTGTTTTTGATAGTTTCTTTAATCAAAATTTGGTAGTCAATGCATAGTCTTATATAACCATCCTTCTTTTTCATGAACAAAACTTATGCACCCCAAGGTGACACGCTTGGTTTTATTAGTCCTTTCTCTAACAAACCTTGAAGTTGAACCCTTAATTCTTGCATTTCAATGGGATTCATTCGATAGGAAGCCCTATGAATAGACTCAATTTTTGGTTGAAGTTCAATAGAAAATCCAAATTCTCTTTTAGGAGGTAATCCGGGTAAATCTTCCAGAAAAACATATTTGAACTTCTAAAAAACAGGATGCCTCCCAAACACTTCTTTCTTTTCTTCATTAAACTCATTTATCTTAACTATATATACCATTCCACATTTTTTTATGGTTTTCTTAAGTTGCAGAGCCAAGAGAATTTGTGGTTGAAAAGCCCCTTGTAGGCTATTCACTCTTTGAACCAACCCATCAGCATCTGTATAATCTATCCAACGGTCTTGAAAATTAATCATTGCATTATGTTCTTGCAGTCAATCCATTCCTATCATTATGTCAAGGGCATGCAATGGTGCAACATATAAGCATCCTATGGTCGTTATGCTAGGCAAAGTGATGATCACCCTAGGATAGCACTGATTTATGGAGTAGGTTTGTCATGAACTGTACTCAACCTTCCACCCATGCATCAAGAATTTTGGCCTTTCAAACATATATTTAATTAAGCTAGTGGAAATAAATTTTTTAGTAGCACCACTATCACATAATATTCTAACACTTCTTTTATTGATTTTGTTTCTTTTTTATTAGTTCCTTCCCCTTCGAACTCAACCCTACTCTTTATGGATAATTAGTGGTGTAATGAGCTCCCTTAAAAAGGAAGCATCCTTCCTTGGATCCTGCATGTTCTTTTCATTTCAACTTTCCTGTTGTTTCCTCTTCCTTAGGCATGTTAGTTTATCTCTATGGTGATCTATTACCATAGTTTCCATGATTATCACATCCGCACTTCCTTCCTTGTAACCTTCTTCTAAATTTCCCTTGACTATTGTCTTCCTTTCCATCCTGCTTAGGAACATTATTAGTAGCTTGCTCATGTTACCACGTCATGAACCTTGATCCATTTCTTTTCCTTAGCACCTCTTTATCTTGATCATCCAGCCCCTCATAATCAAAGTAGGTTTTAAGGTATATCTCATATTTCCTTGCCAACTCATAGGATTTTTTCAATGTTTTAGGTTCTCGCATGTCCACCTCATGTCCTATCCTTAGATCTATTTTAGCTATGCCAAATACTGATACTGAAACCTCTCCACCATTGTCTTCACCTATGCATTGGAGTCAACATCCATTGTTTGCACAGGATCCTTATAAAATAGACCAAAAAAATCTTAGGGAAGGATCTGAGATAGGAAGAGTTCAATCCGAAGAAGATTTACTAAAACTTCAATGTTGGAAAGTATTTGAGGAAGGTACTATTTCAAATATTGATTTAGTAATCCTTCTTGAGGATAAAAGAAATGAATTAGAAGCCTTGAAATTTGCCCTAAATGCAGCAGGTGTAGAAACCTTGATATAAGAAAAGATGGCTGAAATAGTAGAAGAAGAATCCACTAGTTTTAACTTCCCCATAGAAGAGGTAAGAGGAGACCACAAGATAAAAAATATCTCCCTTACCCACCTATCAATATTTAGAGGACTTCCAAAAGAAGATCTAGACCTATTTCTTTTCAAATTTGATATTCTATGGAGGTCGGTAGATTATACAACCAATGCTTAGAAACTAAAGTTATTTCCCTCCACTCTTGATGATTCAGCTTTGTGTTGGTTCATCAATTTGGGGAATAAATATATAACTACCTAGGAAGACATGAAAAAATTTTCCTAGATCAATATCAAGACTTTGGTAGAGCACGGAATTCTAGAGAAGAAGTCCTAGATATGACACAAAATGAAGGGGAATCATTAGAGGAGTATTGGGATAGGTTTATCTTTAATTTGCATAGATCTTCCCATGCAATACTAGGAGATAGGTCCTTAAGAAGTATCTTCTTAAAGGGGCTTACGAATTAAGATCTTGAAGCCTTAAACATGATTTCTAGAGGGGATATTTATCAACACAAAATGCCTGATATCCGTATTTGTTTCAAAAAATTTCAATAAGAAAGGGTAATTTAACCCTTAGGAATATTAAACAACTAGCCACTATCACTAAAATATATATAGAAAATATGCTTGAAGATATCAAGAGTGAGATGTTATCATATCTGGAATTCCAAATGGATACCCTTCTACTTTAGAAAAATAAGTAGGAGAATGAGGTAGCACTAGCCCATTTTTATCCTAAATGTAGGGGAAATCACCCCAAAAATGAATATCCTAAAAATAAATTTAGAGTGTGCATTGTGTGTCATAAAGATCATAAAACTAAGTTGTGTCCGTAGTTATCAAAATATAGAGAGGAACCTAAAGTAATGGAAGTATACTTCATGGGTAATAGGAGAAATTGGAAATAGTATCCTATGGGAAACAACATACCAACAGGAATGTCATCCTATGGGGGTAGCAATTATTAGAACCAAGGTCAATTTCAGCCACCCAACATGGGTTGGTGGGGACAACAACCTTGGACTCAATTTCCCTAAGGAGAAAATTATTACAATCCCTACCCATGGATGCCATACTAGCAACCCGGATAGGAGTGAATAGAAATCAGAATGCTTGGATCCAAACTCCATAGCATGCTACACCAATCCCACTACAACCAAGTCTGCCAACTCCCCCTACTTTAATACCTTCTCAATTTTTGACATAGCCTACTTCTAATCCAAAAAAAAAACCATAGCCAACATACCAGATGGAGAATGATATGTACCCCATGTATAATATCAAAGTATATTGTAGTCCCATACAATTAAGGTCAGGTAGATAGGTAGGTGTACCAGTAGCCCCTCTGGTAGAAGAGGAGGAAAGCATAGAATTAGAAAAATAGGAATCACCTCTTATAGAAGAAGTAGAAGAAGAATCAACAACTGTAAATAACAGATAAGGGGTTCCACATTTTCCAAAAATGTTGTAGGAACCCAAGAAGCCAATACAACCAGAATTTGATATTCTTTCTAGTTTGAAGAACCTAACAGTCACAATTCCTCTATTTTAGGCCATCAAAGACATTCCTATCTATAGAAAGGCCATAAGAGAGATGTGTCTAAGAAAACTAGGAATAAAACCAACACAGGCAATCAATTTGGTAGGATAACTAGTTGATCTTATACTAGGAAATACCTACAGCCAAAAATATTGAGCTCTAGGAAGCCCTATTTTAACTGTGAAAATTGGGGGCTATGTTTTACCCAATACATTAGTAGATCTAGGGGCTACCATTAATGTCATGCCCAAGGAAACCATTCAAAAACTCAGTTTAACCAATCTGAAGCCAGCCAAAACTATCCTTCAGTTGGTAGATAGGTCAATAGTGCTCCTCCAAGAAATACTGGAAGACATAATTGTCACAGTGGATGCATGGGAGTACCCAACAGATTTATTAGTGTTACAATCCAAGTCTAGGTTGGGTGGTTATCCACTCATCTTAGGTAGGCCTTGGCTGGTAATAGTTGATGCCTACATAAGTTGTAGAAATGGACAGATGACCATTTTTATGGTTAGAATCTAAAAAATCTGATCATCCATCCACTTGCACAATTAGTAGATTTATTGGGAGAACTTGAATGTGAAAACCAAAACATGAGTGGTTTATCAATGATTCAATCCATCATGGTACTTGATGAGTTGGAGGATGAGAGTGATGAGGATAGGGTGATATCAAAAAATTTCCAAGGAGAACCCTCTTGTCCTCCTCTAGAGTTACCATTAGTGGGAGGTAAAGATCACCATATTCAGCAAATAGAAGTTACACCTAGGAGAGTATTAAACATAAATGATGGGTTGACATCTGAATAGTAGATCAAACTGAGAAAAACATTAGTCAAAAATCAAGGTGCCTTTTCTTGGGAGTATTCAGACATGAGAGGAATAGCTCCTGAAACCTGTACTCATCGAATATATCTGGAAGATGAAATAAAAATCAGTAAGACAACCACAACGTAGGATGAATCCAACTATGAAGGAGATTGTTAAAATAGAATTGCAGAAACTCCTGACTGTTGGATTTATCTACCCTATCTCAGATAGTGAATGGGTATCACCTTTGGTGGTGGTGCCCAAGAAAAATGGAAAGTGGAGGATTTGTGTTGATTATAGGTCACTTAATAAAGCAACCAAGAAAGACCACTTCCCCTTACCTTTCATAGATCAGGTCCTTGACACCTTAGCAAGGAAGAAATACTTTTCTTTCCTGGATGGGTTCAATGGATATAATCAGATTTAGATTGGGGAAGAGGACCAAGATAATACCACATTCACTTGTTCGTGGGGAACCTTTGCTTACCGAGTTTTACCCTTTGGTTTGTGCAATGCACCTACCACATTTCAAAAGGTAGTTTTGAGCATCTTCTCTGATATGATTGGAGAAACTGTGGAGGTATATATGGATGATTTCATTGTATATGGAGAAACCTTTGAAGAAGCCACAAAAAATTTGGAGAAAACACTTCAGCGGTGTGAGGAAACCAATTTGTCCCTAAGCAATGAGAAATGTTATATGCTAATGCAGGAGGGGATAGTTTTAGGACATCATATCTCTATAGATGGGATTAAGGTAGACAGGAAGAAGATAGAAGTTATCCAAAACCTACCTACACCCAAAACTCAGAAGGATATTCATAGTTTCCTTGGATCAGCTGGTTACTATAGGAGGTTTATAGCAGACTTTAGAAAAACTACTAAACCCCTAAGCACATTGTTAGCAAAATATATAGAGTTTTTCTAGATAGATGATTGTGAACAAGCATTTAACATTTTGAAAGAAAAACTAACTTTTGCTCTAGTCCTGAGGGGTCCAAAATGGACCATCCCTTTCACATATATGTAGATGCATCCAGTAATATGATAGGGTTAGTTCTAGGATAGAAATATGGTGATGATTTTTATGCCATCTACTATGTTAGTAAACATATTACAAGTGTTGAGTTCAATTATACTATCATAGAAAAGGAATTCCTTGCAGTCATACATGCTCTTAATAAATTTTACCACTATATTACAAGTTATCAGGTTTTTGTGCACACTGATCATTCATCTATCATATACTTGACAAACAAACCTAGAATCAGTGGTAGAATTATCAAATGGATGTTACTTCTAGAGGATTTTGATGTGATAATTATAGATAAACCAGGTAAGGATAATGTGGTAGCTAGATTTCCTTTCTAGATTGACACCTCCTGATCATTCAACCATAGAAGATCAGTTTCTAGATGAGCATTTGTTTGCTCTTAATGAATAGATACCATGGTACATAGATATGGCTAATTATTTAACCATTGGTAAAGTATCCCCTGCACTTTCACCACGTGAGAAATAAACTTTAATTGAGAAAAGTGTATACTTCTCATGGATTGATGGGTGCCTATTTAAAACAAGGCCTAATCAGGTCATGAGAAGATGTGTTGCTAATAATGAGATTGTAGAAATACTAAAATCTTACCATAATGAACCTTGTGGTGGCCATTTTGCAAGAAAAATAACTACATTCAAAGTATTGTAAGCTGGTTATTACTGGCATTCACTATTCAAATATGTAGCCAAGCACGTGAGCCAATGTGACCAATGTCAGAGGATGGGCAGACCTACTCTCAGATATGAAATGCCACTCCAACCACATGTGCACATAGAGCCATTTGATAAATGGGGGATGGACTTCGTAGGACCCATTAATCCATAGTCAGCAGGTAAGAGGTATATCTTAGTTTGCACTGACTATGTGACCAAGTGGGTTGAAGTGTAGGCATTACGTGATTCTAAAGAGAGGACTATAGTAGACTTCCTATATTCATCTATTTTCACCAAATTTGGGGTTCCAAGGGAGATCACAACTAATCAAGGGCCTCAATTTACTTCAAATATGATCCAGAAACTCATGAAGCAATATAAAATCAGGCATAACAAAACCACTCCTTACCATCCATAGGAAAATGGGCAAGTAGAGGTAACCAACCATGAACTAGAGAACATTCTCACAAATATGGTACAACAACATAGGAAGGACTAGGACCACAAGATTACCAAAAGTAGTGTGGGCTTACAGAACCACCTGGAAAACTACTACTAGTTTTACACCATTCTAGCTAGTATATGGGAAGAATGCTATGATGCCCATAGAATTTGAGATTAAAAATCTCTCATAACTATAGTAGATTTAAATTTGAATCTGGATGAGGCACAAAATGAGAGGATTCAACAGCTTAACCAACTAGATGAATACCAAAGAGATGCTCTACATCGGATAGAGGTCATCCAGAAATAGAGGGCCAAGTGGCATGATCATCACACCAGGCCAAAGTAGTTAAAAGTGGGAGAGTGGGAATTATTGTATGACTCTCGATTCTAGGAAAGGAAAGGTAAACTTATGCAGCGCTGGATGGGGCCATATGAAGTGATTGAGGTCATCAACAATGGAGCTATGAGGATCAAAATAATTGATGGTAGCAACATTACATTAATAGTCAATGGTCATTGACTGCATCCATATCATGTGTCTGAGACTTATATGATGAAGTCCATATTAGGCATGGGGGAGACCCCAGTTGATTCTAGTTTTAAAATGAGTCAATAATATGTGGATGTAGTCCACATGGTCCAAAAATAATTATTCTTTTAAAGTTCTGCAATTTTTCTTTCTTTAGTTGTATTTCTATTTTGCAAGAATGATGCCCTGAGTGCAATTGTTAGGCAGCCTAGGAAACCTAGGCCTAACAAGCACAGGATCCATGAACTTGTGCAATCCCAGATTTCTAGGAGATTAAATTCCAGTAGAAGTAGCTCATCCCCACTTGGAGGGGGAAACCATATCTGAACAAGTGTTTGGGTGTTTGTTTTTTGGTCTTCATGAAGAAAAATACTCGGATGTTGGTTCAAGTAGCGGATGTTGATTCTATCCTTATTCTTCAAACCAGAATGTTGAAGGCTTGATCAACTATAAGTGTACACTAGTGGACACATCAATAGACATTGAAATAAATGAGGAGTGCCTGCTTTCCATTTTTTGAAGAAGAAGGCACTCGATTCCTATTTTTTGGAGAAGAAGGTGCCTAACTCCTATTTTTATGGAAGACGGTGCTTGATTCCTATTTGTACGGTAAAAGGTACCTAATTCTTGTTTGTATGGTAGAAGGTGCCTAACTCCTGTTATGTCAAGGAAAAGGCATCTAAGTCTCATTTTTCGGTAGACCAATGCCTGATTCCTAGTTTTCATAAGGAAATGGCACCCAACTTCCATTTTTTGGGAAAGCGACACCTAATTTCTTGGACATATAAAAAAATACTTTCATTTTTTAAGTATGCCGCTCAATTTCCAATAAAAGGTGCCTACTTTCTATTTTTTGCTTTAAGTAAGGCACTCGATTGCCAACAAAAGGCACCTACTTTCCATATTAAGCATGACGCCCGATTGCTAACAAAAGGTGTCTGCTTTATATTTACCAAGCGCCTGTTTGCCTTGATTCGAAAGAAGGTACCCGATTTCCATATAAAGAGGCACCTACTTTCTATTTTCATGGGTAGTTGTGCCTCGTATAAATAATCTTTAGCATTGGAAAGTGGCTCGAGCCACGTCAACATTTCACCCACGTGCATAAGTCAAACTTCATGGATGAAATTATTTTAATTTTTTTGTTGGATATTTGTGCACGTTCCAAGGTCATCAATGAACAATTTCCAAGGGAGGGATGTTTTTCGTCTCATGAAGACATGATTTTATAATCTTTTCTTGAAAATGTGTAGGAATTCTCAAATGTATCGAATGGCAACCAGTTGAAAACCAATCAAAATGGAGAGAAATTCACCGCATGGGAAATATGCCTATCATTCTTTGTTCTAGAATGTCTAGTCACCATGAAGCAGCCAATGCCAATGCACCATGAGTGTCTGCGCATTATACACACATGAAACATAATATGGGTATGTGATTAATTTTTTGTTTTATATATATTGTTTCCATAGGCATATGTTTCTATAAAATAGTGCCAGCACATTTCCCATTGAATTACCAACCACCCATTTCTCTCCACTTGGAATTTTTCCATGTGTCACTACTCTGATTGGGGAAAACACTCATGGTCATCATCTACACAAAATTTGACACACACTTTAATAATATTTTACATAGATAACCATAATTATTTCTAATTACGGTAATCAGGCACCTACATTCATGGATGCAGGTGATTTAAAATCATGCATTGGAAAAAATCTGTGCAAGAAAATAATAGAGTGCCACAAAAAAACTAGGGTGTGAGAAATTTCTGCAAGAAAAACTCAGAGCTGAAAATTTTGAACTTTGCCATGGGGGGAAATCGACCAACCATCAGTTGAAAAAGAGTGAGGCTACATATTGTTTAGGAATTAGTGAGGATGTACAGACGTAATTCGACATCACTGGATGGTTGGAATACTACCATCTGGTTAGCCAAAACCAGGATGTAGAGGTGGCTAAAGAATTTGTGGCATCTATGAGGGACGAAGTTGTTCGCATGCGGGGACTAGAAATTCCAATCATCGAAGAGTACATTACTGGGGTAATAGGCCTTCCCCAAATAGGATAATGCATGTATAAGGAGGACAACCCTACACTCTACATGCAATGATTCTTTGGGCACCCAACACAATACCTAACATGTGTTGGTTTGCCAAAGTAGTACATCCCTGAGCTCTGGAGGTTGGTCTTCGAGAAGATTACCTAGTTCTTCACTTGTATGGGTAGGCTTTCCAAACTAAAATCTAACCATTTTTATTTCCTCAACCATTTACTACATGGGGACAAGATCAATGTCCCCCATTATCTTACATGTGCACTCAAGGATGAGGCCAACTAGTACCAAGCAGGCACAATGTCTACCCTAGCTCACCATGGCCTAATTTCAGCCTTGGTGCGACATGTCGAGTCACACAAAGATGTAACGATTGAGGAAGAGGAAGGAAATAATGTAATTCCTGAGGTAGGGGAAGAAGTGGTGGCACCAGAACAGACTAACCGACAATTTGATAGGATGCTAGAGCAAATAGAGATGATGCTTGCATCCCAGCCTGAGGAAAATACATGGGATGCAAGGCAAGCCTCATCCCCTATTTTTCCTCAATTTTATGAGGATGCAGGATAGGCTTCATCCCCTATTGACCCTCAATTTGAATATGAGGTAGGGCATGGTCCACCAAGCCCTACTTACATGCCAATTTCCACCAGAACCAAAGTAGAAGGATGAAGGCATCCATGGTGGTTTATAGCTCATCGGATGATGAAGCAGCGATTGATGAGTTGAATAAGGATGAGTTCATGGCCTAGATTTTATGAGATTTATCTATTGGGCATACTCCTCAACAAGAAATATAGATGGAGGATCTACAGTAGTAGCTACAGATATTGAAAGAATAGGCTTGTACTTGGGAGGCCAAGTATAAGGAGGAGCAGACTCTTTTTCAAGAGTCTAGAAAAGTAGCTGTAGTAAAATTGCAGGAGTTGTATCAGATCATCCATCAACTGTAGGAGATGATATTGAAGTTGTAGTTATAGACCCAATAAATTAATATTGAATGGCCAGCTAAGGTAGATGCGGTAGTACAAACTGATTGGGCTATGGAAGTGCCCACTACCTCTCCAGATTTTGAGGAGAAAATAGCCTCCTATGGCCCTTTTCGATCAGATGCAAGGAATTCTAGCAAGGAAGCTGAGGTAGGGGACCAATCAATGGCTTATACTAAATATATGTCTACACAGGGGAACCCTAATTTTTGGGCAAGGACCCCTACAATTATTATTGAAAGTGCAACTAAAGAATCCTCCCTAAAATCCCATGCAAAAGTAAAGCAGGAAACAAATGAAGCAATGGAGGTTGAACAACCCCATTCACCAGCTCACTCTGCAAAACATGGGTAAGATCAAGGTCTTGAAGTTGATATGGGATAGTCCCCAACATCTTCTTCCTCTATAGATACAGAGGTAAATTAGGAGGATGAAATTGAGGTCGAAGAACCTCAACTTTTAGCAAAATCTACAAAGGAAGACACAAGATAGGAAGATGAAATTGAGGTTGAAGAGCCTTAAATTTTAGATAAGGCTACAAAAGAGGATCAAGGGGTTGCAAAATCTTAGGATTTTACTCACTCTGTAGGCCAAGAACCAGAAGAAGATGTAGGGACTAAGCCTGAGTAGCTTCAGGTAGAAAATGGGACTTTAGTAGAAGAATCACCTACTGCACAAAATGTGACTGAAGGGTCACCTAAGTAAATGCCTACAAAGTAGGCACAGGAGACTCAGAAGTCTCCAACTTTTGAATGTCAAGAAATAGTAGCAAAAATAGCATAAGGGGGAAATCCTCCTATTTTAGATATACCTATAGACCCTGCAAGATAGCCCAAGAAGCTAAGAAGGAAGAGAAATGTTGTAAGGGGACCTCAATGAAGACCCAAAACCAGAGTAAGGATTGCACAACTAAAATAATCAGGTATGAATTCTGATGAAGAATGGGCAGAGACTTTAAAGTTGTTTGATGAGCAGAAAAAGAAGTTCGAACAACTCAAGGTAGATATCAAGGCATATAAGGAGTATAGGAAAGCCTCTAAGAGAGTGGCCAAGGAAACTAGAAAAGAGGCCAAGAAGGCATTCAAATATCCTCATAAGAAAATCAAATTTGCTCAAATAGAGTAGTTTTAGGATTTGTATGGGTCAATAGGTGATCAACCTTCAAATATGAAGGTATATTTCATGAATATGGGACTGCTAGGTCCTGTACCACCTACAACTCAAGCAACAACAAGCAAAGATCCCCTGGTGGAAGAAGTAGAGTTTGAAGATGATGCTGAACTTGAGCTAATGGTGGCCAATTTTCCCAAGGCCAAGGTTGCTAAGAAATCTAGCATTCCATTTGGTGATGAATCTGTAGTACCAGTGGGAGAATGTTTACCCCCTCACCATAAATACTAGAAGCAAGCTGAGCTAGCATTCCAGAAGGATACCTCCACTTTTACTAGCTACTACTTGAGGAATGTGGTAGGGAGGAAGGTTTGGACAAAGGAATAGCTAGGTGAAGGAGTAAGACCCAGTTAGCCAACTCGGCATAGCAAGCACCTAAAAATATAGCAACAGGAGGGAGCCACCCCCAAAACACTGAAAGGGTGAAAACCCAAAGATAAGGAAAAATCCAAGGTCGTAGCCAAGAAAAGGAAGGAGAAAAATAGGGCCTATTGGAAAGTTGTAAATGAAACTAGTAATTATTAGTTTAAAGTGGCATAGGGACGTGCCAACCCTTAAGCATGGGGGGATGATGAGCCCTGAAAACACTTATTTTTGTACAAACTTTCCATATATATTACAATATTTATTTTAATAGAAATATATGTTTTATGCAAATTTTATATGTATTTAACATTAGATTATGTATGTTTTCTAATATTTGTTTTTGAGTGAATTATGTGTAGATTTAGTGGATTTTACAATATTTTAGCATGACTACATCAAGGTCCCATTCGGACCTAGCACTTTCCATTGTGATGGTAAAAATATCTTCAATAGAATAGTGATGAAGCGCTAAGTCAAGCGCTTGACTCCTGTTTAGGTACCCGATTCCCATTTGGTGCTTGACTATCGAGCACCTAATTCCCATCTTCTATAGATAAGGCTCCTGATTCCCATTGATGCAGAATTATAGTGCAACCCCTATTGTCGGTAGAACAGAACAATGATTTCAATGATGGATACGGATGCGATTTTATCTATGAATGCAGACCAAGGACAACGTCAATGACCATATGTCATCTATTTTTTAACAATCACATAAAAATCAATGTAATCGAGATAGAGAAAAATATCAGATGTATTCTGTTCTAGTATAGAATATATTGAATATATATTCTGAGTTTAATGTTTTGCTTTACCTCCTTTATTCCTGCATATTATTGTAACAACAAAATCAAAAAGTGATTTGCTTTCAGAATGTAACAAGGCATGACCACATATCTTATAAATATGCAGGCCACCCTTGAAAAATAGATCCCGTATTTTCTTTGTAAATTCCTGCTGCACATTTCAATTCAATACATTTGAGTCTTTTAATCAAATTCAACTAGCATCCGGTGTATGACTTAACACGGGCAAAATATATTGGAAGCGTGGGCCCACTCTCAATAGTATTCCTCCCTTTTTTTCCCTATTTTCTATCATTTTAATTTATTTTCCTATTTTTTGTAGTTTAATTTAATATTGCAATTTCCCCTATTTTCTGTAAATTTCCAGCAAGTGTGCAGTTTTGATTTCAAAGCATTTCAATTATTTCTTTGATAATGCAAATTAGATTAGTGGTTTGGAAGATAAATGAGAACTCCAACGAAACAACAACACCCCCCAAACCATAGAATCTAAGGGACTCATCTGATTAAAGGGAGATTACAAGCATATATTGTGCAGGGTTACTCACAAGTTTACAAGCTATCCTGGGTTGACAATTAAATGGAGGCAATGATTTATACCATAGAAAACTAACCAATGTTTTTCCCAACACTCTTTTAGGAGGTAATACGGGTAAATATTCCAAAAAACATCTTTAAACTCCTGAAGAACACGATGTCTCCCGAACACTTATTTATTTTCTTTCTTCAACTCATTTATCTTAACTATATACCATTCCACGTTTTTTGATGGTTTTCTTAAGTTGTAGAGCTGAGAGAATTTGTGGTTGAAAATCCCCTTGTAGGCTATTCACTCTTTGAACCAACCCGTTAGCATTTGTATAATCTATCCAACAGTATTGAAAATTAATCACTACATTATGTTATTTTAGTCAATCCATTCCTAGCAATATGTCAAAGACATGCAACGATGCAACATATAAGCATCCTAAGGTTGTTCTTCTAGGCAAAGTGATGATCACCCTAGGATAGCACTGATTTATAGAGTAGGTTTATCCTAAACTATACTCAACCTTCTACCCATGCATCAAGAATTTTGGCCTTTCAAACATATGTTTAACTAAGCTAGTGGCAATAAATTTGTCAGTAGCACCACTATTACATACAATTCTGACACTTCTACTAATAATTTCACCTTTTATTACCAAAGGAGTGGTTTGTCCATCCAAATTCTGGTTTCTTGTAGTTGCATATATTATGTGCAGTGGTTCCTTAGGTGTCATTTCTTTGTTTATTAGTTCCTTCCCCTTCAAACTCAATCCTGCTCTTTGTGGATAATTAGTGGTGTAATGAGCTCCCTTACAAAGGAAACATCCTTCCTTGGATCTTGGATGTTCTTTTCATTTCAACTCTCCTTTTGTTCCCTCTTTCTTAGGCAGGTTAGTTTATCTCTGTGGTGATCTATTGCCACGGTTGCCATAATTATCATGTCTGTGCTTCCTTCCTTGTAACCTTCTTCTAAATTTTCCTTGCCTATTGTCTTCATTTCCATCCTACTTAGGAACAGTCTTAGTAGCTTGCTCACATTCCCACTTCATGAAACCTGATCTATTTCTTTTCATTAGTACCTCTTTACCTTGCAAGCAAGGTTTAAGGTATGTCTCAGCTTTCCTTGCCAACTCATAGGCTTTTTACAATGTTTTGGGTTCTCACATGTCCACCTTCTATCCTATCGTTGTATCTATTCCAAGTATAAACTTGTGAATCTTCATTCTCTCTGCATATGTGGGTACATACTTCACCAGCTTAACAAATGTTTGATAATATTTTTCCACTGTTCTAATTCCTTGATGAAGTTTAGTGATTTCATCGTACTTTTGAGAATAGAAATATTTTATAAGAAACCTTTCTTTGAAAGCTTTAAAAAAATCTTCCTATTTCAAGTCAACTACAATTGCTAAATTTTGTTCCTCACTAAGGGTTTCCCACCAAGCTAAACCATCTCCTTGCAAATGTAGAGTAGCATAAGATGTTTGAGTGCTTGAAGAAAAATTCTTCATGATGTAGTATGTCTCTATCTCTTTCAACCAAGCCTCGGCCTTATCCCCGTCTTCTTCTCCATTTTTTTTTAAGAAAAAAATCCCTTGTAGAGCCACCTTGGTCTGAGAGACCACGAACATGAGGTTCTACACCGTCAAAGTCACCCAGGAGTCACACCCGACCCTGCCCGCACCAACATTATCAATTGGATTTTAGATACCCAATTCGGCTTTTTGGTAGGGTGGATATTTCAACCTGGGACATCCCTTGGAGGATTGTCCTCTCCTCTCCAACTCACCTACAAAACTTGGGTTCTTCTTCTCCATTAAACTTGAAAGACTTTAGATATTTCATTTCCTTGCCCAACTCAGCCTCCAATTGAACTCTTTCTAATTATCCCTCAATAAGTGGTTCATCTTCTTGTACCCTTATTGAAATACTAGTTTGTGTTTAATGACTCAACATAGCCTCCAACAACTGCTTTTGGGTTTCCAGCTACTCACGAAGTAGAGCCACTGTTTCAGTAAGAATTTCACTTCCATTGGGATTTTATGTTCCAACATCAGGTACTTTTTGTGTTGGTTCCTCGAGTTACCCTTATCACTCCCTCTTCTTCTTTTTGGTGGCATTGTCCTCTAACCACACACAAAGAGGTAGTAGGAGTCAATTTTTCAATATTCTTTGGTATTTTCTCCTATCGACTAAGTCCTAAATTATCAATTGATTTTTGTCCTTTCCTATAAACAACATGGTAAACCTACTACTAAACATACTCAAACAAGTTTATATAATGAGCCGATTTTCCTTTAGAACCATGCTTCTGATACAAAATGTAACAACCCAAAATTTCTCACTATTTTTATTCCCAAATAGCTTAAGGACATTATCCCTCTTAAGACCCACACCAAACTCACAACCACATTATCCCTCAAATAAAATAGTTAGGTTTTAATTAGAAATTTCATCATTTATTTTGGTCATTTATGGATTGCCACCTTCCCCTTTCTTTCCTCTTAAAAGGGTTTCTTTAGCAGAGCCAATTCCCTACATATTTCTTTTAATGTAGGAGCTTCCCTTTACCCTCCTTTGAAAGAAAATGCCTTGTTTACTGCACTGCATAGGTCACTTAGTGAAAATTTCCCCCACTCTTCAATCCATATAAAAGGCTCATGCATAACTTTACACACCTCATAAGTCATTCAATGGGTTGCATAATGCAAGCAATCACTACTTTCCCCTTTTTCAATCAAGGGTTAGTTTAACTGGCAACACCCATCCATACTTGGCACAATAGAAATGGAACCATAATCATAGTCACTAGTTTCTTCATGGGATACCAAAATTATTAATTTCATAAGCTTCATTACATTAGCAAAACATCCTCATAGCTCAAGATATTGGTTATAAAGAATAGAACTACACGTTAGCTTAGATAAGCCATCCAAGTCTGACTTGGCACACTCAACTAAGTCTTACATAGCCCAAGTGTACTCTTAGCTCGCGGGTAAACTTGTGCTCTCTCAAAAGCTTCAATGACTTCCCATTTTAAATAAACTCAAACCTGAGATATTACACTACCAAAGTACATGTTAACATTAAACCTTTAATGCCAACCTTCATGAAAACAAGGCGAGAAAACTCAAGTGAAATTCTATTGTTTGTCCTCCCCCATACATTCTTTTGTACGTAAAAAAACATGAATTCATTACACTATCTTTAAAATACAAATGGTGTTAAAACATATTCTAAGTCCTTTATTAAGGCTCAAACATAATAACGATTCCACGATAGTAATCACAGGGTCTAAACAATAATAACTAAATATCCATTTCTATTTTAGCAAATCACCATAAAGAAAAGCATAGCTAGAACTTAAGGATTTATTTCCATTTAAAACCAGGTTTACCATAAACCACATGATAGATTCGCATTATAAGCAAAGAGGTTCAAAATCATCCTCTGTATTGGAGATTGCATAAAATATTTTCACAACAATAAATTATAAGCTTCTATTTTCTCTTCACTCTATGACATAGTCTTTCTTTTCTCATTCGTTTACCAAGGAGTTATCTAGTGCTATAGTGTATAAAAGTACAAAGCTTCCCTGATTCATCATCTAGGGGTTCAAACTGTAACTCTACCTAGACTTACCTCCAGTAATATACTGTCCAATACCATTCATCACTACAACAAGGTTGGCTTTGTCACGTTAGAAATAATTTAGCAATGGTCACCAAAAAGGGATTGACCATGCCTGAGATCAGAGATGACACCCAAAAGAATGCATTCAAATTATATCACATACTTACATTTGAAAGTATAACATGCACATGATAACCATACCCAACTTCATTTTGTCGAAGCTTTCCAAAATAATAACATCACACTTGAAGCATTCTATTTCAAACATCTCATAGTATAGAGCATGACAATAACTAAAAACAATTTATACATATTGAATCCCACATTCACTATTTTCTCCAAAACTATCAAACAAAACTATGCATACAAAAACTTCTCATTCAATATGCACACTAAAATTTACCAGCATGCACCTTGAAAAGAAGTTCAATAAAAATCACAATGTTCAAAGAACATAAGTCCATCCTATTTATCTTCCAATGATCTGGCTGCATTTCAACGGTGTCACTCTTCAAGTTTTCTCATCAACCAGTCCAATCTACCAATGCTAGACAAAAACTCTACTCTTATTAACATTAGAACAAGATTCTTCGAACTCAGATTTTCCAAACATAATTGTCAAGCATTACACAAAACTCAACAAGGAAGATACTCTAGTATCAACATTAAGTTTCAAATCCAGTTTCACACTTAAACAAACATACACGGAAAGTAAGTACCATTAACTCTCCTCAAGCTCTAAACTAAATGGAACCATTACTTGGAAAACACTTCCAAAAGAACACCAATATTCATGGTTTTGGAAAGAATGCAGTGTAGTAAAACTTCCATATTAAAAGTAATAAACAAGTAATAACTTCAGTCCCAAGGCTAGGCATACACCAGGTCAAGCACATAAGTTTCTTTCTTTCATAGGATTAAAAATAAAATATTTCTCCATATTTCCACAAAAAAAATTAATTTAAACATAATTCATTAAACCAGTTTACCTTCCTCAATGGGTTCTACCTGTTGATCGACGTCAGTACTTTACACCTTCCACCTGTAACTCCAACATCCTTCATTGTCGGATGGATTATTTCGTTGTGTGCTCCTGAAGAAAACTTCATTTTCCTTTTTCTTTTTCTCCAAACTAAAAACACATGTTTCTCTATTTTTCTTGCTTACCAGATCGCTCCATATTTTTCAAACCTACCACTCCCAAGGACATCATTATCCTTGCTCAACATGTTTTCTCCTTCGTCTACCGCCAGGGTCTTCAACAAAATTTCCATTAAGAGCAATGGTAGTGGAAATAATACAACTCATTTCTCATGATTGCCCACTTAAAAACCAACCAAAAATATATAGATATAAATTTATGCCTTCAAGTGAAATAAGTTTCGTCAGCACAAAGACATCGTAGCAACCACAAAACATAAGAATTATCAAAATAACCATCCTAAGAGAAACAAGATCTCATTTCTTTTTTTTTTAAACAAGATAATCGCACACAACACTAGCATATTACCAATAAACAAAATCTGTTCTTTTTCAAAGCACGTTACTAGGAATATATATATATATATATATATAACAAAGCACATGTTTCCTTTCCCTAGAAATATCAACAGTGAGCAAACAATTCCATAGCTATTTAATAATTTTAATCAAAATAGTCTAAGCATTTCTCTAACTAAAGATCAACGTGATTAGTTTTTTTTATGCAAGTCATGTTATGTATTCTCCATGAAGGAAGCACCATGTTGCTTTGGAATACTTCATCAAATAACCCATCACATAATTTCCCCTAGACATTCCCTTTCTTAGTGACCAATTCTTTATGCCATCAATAGAAACTTTTCCTTCAAAAAGTGATGTTCCATTAGCAGTATCTTATTGTTTCATAAAATGGAGTTTGCAAGGAAGTTAACATGAGAATATGATCAATAAAAAGCACCACATAATTTCATCAACCACATATTTTTCATGATAAATAAATAGATAGTCCATCATCTTATCAAAAGTAGCACAAGCACATCATGAAAACATTACCAAACCATAAAGCCAAAATTTGGCCAAGGGAGGGTCATGACATGATCCCTGATAAATGCTGGGAGAAATAGCTAAATCAAGAGTGGGATAGAGTCATTGTGGTCGAAGAGACCTTTAATATATCTTATCTTAAGTTTTAGGTAAAGTATTTGTCCTACAAATTAGTCATGAAAATGATATTGTTAAGTGGAATGAGAAGCATTTACAAGATTTTAGAAAATTTAATTCTATATAAAAAAAAAAAAAATTACATAGTTTAATGGTAATGTAGATGGACTTAATGCATTCTTAATTACAGCAGCATGGTTCGTGATAATAAATTTTTAATTGTTTTTGATAATCTCACAGGTAGAAACAGAGCAACGACCTCACAAAGTAAGCTTTTAGTTTTATATGGAGAAGGAACGTGCTCCAGAAGTGATCAACATATTTTCAAAATGATTGGAAGAATGACAGGCACGATATGAAGAGCTAAATACATATGCAAAAATTTTACGACTTTATTTTTTTGTTTTCACAACTAGGATTAATGTTGATTCAACATCTTTTAACATCGCCTAGGGTGGTAAATAAAACAAAATTGCAAGCAAATTTATGTAGAGATTTTATTTCATTGAGAATTTGATAAACAATTGATCTCCATGTGTGGAAGTTTAGGGAAATAGTTCTTTTTTCATGCTAATCAAGTAGTCTAACATAAAACCATGACGTAAATAACTTTAGAGTTGTATTATTTGTAAATTTACATATCAACAACTGGATTTCAAAATCATATATAGTGGTGGCATCGATCTGGACATACTTCCACAAGGTTGGAAAATGTTAGGCTTTAGACATAACACCTCTGAATACTCTTATCTATGGGGATTCTAACAATGATGTTGAATTATTCAGTGTTACAGATGTTAATGTGGAGTTATGGTATCCTTATTATTACAGTCAAGACCTACATTTTATTTTATTCAAATTTCTAGATTTTGGTAATCATTTTGCTCTTTTTTGTGTTTAAGACCATAGCATTCAGTGTGGGTATTTTTAGTTAAAAATTTCATGATTTGGTTTTGGATGCAAGTTAGTAATGCACAAGAATTATTGCAGTGGCATGCTAAAAATACAAATAACAATCCCAAAGTCATCCATGCAAATGAAAGATGTGTTGAAGGAATCATCCAAGCCATGCAATACTTTGGTTTAGATCCTCGTGTTTCTCCTCAAGATATTATAGGTCAATCTCGAACTGGACCTAAAAAAAAATCACTTGGTCATGATGTTATGGAGTTCCATCTGTTGTGTGAGTAATGGTGTTGTGGAGAAGTTGAAGAATCAAATGAGGTTTTTCAGTGACTAAAAAGTGTGCTTGTAAGTTATAATAGAATTACTTATCTGATTGGTAAAATAGTAAGCACTCACATCCACCTTATTTTAATCTATCAAGCTTAGAATACCTTTTTCTTGGGAACCATGTCTATAGCAGTTACTAGTAGATCTTGCCCATTTGGACCCAATTTTTTCTATTTCATTAGCAAATTTTAACTCTTTGTGTTGCTCAAACCTCTAAAGCTAGTCCCCTATAATATAACAAATAAATACAAAATATAGACAATAAATTAAACAAAATCTTGGAAAACGATACCAACCATAAAAAACTCTTAAATTCTTTATTAAGTGGAGACATGCAAGGAATTACTTTTTTGGTAGAAATTCAATTCATGTACATATGGTGAACTACCTGGCATCATGTATTTTTATTAAATTGAAAATTTTTATTTTTTTTCCTTTCATATGCTTAATGAAAACTCCCTCAAGCTAAGTTGAGTGAATATAGACATGGCACTCAAATAAAGAAAGACAGTTCAAAAATGCAATCCTAGGAAATTCTAGATATTATTTATGTTTTGGGAGGAAACTTAAGGAATTATTTTATCTTGAGAGATGTAATATATGCACAACATATATCATGCAAGTACATACCTCATAGTTTATAATTGCATTGCAAGATGATAATTGTAGCTTGGTGCATCAATTGAGTGTTTAAAGAAATTATTTTCACTGGCATTGATGTTCTAAGATAATGTTATGGAGACCAAAAAGGGAAGAGATTTCAAATTTTGATTGATAGGATTCGCCCAACGAAAATTGTCTTGGACTTTTGGCTTGCAAAGTTTGATATGTGGAAGTTGATTAGTAAGAGTATACCAAATATGATTTAACAAATGTAAAGTTTGATTTCCATCATCTGTGAAAACTGCAACTCAACCTTTCTTGGATGATATAGTTATTGCAAATAGTTTTCTTCATTTTTACATTTTATATAAATAAATTATGATAAGGGTAAATAAATTGTAGTAAATATTCCATGAGTGTCTAATTTTCTACTATTCTCCCTTTTGATTATCTTATTTTCACTAAAACTAGATAACAAGTATGACATTATTGTCTAACAACTACTTTACTGAAAGAAAAGGTAATTCTTAAATGTATTTGTGGAAAGGTTTAGAAGTTTTGATGTTATCTTCAAATTTCTAAATATTAAACTTTTGATTTATATTCTTATGCTTAAAATGCATTGGTGTGGCGTCACATTCATGAAACATCGATTCATGGATGTGGAAGCAATGCCAATTTGTGTTGTTCACTTTAACGGACATGTTCTAGCATATTTTCTTGGAGTTACAGCCTTAATATTTTGAGGGTTCCATTCCATGTCTCCTATTTTTGTTATTTGGGTGTTGTGTCCATAATAAAGCAAATAATTTTTTGAGGTTTAGTAAGATACTAAACCAAAACAGATGTCAATTAATGAAAAATATTTGTTTTTCGTCTCCATAAACATAATTTTTGCAACTTCAACTATGGTATTGTGATAAATTACTGCGATATTAATTCTTTTATATATTTTTTTTTAAAAGTAATAATAAGAAGGTGGTTTAAAACCACCCTCTTATAAAATGTCCTCTTAGGTTTTAAGAGGGTGGTTTAAAACTGCCTTCATAGTGATAAACTAAGGCAATTTTAGAGGCGATTTTTATAGATCCTAAGAGGGTAGTTTTTAATCATCATCATATGATGTGGAATTTTTACAATGCTCTAATAGATGACGATTGAATAAAAAATCCTTATAATTATTTAAGGGCAATTAAAACCACCTTTAAAGACCCTTTCTGGTCTAGTGCAAGCACCTAAGATGTGGTATCAAAATATTGATACTTATGTATTGGGACTTGGTTTTTCATGAAGTAAAGCTTATCACTATGTGTACATAAAACAAATTGGTGATCACTTTATTATTGTGGCATTATATTTTGATGATATGTTGTTAATTGAAAATTATAGGGAAATCATCCAGAATTCTAAGTCTCATTCGTCATATCAGTTTGATATGAAGAATCTTGGTTCTATAAATTTCATCTTCAGCATGCAAATCAAGAGGGATCGATCAAATAAGAGACTAATATTTAATCACAAAAAATATATCAAGATAATATTAAAGAGATTTAGTATGCATATTTGTAAACCAATTAAGACTTCCATTCCTTTGGGTGTAAATCTATCTACAAAACAATATCCAAAGACATAAGAAGAGGAAGAGAAAATATCTCATGTTCCTTATGCAAGTGCTATTGGGAGTTTGATGTATGCCATGGTATGTACTAGACTAGACATTGCCTATGTAAAGGGAGATCTAAGAATATATATCAAAACTAGGGAAAAACCATTGGATTGTTTTAAAGCAAGTTTTTAGATACTTGTGTGGCATAACAAATTATACAATCTACTATAAAGGAAGGTTTGAACCAAACAAGGTATTAAATGTACAAGAATTTATTGATGCAGATTGGGCTAGAGATCTTGATTTTCAAATATCCACAAGTGGTTATGTATTTTTCTTGTTTGGTGGAGTAGTTAGTTGGATGAGCAAGAGGTAAGCTATAGTGGCACTTTCAACTATAGAAGTTGAGTACATGGTAGCCACTCATACAAGGAAGCAATATGATTACAAATACTATGTGTTGATATTGGGTTCTTATAGAGAGCTATAAGGATAAATTATGACAATCAAGTGCAATCTATCTGGGAAAGAACCCTACTTATCATTATAAGACAAAGCACATTGCAGTAAAGTACCATTTTACTAGATACTAGAGACATGGTTGAAGATAAGGTGTCACTAGAGAAAATTGATACTCTAAAAAATATTGCAAATTTATTAACTAAGCCTGTGAGTATTAAGAAGTTTTCTTGGTGCAGGGAGACAATGGGCTTAGTTACCTCAAGTAGTTGAATTTATGATTTGTATAGGCCCCACTACAAAGAATCCAACAAGTAGGGGATTGTTGGATGTTTTGTATCCTTTGCATGATTAAAACAAAAGAGTAGTGGGGGCTCTTATTTTTGGGATAGACTCCTTAATTAGTAGGTATGGGTAGTTTTAGCCCATTGTATTATTTTTAGAGCAATCTTATTTTAGCCCATGGTCTTATTTTTAGGGCAATCTTATTTTAGCCCATGGTCTTGTTTTTAGGGCAGTCTTATTTTAGCCCATGGTCTTATTCTTGGGAAATATCCTTAAATTAGCATGTATGGGTGGTTGTAGCTCATGGTCTTATTCTTGGGTAATCTTATTTTAGCCCAAGGACTTATTTTTGGGTGTTGTTGGATACCCATATATTACAATTGCTTTATTAAGAGAAGCACAAGAACAATAATAAGAAGAGCAAGACATGTGACTTTGATGTTCTACTAGTTTTTCCTAATCAAGGGTTGCCAAGATAGATATTTCCATTTATTGTGTATGCATATTATTTTTCCTTCTTTTTACAATTTTGTTTGCATTAATATCTCTAGAATAGGTTTATCAATCTCTTAAGAGAACAACTTCAAATACTTTTAAGCCTATATTCTTTCTTAAAAAAAAATTCAAAAGTAAAAACTTTTAACAATTTTTTTTAATAAGTTTAAAACTTATGACAAGTTGTTAATGTAAAATTTTATGCAATTATTTAAGAAAATATATATACTACAAAACAAGTTTATTATATACCCCCCAAAAAAATTGCCTAAACTATTTAGTCACGTAAAACATTAAAATTACCTCTTTTCATTTAATTTATCTACCAAACATTGTAGGACAATTAGACTATACTCTATCCTAGATTTTTTTGGCTACCATAGCATAAATTTAATAGTCTATAGTCTCCCACAGTTACCAAATCTAGTTATTTTAACTTTATGTGATAATTACACTAAATAACTCTTCAAAAAAATAGTTTGTCAACCATGGATGATCCCAACCTATAAAATTGGGTGTATAGCTTATGCCAACACTCTTCTAAGAACAAACAAACTTATGCTTAGGGACAACCAATTTTTCCATCCATATAGCCAAAGCTAGTCTTAAAGCCAATTGTAAACTAAGATAGTGGAAAGTTTATTTTGAAAATTAGAGTTCATAACCACAGTTACATCTTTATAATACAAAAACAAGCTCATATATATTTCATTATTAAATTGTAGGGTTAATGAAGCCATTGAAAATAAAACTATCCTTGTCATAACAAAGGATAGAAATAAAAAAGGATAAAAAAAATATTATTTAAAAATGTTACCTAGGATACATGCTAAAAATAGGAAGTATAATAATTTAAAATATATATTAGAGGGGGTATTAAAAATAAAGGATTGAGAGGTAGAAATGAAATATAGGGATATTATTTAGTATCACATGAACACACATGTTATGCCATAGTTTTATTCAGTTAACCCCCTATGTTCTAAAGTAGGTCTAGTTCAATATTTCATCTCCTTATCTCAAGATAACCCATGGCAAGGTTTGGTCTAACCTCCTAACATGGGAATGAAACCCTTGTAACCCTTTAGGTGTCTATAGAATTCTCAAATCCACTTGATCCTTAGTAATGCTCAAACTCTATCCCACTCAAATAATCAATCCAAAGGCTTATTTTAGTCAATGTCTCATATATTACATGTTGGATTTTAGCAATTCCACACTTTAGCCCCCTTTGATTCATGTCTAGTTAAGAGTAAAGGTATAAATATGTTCCAAAATTTATTATCTCAAGGTTTTTCCTATATATTATATATTAATAAGTGGTGATACTAGAGGCCTCATAGACTAATTTTTCAACAACAAATATATTTGTAGTCACTTTCAAAACTAGTTTCTCTTGACAATAATCCCTCTTTAGTTTCGAAGTCCGCGATGAAAAATATTCACTATATATAGAGAAAGAGTGTAAAGGAGACTATTTGATGTCCATAATATGGTGGTTTAAAATTCTCTAGTGAATTTTGGTGTTAATGATAAAATTATAAGTGGGGTTCACTCTTAACACGTTGCACCAGGGCTCAGTCATGTATCTATAGGAACAAAGAAATAAGTTGATTTCTAAGGATCAACCTATGATGAGAATGGAATTGCATGTGATCAAGATTTAAGTAAATTACCTCAGATTATTTTACATGGATGGGTGGTAGAGAGAATAAAGGATTTTCAAGAAAAATGTTATTATATTCTTTGTTAGAAGGACACCTCTAGAGCTTGAATTTTATTAAGTGGGCCAAAATTAAATGAAAAAGGATTATTTTGATGATTGAGTAGGGGTCCAAGGAGGGCTCTTGGTAAAAATATTTTTTTTTTTATTTATAATTCTAGGAAAGTGACACAGTCCATTCTACAATTTGATACATGGGTTATATGTAGATAGGTTTACCACATATGGAGCTAACTCTTTGATTTTCATTTAGAATGACCATCCAAAGCTATTTTTTACTCTAGGTGGAGTTTCCCTTCCCCACTTTGGCCCTTAAATAATATTTTTAAAGAGTTTGTATCTTCAGTTGATAAACTTATTTGGTACAATATTGAGTGCAAGTTCTCAATTTTCTATGTCCATCCACAATGATGTCTAGAAATGGATTTACATGGCAAGCTTTTGTATCCCATAAAACTAAATGATATAATATTTGAATGGGTTGTGTACTTCAATCAACCAAACACATATTTTTAATGTAAACTAGTGGTTCACATGGAAATAACTTCCTACTTAAGTAGTATTATGGGGATAGGAATTCAAATGGGTATTTTAATAACCTTGTAGCTTGTATAGATCCTATTCCATTTGCTACAAAGTTGGGTGTATAAAAAACATATCTATATCTTCTTGTTGTGGTGTAGTGGTAAATGCCCTAGGTGCTGGTAGAGGCCGACCCAGGTTCCATTCCCCTTGTCTTCATCCTGTAAATATATGGTATAGTTAGAAATGTCCTGTGTGCTTGTAGAGGCCAACAAGGCTCTATTCCTCCTATGCCCAACCTGTTGAAAGTGGCACCTCGAAAGAGGTGTTTTCCACTATAAATTAGTTTTAACCCAGGTGTTGTAGGTGATTTGGAGAGGAGAGGGCAATTCTCCAAGGGAGGTCCCAGGTTCAAATCTCCATCCTACCAAAAATCTAAATTGGGTATCCAAAATTCAATTGATAATGTTGGTGCGGGTAGGGTCGGGTGCGACTCCTGGGTGACTTTGATGGTGTAGAACCCCATTTTCATGGTCTCTCAAACCAAGGCAGTCCCACAAGGGATTTTTCTCTTAAAAAAAACATATCTATAACAAATGTTGTAGCTTCATCTTGGTCTTTTAGTACACCTTTGCATAGGATCAATTTGGCTTTGGTCTCGTTAATTTATCAATAGAAAAATACTATGTTGTTACCTAATTAGACTCTTGGTTTGAGGCCATAAGGTTTTAAAGGTTTATGTTCCTCTAATATATATTAGGATGTGAAACAAGTTATCTAACAAGTATAGAGATATATAGTTTGAGAATGGGTCAATTGGTTGATAAGACTATGAGCAACCTTGTAAAATCAAGCCAGTGTTAATCTAGGTCTTAGGAGATTCCCTCTTTTAGGGACATAGTGCTTTTAGGAGGTTGGAGTGAGGTGTAGAGAAATTGAAAATTGTCTCCCTCTTCCTCTTATCGGTCTACCAAATCTAGCACAAAATATAAGGGGAATTACAATAGTGAGGATGTGTGAGTGGATAACTCAATGAAGTTGATGGGTGAGGACACCTTTAGGGATAAATATCATTTTAAGTCTCCTCCCCCAAGTATTTTAGTGTTAAATTTAGTCAAGGTCCTAGCCATGGATCCCTCTTCTAGGCACAAATAAATTTTTAGTGTGTTTCAGCAACACTAGAGGACTTATAATCTAAAATCTAGGATTTTGAGTTAAGGGATATCAAGAAAGAGTGTAATCTATTAATAATATAGTATAACAAAATAGAATAATAGAACTATAAGCCAAAATAATGGGATGATCTTATTGCTCAAAATATGTAGTACAATGTAAGCAATCTCTAAGAAGACATATGAGACTATAACATTGCATCCATTATGATTTTTATAGTCACCGGTGCATATCTCTTTATATAATATTTGGTGTGTTGGAAATTCATCATATTGAATATGGAATATCACCCATATAGAAATGTGGTGGTTCAACTTCCATGATTTGGAAGGTCACTTGTATGAAAATGTGGTGGTTCAGCTTCCATAAGTTACAAACTCCATGTTAAATAAAAATTAATTTGCATATGACTTTTATTTTTTGTTTTATCTTCTACTCATGTGGAAACATGGCTAGAGATGCATTATGGGTATGAATATCTATAAAAAAAAAACAAAAAAAATTACTATTTTTAGTAAATATTTTTTTGCATTTTAAGGTACTTTAGAGTGTTTTTGCATTTGTTGTAGATTTATGCATTTAAACATTGTTTCTTCCACTAGCATTTTCTATGAAGAACATGTTCTTATACTGAGAGGGGGGGTGAACAGTATAACATAAACCTTTTTCCCAAATAGTACCATCAACATTACTGAAACAATAAACATCACATAAAACATCACACACACGAGAAACATCATTTTAACGTGGTTCACCCAATGTGGGCTACCTCCACAGAAAAATATTTCTTCTAAATATTTCTAAAATAATCTCTTGGGACTCCTTCCCAAATTACAATGTTTATGGATCTCTATCCAAAGTATATGTTGATCCCCTAATCTCAAGTTTGTGGATCTCTTCCACAGGAGAACTCTTTCCCCTTCTGCTCTAGCTAGTGATCTTCTAGAAGACCCTATCTCTATGCTGCACTAACTGGTGGATCTCTTTCCACTTGAAAACTCCTCACTCAAATCTGTCTTCAATTGTCCTGGTTGTTGGATCTCTGTCCACTAATACTCTATCCTCTATACTCTGTCACCTCCAAAGCTCTGTATCAATACTGTACCAAACACATTTTAGTTGGTCTAGCATAGTTTTGCTCAATATCTTGTACTAAACACAGTACAATTGGTCTAGTACAATTCTGCTCAATAGGTTCACATAGAACCTGCTCAAATATGCTCAATAGGTTCACACAGAACCTGCTCAAATCTGCTAAACAGGTCCACATAGAACCTTTCCAAATCTTCTCAACAGGTCCACACAGAACCTGCTCAAATCTGCTCAACAGGTCCACATAGAACCTGCTCAAATCTACTCAACAGGTCCACACAGAACCTGTCCAAATTTTCTCAACAAGCTCACACAAAACTTGTCCAAATCTTCTCAACAAGCTCACACAGAACTTGTCCAAATCTGCTCAATAAGTCCTCTCTAGGACTTTCTCAAATCAGCATAGCAAGCTTTCACAAAATCTTACTCAAACAAGTCCACAAGCCTTCTCAAAGACTTGTCTTAAATCACATGGGATCATAAATAGAATTATTAGAGACTCAATATGTTCTAAGCTCAATGTTCAATCAATATCTCAATTCAATCTCATAGAAACATAAAGATAATTGTTAGAGACTCAATATGTTTTATACTCTAATCTTAATCTCAACTCAAATCAATCTCATAGAAGCATAAAGAGAATTTTTAGAGACTCTATATGTTCTATACTCAAATCCCAATCTCAACTCAATAGAAGCATAAAGAGAATTTTTAGAGACTCAATATGTTCTATTCTTAAATTTCAATCTCAACTCAAATTAGAATATGAAATAGTTTGTTTCTAGGAACTTGAACAACCACATGCATCCACTTGACTAGGTTTAAATCAACTCAACTCAACCAATCACCTCAAGGACCAATCCTTTCTCACAAACCCTATTCCAAGCATGTATTTAACCAACTCAAAATGTTTCCAACAATGCTCAATCACAAATATCACATAATAATTATACTCATGTTCTTCTATAACTCAAGTTCAAGTTCACAATCAATGGGTTTCAACAAAAATGCTTCTAAAACAAGGTTTAATTACAACTCACAAACCAGAAAACCTTGAAGCATTAAACCAATGACTCTCAAAAATGAAAACCACAATCAATCATTTTCTCTCCAAAGATATTTCAGAAATAAACCACTATAAACAATCAATAGGAGAATGTGCCCAAAACTTTTTGATGCCAAGGAGTTTTCCACAAAATCTGCTATACTTAAACACAACTTTTCTTTCCAATCTCAATAAGGGTTAGTGGACTTCAAATAATCACAATATAAATCATAACTCAATTTACACCCTTTTTACTCCAACTAAATAAACACATCCACCAAAGTCCCTTTTTAATAAAACCCTTATCAAAATAACAATCAATAAGCCTTTCAAAAATACTTTAAAAAACTCCTTATTTATCCTAAATTCAATTCTTAATAACCATTAAATAAATCATTAAACCCCTCAAGTTTTGCAATAATCAATACAGCCCAAATAACAAATCTTAATTAAAACTTTAATTTCCTCTAATCACCTTATAACTCCAATCTTAGGGCTAAATAAAATTAAATTAATGCAAAATGTAATTACCTCCTCAAGGGGATTCAAACCCCCAACTTGCCCACATCACAAGTGTCTTAGCCATGGCTAAGATTCCACACGAGCTAGCCGCTCGTTGGAAATGAAAAGTCACAACATGCCTTATGCCTGTCTCCACCTTTCACAAAACCAAAGGCACCGAAGTGCTTCTCTCACGCTTTCCAAAAAATGTAGTTAAGGGGATTCAATCCTTGATGTTTTCATCTACCTCGTGCCTTAGCTAAGGCCCACTTTTCAATATGCCATGCTGCCCACGATGTTTATTTCTCTGAATGCAGTCTGTGTTATTCATTGCTTCACTTCTCAAGAAATTTGCATGAGCTCATAAACGATTTGATAGCCAACAATTTGATTGCACGAGAAAGGATGAAATAATAATCAATTGAATCCCCATTTATATTGTCCTTTAATCATATCGAAGACGTCGACAAAAATATGACTTTTTTATTTGCTTAATGACATCAGCGGAAATATTACATATTTAGTTTTAAATTTGAATTCAAATTTTAAATAATTAAAAGTTAAACCAAATATTAAAACTTAAATATCTCCATCACTGGGGCACATTTTTCGATGAAATTAAAGCCCAACTTGGGTTTTAATAAAAACTCAGATAAAATTTGCTATACATGGTTTTAAATAAAACCTTTTATTTTTCCTATCTTGGTTTTCATAAAAATCCTTCATTGATCCTTTTGACATTAAATGATATTTTGACATCAATGACAACATATTAGCTTAGGGACTCAAAAAGTCCAACAATCTCCCCCTTTATCATTGATGGCAACCCAAATCCTTTTAATGAAATCTGACCTTCTTTTTTGCTCCCCCTGGTACTTTGCTCCCCTTGGCTTAATGCTCTCTCAGATATCAAAACTCTCCTCATATCAAAAACTCTCCCCAAAATACACAAATATCTCCCCCTTTGACATCAATGGCAAAGGGTCACCTTTGGGACTCGAGGCTAAGAATTAAGCCTCTTAGCTTAGCCCCTCCCCCACCTCCACATGAGGTGGTTAATTCTAGGGTGGGAGTCTCACTCCCAATTTTCCTCGGAGATACTCAAATGTCTCCCTTGAGAGTGGTTTAGTGAAAATATCTGCTATTTGTTCCTTTATAGTGACATACTCCAATCTGACCTATTTATCTGACACTTGTTCTCTTAGAAAATGATACTTAATCAGAATATTCTTTGTCCTATAGTGCGTTACTAGATTCTTTGAGATACATATGGCACGGGTATTGTCACAAAGTCTAGGAATGGGTTGATCATGCTTTATCCTGAAGTCTTCTAAAGTTCTCTTCATCCATAACATTTGTGTACAACTAGCTACTACTGCAATATATTTTGACTCTGCTGTAGATAGTGATACTGAAACCTGCTTCTTACTTAACCAGGAGACTAGACTTTCTCCAAGAAAGAAGGCTCCTCCACTTGTGCTTTTTCTGTCATCAATACTGTCAGCCAAGTCTGCATATGTATATGTTATGAGTGTGAACCTGTCACTTTTGGGATACCAAAGCCCAAAATCCATAGTTCCTTTTAGATACCTGAAAATTATTTTTACTGCTGCTACATGTGTTTCCTTGGATGCTGCTTGAAATCTTGCCACTAATCCCACTGACTGTACTATATCTAGTCTTGTAGCTATGACATATAGTAAGCTGCCAATCATGGATCTTTATAGTATCTAATCTGCCTCTGGAGATTCATCATCCTTACTCAAGTTGCACCTTGTGATCATAGGAGTACTTGCTGGTTTGCAATCTTCTAACCTAAATTTTTTAGCATCTCCTTGATGTACTTGGTTTGATAAAGGAACACTCCCTTTCCTGATTATGAAATCTGAAGACTAAGAAAGAAAGATAATTCACCAAGCATAGACATCTCAAATTCATTTTGCATACTCTTAGCAAACTCTTTGCATGTCTTGTCATTATTTCCTCCAAAAATTATGTCATCAACATAAACAACCACTATTATAGGATCATTTCCTTCATTTCTGATATGCAAGTTACTATCTTCTATTCCTTTCCTGAATCCATATTCCTATAGATACTTATCCAATATTGAGTACTATTCTTTGGGAGCCTATTTTAAACTATACAATGCCTTTTTCAATCTGCATACCTGATCTGGTGTATCTGTTAGTATGAATCCCTCTAGTTGTTCAATGTAGACCTCTTCTTCTAGAACCTCGTTTAGAAAATCTGACTTGACATCCATTTGATATACCTTGAAATTTTTGAAACTTGCAAAAGCTAAAAACATCCTTATAGCCTCAAGTCATTCAATTGGAGCAAATGTTTCATCAAAATCAATTCCTTCCACTTGTGCATAACCTTTGCATACTAACCTTGCTTTGTTTCTGACCACTTGTCCATCTTCATTTAACTTATTTCTGAAAACCCATTTTGTACCAATAACATTTTTGTCTTTGGGTCGTGGAACAAGTTCCCAATTTTTTCTCTTTTCTATCTTATCCAATGCTTTAATACAAAATTCATCTTCACTAACATGAGTGAAATTTTTCGGCTCAATTTTAGATAACAAAGAAAGATTTGCTTGCTGAGATGGTTTTATTATTCTTATTCTTGTCTGTCTTTAATTTGGATCCTTGATGATCTGATATTTTGGGTGATGCTTCTGTGTATACCTGGAAGGAGTCTTAGGAAAAAGTCTTTGCATTTCTTCTTCATCATTATCTGATTCCTCACAAAATTCTTCTAAACATCCATCTTCTTGGTATATAGTTTGCTGAATTGATTCTCTGGAATCTATTTTTTCGTCAATTGTTACATTCATACTTTCTACCATAGTGTGAGTTCTTTTGTTATAACATTTGTACACCTTGATTTTTGTAGAGTAACCAAGAAAAATTCCCTCATCACATCTAGGATCAAATTTACCCAAATTTTGATCAACCCGTCTTATGTATCATTTGCTTCCAAAAATTTTGAAATTTTTTGCAGTAGCAGGTCTTCCTTTCCAAATCTCATAGGGATTTTTGTGATGATTTACCCTTAATTGAGCCCTAGTAATTATGTATACAACTATAGATAATTCTTCTTTCCAAAACCCATCTAACAACTTAGATTCATTTAACATAGCTCTAGCCATGTTTTCAACAGTCTTGTTCTTTCTTTCAACTACTCCATTTTGTTGGGGAGTTCTTGTTGCTGAGTATTCCCTCTTAATTCCATGATGTTCATAGAATTCTACGAATTCATTTGACATGAATTATCCTCCTCTATTGAATAAAATACATTTAATCATTTTACCTGTTTCATTTTCAACCAACTTTTTGAATGCCTTAAATTTCTCAAAAGACTCTGACTTCTCTTTCAAAAAAGTTACCCAAACCATTCTAGAATAGTCATCTATAAACAACATGAAGTAGCTCTCACCCTGAAGACTTTGTGTTCTGGTAGGACCGCATAAGTTAGTGTGTATTAGACTCAAAGGCTCAGAATTCATGTAGCCTTTTGGTTTGTAAGTTGTCCTAGTTTGCTTTCCATGTTGACACGGTCCACAAATTGTATTTTGTGGTCTCCTTATTTTGGGTAAATCTCTAACTGTTTGTTTATTTCTTATGCTGACTATGTTGTCAAAATTCAAATGACCTAACATTCTATGCCACAACCAACTCTCATCATATTGTGACATAAAGCACTTTTTCCTTTGATTTCATTTAGCATGTATAAGTTGTTTGGGGTCCTTTTTGCATTTGCAATAATTCTTCATGTTTCTATTTTTTTATCTCACATCTATCTGGATGAAAGGTGACCATGTATCCTTGATCACAAAGTTGACTTATACTCAGAATATTGTGTTTTAACCCTTTGACATACAAAACATTCTCTGTTTTTGTTTTTCCATTGTCTAGACTTAGAGTACCTTTTCCAACAATTCTTACTGATTCATTATCACCAAAACTTACTGATCCTCTATTTGTTTCCTTTAGAATTATGAACTTGTCTTTGTCTCCTATCATGTGACTAGAGCAACCATTGTCTAGATACCATTGTTCATTTTTATCTTGAGCATGCAGGGTTGTTTGAACTAACATAGAATTTGCCCTAACATTCTTCCTAGTTGTTGGAATAAATTTTCTAGATTTTGGAAATATCATTTTACACCACCTAGCCTTGTGTCCAAAGTTATTGCATTTGTAACATATAACATCATCCATGAGAAGTGCAAAGGACTTGAAATTTCTATTGTAACCAGCATGATGAGTACAGTGAGTAGCTCTATGTCCATATTTATTGCAAGAAAACAATGACCATGGAAGAAGTTATGTAACCTGTTTGGAGACCTTGGATATTGTGATGAAGTCATCTTCCTTTTGTGATTAAACTTTATCCACGGTTCTTATTTGTTTTCTTCTTTTCTGATGTCCTTTGCTTGCTTTTCTTTGTTTGATGTTTCTACCTTTTGGAAGCTTGTTTCCTCTTTCTGCTTTTCATATTCTATTTCTTATAGTAACTTAGTTTTTTCAATTTTACTCCTTAGGAGAATAATTTCTTCTTCTAATCCTCCATATTCTATTTCTTTGGATTTCAATAGATCTATCATATCTTGCTCAATATTTCTTCCTTCTTCCACCTTGATCTTGAGTTCTGTGAGATTCTAAAAGAACTCCTCTCTCGCTTCTTCATCTTTTTGAATTTGTTCTTTAGGGCTTGAATTTTCTTCTCTAAATCTTTCCAATTTTTTGAGAGCCGAGAAGAACTCTTCTTTAATATCAAACATAGTCTCTTCTTCACTTTTTGAAGTTGTGTGTGCTTTTAGAGGATCCTCTTCCAAGCTGTTAGACTCTTCACGGAGAGACTAGCTCTGATACCAATTGAATAACATGTGCTTATATTGAGAGGGGGGAGTGAAAAGTATAACATAAACCTTTTTCTCAAATAGTACCATTAGCATTAATGAAACAATAAACATCACACATGAGAGATAATTTTAACGTGGTTCACCCAATGTGGTCTACCTCCACAAAAAAAAAATTCTTATAAAATTTCTCAAATAATCTCTTGGGACTCCTTCCCAAATTATAATGTTATGGATCTCTGTCCATAGGAGATGTTGATCCCCTAATCTCAAGTTCATGGATCTCTTCCATAGGAGAACTCTTTCCCCTTCTTCTCTGGCTAGTGATCTTCTAAAATACTTTGTCTTTATGCTGCACTGACTAGTGGATCTCTTTCCACTTAAAAACTCCTCACTCAGATCTATATTCAATTGTCCTGGTTGTTGGATCTCTATCCATCGAGACTTTGTCCTCTATACTCTGTCACATCCAAATCTCTATATCAATATTGTACCAAACACAGTTCATTCAGTCTAGCATAGTTCTTCTCAATCTCTTGTACTAAACACAGTACAGTCAGTCTAATACAATTCTACTCAATAGGTTCACACAAAACCTTCTCAAATCTGCTCAATAGGTTCACACAGAACCTGCTCAAATATGCTCAATAGGTCTACACAGAACCTATCCAAATCTGCTCAATAGGTCCACATAGAACCTACTCAAATTTGCTCAACAGGTCCACACAGAACCTACTCAAATATTCTCAACAGGTCCACACAGAACCTGTCCAAATCTACTCAAAAAGCTCACATAGAACTTGTCCAAATCTGCTCAACAAACTCACACAGAACTTGTACAAATATGCTCCATAAGTCCTCTCTAGGACTTGCTCAAATCTGCATAGCAAACTTTCACAAAATCTTACTCAAATCATTCCACAAGCCTTCTCAAAGACTTGTCTCAAATCACATAGAATCATAAAGAGAATTATTAGAGACTCAATATGTTCTAAGCTCAATGTTCAATCAATATCTCAATTCAGTCTCATTGAACCATAAAGAGAATTGTTGGAGACTCAATATGTTCTAGACTCAAATCCCAATCTCAACTCAAATCAATCTCATAGAAGCATAAAGAGAATTATTAGACTCTATATGTTCTATCCTCAAAACCCAATCTCAACTCAATAGAAGCATAAAGAGAATTTTTAGAGACTCAATATGTTCTATTCTTAAATTTCAATCTCAACTCAAATCAGAATATGAAATAGTTTATTTCTAGAAACTTGAACAACCACGTGCATCCACTTGACTAGGCTTAAATCAACTCAACTCAACCAATCACCTCAAGGAACAATCCTTTCTCACAAAAATTAGTCCAAGCATGTATTTAACCAGCTCAAAATGTTTTCAACAATGCTAAATCACAAATCTCACATAACAATTATACTCATGTTCTTCTCTAACTCAAGTTCAAGTTCACAATCAATGGGCTTCAACAACAATGCTTCTAAAATAAGATTTAATCACAACTCGCAAACCAGAAAACCTTGAAGAATTAAACCAACAACTCTCAAAAATGGAAACCACAATAAATCCTTTTCTCTCCAAAGATATTTCAGAAATCAACCACCATAAACAATCAATAGGGAAATGTGCGCATACCTTTTTGATGCCAAGGAGTTTTCCACAAAATCTGCTACAATTAAACACAACTTTCCTTTCCAATCTCAATAAGGGTTGGTGGACTTCAAATAATCACAATATAAAGCATAACTCAATTTACACCCTTTTTACTCCAACTAAATAAACACATCCACCAAAGTCCCTTTTTAATAAAACCCTTATCAAAATAACAATCAATAAGCCTTTCAAAAATACTTTAAAACAACTCCTTATTTCTCCTAAATTAAATTCTTAATAACCATTAAATAAATCATTAAACCCATCAAGTTTTACAATAATCAATACAGCCCAAATAACAAAGCTTAATTAAAATTTTAATTTCCACTAACCACCTTATAAATCAAACCTTAGGGCTAAATAAAATTAAATTAATAAAAAACGTAATTACCTCCTCAAGGGGATTCGAACCCCCAACTTGCCCACACCGTGAGCGTCTTAGTCGTGGCTAAGATTCCACACGAGCTAGCCGCTCGTTGGAAAGAGAAAGGCACAACGTGCCTTATGCCCGTCTCCACATTCCACAAAACCAAAGGTACCGAGGCACTTCTCTCACGCTTTCCAAAAAATGCAATCAAGGGGAATTGATCCTTGGTATTTTCATCTGCCCCACACCTTAGTTAAGGCCTACTTTCCAATGTACCATGCTACCCATGATGTTTTTTTCTCCGAATGCAGTTAGTGTTATTCGCTACTTCACTTCTCAATAAATTTGCACGAGCTCATAAACGATTCAATAGCCAAGGATTTGATTGCACGAGCAAGGATGAAATAATAATTAATTTAATCCCCCTTTATATAGTCCTTTAATCATATTGAAGACGTCGGCGAAAATATGACTTTTTATTTGCTTAATGACGTTGACGAAAATCTTGCGTATTTAGTTTTAAATTTGAATTCATATTTTAAATAATTAAAATTTAAACCAATTATTAAAACTTAAATATCTCCATCACCGGGGCACATTTTTCGATGAAACGAAAGCCCAACTTAGATTTTAAGAAAAACCCAGATCAAATTTGTTGTCCATAGTTTTAAATAAAACCTTTTATTTTTCCTGTCTTGGTTTTCACAAAAACCCTTCATTGATCCTTTTGACATTAAATGATCTTTTGACATCAATGACAACATATTAGCTTAGGGACTCAAAATGTCCAACATTCTACGCATCTTGAGGTGGTAGAGATAATCAGAGATTATCAAGAAAAATTAAATGGGTCAATATGAATCAATTGGTTTCTAAGGTTATGAGTGACCCCTAAAATAGGCCAATATGCAACCTAGATCAGAGGATATTCCCTCTTTTAGGTATGTAGTACTTTGGCAATATTTCACTGTGTTGTAGAGAAAGATAAAATATACTCCCTCCTTTTTTTAGTCTACCAAATCTAGGGCAAGAGATAAGGGGAGTTGTGATAGTGAGAATACATTAGTGGATAATTCAATGAAGTTGATGGGAGAGTACATCTTCATGCATAAATATAATTTTAAATATCCTCCCTAAAATAGAAGTGTATTTGGAGTTGCAAATCCATTCAAGATCCCAACCATGGATCCCTCTTCTAGGAAAGAATAAAATACTTAGTGTTGTCTTGGAACTCTAGAGGGATTGTGATCCAAGGCAAATAAGTTTGATTTAAGGGATATCAAGAAAATATAATCTAGAAATAATAGAGCATAATAAATCAAAACATAAAAATATAAGCCAAAATATCATAATGATCTTATTTTTCAAAAAGAAATACATGAGCAATCTCTACAAAGATATGTAAGACTATAATAATGTATTCATTACTTATACTTGTTAAGTCAACCATGGATCTCTCTTTATACAATACTTAGTGTATTAGAAATATGTTATATTGTATCTGGAAGGTCACCTATAAGGAAATGTGATGGTTCACCTTCCATAAGTTATAAACTACATGTTAAATAAAAATTAAATGCATATGACTTTTGCTTTTCTATTTTGTCTTCTATTAATGTCAAAAAATGGCTAGAGATGCTTATTTGCTATGAATATCTAAAAATAGATAATTTGATTTAGTAAATATTTTGTTTTAAATGATCGAAAGATTATAGATTCTTATCACAGTTGACATGGATTTCTACATCAAAGTTTTCGTTCCTCCACTAAGCTTTCTAATGCATTTTGAATGGATCAAAAGATAATCTTGAGAATATAGTTATGCCCTTAAAAATGTGGTTAGGATAAAAAAATATATTTTTAGGAATCTATAGGCATAAATACATTTCCTAAAAAAATTATGTGCTTAGATTATTTATCCCCCATTGAAAATCAATGGTGCTCATTGTGTTAACTTTTGACATCAAGTGCAAAAATTGATTCTAGTGGTCTTAGTCCATGTATAAAAAAGTTTATCCTTACCTACTAGTGTTAAATTGTCTCAATTGAGTTCTTCAATGTCTAACTATTTTACTACTATGAAATTGTCCAATAGAGGTGGATGATCTATCCTAAGAAGTTTAACATTGAAGATTGGATTAAAACCAAGATACAAATGGAGATTCAATTCAAAGGTATTTTGTCCCACCTTCTTCTTGATGGTGTATAGTTCATAGCAAAGAGTTCTAATATTTCTATGGTGTCTTACAAGTATTATTTCTAAATATGTATGCATACCTTCACTTCAACCATGTACTGATGTGGGACTCAATATTGTTCATGTCATTGCTTGTATCTTTTCCAAGAATTAATGGACCTATTATTTGATATATTGATTCTCTTCCACAAATCATGCTTCCACTTTTGCTTCTATTTATCAATGAGGTGAGTGCTCCATGGGTTGCATATTGAGAGCTACATTAGTGGGTTCAAGGGTTACAACTTGAAATAGACATAAATAAGCTATGTTTGGTATATTAGTATAAATATGATGTTGAATGTAGAGTAGGTACTCATCCCATGTGTATGGATGCTTAGAGATATACATTTAAAGATGTATAATGAGTCAACTCACAAATTTAATCAAACATCAATCTGAGGATCTATAGGTATGGTCATTTTGGTATCTATCACACTCTCTAGAATGGACCAAAAAATTCTCAAAACTCTATTATTCCTTTTAGGTACACGACTTGATGTACCTCTCAATTTTATGACTTATTTTAGGCTAGTAGAAGTAATTTTGAAGAACTACCAATACTTTCTCCATACCAATGTGACAAAGGATATTATCCTTCAAATAAAAATTGGAAGCATGTTTAACCACATGTAGAACTTGATATGTATCTACAAAATTAGAATTTATTTCATACAAGGTGGACCAATTAGAAGTCTCATGCTTATAGGAATAAGGAATGATAGTGAGTGTTGTAACTAGAGGTTGGCTTAAATAATATATTATTGAATTGACACTTCCTTTATTGTGTTTGATGATCAAATCAAATTGTTATAGAAATATGGTCTACTTTTGATATTTTTCACTCCTTGGCTTACTTTACACCTAAATTAATTCCAAGTATATGATCTATATGAATAATAGTTTTCCAACCTAATATGTAGTACTTCCATTGTATGCTTGGACAATGGCATAGAGATCTTTAACATATATGGGTTAATTTCAAACTCTTTCATTGAATGTTTCACTATGATAGTCAACTAGAGGTACATGTTATATAAGCATAAATTCCAATGCATACTTTTATGTCGAACATTTTGAGTGATAAGTTGTCATTGATGTCAAGAGTGAGTGGTCATTGATGTCAAGCTTTCAGCACCAATCAATGGTAGATTTCAGTTAGCAGCATCAGTTTTAGGTTCTCCAATAAATGCAAAAGGATATTTCGGTTTCAGTTTCAAGACCCGGTTCTAGGAAGTCATATGAGGTCCAAAGTGCAAGAAAAAGCCCAAATAAATAATATTATAATATTATTTTATAATATTATACAAAGGAAGTTTAAAATTAATTATAAATTAATTTATTTAACTTATAAAGTTATTTAAATTAATTATTAATTAATTTAATTATTAATTATAAATTAATTTAAGCTAAGGTTAAATAACCCTAAGGTGGGTTATTAAAAATAAAATTTAAAATTAGATTTCGAATGACATAGCACCAACGTGAGGAGAAGTTTAAAAACGTGTATATAAGGAGGAACTCCCACACTACCAAAGATTACCATGCCTTTGAAATACATTGCGAGCTTTGTAATTTGCGCTACGTCCAAGGAAGAGAGAAAGTGTGCAAAATTCATGAAAGACAAGATGACGATGGAGGCATAAGAGGAAGGACTTCATCCTTCCTTCACGTGGGCCTTAGTAGCCCACGCGGTGGGCTCCCAAGCGCTAAGGCGCTTAGGATAGAGGAGACGGTGGATCGAATCTCGCCGAATCCCCTTTTTGGGGAAGAAAGAGGTATGCTTTGATATTGGTCACCGAAAATTTTGGGAATATAGTTTGGGCATTTAAAAATTAATTTTTGCATATTTTTATTTGGTTCTAAGGTTGCAAGGGAGTTATAAGGGTTTTGCAAAATTAAATTTTTAATGTTATTTGCTCAAAGGTGTTGAAAGGATTGTAAGGTGTTTGGTTGATATTTTATGGTGTTGGATATTATTTTAAGTTGGAGTTTATAAGGTGTATCAAAGAAATTATTTTTATGTATGTTATGATGAGTGTTATTTTTAAAAGGGAGAAATAAGGCATAAATTGAGTTGTGATTATTTTGTGTCTAAGGGAATATTTTTGAGAAAGTATTGAAGTGATATTGTTGTGTTTAACCATTGAAATTGAAAAGAAGGAAATTGTGATTAAGACAGGTTTTTCCAAAGGCACTTTGACATCCAACAAAAGGTATGGGCATATTCTTCCTAGTGAGTGATTGTTGAAAGTTGTGTATGAAAAGTTGGAGTGAAAAGGATTGTTTGGTTAGCATTGTTGAGAGTGTTTTGATTTATTGCTTCAAGGTTTTCTGGAATTAAGAGTTGTTGATAAAACCTTGTTTTATAAGCATTGTTGTTGAAGTGATTTGTTGAGTGAAGAACTTGAACTAGGGTTTGGAAAGAACATGAGTATCATTGTTATGTGAGAGTGGTTGATAAAGCATTGTTGGAAATATTTGAGTGAGTATTCATATGCTTGGACTAGGGTTTGTGAGCAAGGATTATTTCATTGAGTGATTGGTTGAGTAGAGTTGGTTGAGCCTAGTCAAGTGAATGTGTGAAGTGATTGTTCAAGTTCTATGAAACAAATTATTCTATATTCTGAATTGAGTTGAGAAAGTGATTGAGCATTGTGATGAATGAAAAGCATATTGAGTCTCTAAAAATTCTCTTTATGTTTCTATGAGATTGGACAAGTTCTAGTGTGATATTGTTGAGCAGATTTGAGGTAAGTCTTAGAGAAGACTTGTGGATAGATTTATGTGAGATTTTGTGGAAGCTTACAATACAGATTAGAGGATAGAGTTTGGTATATATTTGAGGATAGGTTTGTGCTAGATCAGAGATAAATATTGAGGATAGATTTGAGGATAGAGTTTGGTATATATTTGAGGATAGGTTTGTGCTAGATCAGAGATAGATATTGAGGATAGATTTGTGCTAGATCGAAGGACTGTGTTTAGTGCAGATTTGAGATAGAGCTTTGGAGGTGATAGAGTATAGAAGATGACAGTCTCTAGTGGATAGAGATCCATTAGCCAGGGTAGTGAGGATAGGTGTCTTCAGTGGATAGAGATCCATTAGCCAGAGTAGTGGGGGCAATAGTTCTTCTAGAAGATCATCAACCATAGTAGAGGAGAAAGGAGTTCTCCTATGGATAGAGATCCACTAACTTGATTAGGGGATTGGTGTCTCCTTTGGATAGAGGTCCATAAACATTGTAGGGAAAGGATTCCCAAGAGAATTTATTTGAGAAAAATTTATAAGAAATATTTTCTCCATGGAGTAGCCCACATTGGGTGAACCACGTAAAATCATGTCTCTCATGTGTGTGATGCTTTGTGTGATGTTTACTACTTTAATATTGCTGATGTTATCATTTGGATTAAAAGGCAAAAAGTTTTATCTTATACTGTTCACCCCCCCTCTCAGTATAAGCACATGTTCTTCAATTGGTATCAGAGTGGGTCTCTCCATGAAAAGACTAACAACTTGGAGGAGGATCCATCAGTAACACACATGACTTCAGAAAATGAAGAGGAGACTATGTTTGATATAAAAGAGGAATTCTTTGTTGCTCTCAGAAATTTGGAAAGAATTAGAGAGAAGAATTCAAGCTTGAAGGAACAAATTCAAGAGGATGAAGAAGCAAGGATGGAACTTCTACAAAATCTCACAGAACTCAAGATAAGGGTGGAAGAAGGAAAGAAAATTGAGTAGGATATGATAGATCTGTTAAGAGCAAAAGAAACAAAATGTGAAATATTGGAAGCAAAAATTGTTTATCTAAGGAATGAAGTTGAAAGGACCAAGGTACTACAAGATGTAGAGGATAAGAAATCAAAAAGGGAATCAAGTCTTCAAGAAGCAAAAACTTCAAACAAGGATAAGCAAGCAAAGGATATTAGAAAGGAAGAAAGCAAAGAAGAACCTTGGATGAGAGTTAATCACAAGAGGAGGAATACTCCACCACAATCTCAAGGGCATCCAAATAGGTTACATAATTTCTTCCATGGTCATTGCTTTTCTTGTAATAAATATGGTCATAGAGTTGTACACTGTATTAGTCTTGCAAGAAACAATGTCAATAGAAATTTCAATTCTTTTGCACCTCTTATGGATAATGATATTATATGTTACAAATGCAATAATTTTGGGCACAAGGCTAGATGGTGTAAAATGATACTTCCTAAGTCTAGTAAAAGAAAAACAGATTCAACAACTAGGAAAGATGAAAGGGAAAATGTAAAAGCTAGATCAATGTTAGTTCAAACAACCCTTCATGCTCAGGATAAATAAGAACAATGGTATCTTGATAGTGGTTGCTCTAGTCACATGACAGGAGACAAAGACAAATTCATTGTATTAAAAGAAACCAATAGAGGATCAGTAAGTTTTGGTGATAATGGATCAACAAGGATTGGTGGAAGAGGAACTCCGAGTTTAGATAATGGGAAAACAAGAACAGAAAATGTGTTGTATGTTAAAGGGTTAAAACATAATCTGTTAAGTGTAAGTCAACTTTGTGATCAAGGGCATATGGTTACATTCCATCCAGATAGATGTGAGATAAGAAAATCAAAAACTAGAAAAGTCATTGCCAATGCAAGAAGAACTCCAAACAATCTATACATGCTTAGTGAGATCAAAGGGGAAAAGTGCTTTCTATCACAAGAATATGAGAGTTGGTTGTGGCATAGAATATTGGGTCACTTGAATTTTGACAACATAGTCAACATAAGCAATAAGCAAGCTGTCAGAGATTTACCCAAAATAAAAAGGCCACAAAACATAATCTGTGCACCTTGTCAACATGGAAAGCAAACTAGAACAAGCTTTAAGTCAAAAGGATATATGTCATCTGAGCCATTGAGTCTAATACATACTGATCTATGTGGTCCTACCAGAACATAGAGCATTCAGGGTGAGAGTTACTTTATTCTATTTATAGATGATTACTCCAGAATGGTTTGGGTAGATTTTTTGAAAGAGAAATCATAAGCTTTTGAAAAGTTCAAAACATTTAAGAAACTAGTTGAAAATGAAATCGGCAAGAGAATTAAGTGTTTGAGATCTGATAGAGGAGGAGAATTTACCTCAAATGAGTTTGTAGAGTTTTGTGAACAACATGGGATCAAGAGAGAATATTCAGCAGCAAGAACTCCTCAACAAAATGGAGTAGTTGAAAGGAAAAATAGAACTGTTGAGAATATGGCTAGAGCTATGTTAAATGAGTCTAAGCTCTCAGATGGATTTTGGAGAGAAGCAGTCAACACAACAATATATATAATCACTAGGGCTCAAATGAGGGTAAACCATCACAAGACTCCATATGAGCTTTGGAAAGGAAGACCAGCCACTGTAAAACACTTCAAGATTTTTGGAAGCAAGTGTTACATAAGATGAGAAGATCAAAACTTAGGCAAGTTTGATCCAAGATGTGATGAAGGAATTTTCCTTGGTTATTCCTCAAAGAGTAAAGCCTATAGATGCTTCAACAAGAGAACACACACTATTGTAGAAAGTATAAATGTAACAATTGATGAAAAGATAGATTCAAGAGAACCAGTTCAACAAATTGTGTATCAGGAAGATGGAAGTTGTCAAGAAGAGTTTCGTGAGGAATCAGATGAAGAAGAAGAAGAAACACAAAAGCTTCTTCCTAAAACTCCATCTAGGTATGTACAAAAGCATCATCCAAAAGAACAAATCATTGGGAATCCAGATGAAAGACAGACAAGGAGAAGGATAATAACACCATCTCAACAAGCAAATTTTTCTTTGCTATCTAAGATTGAGCCAAAAGACTTCAAACAAGCAAGTGAAGATGAGTTCTGGATCAAGGCAATGGATGAGGAATTAGATCAGATAGAAAAAAGCAAGACTTGGGAACTTGTCCCATGACCAAAGGACAAGAATGTGATTGGCACAAAATGGGTATTCAGAAATAAGCTAAATGAAGATGGACAAGTAGTAAGGAACAAAGCAAGGTTAGTATGCAAAGGCTATGCACAGGTAGAGGGAATTGATTTTGATGAGACATTTGCTCTAGTTGCATGACTTGAAGCCATAAGAATATTTTTAGCCTTCTCAAGTTTTAAAAACTTCAAAGTATATCAGATGGATGTTAAGTCAACATTTCTAAATGGTGTTCTAGAAGAAGAAGTGTACATTGAACAACCAGAGGGATTCATGTTAATAGATAAACCAGATCATGTATGCAGATTGAAAAAGGTATTGTATGGTCTAAAGCAGGATCCTAGAGCATGGTACTCAAGATTGGATAAGTATCTTCAGGAATAGGGATTCATAAAAGGAATAGCAGACAACAACTTATATATCAAAAATGAAGGGAATAATCTACTAATAGTGGTTGTTTATGTTGATGACATCATTTTTGGGGGAAACAATGATAAGATGTGTAAAGAATTTGCTAAGAATATGCAGAATGAATTTGAGATGTCTATGCTTGGTGAGTTGTCTTTCTTTCTTGGACTTCAGATTTCACAATCAGAGAAAGGGGTATTTCTCTCACAAACCAAGTATATAAAAGAAATGTTAAAGAAATTCAGGTTAGAATATTGCAAACCGGTAAGTACCCCCATGGTCATAGGATGCAAGTTAAGTAAGGATGATGAATCTCTAGAGGTAGATCAGAGACTATACAGATCTATGATTGGCAGCTTATTGTATGTTACAACTACAAGACCAGATATAGTACAATCAGTGGGATTAGTGGCAAGGTTTCAGGCAGCACCTAAGGAAACACATGTGGCAGCGGTAAAAAGAATTCTCAGGTATCTAAAAGGGACTATGGATTTTGGGCTTTGGTATCCCAAAAGTGATAGTTTCACACTCACAACATATACAGATGCAGATTGGGCTGGCATCATTGATGATAGGAAAAGCACAAGTGGAGGAGCATTCTTTCTTGGAGACTGTTTAGTCTCTTGGCTAAGTAAGAAGCAGGTTTCAGTATCCCTATCTACAACAGAAGCAGAATATATTGCAGTAGTAGCCAGTTGTACACAGGTATTATGGATGAAGTGAACTCTAGAAGACTTCAAGATAAAACATGATCATCCTATTCCCATACTATGTGATAATACAAGTGCTATAAGTATCTCAAAAAATCCAGTGATGCACTCCAGGACAAAGCACATTTCGATTAAGTATCATTTTCTGAGAGAACAGGTGACAGATAAATAGGTCAGGTTGGAATATGTTACTACAAAGGAACAGATAGCAGATATTTTCACTAAGCCACTTTCAAAGGAGACCTTTGAGTATCTTCGAGGAAAACTAGGGAGTAAGACTCCCACCCTAGAATTAACCACCTCAAGAGGAGGTGGGGGAGGGGCTAAGCTAAGAGACTCATTCTTAGCCCCGAGCCCCAAAGGTGACCCTTTGCCATTGATGTCAAAGGGGGAGAGATTTGGTTTAAGGAGAGAGCATTGAGTCAGGGGGAGCAGAACAGGAAAAAGGTCAAGATTTGGTAAAAATAATTTGGGTTGCCATCAATGACAAAGGGGGAGATTGTTGGACATTTTGAGTGATAAGTTGTCATTGATGTCAAGAGTAAGTGGTCATTGATGTCAAACTTTAGCACTAGTCAGTAAGTGGTTTTAGTTGGTGACATCGCTTTTAGTTCTCCAATAATGCAAAGTATTTTGGTTTCAGTTTCAAGACCCAGTTCCAGGAAGTCAGATGAGGTCCAAAGTGCAAGAAAAAGCCCAAATAAATAATATTATAATATTATTTTATAATATTATACAAAGGAAGTTTAAAATTAATTATAAATTAATTTTAAATTAATTTATTAGTTAATTTATTTAACTTATAAAGTTATTTAAATTAATTATTAATTATAAATTAATTTAAGCTAAGGTTAAATAACCCTAAAGTGGGTTATTAAAATTAAAATTTAAAATTAGATTTTGAATGACAAAGCTTCGATGTGAGGAGGAGTTTAAAAACGTGTATATAAGGAGGAACTCCCACTTCACCAAATATTACCATGCCTTTGAAATAAATTGTGAGCTTTGTAATTTGTGCTACGTCCAAGGAAGAGAGAAAGCATGCAAAATTCATGAAAGACAAGATGATGACGAAGGCATAAGAGGAAGGACTTCATCCTTCCTTCACGTGGGCCTTAGTAGCCCATGCGGTGGGCTCCCAAGCGCTAAGGCGCTTAGGATAGAGGAGACGGCGGATCGAATCTCGTTGAATCCCCTTTTGGGGAAGAAAGAGGTATGCTTTGATATTGGTCGATAAAATTTTGGGAATATAGTTTGGGCATTTAAAAATTAATTTTTGCATATTTTTATTTGGTTCTAAGGTTGCAAAGGGAGTTATAAGGGTTTTGCAAAATTAAATTTTTAATGTTATTTGCTCAAAGGTTTTGAAAGGATTGTAAGGTGTTTGGTTGATATTTTATGGTGTTGGATATTATTTTAAGTTGGAGTTTATAAGGTGTATCAAAGAAATTATAATACAGAGATATAGATTGACATATTTGAGATAGAGATAGAGATTGTTCCAGATCAGAGACAGAGATTGAGGATAGATTTGAGGATAAATTTTGGTACATATTTGAGGATAGGTTTGTGCCAGATCAGAGATAGATATTGAGGACAGATTTTAGGACAAAGTTTGGTACATATTTGAGGATAGGTTTGTGCCAGATTCGAGATAAATATTGAGGACATATTTGTGCTAGACCGAAGGATTGTGTTTAGTGCAGATTTAAGACAGAGCTTTGGAGATGACAAAGTATAGAATATGATAGTCTCTAGTGGATAGAGATCCATTAGCCAGGGCAATTAGGATAGGTGTATTTAGTGGATAGAGATCCATTAGCTAGAGCAATGGGGGCAACAGTTCTTCTAGAAGATCATCAACTAGATCATATGGGAAAGGAGTTCTCCTATGGATAGAGATCCACAAATTTGATTAGGGGATTGGTGTCTCATTTGGATAGAGGTCCATAAAAATTGTAGGGAAAGGATTCCCAAGAGAATTTATTTAAGAAAAATTTATAAAAGATATTTTTCTCCATGGAGTAGCCCACATTGGGTGAACCACGTAAAATCATGTCTCTCATGTGTGTGATGTTTTTTGTGATGTTTACTACTTTAATATTGTTGATGTTATCATTTGTATTAAAAGGAAAAAAGTTTTATCTTATATTGTTCACCCCCCTCTCAGTATAAGCACATGTTCTTCATTTTATGCATCAATCATCACTTCAAAAGGTTATTTCAAATTAGGTAGGAAAAGTGTAGGAGTTGAACACAATTGGCCCTTCAACTTCTAAAATGCTCTTTTATGTGTATCTCCCTAATGGAACATAGATTTGGTACCTCCTTTGGTCACTTGGTGTAGTTGCCAAGCAATATGTAAGAACTCCAATACAAATATTTGATAGAAATTGGAAACACCCAAAAAGGTATGAATATCTATCAAAGTCTTTGGCATAAGCAAATATCTAACTACCTTAATCCTCTCAAGATCAACATGGACTACTTCTTCAACAATATACCCAAGGTATTAAATATTTATCATGCCAAATGATCACTTCTCTAAATTAGAGTATAAATTGTATCTTTGAAGAGTTTGAAGTACCCAAAAAACATGTTTTGTATGTTCCTCCTATGTCTTACTATAGATGAGAATGTCATCTATTTAGACTACCACAAATAAGTTGGTACAAGGGTGTAGGATATTATCAATCATACTCATGAATGTGGTAGGTGCATTGGTTAATCCAAAAGACATAACAAGCCACTTAAATATACCCTTCTTGTATTTTAATATAGTCTTCCACATATTAATGGGCTTATTGAGTATTTAATGATAGAAAAATATGAGATCAATTTTTATGAAGAACATTGCACCATGGAGCTAGTCTAGAAAGTTATCTAAGGGAATGGATAATTGATTCTTCACAGTGATTCTATTCAAATATCTATAGTTGATATAGAGTCTCTCTTTTCCATATTTATTCAAATCCAAAACAATTAAAATACCACATGGTGAAGCACCTTATTTGATGTGCCTATTTTGAATCAATTATTATATTTACCTCTTAATTTCATCATTTTCAAGGACTGGTTCATGATAAAATAAGTCTATTAGAAAAAGGAGAACTAGGCACTAAATTAATGGAATGTCTTATCTCATAATGAAGTGAAACCCCACTTGGAGACTTGAATAAGTAATCATATTCTACTACAATTTGATCCATTTGTTTATGTTGTGTATATCATATTATCAATGTAGCAACAATCATCCTTGTTGTAATTCACAATATTTTCCATAAACAAACAAAAGTAAACCAATCACCCAAATTTTATACATAAGGTTTAAAAGGACAAAAAAGAAGATGAGAGACATATTTTGGGGCACTCATAGGCACCAAAAATATCATTATATAATCTATAGATTAGATTACAAACCACTTATATAATCCAATAAGGAGTGGGGGGGGGCTATTAATACCAATACCAAAACCCCAATTACATAATAAAGTTTATTCTAAGATAACATAAAAAGAGGGATTTAGGTTAATTACAAGTTATAAAGAGGGTTTAACCATAACAAGATTAACCATGACCCATAGGGCTTACATAATAAAATATTACAATTAATTAATACATTGTATAATAAAATGCTCTTAGGCCTATCCAATACATCATACAATGTCAGCCTTGGTCATGAATCAAATTATAATTTCAATACCCCATAATCTAAATTTAAGGGCCAAGAAGAGGAGACATTAATAACAATAATATCACCCCTTATAATGGATGCTCTAGTGGGCCTCCACATTTTTAGGTAGATTGATATGGACCCTCCATCATTTGAAATTTGTTGTTGCAAAAATATTTCCTACACAAGAATCCCCTTAGGATGGAATGTAGTCACCACTACCACTATTAAACACTCTTGCACACATTCAAAAATTACTTTTTCTAGGACTCCAAATGAAGAAGATAGGTTAAGATCAATATCTCTTTTAAAGATAAGCTCCTTCAATCTTACATTATCATATAAGTTATGCCTTGAAGGCATAAAGTTCCCTCTTACAACATAAATCACCCTATTAAAGACTTTCTCTTACACTTGGGCTATCTAATTCTTGTCACCAAAAGAGGCTTTGCATAAACTTGCTTAAAATAAGAACTATAAAAAAACTTCCAAGAACACCTAGACAAGAAATAGAAAAAGAAAGATAATGAAAGATTAGATCTTCATAAATAAGTTGAATCAATTGGCCAATGAAGGAACAGGGATTGACTAAAGCACATCCTAAATTATTTTCTTGTAAGCGTCCAAAAGACTCAAAATCTATTTCCATTATCGTAAATTCATTTATATCTCCTAAAAAATTAAGGAAAATTTTATGATTTGACTAAATACTATAATTTTGCACATTAAAGTAAGTAATTATGGCTTTATAGTCCATCTTATGCAATCCAACCCCTAATACCATAATAGGTCTATGAACTAATGTTGTTAGTTCATTAGGCTTGAAAATTTATGTGCTTTGAAAAAATAAACTCAAAATGCTTTTGTATGCAAAAGGTATGGTCTCCAATATATTTCCTCTAATGGACTTAAAAATAAATAAAAATTCAAAACGTGTAACCTTACAAACGCAATATCCAATCGCATGCTACAAAATGCCATGCTTTTGGTTCACTAGTATAATCCACTTATATTCTATCACTTTAATTGTATTTTGCTAGTCTAAATATAACAATTACAAAAACATTATTAGAAGAGACCCTTTATATATTAAAAAATTGGTATGACATAGCATCAATAGTATTTGTGTTGGTCTCATGCCCAATGCAAAGCCCGAAATGCACCAAAGGGAATCAAACCCTAATATCTCCTATTCCAAACATATGTGCTAGCTATCGTGTCAGGCAATGGATGGGAAGGGGCAACCACAACTTGCTTTTCATTTTTCCTTTCTAAACATCTTTCTAATATGTATTAGAATATATTTCAATATTTCATTTGTTAATTAATTCAATCGTAACAATATTATATTGTTAGATTGATTAATATTAGGCTAGTTGTTATTTGTTACAACTTCGCCTATATTTGTCTCGGGTGGTTCCACAACCTTCGGGCTAATCCTGGCCCTATTATTTGTATTTATACTTCGTCAAATTAATCAAATGTGTTTCGCTTCTCACATGGTATCAGAGCAAACGCCACTCTCTCCGCCACTCTCATTTTTTTAAATGATCTCGTAGTAGCGTTGAGAATCGCCGCTCTGGAGGCACAGCTTGGGAGTTTGAGAAATTTTTTTCTCATAATTTGATAGGCTAGGGAGGTTGAGAATTTTTTTTTAATTTCTCATTTTTTTCATTGAAATTTTTTTTGACCATTCGATCGAAGAGGTGAAGCGTTCGACCGAAGTCGAAATAGGATCAAAGGTCGAAAGAGGAGATCTAAAGGGCAAAGATAGACTGCACAGTCGACAATCAAAAGGGCCTCCATGTCGTGGGAGCCAACACCACGGCTACCCCACGACCCTCTCTGGTGAGAGCCTCTCCCCGAGAAGAGATACTCCATTGTGGAGTAAAGGTTCTAATAAACCCTTCTAAGATTGTCCTTCCCATCCATGTGGGATAAAAGACATCGAAGCCTCCAAAATAATGAAATCAAACCAACACAGCACATCATTTTCTTCTCTATCACCTGCAAACGACGTCAACCCGATATTGCACCTCCTATTTTTCATTAACTGTGGTCACAGTGCCTTCAAAGGAGTGTTTTTTTGGAAGGTAGAGGCCAATCGGAGAACATTGGTTCGATCAAAATTTGATCCAAGTCCTCCAAAATCCTCCAATACCGATTTTCTTCACACATCGGACGTCAAAGGCAAACATCGAGTTGGTTTTTTCTCCCCTGTTCTGCATTTTTTTAAAGATTTTGATTGGTCTAAATGCTATTGCACAGGAGAAACAAGCTCAGAGAGCTTTGAGTTGAGTGATTTAGCTAGGTTTTTTGGCTCACTATGAGCCCGCCACCTCTCAGCCACCCGCATGCCACCATAGCGCCTCCTCTGCACCACCCCCAAGCTATCGGTGGATCCACCCGAGCAGCGCCACCTGCGCTTCGCCCGAGCGATGGTGGAGAAGGGAGCGCCGTCGTGGAAGGCTTTACGCCTTCGAACGCAGTTTAATGTGGAGGGCGTCGAGGATTACTCCCGGATCAGCCCATTGGCTCACCGGTTGTGAGCCGAGTGGTAAGGGCTCCAGGAGCCCTCAGGTCACGGGTTTGATTGCCGTTGACCCCCCCTACACAAAGGTATAAAACAAATTTTTATTTTTTTAAAGTTTTATTTCTTAATTCTTTAATTTTTTAGGTAAATTAAATGCAACTTTAATTTTCTTTAAATAGTTTTTTAAAGGTTATTTTTTTGAGTAATCTTTTTTTTTACTATGAAAATTAAAAGTTATTTTTTTTAACTATTCATTATAAAAGAATATTTGAAAAATTCTTTATAAAAGAAAATTTTAAAGGGGGAAGTGTTTTTTTTGACAAATCAAGGGGGGATTGGGAGTGATTTTTTCTCAAAATATTGAAGGGAAAATAGTGAGCAATTTGTTTTCAAGCATTTCTACAAGAAACTTGGCAAAACTTGTAATAGGTGCATTCTCGGTGGTAACCGACACCTAGGGTCATTTTTTATGCTTTAATGTTGTATGGATGCTTTCATTTTTCAACATTTACTTCTAAAGCATAAAACATTAAAAAAAAATCAAAAATAAACCCTTTTTTTTTTGCAAATTCACATTCAGTAGAGAGATACATAAAGTGCCAGTTTCTTTTGCTATTGTTTCACTCCATCCACTACCCCAATCACTCTCGTGTTTAGGCTTAAATCCAGACGAAAGTTTGAATATCCAAAGTATTTAGGGGAAGTTACGCCCCACACATATGGATTGAAGGCTTTCTAAGGTCGGTGCCATCAATGAGGTGATTCCCTTTCAGTATCGCCTAAGTACCACGTATCGTATAATCATTAAAATTACCTATAGTCTCCCTCACGTAAGGGCGGGTAATTTTTTTGGTTTTTTAAAATACCTATAGTCTTCCTCATGTAAGGGCGGGTATTTTGTATGGTATAACGGCCTGGCATTAAGGTATATCGAAGGGGCGACCATTTGGTGTTATAAGGAACCTTCACAATGTCTGCAAAACTAATGATTGATGCTCATCAGTTATTGAAAGGTCCAAATTATACAACATGGAAAAACAAAATGAAGGCAATCCTAGAGCTGGATGATCTTTGAGAATTTTTTTCCGGAACAACAATAAGACCTTCATCTACAGCTGAAGCAACAACTCTAACTGCTGATCAGAAAGACTTTGACAAGAAAGATAGCAAAGCAAAGGTGCTCATTTTGCTTGTTGTTTCTGATGAAGTTCAACCTCATATTGCTAACTGTCCAAATAGTAAAGTGGCATGGGATGCCCTTAAAACTATATATGAAGGGAAGAATGACTCCACCATTCTATTCCTTCAGTCTCAATTACACATTCTAAGCATGAAACAAGGAGATACGGTTGAAAACTTTCTTTGCATAGTGTCTGAGTTGAAAGGAAAATTGAATTCCTTAGCAGCACTAGTTGATGATAATCTCCTTACCTCAGTGGTAATGAGAGCTCTTATGTATTCTTTTAAAGTGTTGATTACCTCCATTCATGTATCACAGAGACAAGTTACCTATGTTGAGTTGGTAAATATGCTTCAAGAAGAGGAGGCACGCCAACTACAGCGAGATGATTCTTCTAACATTGCCCTATACACCAACAGGAAGGGGTAAAACAAGAAGAAGGGTAATTTTCAGAAGGGAGGTAGTTCTCAAATGGATTCAAAATGGAAACAAACTCGACCTCAACAGAAAAAGAGATATTGCAAGATATGTGATAAAGAAGGTCATGATACAAACAAATGTTGGCATAAGACTAAACAATCAAAACAAAAAGTCCAGAACAAACCACAAAAGAAAAAACAACAAGTGAATGTTGCTATTGAAGAATCTAACACTGATTCTGAGAGAGCACACAAAGTGCTCATGACTACCACAGTATCCAAGCAGACGGATCCTATTTGGTATGTTGATTCTGGAGCCAGTAAGTACATTACTGGTGAGAAATCATGGTTTGAGTCTTTTGAGGCCAAAGAGGGCAAACCTGTCACTATTGTCGATGATAAAACCTACAAGGTTTAGGGAGAAGGAACAATCTTAGTTACTCTTCCTGATGGCAAGTGCCAGATTGAGAAGGTTCTCTATGTTCTAGGATTAGCGAACAACTTGTTGTCAGTCACACAAATTTTGGATAAAAATATGGTTGTAAACTTTAGTGTTGAGGGGGGCAAGAAGTGTTGTTCTATCACCAAGAGGGGTAAGAACATTGCAACCGCTTCATATAAGCATGGCTTATTTTCCTTAGATACTATCTCTTCTCCAAATGTAGCCATGATTGTCTCTACAAAGGAGGCAACTTCCCTATGGCACAAGAGATATGGACATATGAGTTCTCGTTACTTACTTGAGTTAAGTATGAAATGGTAAAGGGTCTTCCTTCCCTTTCTACCACATTGCCGTTTGCTCTGATTGCTTGGCAGGAAAGCAGCATAGAGTACCTTTTGAAAGGAGCTCTACACGAGCAAAGAAACCTCTGGAGTTGGTTCACACTGATCTGTGTGGTCCTTTAAGTCCCAATAGTTGTGGGGGTAAGAGGTATTTTCAGTTATTCATGGATGATTACTCACGAAAGATGTGGGTATTCTTTCTTCAACTAAAATTTGAAGCATTTGGTTTTTTTCAACAATTCAATAAATCTATTGAAAATGAGTCAGGGACTTCTATCAAGACCCTCCGCTCAAATTGAGGGGGGGAGTTCACTTCTAAAGAATTTTCTGAGTTCTTGACTAAAAATGGGATCACACGATAGTTGACTACTGCTTATACTCCTCGTAAAAATGGTGTTGCTGAAAGGAGAAACCGTTCCATCATGGAAATGGTTCGTTGCATGCTCACAGGAGCTAGAATTGGGCAACAATATTAGGTAGAAGCAGTCACCACAGCAATATATCTATTGAATAGGGCACCCACTAAGGCCCTACAAGGAATGACTCCATAGGAAGCATGAAGTGGCAGAAAACCCTCCATCTCTCATCTACGCATTTTTGGTTGTAAAGCATTCATGCACATACCAAAAGAAAAGAGGAAGAAGCTAGATGAGAAGACACTGAAGTGCATTCTTCTTGGGTATGATGAGCACTCCAAGGGTTATCGATTGATTGATCTCTTAACCAAGAAGATACACATCGATAGAGATGTAGTTTTTGATGAGGCTTTCACATTAGAAAACACATCAGATGTATACCTAGACCTTGTGGAAACTAAGGTTGAGAAGTCTCCTTCATCCAAGGTTGGAGGTCCTTCTTCATCTTCTTCATCTCCACAAAAGAAGAATCCAAAGTGGTATACAAGTATGATTAGAGACTCTAAGCTATCCACTCCACCAGATTTGACATTGGATAGACCTTTTGCTTGCAACATGGCTCGACAGGAGAAAGCTGCAACAGAGATTACTGGGGTTGATGATCTGTGTCAGTCTTTTGAGGAACTTTCTGTAGATCTAGAGAGAGATACAGAAGAAATGGATATTGATGATGACAGGGTGTTTATGTCCTCAATAAACGAACTTAAACCTCGCATCGATACGAGATGCTCTTGGTGAGCCTCAGTGGAAGGCCGCTATGGATGCTGAGTATAAGTCTCTGATGAAAAACAAAACTTGGAAGCTTGTCGATCTGTCATACGGAAGGAAGCCCATAGGCTGTAAATGGGTGTATAAAGTCAAGTATAAGGTAGATGGGACAATAGATAAGCATAAGGCCCGACTTGTTGCAAAGGGCTATGCTCAAAGAGAAGGCATTGACTACGATGAAACTTTTGCACCTACTACTCGGATGACAACCATTCGAGTTCTTTGTGTTATCGCAGCACAGTATGGGTGGAAAGTGCACCAAATGGATGTCAAGAGTGCCTTTCTAAATGATGATCTCCAAGAGGAAGTCTACATGACTCAACCGGAAGGATTTGAAGTGGAAGGCCAACAACAAAAAGTTTGCAAATTGGTCAAATCTTTATATGGTTTGAAATAGGCCCCTCGGGCTTGGTACATAAAAATGGGTAATCACCTACTGCAGCATGGATTTAAGAGATGTTTTTTGGATGCAAACCTCTATTTCAATAAGCAAAGCTCTGAAATAGTGTTGCTTGTACTCTATGTTGATGATTTGCTCATAATAGGGAGTTCAGAAACAATGATCTCTTCTGTCAAACAGGATTTGAGTGAATCTTTTGAAATGATAGATCTCAGACTTCTCCATTACTGTCTTGGCCTGGAAATGAACCAGAGGGAGCACTATATCAAAGTGTCCCAGAAAAAATATACCAAGACACTACTAGAAAAATATCGCATGACTGACTACAAGCCGATGGCAACACCAATGGAAACAGGTCTTCAGTTATCGTGATATGACAAATCACCTCAGGTAGATGCTACTATCTATCGTCAGCTGATTGGGAGTCTCATATATCTGACCAACACTGGGCCAGATATCGTATTTGTTGTCAATTATCTTTTGAGGTTCATGCAAGAACCTAAGACTACATACTGGAAAGCAGCAAAGCGATTTCTTCACTATGTCCATGGCACAATGGAATATGGCCTAGAATATAAGAAGAACAACAAATTCTTCTTACAGGGATACACGGACTCCGACTATGCCAGATCATTTGATGATCGTAAATCAAATTTAGGATATTTGTTTCATCTTGGATCTGGTCCTGTCTCTTGGCACAACAAGAAGCAACATGTGGTTGTTATCTCATCAACAGAGGCAGAATACCGCGCCGCACGTGAAGCTGTGTGCGAAGTGATATGGTTGCGTCGCATCTTGACAAGTATGGGTCTTCCATCAAAATCTCCAATACACTTTTTCTGCGACAACATGGGTGTTTTGAACCTTGTTAGGAATCCAATGCATCATGAGCAAACCAAGCACATTGATACACAATGTCACTTTATTCGAGACAAAGTACCAAGGCACCACATTCGACTTCAAAGACATCTCCACCAATGCTCAAGTTGCAGACATATTCACTAAGGCACTTGCACGTGTCAAATTTGAATTGTTTCGCAATTCTCTATGTATTTCAAAATAATGGGGGATGCTAGTATAGCTAGTAGTTACATGTTTCCTGGGGGATGTTAGAATATATTTCAATATTTCATTTGTTAATTAATTCAATCGTAACAATCTTATATTGTTAAATTGATTAATATTAGGCTAGTTGTTATTTGTTACAACTCCGCCTATATTTTTCTCGGATGGTTCCACAACCTCCGGGCTAATCTTGGCCCTTTGTTTTATACTTCGTCAAATTAATCAAATGTGTTCCGCTTCTCACAATATAAAAACCAAAAATGGATTTAATTTTTATTTAAGATTTTAAAATTCCTTCTATAAAATAATAATAATAATAATAATAAATAAATTTAACAAGTGTGTGAAAGTGGCTAACAATGTGTCAAGAAGGGTTCAAGAGCTCAATCGATTGGCTGTTGCTTGGTCCACAATCCGAATTATCGCTGCTACGCTCACATAAAAGTCCTTAAACAAAATTTAACGCGCATAAACTAACTGTCACGTATCAAAATTCTATTCCCCTCTCTCATATCTAACATGGTTAGCCTTCTAATTAAAAATAATAATAATAATAATTAATTAATTAATTAAAATAATAAATATATATATAATTTTTTATTATATTTGAAAGGAAATACTAGTTCAAAATTAAAAAGAGCCCATTGTTCATATTATCCAAAAGTTCCGAAGATTAAGTCATTAACAATTTACGTAGTCGACAGAAGAAGAGATTGTTCTACCATATGGCGTCACAACGGAGAAACACGACACCATTATTTCTTTAGATTGACAGGGTCACACCAGGTAGAGCAAGTAACGACTACCTAGACCGTGGCCGTGGTCTTGACTTGGCAAAACGGCACGTCGTACATGTGACCAAGTAAAACTGTCTTCCTCTTTTATAAATCGCCAAAACAAAGATAAACAAAGAATTTTCTGTCGATTGTTCTACCATATGGCATCACAACAGAGAAACACGACACTATTATTTCTTTAGATTGACAGGGTCACACCAGGTAGAGCAAGTAACGACTACCTAGACCGTGGCCGTGGTCTTGACTTGGCAAAACGGCACGTCGTACATGTGACCAAGTAAAACTGTCTTCCTCTTTTATAAATCGCCAAAACAAAGATAAACAAAGAATAAAAATAAGTGATCACAGCGAAAAAAAGCAGAGGATTGCGCAGTATGAACGAGATGCAATCGAGACATTATGGAAAGAGCAAGAGCAAGAGCAACGCTGGCAAAAGAGAGCTTCAAGGTCGCAGGCCGGGGCCTCTCAAGATTTCCAAGGAATCTAACAAGTGCATGGATAGAGTTCTAAAGAAGCCTGTGATTATATACCTCAGGTCTCCCGAGGTAATTCACACGGAACCCAGTAATTTCATGGCATTGGTGCAGCGACTCACAGGAAAAGACTCCTCTTCAAACGAAGAACAAGAAGACTCAAATGCTGTAAAATCAAGCAATACGGCCTTAAATCCTTCACTGTATGCTAATGATCAGAAAAAAATTGTATTCGGTTTGGAGCAGCCGCAGGTTCCGTCGCAAATCGTGCCTTCCACGACGCCGCCGCCAAAATTGTGTGCGAGTAATGATCAGTCGCAGGTCTGTGGAGATTTTTCTCCATGTTGGCTTTCGCCGGCATTGGCAGAACAAAAGTCTGAGTTGGACATGATTTCAGACGCAGAATTGTTCTCTTCCCAGCAAGACTCTCTCTTCGCGGAATTGCAGTCTTTCAGTTACTTCGATGAACATTGCGAACTGTGAAGTTCCATCGGAGTTCCCAACCTTGTGGGTAATGAAGAGGCCAATACCTACGCAATGTTTTTACATTTGTTTATTCTTTGATGATGTGATGAATGAAGTAAACGAAAGTATAGATCATGGATTCTGGTCTATTAATTTTCGTTTTCCTTGTTTTGAAACGATCAGACACATATCTCGTCAGATGAGATATAACTCTAGTGACATATTCTAATGAAATTTTGTATTATTTATAAAGGAACGTTTTGTTATTTGCAATCAATAAAAAAAAATGTGATGCTTTTATAGAAGCCAATGGAATGATGGTCTACACAGAAATATGAAACGAGTGTTGTGAAAGAGGGATAAAGAGGGTTTCCAAAAACACAATAAATGTTAAGAGTAGAAGTGACTTGACTGAAGAACAAACTCTCCTGGAAAAATAAAACTCTGCTTCAGCTGGAAACACAGAACAGACAAACAACAAAACAGAGGAAACGAACAAACAAGCAAATGAAGAAACTAGATTATCTGCTGCTATCGGAAGAATACAGGCAAATGCATTTCTATTAATATTTTAAACAACAGCTGCTGCAAAATTATAGAATTTCCTCGCCCCCTTCTCTCCGCCTATCTCGCTCTGTTTTTATCTTCTGCTAAGAACAGGGGTTCATCTGCCCTCATTACAAAAAACAGAGCATGATTTTACACCTATTAAAATTATCACACATATTAATTTTGATTCAAATCGTTGTTATTTTCTGAACAACTGGAAAACAAACTTTAAAATAAGTACTATAAAAATATTAACTCGTATATAATAAAACATACCGAAAATAAAGAGAATATATTGTGAAAGAGAAATCTTAATTAATCCAACATATCTGTATATGAGAAATGAGGTCATGACCTGCAAGAAGAAAGTGAAGTATGCGGCTGGTTGGAAGACATTAAAGTAGTCGCCCACGGTTACGTAAGCTCTTGACGAAAGCCGGGTAACATTTTAACATTATGAAACTCTTAACATCGAGTTGCTGGTGTTTGGGTGGTTTGTTCTTATGATATACTAAGAGCAATTGTGAGTTGAGGTCGATTTTAATTAGGTAGCATTTAAGTAAAGTCATATCTGAAAGTTTTAATGGGAAGTTAGGATGTTTTAATGGGAAAAATGGATGCCCAAGTTGCTAAGTTGACCAAGTTGGGGATAAAAGAAAGAGCAAAGGATGGGATGATTAAGCATGATATAATGCTTCTTAAAAGTAGAGGTTTGATATATAAGTTCCATTAATATTGACCAAGGTTTTTGGAGATTCAAAATTGGATCAAATAGAAGTGGAGATTGAATTCAAATTTCTTTATGAATCTTCTTTCAAAAAGGTTTTTTCCTAATCATCTCTTTTGGATAAGGATAAAATAATGGGTGGTGGCCCATGGTTTAAGGGGGAGATACCCTTTATTTAAGACCATTGAATGATAATTTTTTTATTGTGACAAATACTATTTAAAAGCTTCTAGCGTGGGTTGAGCTTTTTGGACTTCCATATCAACTTATCAATAAACATGTTTTGAAGAATATAGAAAATACCTTTTAGGGGATGTCATCAAGGAGGGACCAACATGCATTCTATGTATACTTATATATGTGTTGTTATGGATATTTCAAATCTTTTGCTACAATTCATTAAAATTTAATTTGAATCAAGATAATGGGATCAACAAGTGGATTATGAAAACATTGCATTCTGATGTTACAATTTTTATGAGACTTGACAGTGGCAAAAGATTGCAAAGTTAAAATGACGAAGAAAGAGACATAAAATTTTGGTTATGAGACAAACTTCAAGACGAAGCAAGCAAATCATACTTTAATAGAAGTTGAGTTAGATCAAGGATATTCCACTCCAAACAAAGAGACAAAGAAAGAAGAAATAAAGTAGGATATAATGAATGAGAAAGTACAATGTGCAAGTTTAATTAAAAATGAATTAAAGGTACAAAGGAAGATGTGGAGGAAATTTTAAATTAAAGACAACAAAAGAGGTCAAGCCTATTCCAGGTAAATTTTATTTATTTTCATCAAGTAGTATAAAATGCTCTCCTATCAATAGAAATGAAAGTAGTGTAAAGGTTATCCCTTGCACTTAGGGTTTAGAGGGAGACATAATAAGGAAACGAGGATGGACGAAATCCATAGCAATTTAGGGTTTTTAGGGTAGCATAAGAAGGTAATTGCTATGGAGGAGCATCCTTGCTCTTTAAGGTTTTCAAGGCAACATAAAGAAAGTATTTTTTAGGCTATTCCTTGCACTTCAAATCCTTTAAAGTAAGACAATCATATAGATGATAAGTCTCATTACAAGCAATGTGAAATAATTTGAACAAATTGATGAAGATGAAAGTGTTGGTGGGAATAAAAAGAGAAAGGAAAACCCAAGAAGAAAAAACAAAGAGAAAAATAAACTTGGAGGCATATTGATATGGCAAAACAAAAGTAAATATTGCAAGTGTTAATAAGAAGCGGACTAAACCCAAATAAAAATTGATGATAAAAATGATATCTTAGAATATTAGGTGTATGAATAAGACCCCTAAAAAAAGGAGGTACTAGAAAATTCATACGCTGTTATAGACAACATATTTATAGAAATGAAAACTGGTCACAAATATTTGAGTCATTCTCAATGTTGATTTTTATCTTAGCAAAATTCAAATTTTAAAAGTTGTTTGAATGAGTCGAATTGTATCTTAATAAAAATTATATTAAGGAAGTGATTGTCAAAATGTAGCAGTTTAAGGTAAATGAAAATTCTCTTTTGATAAAAAGAGAAATGAAGAATATTTTTGATAAAAAGGCAAGTTGGATATGGTTTAATTAACTAATAGCAATGTAACAAGAAAATATCATATTATTTATTTAAATGGGAGTGTGCCCCATATAAGCCACATATAGCTAATTAAAAAAACTATTAATAATATTCTTTTAATTGGTTATATGGGATTGCAATAGATCTCATCCATCTTACATCTTACCATATAGTGGTATTATAATAGCAAGCCAATTATACATGTATAGCATAACAAGATTTAAATATGGCATCCTCCTTAAAAGTTGAACAATTTAACTAGCAAAAATAATTATAAATGGGTGTTGATTTAATAAATATAATAAACAATCCATAGGATAAAGTTTAATTTAAGATAATATTTAGCCTCCAAAGAGCCCATATTCTTTAATTCCCATAAATATGATGAAATACATAATACTAATAATTACAAATAAATAAAAATAAACATAAAAAATGTGAAACCTAATTCAACAAAGTACTTACAATTAAATAATGATGATATGATTCCGCATCATGATTCTCATGAAGCTTGTTTTTATTGACATTATTTATATAAATTATTTTATAAGGTAAAAAATTTTTAACATTTTTCTAATATGTATTAATTCATATGTAATTTTTTTTTATGAGGTAAAATTTTTATTGAAATCAGAAAACATACAAGACCCAAGAACTAGATTACAACAAAATTGCCTCATCCAAGCATATCATCTTTCAGCAAACTAGTAAAATTTTGAGAGCTCGTTGAAGAAAGTTGATGCCACTCCCTAACATACCAACCTTCTTGAAATTCAGTGACCCATTTAGCCAAACACTCAGCAAAACCATTACACTCCCTTGGAATATGAGTAAAAGCGATGAACTCCATATGACAACAAAAATGGAGAATCTGCTTAACCACCCCAGCCAACCTCCAATTAACATTGGTAAGATTACAAGTATTCAAAAAATTAATGAGAATTTGAGAATCTGATTTACAAATTATCCTGCACCAACCCAAACCATATCCTTGTTCCAACGCATAAAGAATAGCAAGGGCTTCCATATAATTATTGGTATGTCTTCCTTTAAAATATGCGAAAAAGAAGCATACCACACCACTGCAATCACATCCCACTCCACCAATACCAGTATTTCTAGGATTACCTCTTGAAGACCCATCAGTATTAATCTTAAGAACCTCCCTATGAGGCGGGTGTCATCTACCCTCTCTCTACACTCTGTTATTGAATCCCCTCATGCGAAAAGAAATAGTAGCACGCAGACCAGACACCGTCAAACCCAACCCATGCATAATATGGACCTCCACTGTATCCACATGAATATTAATCTAATATTTGGTAGACATCATTTCCTGGAGCATTCTCAAAATTCTCTGCCAGACTTTATAAACAGATAACTGTCTCCCTTGAAAAATTCTCTGATTTCTTTCAAGCCATATTTACCAAAAGATGCACAAGGGACCAATATGCTAAGCAACCTGTAAAATTATTCTCTAGTATAATTTTAATTTTTAGCATGTCAATCCCATTGATAGAAATTTTGTAATACCATTATCTAATCATTATGTAATATGGATGGGTCTCATTTCAATCCCATGTAACCACTTTATAGGTTAGATTTTCTAGAGCAAGCTACATAGACCAAACCCTAGTGTGAGGAAAGGGAAAAGAAAAAAACATAGCAATTCTTTGAAGTAAAGGGTGGATTTCAAACCTTAAAACATGGAAGAAAAAATAACTTTTTTTTGGATTTCAAACCCTAGTGTGAGGAAGTAGGCGACATAATTTCTTTTGAGACAGGTGGTAGATGTTTTGAAGCAAGTGAGGAGAGAGTTACGACACCAAGGGTGTAAGCGAGATCTATCGCTTTCAAATATGGAGGATACAATAACTTCACAGATCTGGTCATTCAGATAAACAACAAACTATGCAAGTTAGGGTTTTGTGGTGGAGGAATATTGCAAGGCCTTGGAAGGGTTTGTTGGGTTTCAATGCACATGGAGGTCAAGCATTCAAATTTGACCATCTGCTAGATCAACTTCAAAATATCTAGGTGTTGTAGAGATATTATGAAATTTTTGGTTTACAAAAAGCTATGGATGTCTTGATATGTACTTTTCTCTAGTGTTTACTTTTCTAGATGAAAGTAAAAGTCATTTTTAGAGTTGTGTTTTAATACGAAGGTTTGGGTAGCCATTAAAGAAGAACAAGTTTTCACTTTTTAAAACTTCATAGTACTTGTCATTCAAATAGATGATAGGTGATAGTATGTGCAAGTTAGGATTTCATGGAAATACAAATAGAGAACAACATCGGGATTTTGTAAGCCTCAACCTCAAGCTTGCTCATGAAAATATGGAAGAAGAATAATATATACTAGAAGAGAGGCTTCAACAATTTGCAAGAGAATTAAACATTTTTAAATATATTTAAGTGGTTGCACTTTTGTCTAAAAAACAATATGGGATGTTGCATTAAAATGAGAGATGTCTAAGTTTTAAATTTAACAATAATAACTATATAAATTGCTTATATGTAATAAATTAAAATTTTAATTAAACTCATGAAAATTCACTTATATCCATATGAATAAAAATAATATGGTATAATATGTTCTATTTCAATTTCACTTGCCAACTTCGTTAAAAATAATTAATATTATAAACCAATTTTAGATCATAGGTTAATTTATATTTATTTATAACTAAGAAACAATATGCAAAATAAAAAAATTACCAAAACTAGTTTTTAACTGGAAAACTCAAAAAGCTTTTAAAAGCATCTTCATTATATATTCATTAAGTTGTGTATATTTTTATTGCTAAGCTAAACTCTGAATTTATAAGCATTCATACTAATAATATTAATCAATTATAATTTATTTACCATAGACGAGCAATGTTTATCTTGTAAATTATAAAGAAAGAAAAAATAAAAAATAAAAATAAAAATAAAATTGTGTAGTGCAAGTTTATATGATTACAAATACTAAAAAATTTACAAATTTCATGTAGTTGAATATATTTTTGTATTTAGAATTTTATATAATTAATGTAAAATAAAGTTTAAAATTATATTGATGTAAAAATATTAATATTCAATATTGTAGTAGTGGTATATCTCACCTTAAACATGCATTTAAATATTGTTAATTTTTTATAATTTAATATATATTTTATAAACATTTAAAAAACATAAAATATTTTTACATTCATTAATTCAATTAATTTTTACTTAAACAATGTTATAACTTCAATAATTTTTTTTTTTTTTTTTGGACTGGGTGGGATTAACACACCTCAGAGTTACATGTCTGAGGGGAATGGATTTGAACCTGGGACCTCCTTTTTCCTAAGAGTTTTACACAATCCACTTCCTCCAACTCCCCCACATCACGAAATAACTTCAATAAATTTATACAATAAACAAGGGAATTGCACATATTGGATGACATATATCAATGTTACCATAAGATTTAGGCCGATTTTAATTTTTTAAATAAGTTTATAGTAAATTTTGAAAACCGTTTATTAAAAACTACTTAACTTATTTTATAGATGAATAAATAAAATTTAATAGTTTGAATAATAAGATTAAAAATTTACAGTGATTGAAAACTTTGAACATAAACTTAAAAAAAATCAATAGGGTAATTAGAAGGCACCGCAATCCAAAACTTTCCATCGATACATCCATAAAAAAGAAATTTTCGTTGAAGGTATCGTGGGTAAGTAGAAGGTACGCGCAAAAGACTTTTTGGCTTCACAAGCCCAAATACTTTTCATGGATACGTCTATAAAATTTATGGCTTCCGTTAATCCAAGACTTCAATGCTTTAATTTACTGATTGAAAGCACCGAATATTCACTGTACGAATTTATTAAAGTTAGAGAATTAAAAACAAGTTAAATGTTTGTAAGGTTAAAATCCCTTGGGGTCTATAAACTGAACCCTCTCTTAAAGATGATATATTGCGATATAATAGAATATAATTTTTAATAAATAAAAGTAGAAAAGTGAAATAATTTTTAAAATAGAAAAAGTTATAGGTTATATAATAAAATTTTTGTTGTTTATTTAAATATATAATTATTTAATTTTATTTAGATTATAAAAGAATGATATACAACTTTATTTTACAAATTTAAAATTCCAAAATCAAAAATAAATTTAAAAAGTGTGTGAAAGTGGCAAACATTGTGTCCAGAAGTGTTCAAGGGAGGTCAACCGATTTCTGCTGCTTCGTCCACAACCACATTATCTCTTCTGTGTTGACATAAAAGTCCTTTAAGAAAATACCCAAAGGTTTGAGAACTTCCATTAGCGGATATCAAAGATATTTCCTTATTTTATAGATTTTTTAGGTTTTTTTAGATTTTTTATTTTTATTAATATTAAGTTTGAATATATGTAAAATAACTGATTAAAATAATGATACAAGTTTATAACATATTTTATAATTAAAATTTTTGTTTCAAGTTAATATTTATCTATATATCTACTTTTATAAGGTTGTGCGGAAGCGGTTCAAGTTTAACGCGCATAAACTAACTGTTAACATGTCAAAATTCTATTTCCCCGTCTCATATTTGGTATGGTTAGTCTTTTATCTCAATACCTATTTAGGTTTTTATTAAATTTGAGAGGCGTTACTAATTCAAAATTAAAAATGAACATAATTTTATGACAATTCAAAAGTTCCAAAGATTAAGCCAATAACAATTACGGTCTTCTTAGAAGAGATTCTTCTATCATATGGCTCAGATTCTTCTATCATATGAGAATATTTTTTTAATAAAATTAAATATAACGGATAATATAACGTTGACCACATTCTTCAAAAGTATAATAATAAAAGCCTTCCTCCCGTAAGTAATTTGAACGGAGATGAATAATTATTTCTTTATATTGACAGAGTCACAGCAGGTAGAGCAAGTCCCGACTATCAGGACCGTTGCCGTGGTCTTGACTTGGCAAAACGGCGCGGAATTGCAGCCTTTCGATTACTTCGATGAATATTGCGAACTGTCAAGTTCGATCGGCGTTCCCAACCTTGTGGGTAATGAAGAGGTCAATACCTACGCAATTTTTTTACATTCTTTGATGATGTGATGTATGAAGTAAACGAAAGTATGGATCATGGATTCTCGTCTCTTAATTTTCGTTTTCATTCTTTTGAAACGATCAAACACATATCTCGACAGAGAGATGAGATATAACTCTAGTGGCATATTTCTAATGGAAATTTGTATTATTTAAAAAGGAACATTTTGTTATTTGTGATGAATAAAAAAAAGTGAAACTTTGATAGAAGCCGGTGGAATGATGCTCAGCACAGAAACATGAGACAAGTGTTGTGAAAGAGTGATAAAGAGGGTTTCCAAAAACACAATAACTGATAATAGTAGAAGTGACTTGACTGAATGAAGAACAGACTCTGCTGAAAAAAAAAACTCTGCTTCAGCTGTAATGAAACACAGAACAGACAAACAGTCAAACAGAGGAAACGAACAAACAGGCAAATGAAGAAATTAGATTATCTGCTGCTATCCGACGAACACAGGCAAATGCATTACTATTAATATTTTAAAGCAACGGCTGCTGCAGCATTATAGAATTTCCTCGCCCCCTTTTCTCTCGGCGTATCTGGCACTGTTTTTACACGATCTAACCACTAAAAATATCATAGTTTAACAATAATAAAATAGAATAGGTTAGATAGGATCAACGCTATAATTTAAACTACTAACTCAACTCTCCTATATACCTTGAAAAAATCTAAAATAATAGTTTGTTAACTGTGATGCGCTCCAGACCTCAAAACTTGGGCGCATAACTTATGCCAAACTAACTTATGGTCAAGGACAACCAGTTTTCCCGTCCATCTGGCCAAAGTCAGTCTTAAAGCCTATTGCAAACTGAAATGTTTGAAAGTTTACTTTGAAATTTAGGATTTATAACCAAAATTATATGTTTACAATACAATTTAACATTCTAAGCTCCGTGATATCCTATAAATTAATAAACCTATGCAAGAAGAATTACCATGAGTAGTCATAAAGTCCCTGACCTAGGACAAGAAGATTCTAGCAAGGTAGGTAGGAGGTCTCTCAAAGGAGAAAAAGTACAAGGAAGTAGAAGAAGATAAATATATGGGGACACAACGGCTTATTATTTGAGCCCAATAAGTAGTCGCCAAGGCTCCGTAATATCTTATAAATTAATAAACCTATGAAAGAAGATTAGCCAAAGGCTTATTATTTAAGCCCAATGGATTCCATCAAGGAAGTGAATTATAGTTAAGTTTCATAATTTGTGAAAAATATCATAGTAGTAAGTTTTTAGATTTTTATTTAGAAGATCTATGTTTAAACTCTAGTTTAAGAAGATTAGGATCTCATTTAAGTAAAACTTAATTTTTAAAAATAGCATACAAAGGTTTAAGAGGAAGTGCAAGCCAAGAGATAGTACAAGCTAGGAGGAAGTGTGATTTAAGAGAAAGTGCAAATTGATATTCAGTTATAGTAAAAGAGCAACAGGTTCATTTGGAGTGTATCAATGCTTCAAACCTTACCACGAATGCATGGTATATTGTTTTTAGAAAAATGTTGAAGTGAAGGAATGGTTTATTTCAGTGGCTTGAAGTCTTTCATGTAAGAAAATAACTAATTACCTTAATCCTCTCAAGATCAACATGGACTACTTTGTCAACAATATACCCAAGGTATTAAATCTTTATCATGCTAAATGATCACTTCTCTAAATTAGAGTATAGATTGTGTCTTTGAAGAGTTTGAAGTACCTAACAAACATATTTTATATGTTCCTCTCGTGTCTTACTATAGATGAGAATGCCATCTATGTAGACTACCACAAATAAGTTGGTACAGGGATGTAGGATATTGTGATCATACTCATGAATGTGGTAGATGCATTGGTTAAGCCAAAAGACATAACAAGCCACTCAAATAAACCCTCCTTGTATTTTAATAGTCTTCTACATATTAATGGGTTTATTGAGTATTTAATGATAGCCAAATATAAGATCAATTTTGATGAAGAAATTTGCACCATGGAGCTAGTCTAGCAAGTTATCTATCTAAGGGAATGGATAATTGATTCTTTACAATGATTCTATTCAAATCTCTATAGTTGATATAGAGTCTCTATTTTCCATATTTATTCAAAACCAAAACAATTAAAATACCACATGGTGAAGCACCTTATATGATGTGCCCATTTTGAATCAATTTTTAGATTTACCTCTTAGTTTCATAATTTTCAAGGATTGGTTTATGATAAAATAAGTCCATTAGAAAAAGGAGAACTAGGCCCTAAATTAATGGAATGCTTTACCTCATAATGAAGTGAAACCCCACTTGGATACTTGAATAAGTCATCATATTCTGCTACAATTTGGTCCATTTGTTTTTGTTGTGTAGATCCTATTATCAATGTAGCAACAATTCTCTTTGTTGGAATTCACAATATTTTCCATAAACAAACAAAAGCAAATTTATCACCAAAATTTTATACATAAGGTTTAAAAGGACAAAAAAGAAGAGGAGAGACAAATTTGGGGCACTCATAGGCACCATAAATATCACTTTATAATCTATAGATTAGATTACAAACCACTCTGATAATCCAATGAGGAGTGGGAGGGGGCTATTTATACCAATACCAAAACCTCAATTATATAATAAATTTTAACCTAAGCTAACATAACAAGAGGGATTTAGGTTAATTACAAGTTATAAATAGGGTTTAACCATAACAAGGTTAACCACGATCCATAGGGCTTACATAATAAAATATTACAATTAATTAATACATTGTATAATAAAATGCTCTTAGGCCTATCCAATACATCATAGAATATCAACCTTGGAAATGAATCAAATTATAATTTCAACACGCCCATAATCTAAATTGAAGGGTCAATTGTAATGGATGCTCTAGTGGACCTTCACATTTTTAGGTAGATTGATCTGGACCCTCCATCATCTAAAATTTATTGGTGCAAAAATATTTCTTGCACAAGAGTTCCCTTAGGATGGAATGCAGTCATCACTACCACTACTAGACACTCTTACATACATTCAAAAATTACTTTTGCTAAGACTCCAAATAAAGAAGATAAGTTAAGATCAATATCTCCTTTAAAAATAAGCTCCTTCAATCTTCCATTATCATATAAGTTATGTGTTGAAGGCATAATTTTTTCTCTTACAACATAAATCACCCTATTAAAAACTTCCTCTTGCCCTTGGGCTACCTAATTTTAGTCACCAAAAGAGGTTTTTCATAAACCTGCTTAAAAAAAGAAATATAAAAAAACTTCCAAGAACACCTAGACAAAAAATAAAAAAAAAGAAAGAGATAATAAAATATTAGATATTCATAAATAAATTGAATCGATTGCCCAATGAAAGAAGAGAGATTGACTAAAGCACGTCCTAAATTCTTTTCTTGTAAACATCCAAAAATTTCAAAATCTATTGCAATTGTCGTAAATCCATCTATATCTCCTAAAAAATTAGAGAAAAAAATATGATTTGACCAAATACTATAATTTTACATATTAAAGTAAGTAATTATGACTTTATAGTCTATATTATACAATCTAACCCCTAATACCATAATATGAACTAATAATCTAACCCCTAATACCATAACAAGTCTATAAACTAATATTATTAATTCATTAAGCTTGAAAATTTATGTGTTTTGAAAAAAAAAAAACTCAAAATACTAAAGTATACCAAAAATAAATAAATAAATAAAATAAAATATAACCTCCAATATATATTTCCTCTAATAGACTTAAAAAAATAAAAATTCAAAACCTCCACAATATCCTATGCTAGCACATATCATGCTTTTGGTTCACTGGTGTAATCCACTTATATTCTATCACTTTAATTGTATTTTGCTATTCCAGATGTGACAATTGCAAAAAAGCTATTACAAGAGACCCTTTTAATATTAAAAAATTGGTATGACATAGCATCAATATTATCTGTGTCGGTATCGTGCCCAATGGGCAACCACAACTTGCCCTTCGATGGGAAGGGGCAACCACTTGCTTTTCATTTTTCCTTTCTAATATGAAGACCAATAATGGCTATCTATGCGCAAGTTGATGGGAAGGGTCAACCACAACTTGCTTTTCATTTTTTCCTTTCTAATATGAAGACCAAAAATGGCTATCTAGGGGGTTCGAAAATGGGACCTTGCTCACATAAACCATTCCAATAACCACGGACATATTGCTCGATGAAACACCTGGATACTTCCATGGATAAACTATTTATTGGCCTTCTAGGAATAAAAACTTAAACTTTTATTTAAAATTTTTAAAATATTTATTATAAAATAATAATAATATAAATAAAATTTTAAAATTTGATTATAAAATAATAAAAATAAATAAATTTAAAAAATAATGAAAGTGGTAAATAATAATAAATAAATTTAAAAAGTGTGTGAAAGTGGAAAACAATGTGTCAAGAAGTGTTAAGAGAGGTCAATAGATTTGCTGTTGCTTGGTCCACAATCCGCATTATCTCGCTACGCTCACATAAAAGTCCTTTAACAAAATGCCCAAAAGTTTGAGAACTTCCACCAGCCGATATCACACATTACTTCCTTGTGGATTCCACGGGCGATGGAGACATTTGCGAGGACCTGTGGAAGCGGTACAAGTTTAACGCGCATAAACTAACTGTCCACATTTCAAAATTCTATTCCTCTGTCTCATATTTTGTATGCTTAGCCTTTTAAGTCAAAATATATAATTTTATATCGGTTTTTATTACATTTCAAAGGACTTACTAATTCAAAATTAAAAAGAAGCCATTGTTCCTATTATCCAAAAGTTTCGAAGATTAAGTCAATAACAATTACATTCTCGACAGAAGAAGAGATCGTTCTACCATATGACGTCACAGCCGAGAAATACGACACTAGTTATTTCTTTGGATTGACAGGGTCACACGAGGTAGAGCAAGTGACGACTACACGGACCGTGGCCTTGGTCTTGACTTGGCAAAACGGCGCGTCGTACATGTGACCGAAGTCAAAATTGTCTTCCTCTTTTATAAATCGCCAAAACAAGATCTATCTCCTCGCAATTTGCAGCAATAAAAATAAGTGATCACAGCGAAAAAAATGTAGAGGCTTGCGCCGATATTAAGCGCAGTATGGACGAGATGCAAGCGAGATATCATGGAAAGAACAAGAGCAAGAGCAACGCTGGCAAAAGAGAGCTTCAAGGTCGCAGGCCGAGGCCTCTCAAGATTTCCAAGGAATCTAACAAGTTCATGCATAGAGTTCTCAGGAAGCCTGTGATTATATACCTCAGGTCTCCCGAGGTATTTCACACGGAACCCAGCAATTTCATGGCGTTGGTGCAGCGACTCACAGGAAAAGACTCCTCTTCAAACGAAGAAGAAGAAGGCTCCAATGCTGTAAAATCAAGCAATACGGCCTTAAATCCTTCACTGTATGATAATGATCACAATAATTCTGTATTCGGTTTGGAGCAGCCGCAGGTTCCGTTGCAAATCGTGCCTTCCACGACGCCACCGCTGCCGCCGCCGCCAAAATTGTGTGCGAGTAATGATCAGTTGCAGGTCTGTGAAGATTTTTCTCCATGCTGGCGTTCGCCGGCATTGGCAGATCAAAAGTTTGAGTTGGACATGATTTCAGACGCAGAATTGTTCTCTTCCCAGCAAGACTCTCTCTTCGCGGAATTGCAGTCTTTCAATTACTTCGATGAAAATTGAGCACTGTGAAGTTCGATTGGAGTTCCCAACCTTGTGGGTAATGAAGAGGCCAATACCTACGCAATGTTTTTACATTCTTTTATTCTTTGATGACTTGGTGAATCAAGTAAATGAAAGTATGGATCATGGATTCTGGTCTATTAATTTTCGTTTTCCTTGTTTTGAAACGATCAAACACATATCTCGTCAGATGAGATATAGCTCTAGTGACATATTCTAATGGGAATTAATCAAGGAGGGACCAACATGCATTCTATATATACTCATATGTTGTTTTAAATATTTCAAATCTTTTACTATAATTCATTAAAATTAAATTTGAATCAAGATAATAGGATTAACAAGTGGATTATAAAAATTTAATGTTCTGATATTACAATTTTTATGAGATTTTATCATGGCAAAAGATTGCAAAGTTAAAATGATGAAGAAAGAGATATAAAATTTTGGTTATGTAACAAACTTCAAGACGAAGCAAGCAAATCATACTATAATTGAAGTTGAATTAGATCAAGGATATTTCACTCCAAACAAAGAGACAAAGAAAGAAAAAATAAAGTAGGATATAAGGAATCACAAAGTACAATGTGCAAGTTTAATTAAAAATGAATTAAAGGTACAAAGAAAGATTTGGAAGAAAATTTAAATTAAAGACAATAAAAGAGGTCAAGTCTATTCCAGGTAGATTTTCTATATTTTCATCAAGTAGTATAGAATGCTCTCCTAGCAATAGAAATGAAAGTAGTGTAGAGGTTATCCCTTGCCCTTAGGGTTTTAAGGGCGGGAAATGAGGATGGAAGAAATCCATAGCAATTTAGGGTTTTTAGGGTAGTATAAGAAGGTAATTACTATTGAAGAGCATCCTTGCTCTTTAAGGTTTTCAAGGAAACATAAAGAAGAAAGTGTTTTTTAGGCTATTCCTTGCACTTCAAATCCTTTAAAATAAGATAATCATATAGATGATAAGTCTCATTACAAGTAATGTGAAATAATTTGAACAAATTGATGAGGATGAAAGTGTTGGTGGGAATAAAAAGAGAAAAGAAATACTAGAAAATTCATAAGTTGTTATAGACAACATATTTATAGAAATAAAAACTGGTCACAAATATTTTAGTCATTCTCAATGTTGATTTTTTTTGAAAAATACTTCTTATAAATTCATAAATGAAAAACCAAAGTATAATAGAACTATGCAAGTTTATACAACATCATCAAACATTCTGACTTGCATAAATCATAAATTTCTTTAATATATTTTAACAGTTCTACTCTAAACATTCTTACATGATCTGAAATACAACTTACAACTTTACTTACAGTGTTCGTAACAGGAATGGAACCTACTTTAAAAACAAGAGAGCACATGTTCTTCTAGATAGCAAACAAAATAGAGACCCTCACCACTTGCCAGATCCTCACCATATGAGGTGGATAATCGTTGGCATCTCCAAGAAGTGCAATACTCTACCATAAGTGTCCCTCCAAAAAAGGGGTAATAACTTCATCCATTCCTTTTTGTACTTAGACAATATTCAAATTTTAAAAGGTGCTTGAATGAATCAGATTGTATCTTAATAAAAATTATGTTAAAGAGTTGATTGTCAAAATGTAGTAGTTTAAGGTAAATGAAAAATCTCTTTTGATAAAAAAAGAAATGAAAAATATTTTTGATAAAAAAACAAGTTGAATATGGTTTAATTAACCTAATAGCAATGTAACAAGAAAATATCATATTTTTTATTTAATTGGGAGTGTGCCCCATAAAAACCAACATAGCTAGTTAATAAAACTATTATTAATATTCTTTTAATTTGTTATATGGGATTGCAATAGGTCACATCCATCTTACATCTGACCATATAATGGTATTATAATAGCAAGGCAATTATACATGTATAGCATAACAAGATTTGAATCTGGTCTCCTTAAAATTTGAACAATTTAGCTAGTAAAGCTAATTATAAATGAGTGGTAATTTAATAAATATAATAGAAAATTCATAAGATAAAGTTTAATTCAAGATAATATTTAGCCTTCAAAGAGCTTATATTCTTTAATTTTCATAAATATGATGAAATACATAATACTAATAATTACAAATAAATAAAAATAAACATAAAAATGTGAAACCTAATTCAACATCATAAAGTACTAATTAAATAATGATATGATTCCACATCATGATTCTCATGAAGCTTATTTTTATTGACATTATTTATATAAATTATTATATAATAGATATGTTTTTTTTAACATTTTTTCAATATATATTAATTTTTTTATTTAGTTATTGTGAGAAACCCCTATGATCGACGTGCAGGGTTGAGCAGTCTCCTCCCAACCATAACCCCTTCTAAAGTTGAGAGCTATACTTATCAATAGGGAATTTAACACAAAGCCACCTCACACCCACCCCCTCACACACTCGTCCAGCCGCGTGCCGCCTAATATGTTTTAATTCATATGTAAAATTATTCTCTAGTATTAATTTTATTTTCTAGCATGTCAATCTCATTGATATAAATTTTGTTATACCATTATCTAATCATCTAATCATTATGTATTATGGATGGGTCTCATTTCAATCCCATGTAACCATTTTATACGTTAGATTTTCTAGAGCAAGCGACATAGACCAAACCCTGGTGTGAGGAAAGGGAAAATAAAAAACACAGCAATTCTTTGAAGCAGATGGTGGATTTCAAACCTGAGTACATGGAAGAACAATTTTTGAATTTCAAACCCTAGGTGCAAGCCAGATCTATCACTTTCAAATATAGAGGGCTTTCAAATATAGAGGATACAATAACTTTCTATGGTCATTTAGATAGATAATAGACTATGAAAGTTAGGGTTTTGTAATGTAATGCCAAGTTTATATGATTACAAATTTTTTTGTGTTTAAAATTAAAAAAAATTCCAATATATTTTTATATTTAAAATTTTATATATAACTAAGTAAAATGAAATAAATTTTAAAATTATATTCATGTAAAGCTATTAATATTCAATATTGTAGTAGTGGTATATATCACCTTAAACATGCATTTAAATATTGATGTTTTTTTTTTTAATCTAACATATTACTTCATAAATATTTAGAAACATAGAATATCTTTATATTCATTTGCAATCAAATTTAATATACTTAAACAATGTTATAACTTCAATAAATTTATACACAACAAACAAAGAAATTACACATACTCATCATTGAATACCACATATCACATGTTACCATATGCTTTGGGGAGGTTTTAATTTTTAAATAAATTCTTACTAAAATTTAAAAATTACTTATTCAATCAAAAATTGAAAACTACATATCCTATTTTATGGATGAATAAATAAAATTTAACCATATAGTTTAAATAATAAGATTAAAAATTTACATTTAAAATAAATAAGTGATTGAAAACTTTGAAGATAAACTTAAAAAATCAAATAGGGTAAGTAGAAGGTACCGCAATCCAAAACTTTCCATCGATACGTCCATAAATAGAAATCTTCGTTGAACGTAACCTGGGTAAGTAGAAGGTACGCGCCCAAGACTTTTTGGCTTCACAAGCCCAATACGTTCCATGGATACGTCTATAAAATTTATGGCTTCCGCGTTAATCCAAGACTTCTTCAATGCTTTAATTTACTGATTGAAAGTAACTGAATATTCATTGTTCGAATTTATTGAAGTTAGAGAATTAAAAACAAGTTAATGTTTGTAAGGTTAAAATCCCTTAGGGTCTATAAACTGAACCCTTTGTTAAAGATGATATAATGCAGTCTTAACTTATAGGATATAATAAAATATAATTTTTAATAAATAAATGTAGAAATAGTGAAATAATTTTTAAAATTTAAAAAGTTATAAATTATAGAATAAGATTTTTGATGTTTTTTAAATATATAATTATTTAAGAATGATATATTTAATTTTTTTTATTTAAAATAATAATAAAAAATAAATTTAAAAAGTGTGTGAAAGTGGCAAACATTGTGTCCAGAACCGTTCAAGGGAGGTCAACCGATTTCTGCTGCTTCGTCCACAATCCACATTATCTCTTCCGTGCTGACATAAAAGTCCTTTAAGAAAATACCCAAAGGTTTGAGAACTTTCACCAGCTAATATCAAACATATTTCTCTATTTTACAGATTTAAGTCTTAGATTTTATTTTATGGGATTTTTTTTTCTTTGAAGTTGGTCTTCAATTAACTGCAAAAATTCTGTTTCATATTATTATATTAGATTTTTATTAAATTTGAGAGGCATAACTAATTCAAAATTAAAAAAGAACACAATCCCAATATGGCTCGGATAAACATGAGAATATTTTTTTAATAAAATTAAATATAAAAGATAATGTAATGTTTTTTAAAACTATAATAATAAAGCCTTCCTCCCGTAAGTAATTTGAACGGAGATGAATAATTATTTCTTTAGATTGACACGGTCACAGCAAGTAGAGCACGTCACGTCTATCCGGACCGTGACCGTGACCGTGGCCGTGGTCTTGACTTGGCAAAACGGCTTGACCAAGTCAAAACTGTCTTCCTCTTTTTTTAACGGCCAAAACAAGATCTATTGCCAAAAATGTAAGTTCTGACTTCTACCACTACAACCTAACAACTTTAGTAATTGAAGAACAGACTTTGCTGGAAAAATAAAACTCTGCTTCCATTTAATTTGCTTACCAAACACAAATCAGACAAAACAGAGGAAACGAACAAATGGGCAAATGAAGAAACTAGATTATTTGCTGCTATCCGAAGAAAACAGGCAAATACATTACTATTAATATTTTAAAGCAACGGCTGCTGCAGCATTATAGAATTTCCTCGCCCTCTTTTCTCTCGGCGTATCTTGCATTGTTTTTCTCTTCTCCTAAGAACAGGGGTTCAACTCAACCGATAAAAAAAACAGAGCATGATTTTAAACCACAGATATTTTAATTTTAAGTCAGTACTAAATTGATCATTTTATTTCCATTTAATTTGCTTACCAAACATTGCAGGACAATTAAACTGAGCTCTATCCTAGATCTGCTTGGCTACCATAATATATATTTAATAGTATATGGTCTCTCACGGTTGAAGACACAAAAATACCAAATTTAACTATTTTAACTTAGCTAAATAACACTCTAAAACAATAGTTTGTCAACCATGGATGCTCCCAACATCCAAACGTGGGCGCATAACTTATGCCAAGACTCTTCTAAGAACGAATTAACTTATACATAGGCACAACCAGTTTTCCCCGTCCATGTGGCCAAAGTCAGTCTTAAAGCCACAATTACATCTTTATAATACAAAGACAAGTTAAATTGTCTTCTAAGAAGTCCAACGCTTCCAATGAGGCTCGGTAATATCTTATAAATTAATAGTTGGGAGAAGTGACTATGGTCCTATTGAATGGTGGTTTACACTTTAAACTTGTGTAATGCTAAGGGACCAAAACAAAAACAAAAAAAATTCTAGTTTTTTCTACATAGTAGTATACACGAATGAAACGTTATTACAGGTCAAGAAGAGTTCTTTCGAGGTTTCTTTCTAACTTAAAAGTCTTTAGTTTGCCTTTGTAGTAAGTAGAGAAGGCGAGCCTAGCCCCGTTGAACGAGAAATTTACTATTCGAAACTCTACGATGCGAAGGGGAACACAAAAAAATCTCTTATGGCTTCCCTCTAGATAGTATTATACTAGATAGAACAACATTGTCGGCCATCTAAGAACGGACGCCATTACCGGCCACCTAAGAGCAGTTCTCTCGAGGTTTCTTGCTAACTTAAAAGTCTTTAGTCCGCCTTTGTAGCAAGTGGAGAAGGCGAGCCTAGCTCCGTTGAACGAGAAATCTACTATTTGAAACTCTGCTATACGAAGGGGGACACAAAAAAATCTCTTATGGCTTCCCTCTAAATAGTATTATACCAGATAGGACAAAATTGTCGGCCACCTAAGAACGACTCTCGAGGTTTCTTTCTAACCTAAAAATTTTTGGCCCTAAGGGTTAGGTGAATTGGTAGTTGATTGTCTAGCCAGACAGGGTTTAGGTGGATTGGTAGTTGATTGTCTAGCCAAGCACATACCAAGAAGATATCCAGGTTCAAACTTTGGGGGCAGCCTGTTTGCAAAGGTAGTAGTATGATCTAAATCCTTAAGGATAAGATGATTAAGCATGATATAGTGATTCTTAAAAGTAAAGGTTTAATATGTAAGTTCTATGGATACTAGCCACGGTTTTCAAAGATTCAAAATTGGATCAAGTGGAAGTGGGGTTTGAATTCAAATTATTATATTACTCTTCTTCCTAAAAAAAATTTCCTCATCATATTTTTTGAATTAGAGATAAAACAATGGCAGTAGGCCATGGTTTAGGAGGAGAGACATGCTTTATTTAAGACCATCGAATCAGAATTTTTCTATTGAAACAAAAATTATTAAAAAAGCTTCTAGTGTGGTTTTTGGACTTTGATATCAACTTATCAATAAGGATGTTTTGAATAATAAGGAAGCACCAACATGGATGCTTGATATACTTAGATATGTGTTACTATGGATATTTCAAATCCTTTGTTATAATTCATTAAAATTAAATCTAAATCAAGAGAATGGGATCAGCAAATGGATTATGAAAATATTTTATTTTGATGCCACAATTGTTATGAGACTGAAGACATGGCAAGAGATTGTAAATGTAAATGATGAAGAAAGATAAAATTTTGGTTATGAGACAAACTTCAAGATGAAGCAAGAAAATTATACTATAATAGAAGCGTAATTAGATCAATGACATTCCATTCCATTAAAAATATAAAGAAAGAACAAATAAAGTAGGATATAAATGATGAGAAAGTACAATGTGTAAGTTAATTAAAAGAGAACTAAAGGTGCAAAGGAAGATGTGGAGAAAAGTTTTAAATTAAAGACGACAAAAGAGGTCAAGTCTATTCTAGGTAAGTTTTCTTTATTTTCATCAAGCAGTATATAATTCTCTCCTAGCAATGAAAGTAGTACATAGGTTATCCCTTGAGCTTAGGCTTTCAAGAGCAACATAATAAGGAAATGATGCTGGAAAAAATCCATAGAAATTTAGGGATGGCTAAAATTAACCTTTTTGTAATTGTAAACTTTTTAAGTTTGAAGTAGGCCTTAAGTGGGGATTGGGTTAATTATAGGATGTTTGTTTTAACATGCATGTAACTGGGTTTCCCTATTTATGTAATACCTCTAGTAGAGAGGATTGTATCTTGTTTATGGGAAGTGCATAGGATTGTGCATATCTTGTAGAGAGATTAGGAAGCTTGGGGTAGAGCTTGATGCAAGGGTGTTTGCATGTTTAATTACTGTCAGAGTAATTGTGTGGAGATGCTGGTGTTTTGAAGAGGAATTTGCAACTGGTTGTGTTGCAGGATTACTCCTTTCAGATATTGTATTGGTGTTAATGCAAAATACTGGTATTTCTTGGTGGATGTAACCCACACTGGGTGAACCACATTATATGTCGTGTTTTCTCTTGTCTTGCTTGTTTATTATTGCTCTTTTGTATTTTATATTTATGCAGTGAATCCTAACAAATTTGAATGTTGTCCACTTTTGACTCTGGTGCGATCCTACGGTTTTCAAAGCATCACCATGAATATGAATCTTGTTGATGATCTCGCCTAGGTCCGATGTGCCATATTTCGAAATCGCTCGTTGCTTTTCAAGGTGCCACCAAATTGGTTCGTTGCTGCTGTCGAGAAGAAAATTGCAACCGACCACTTTTTCATTTCCCATAGTTTTTGTTTTATGAGCATTTAATTTTGGAGGTAAAATCCTCTATAAAAACTAGAAAACTTGATGTAAAAATGGATGGACATTATGCTGAAGAAAACCCTTTAAGTTTAAGCTTTTGCCTTAATAGAAATATTGTTGAATTTTGGTTCCTAGATCAGCTATGTATGCGATTACTTTCTACTTATCATTTTTGTTTCATCAATGCTTTTGTTAGATAGATTAAATTTTGCAGTTGAATTTAATTTCTGATGAAGAAATGAATGTTGAAATGCTAATTGGAAGTTATATTTTACCATTTGTGATTGGTTCCTGTGTTATGCTTTCTATTAAATGTTGGTTAAAATTTAACTTGTTTATTTAGCTACTAGTTCATCCCCACTCTGTTTCTCTGGCTTACAACCATATTTCCCATTTCTTTCTATCAATTTCTCTCCCTAAGCTTTATATCGATTTTAGATTAGTAAGGGAACCAACCCTCTCTGGAGATTGGCCCAAAGGACATCTCTTTTCTTCAACCTTTCAATGTTGGCTAGGTCTAAGGCGCGTATTTTTACACTTAGGCAGATTCATGACCAATAATTTTTGGCACATCCGGTGGGACTTTGAAAGTTCCACTTTAAGAAATAATAAGGTTTGATGTTCATCTTGTACTGTATGATTAGTATATCTGGCGACTTAGTTTTACCTAGAAGCCTCTGAACGTGAAGTTGGCCAAAGCTTTACTTCATGATAACAAGAATGAAGGCCAAAAATTCATAAAATCCCATTGAGTTCTTTGAGCTTGACACCCACATTTTACGAGGTATGAAACTAAAATAAAAAAAAAGGCTTTGCTAGGGTTTGATGAGGAAAAACTACTCTGCTAGGGTTTGATGAAGAAAAACTGCTCTGCGAGGATGGCAGTAACTTTCGGAGGAGGTCTAAAAAATTGGAGGAATGTCATGATGGCATCGGGTCTAGCACAGAGAGTGCATGCTCGTGATATTTTTTTATCTGAAAATGACTGGAAGGAACAAGATTTTCTAGTGCATGTCGAGAACAATGGATGTTTGGAACGATGTGAAGCCAGGCCAGTTTTAATGGTTCAACCAGACTCAGTGGCGGAATATGTGGAGTATCTAATCAAACATGCCCTTATTGGCAAATTTTTGGGCATCCAAATTTCTCTCCCCTTTATGGAGTCTTGGGTCAGGAAGATTTGGAATCCTGAAGGCGATGTGGAGGTGATGTTGAGTGCGAACAACTATTTTATGGTGTTTTTCTCTTGTATTTCCAGATTGTAACAAAGCATTTGAAGAGGGTCCTTATTTCTATAACCAAGTGGGACTCTTTCTTAAACCTTGGCATGTGGGTTTCAACCCATCAGAGGAGTGGCCGTCACGGGTTCCAATATGGGTGCGGCTTCCATGGCTCCTGTTGGAATTCTAGAGAACTGATATCTTGCATAAGATTGCCCTTCTACTTGGGAAGTCGGTTGGACCGTCACAACAGACAATGGATAAAAAGGTAATCTTTGTTGTTTGTATTTGTGTTAAAATTGACTTAAATAATCCTATTCTAGATTCTATTGAATACAATTTGGATCAACTACATGGGTTCAAAAACTTGACTATGAAGCTCTTCCATTTTGTTGTCGGATTTGCCATGAATATGGCCACTTGCAAAGAAAATGCCCTAATTTTGTCTCGCCTGTGGCTTCAAATCCTGGGCCCTCTCGGTCTGGACAAAGTTTGAATAAAGGAAAAGCCCCTATAAAGGAAGGGGAACGATATAAGGAAGGTTTTGTTTCGGTAAAAGGCCAAAACAGAGGACGAAGGACAAACAAAGACCTTAAGGATAGCCAGCCAGATGCTCTACTCAACCATTTTGAAATATTAGATGATCTTAATCAGTGCATGGAGATACCTGAAACGTCGCTACCTGATGTAAATATAACAAGGTCGAATCAGATGTCTCTTCTTGAGGGGGAACTTAAGAAATCAGATCTAGGGGGTTTAAATGAAGAACAAAGGGCTTTGGATCTGAGTATAAGGGACATGGTTGGGTCTAGCCCTATAAGGGAAACTATTTTGGAAAGTGGTACAGATTTAGTTATGCCCTCTCCTACTCAGGCACTGATGCAGTCATCCTTGGACTGCAAAACTCCTACGGTGTTGGGATTGCAGCAAAAAATAATTAAAAAAAGTTTTTCGGATAAAAATATGAAGGTGGGTCGAAAGAATGACCAGGATAAAATTAAGTTAATGGGGGAGACTTTGGTGGAGTAAGGCTTGGTGAGAACATTGGACTCCCATTTTTATAACCCCAAAAATGATTATCCTCTCATGGAATGTAAGGGGGTTGAATAGCATCCCCAAAAAAAAAGTTGTTCGTGATTTGGTTCGTGTGCATTCTGCGGATGTGGTGTTTATTTAGGAGACTAAATTGGCTATTGATAGTATGTTCAACATTACTCCCAAGTTGTGGAGAAGGGGGCAATTCCAGTGTATTGGTGCATGTGGATATGTTGGTGGTGTCACTTGTTTATGGGATCCGGTTAAGATATCCCCTCTTACTTGGATTTCCAATAGATGGTCTATTTCAATGGTCGGGCATGATAATAAATTTGGTGAAATCATCCTATTTACAAATGTGTATGCTCTTGTTGATTACAATGTTAAAGTGAATTTATGGAAGCACATTTGCTTTGTGATAAGTTTGGTTCCCCTGTACCCATGGATTTTGGCTGGAGACTTCAACTCTATCACTTGTCTAGAGGAGAAATGTGGTGGGGTGGACCGTCTCGAGCCTTTTTCTTTTGTCTTCAGTGCTCATATCCAGGCCCTAAACTTGGTTGACATCAACCCAGATAATGGGATATTTACTTGGCATAATAGAAGGTATGGGGAAGCTTCCGTTTTAGAGAGACTAGATAGGTTTTTGATATCCAGTTATTGGATGGGTAATAACAGAGATGCTAGTTCTATGATTCTGGAGGGTAGGGTATCTGATCATTGGCCTATCAAACTCTCTGCTTTGGAGTTAGGGCTAAAAAATAATTCCTCCTTTAAGTTTCAACTTATGTGGCTTCCCGATCCTAAGCTTCATGATTTCATGCGAGGCTGGTGGACCACTGGCAAACCTCCTCATGGCATCGCTATGTATTCCTTTATGAAGCAACTACAATTTGTAAAACATAAATTGAATATATGGAATAGACTAAATTTTGGGAACCTTTCCTTAGATAAGCTGGAAGCTCTTAGGAGGATGGAAGAAGCTTCAAGGAAGATTAGATATCAGAGATTCACGAAGGAGCTTCTTGTTGAGGAATCTGAGGCTGCGAAAGATCTTGCTGAATGGGAACTGAGGGAAGATTTTTTTTGGAAACAAAAAGCTTGAGTAGATTGGATTTAGGAAGGGGATAGGAACACAACCTTATTTTATAACTTAGTTAAGGCTCGTCGTAATGGTAACCTGATTACCTCTCTTGTGAATTCTCAAGATGCCCTGCTCTCTTCTTTCAAGGATATTTCAGAAGAGACTAAGAGGTATTTTTCCTCTCTCTTCAAGGAGGACTCCCTATCATATGATGAGAATGAAAAGCTTATTCTAAACTATATTCCAGCGATTGTTTCTAGAGAGATGAATGAGCACTTGATAGGATCAATTTCCCTTGAGGAGTTGGAAAATGTTGTATTCAATATGAAAAAAGGAAAAGCCCCAAGTCCAGATGGATTCCCGATTGAGTTTTATCAGGAGTTTTGGGATTTAATAAAATTTGATCTTTTGGAGGTGGTCCATGAGTCCCAAAAGAACAAACAGATGCTAAGGGCCCTAAATGCTACCTTTGTGGTGCTTATACCCAAAAAAGAGGGAGCAAATTCTTTGGATATGTTCAGGCCTATTGCTCTTTGCAATGTTGTGTATAAGATCATCACAAAAATTGTTGTTTAGAGGCTGAAGATATGGTTGAGCAAAATCATCTCTGAGGAGCAAGGAGGGTTTGTTGCTGGCCAACAAATCTTGGATTGTGTTGTTATTGCTATAGAAGCTATTCGCTCGATGGAAACTTCTAAGGAGAAAACTATGTTCATTAAGTTGGACATGGCCAAAGTCTATTATCGGGTCATATGGTCCTTTCTTTAGAAAGTTCTTGTTGCTTTTGGATTTGAGGAGGAATGGATTAGATGGGTGATGAGATGTGTTTCTTCTTCCTCATTCTCTGTTCTTGTTAATAATGAGCCATCAGAGTTGTTTGAGGCCTCAAGGGGATTGAGGAAAGGAGATCCCTTATCTCCTTATTTGTTTATCATTATGGTAGAAGGGTTGGGAAGATTGCTCAAGTCTCAAGTCATGCAGGGTCTCATTCAGGGGTGGAAGTGGGATAGTAGTTTGCCACCTCTTTCCCACATTCAATTTGTTGATGATACTGCTTTGTTGGGAGTTGCCACTATCATGGAAGCTGGGAATATTAGATAGTCTCTTGACATATATCTTGGTGTTTCTTGACAGTTGATTAATGAGGACAAGTCTTCTATTTTCTTCTTCAATACCCCTCCTCTTATTCAAGGATTTATCGCATTCTAAGATTCTAGGTTGGGACTCCCCCTTCATTTATCTTGGTATTCCAATTTCATCTCACCCTCTACCTAGATCTTCTTGGCAGTCTATGCTTGATAATTTTAGAAGGAAGGTGAATCACTAGACTTTCATATGGCTATCCACTATAGGTAGAGTGTTGCTTTTAAAATATGTTGTTCAAGCTTTACCCATTTATAAATGTTTTGTACAAATAGCTCCCTCTCACTTCATCAAGGACATGGATGCTTTGTTAATATAGTTTTTATGGTCTAGAAAACTTGATCAATCTAAATGGATTTTGGTTAGGTGAGATTCTATATGTAGGTTGGTGCAAGAAGGAGGCCTTGGGTTGCGACAAACAACTCTTTTTGGGCAGTCTTTGGCTGTAAAACTTTATTGGAGATGGTGTACCTCTCAAGATCAGATTTGGGCTAAAATATTATCTTGTAAATACTTGAGAGATATTTCTGAGGCTAAAATCCCTAGAGTCAGCTTGGTTGGGAAAGGTTTAGTTATCTGGGACACTCTGAAAAGAGGAGCTAATTTAATTAAGCAGGGTTTGTTCTGGATTTGCAATCAGGGATCAAATGCTCTTTTTTGGGAGTATTCTTGGGATGGCCACCCTCCTATCTTGAATCAATATCCTAGGTTACATTCCCTAAGCATTTTTCTTGGAAGTAAGCTGGTATCATGTGGAGGACTTTAAAAAATCTGGTCTTTTGGAAATATGGAGATGCACATGTGGAAAGATCCGCAAGAATGGTCCCAAGGGGGACTGGCCAAGGACAAAGAGGTGCTTGCTCTTATTCTTATGGGAAGGCCTTGTTCTTCATTAAGGGGTAAATATATTTTGGCTTGGAACCCTAATCCTAAGGGAACCTACTCGGTAGCCTATGGTTATCAGGTTCTTGATAAGCAAAAGTGTGGGAGTCTTCCTATCACTTGGTGGAAAAGGGTGTGGAACAAATTTGCCTGGCCAAAATGTAACTTCTTTCTCTGGTTGGTAGCTTGTAATAAATGCCTCACTTAGGATAATGTGAGGAAGAGGGGATTTCAAGGTCCCTCTTTTTGTGTCCTTTGCAGTAAGAATGAGGATGACTCTTCTCATTTATTTTTCCAATGCTCCTTTGCCAGAGACATTTGGCACCATTGGTGGAGCACCTAGAACCATCCATGTTTTCATGTGTTGTCCCTGGTGGAGTTTTGGAGTAGTCTGGGTAGACCTCCGGCCAAGGCCCCTTCCTTCGGGTGGCTTGGAATATGGGTCCTTCTTGCATCATATGGCAAATTTGGCTTGAACGAAATCGATGCATATTTCAGGGCAGTTATTTGGTTGTTCAACAAATTTGGCAAAGGATCCTATATATGGTTCAGGAAACCATCCATAGAAAATGTGATGTGGAACCTCTTTTGGATTCTAGGGAGGAGAAGGTACAGCAAGCCCTTGGTATCTTTGGGGATGGTGTGAACTCTTCTAGCCCTAGTAGGGTTCCTCAGCTCAGCAAGAAGGTTAGGAGATATGGTAGGTGGAGGTCACCCCCTAAAGGAGTTTTAAAAATTAATACTGATGGATCATCTAGGGGTAATCCTGGACATGCTAGCATTGGCGATGTTGGGAGAGATTCTACTGGTGGTGTCAGTTTTTTCTTTTCCATTTATAAAGGTGTTCACTCCAACAATTTTATGGAAGCTCTTGCAATTATTGAGGCCTTACGGAGGGGGTTTTATCTTGGCTAGCATAGGATTATCTACGAGTCTGACTCTCAAATTATGGTTAATATTTTAAATAATAAAATGGTGGAGGAAGTTAATTGGCAGTTGGCCTCTATAGCCATTCAGATTCTCAGAATGAGTGAAGAGTTTGAATTTATATCCTTTGTGCACATTCCAATGGAATGGAATGTGGTTGCTGATTACCTGGCCAAAAGGGCTTCTGAGCTGCTGGATCCTTGGAGTATCGATAATTGGGAGAGTCTCTCATTTGGGGACTCTCAACGCCTATGGGAGTTGATCCACAAGGATGTACAGACTTAATGTGGTTTATTCTTGTTGTCTTTTTTGGGTGTCATTCTAGTCCAGTGGTTTTAGCCTGTTTAGCTGTTTATTTGAGTCCTGGTTGGAAGCTCAGTTGTACTATGTAATCTAGAATTTTTATCAATAAAATTTTACCCCTTTATTTAAAAAAAACACTCAAATTTTAGAAGAGCATCCTAGATTAGTCACTTTGCAGTTGCAACATCTTCACAGGTAGCTGGTGTGTTTTCTGTTCCTTCAAGTCCCTCTAGTACTGCCACTAGTGTTCTTCCCCTAGCAAACACTCTGGTTCAAATGGCCAAAAATCTACCACCACCACCAAGACAGTTCCCAACCTAGAACCACTCTAAAACTTTGAATCTGCAAGCTCAGAACCCGATTTCACCTGTGACATTGAAGGCTTTGCTTACTTACGATGGTACAAGAAAAACAACTTATGAGCTTATCCAATATGTGGCTTCTTTGGCAACTATTCATAGCATCACAGACGAAGATGTCATGATCAAATTGATCATGCTCTCTCTAAGAGGGAAGTTGCTTTACTAATACCGGTCCTTACCACCTACCACTATCACCACATGGGACCAGTTGGCTGAATTAATGTTAAAAGGCTTCAATGAACAAGCAAATCCTTTTTCTTTGTTGCATCAATTTACTAATATTCAGAGGCATCCACAGGAGGAAATCGTTGACTTCAATGTTAGGTTCGCTCAAACTTGACAGAGAGTCCCTAATGATCTCCGACCAACTCTCGAACAAGCTACGTTTTATTACCTCCAAGCCTTCAATTATAATATTAGCATGGCCATTTGTTAGTCCAACATTGGTACATTGCCGACCCTATACTCTGTTGCACAAAAGGCTGAAGCTGATCTGATTGCTAAATGCTATTGGTAAGCTCCCACCGAAGATAACGATGCCTAACTTCCCTGATCTCCCATAGAGTTTATATTCTTACTTTTTAGAAAATTGAATTAGGACAACCAAACAACAAATACTAATTTGCTAGCATCCAACCTATCCTGATAAATCTTAATTTAATTTTAAATCTATATAAAAATTCAAAAACCTTACCACTATACTATATTTTAAAATCATAATATAAAAATATATGTAACCTTGGGTGAATAATTTAACGTCTTCCAACCACGCGTAAACTTCACTTTCTTCCTCGAGGTTATGACTTCACTTCTCATATACATATATAGATCTGTTTGAATTAACTCAATTTTTTTTTATAATATATTCTTTGTATTTTACTAACATGTTTCATAATTTTTTACGCCTTTTGGTAGGTTTGTTCAAATCTTGTTTCTTGTTGCTCCTTTTACATAAAGGGGTATGCTGACGTGACCCCTATTACGGGCTGATAGATTGAACGATAGATTGGAACCCTGGTCTCCCCTAGCAAATACTTAGACCCAATACTCATTTTAATGTTAATAATATATTCTATTATATTTAAATTAAAATTGTATTAGTATGTCTTCCAAATACTTAATAATCATTAGATCTGATTTAAAATTAACATATCTCTGGTGTAAAATCATGCTCTGGTATTTTAATCGCTGTGATGAACCCCTATTCTCAGGAGAAGAGAAAAATAATGCCAGATACGCCAAGAGAAAAGGGTGTTAGGAATGGAGCCTAATTATGAGGAGGTTAAACAGAGAAAGTTTCTAGATTTACTATAGGACGGGTAGGGAAAGTTTCTAGATTTACAGTCTGTTAGTCTACTAGAGAAATTTTTCGAATTTACAACAGGATAGCTAGGGAAAGTTTTTTTGTTTTTATCCTAAAATTAGGTGTTGGGAACTCAGTGTTAATCTTGGAATGTATTATGAAAAGTAGTTTTTTTTTCTATTTTTCTTATATATAGTTGTGAGGAAAAACATAGTAGACAATGAAAATTACTGTGTTGATTCCTTATAAATATAGAGAGAAAATTACAGCAAATGTTTGATGTAGGTTGTAACCCTCTATTGCTTGGATTGAGAAAAAAAGGACTGAAAATTTTTGGTGGATGTAACCCACATTGGGTGAACCACGTTAAAATCGTTGTCTCTTCTACTATGTGTTTGTCTTATTTTGTTAATTCTATTGTTAAAGTTTGAAACACTGTAATTGCTTTTCTATATTTTATATAGTGATTTACTCTAACAAGTGGTATCAGAGCGAGGTTTTGTTGGGTGCACTTGATAGAAGGAGAATTTTTGGATCAAGTGGGAGCAATGGCGGAAGAAGGGAGGTTTAGAGTTGAAAAATTCAATGGCCAGAACTTTCAATTCTGGAAGATGCAGATGGAGGATTACTTGTACCAGAAGGCTCTTTACTTACCTCTTGAGGGGGAAACCGAGAGACCTTCAACTATGTCTGATGAGGAGTGGAGTCTCCTTGATAGAAAGGCATTGGGTACTATGAGGCTGTGCTTGGGAGCCACCGTAGCCTTCAACATCTTCGATGAAAATAATACCAAGGGAGTCATGGATAAGTTGACCAAGATGTATGAGAAACCATCAGCATCAAATAAGGTATTCTTAATGAAAAGGTTATTTAACATGAAAATGAGTGAAGGAGGATTTGTGTAGGATCATTTAAATGAATTTAATACTGTCACTAATCAATTACATTAAGTAGGATTGGATTTTGATGATGAGATTAGGGCCTTATTAATCTTATGCTCTCTTCTAGAAAGTTGGAACAGTTTGGTAATGGTGGTAAGTAACTCTGCTTTGAGTTCAAATAAATTAGAATTTTATGATGTAGTTGATGTGATACTCAGTGAGGACATGAGAAGAAAAACCATAGGCATCTAGCATCGCCTTAACTGTTGAGAATAGAGGAAGAAGAGAAAGAGGTAAGAGTTCACATCATGGCAAATACAAAGGCAGATCCAAACCACGTGGAAAAAGAAAACTACAGTGTTGGCACTATGGCAAAAAGGGTCATCTCAAGAAGGACTGTTGGCAAAGAAAAGATGATGGAAATGAAGGTAATGATAATAATGGTAACACTTCAGAAGCCAATATTACTGGACAAATTCTACAAGATGCTTTAATCTTATCTCTTGATAGAAATAGTGATTATTGGGTAATTGATAGTGGTACTTTATTCCATGTTACCTCACATAAAGAATACTTCATAGATTATGTTTCTGGAGATTATGGACAGGTTCTGTTGGGAAATGACCAACCATGTAAAATCGTGGGTATTGGAAAGATTTTGTTTAAATCCCCAAATGGATGTCAATGGGCTCTTAAAGAGGTGAGACACATACCAGATTTAAAGAGAAATCTTAAATAAAAAAATAATCTTGATGGTGAAGGATACACGGTTGCATTCAAATAAAATGCTTGGAAAGTTACTAACGGTTCATTGATAGTAGCTAGAGGTAAATTGGTGGGTACTCTTTATTTACTTACTGATTTTTCTCACTGCTCCATGAATTTAGTTTCTACAGGTGAGAGTGCATCTTTGTGGCACCAAAGACTTGGCCATATGAGTGGAAAATGTATGGAAATTTTACATTCAAGAAAGTTATTACCTAAGTTAAAAGAGTTTGATTTGGAATTTTGTGAGTATTGTGTTTATGGTAAAGCAAAGAGAGTTAGATTTCTCAAGGATGGCAAAGAAAGGAAGAAAGAGAAATTGGAGCTTGTGCACTTAGATGTTTGGGGCCCAGCTCAGGTAACTTCTCTTGGAGGTTCCTCTTACTATGTACTTTTTATTGATGATGCAACAAGGAAAACATGGATATATTGCATTAAGAATAAAAGTGATGTTTTAAATACCTTCAAGAATTAGAAAGCATTAGTTGAAAATGAAACTGGAAAAAGGTTAAAGTGTCTAAAGTCGGATAATGGTGGAGAATATTGCAGTAGAGAATTTGATGTGTTTTGTTCTAAAAATGAAATTAGAAGAATCAAGGTAGTTCCAAGAACACCTCAAGAAAATGGGGTTGTAGAAAGAATGAATAGAACCATCATGGAGCGTGCTAGGAGCATGAGAATACATGCAGGCTTACCATTATTTTTATGGGCTCATGATGTTGATACTGCAGTATATCTGATTAATAGAGGACCATCTAGTGCCTTGGATGGAGGAATTCTAGAAGAGCTTTGGATAGGTAAACCAATAAATTATTCTTTCCTTAAGGTATTTGTATGTGAGGCTTTTATGCATATAGACAAAGAGAACATAAATAAGTTAGATGCTAAGGCCCAAAAGTGTTATTTTATTGGTTACAGTATTGATGGCTTGGGTTACAGATTATGGGATTGTGATAACCAGAAAGTCATTAGAAGTAGGGATGTCATATTTAATGAAAAAAACTTGTATAAAGATCGATTGTAGGGAAAGAAACAGAAAGAGGAAAATTCTGAATACATAGACCTTGATGGACACATAGAAAAGGTAACTCCAAAAGTGGTAGAAGATCAACATGTACAACAGAAACAACAAGCACCTCAATCTCTAGAAAGTGTTGTTAGACGATCTACCAGGATAAGTAGAATTCCTCAACGTTTTTTTGATTATATTTTGTATACTAATGTTGGTGAGCCAGAATATTTTTAGGAAGCATTACAGATGGATACCAAGAATAAGTGGGATCTTGCAATGAATGAAGAAATGGACTCTTTATTCCACAACCAAACTTGGGATTTGGTTGAGCTACCAAAAGGTAAAAGAGATTTGACCAATAAATGGGTGTACAGGATTAAAGAGGAGAATGAAGGGCATAAGAGATACAAAGCAAGAATAGTGGTCAAGGGATTCGCTCAGAAAAAAAGTATTGATTTTGATGAGATTCTTTCTCCAGTTGTAAAAATGACCTCTATTAGAGCTATTTTGAGTGTTACAGCTATAGAAAATTTGTATCTGGAGCAATTGGATGTGAAGACAACATTTCTTCATGGTGATTTGGAGGAGGAAATTTATATGCACCAACCGGAAGGCTTTCGGGTGAAAGGTAAAGATGATTGGGTATGTAAACCGAAAAAGAGCTTGTATGGGTTAAAACAAGCTCCTAGACAGTGGTATTTAAAATTTGATAAGTTCATGGCTAATCAAAGGTTTGAAAGATGTCAAAGTGATCATTGTGTATATTTTAAGCAAACTCGAAATGGTAACTATGTTATTTTGTTATTGTATGTGGACGACATGTTGGTTGCAGGAACAAATATGCAATATATAAACATGCTCAAGAAGAAGTTGGATAAATCCTTTGCCATGAAGGATTTGGGAGAAGCCAAACAAATCCTTGGTATGAGGATAATAAGAGACAAGGAGAGTCACACTCTGAAATTGTCACAAGCAGAATACATTGAAAAAGTTCTTAAGAGATTCAACATGAACAATGCAAAGTCTATTGCTACTCCATTGACAATGCATTTCAAACTCACCAAAGATTTGTGTCCCAAGATACAAAAGGAACAAGAGCATATGGCTAAGGTTCCCTATGCATCAGCGGTTGGAAGCTTGATGTATGCAATGGTTTGTACAAGACCAAACATTGCCCACGTAGTGGGAGTAGTGAGTAGATTTATGAGTAATCCGGGAAAAAGACATTGGCAAATGGTAAAATGGATACTCAGGTACTTGAGAGGAACTTCAAATTATTTTTTGAATTTTGGAGGCTCTAATATATGTTTGAAAGGTTTTGTAGATTCTGATATGGCAGGTGATCTTGATGGTGGAAGGAGCACTACTGGCTACATATTTACTATAGGAGGAGGAGCGGTTAGTTGGATTTCTAAACTCCAACACGTAGTTGCCCTTTCAACCATTGAAGCTGAATATGTTGCTGTTGTAGAAGCAAGCAAAGAGATGGTTTGGTTGAAAAGACTAATGGAAGAACTAGGGAAGAAGCAAGAGGATAATAAATTGCGACGTGATAGCCAAAGTGCTATACACCTTATGAAGAATTCGGTATTCCATTCAAAAACCAAACACATCAAACTCAAGTATCGTTTCATTAGATCAGTAGTGGAAGATGGATCTTTGAAATTAGGAAAAGTTCACACATCACAAAATCCTGTTGACATGCTTACAAAAGTGGTGTCAAGAGAAAAGTTGAGTTTTTGCTCAACTTCGCTTGGCCTTAAGGAATAAGAGGCCATGATGAGAATTTTTTAGTCCTTGGTTGCAGTATGGTGCAATGGAATTAGTCTCCAAGTGGGAGATTGTTAGGAATGGAGCCTAATTATGAGGAGGCTAAACAGAGAAAGTTTTTGGATTTACTGCAGGACGGGCAGGGAAAGTTTCCAGATTTACAGTTTGTTAGTCTACTAGAGAAAGTTTTCGGATTTACAACAGGACAACCAAGGAAAGTTTTTTTGTTTTTATCCCAAAATTAGATGCTGGGAACTCAGTGTTAATCTTGTAGTGTATTAAGAAAAGCAGTTTTTTTCTGTTTTTCTTAAAAATAGTTGTGAGGAAAAATAGAGTAGACAATGAAAATTATTGTGTTGATTCCTTGGAAATATAGAGAGGAAATTACAACAGATGTTTGATGTAGGTTGTAACCCTCTATTGCTTGGATTGAGAAAGAAAAGACTAAAAATTTTTGGTGGATGTAACCCACATTGGATGAACCACGTTAAAATCATTGTCTCTTCTACTATGTGTTTGTCTTATTTTGTTAATTCTGTTGTTAAAGTTTGAAACAGGGGGCGAGGAAATTCTACATAGTTGCAGCAACCGTTGCTTTAAAATAATAATAGTAATGCATTTGCTTGTGTTCTTCGGATAGGAGCAGATAATCTAGTTTCTTCATTTGTCTGTTTGTTCGTTTCCTCTGTTTGACTTTTTGTCTGTTCTGTGTTTCATTACAGCTAAAGCAGAGTTTTATTTTTGAGTCTTATCTTCAGTAAGTCACTTCTACTCTTATCAGATATTGTGTTTATGGAGACCCTCTTTTATCACTCTTTCACAACACTCGTTCTAATATTTCTGTGCTGAACATCATTCCACCGCCGGCTTCTATCAAAGTTTCACATTTTTTATTTTCATCACAAATAACAAAAGGGTACTTTAATTAATACAAATATCCTTCATAAATCTGATCGTTTCCAAAGAATGAAAACGAAAATTAAGAGACGAGAATCCATGATCCATACTTTCGTTTACTTCATACATCACATCGTCAAAGAATCAAAGAATGTAAAAAAATGGCGTAGGTATTGGCCTCTTCATTACCCACAAGGTTGGGAACGCCTATGGAACTTCACAGTTCGCAATGTTCATCGAAGTAATTGAAAGACTGCAATAGGGCGAAGAGACAGTCTTGCTGGGAAGAGAACAAATCCGCGTCTGAAATCAAGTCCAACTCAAACTTTTGTTCTGCCAATGCCGGCGAACGCCAACATGGAGAAAAATCTTCACAGAGCTGCAAGGGATCATTACTCGCACACAATTTTGGCTGCGGCGGCGGCGTGGAGGAAAGCACGATTTGAGACGGAACCTGCGGCTGCTCCAAATCAAATACAAAATTATTTTGATCATTATCATACAGTGAAGGATTTAAGGCCGTATTGCTTGATTTTACAGCATTGGAGCCTTCTTGTTCTTCGTTTGAAGAGGAGTCTTTTCCTGTGAGTCGCTGCACCAACGCCATGAAATTCGTGGGTTCCGTGTGAATTACCTCGGGAGACCTGAGATATATAATCACAGGCTTCCTGAGAAGTCTATGCATGCACTTGTTAGATTCCTTGCAAATCTTGAGAGGCCCCGGCCTGCGACCTTGAAGCTCTCTTTTGCCAGCGTTGCTCTTGCTCTTCTTCTTTCCATAATATATCGCTTGCATCTCGTCCATACTGCTTTTAATATCGGCGTAATCCTCTCCTGTTTTTTTTCTGTGATCACTTACTTTTTTGCTGCAAATGCGAGGAGATAGATCTTGTTTTGGCTATTTATAAAAAAGGAAGACAGTTTTGACTTGGTCACATGTACGACGCACCTTTTTGCCAAGTCAAGGCCAGGGCTACAGTCGTGACTTGCTCTACCTGCTGTGACCCTGTCCATCTAAATGAAATAATTATTGTCGCGTTTCTCCGCTGTGACGTCATATGGTAGAACAATTGCTTTCGAAGAATGTGATTGCTATTGACTTAATCTTTGGAACTTTTGGATTGTCGATACATAATGTTCTTTTAAAATTTTGAATTAGTAACGCCTCTCATATTTAATAAAAACCTATATATAAATACATATTGACCTAAAGTCTAACCATAAGATACAGGTTCAATACTCACAGAGATGCCTTGTATAAGAAAAAGATTAACCTTTTAAATGTAAACCGTTTTAATTTTTATTTGATTCACATTCAAGTTGGTTACATCATTGTCTTTAACAATACTTATTATTATTTTATTTAACAACATTAAAAGCTTAAAAGACACCAAAAACTTGGAATTAATACCGTCATTTGTCAAACTGATGCCACGCGATCAGACTCGCAGAACTTATAAATCCACTATCCCCACAGTTAGGTTATGCTCGTTAAAGTTGTACGGCTTCCACACGTCCTGGTAAATGTCTCCATCGTATGTAGAATAAGGAAGTATGTTTTATATCGGCTGGAGGAAGTTCTCAAAACTTTGGGTATTTTCTTGAAAGGACTTTTATCTCAGCGTAGTAGAGATAATGTGGATTGTGGACGAGGCAGCAGAAATCGATTGCCCTCTCTTGAACACATCCCGACACATTGTTTTGCCACTTTCACACATTTTTTTTAATTTGTTTTTTATTATTATTTTATAGAAGGGATTTTGAAATTTTAAATAAAATTGAAATTTTTAATTTTATGAAATAAAATTTATATATTTTTTAATTAAAATAAAAATTTAATAATTATATATTTAAATAAACAACAATTTTTTATATATCTTATAAATTTTAAATTTTAAAAACTACTATTTATTTAATAAAAATTATATTTTATTATATCAATAAAATTATAAATAAAAATTATATTTTATTATATCCATTAAATTATAAGTTAAGAGTAAAATATATCATCTTTAAAAGAGGGTTCAGTTTATAGACCCCAGGGGATTTTAACCTTACACACATTAAGTTGTTTTTTATTTTTTAAATTTAATAAATTCGAATAATGAGTAAATTAAAGCATTGAAAAAGTCTTGAATTAAAGAATTGAATAAGTCTTGATTAACGCGGAAGCCATAAAAATATAAATTTATGGACGTATCAATGGAAAGTTTTGGGCTTGTGAAGCCAAAAAAAAGTCTTCTGCGCTTATTTTATTTTATTTTTTATATTAGGAGAATAAATAATATTTTTTCAATATTAAGGTTAGATATTCTTCAGTGAAGTTGTTTTTATAACTTTTGTTTTTCCTGAATAAAGGCTTCCCGGAGTGAGGGAGACCCCTAATAACTCAAGGTTGATACGGCCCTGGTCAAACTAACAGCACACTCAACGAACCCGGACATACTCCAAAGTTTTAAACCTAAATCTCCTCTTAATAAATGACCATAATCTTACTAATCTACTGTTTGCATCACAGTTTTAAAAATTTTACTGTTTGCATCACAGTTTTAAAAATTTAACAAAATTCTTAAAACTGTGATGCAAACAGCAGGAAGTCAGTTGAAATGTAATTTAATTAAAGGTCTTCTTCCATGTTTTATTTTATGTCTGTCGTGTTTAATTTAAATCATTTAATTAACCTGTAATGTAATTAAAGGTCTTTGAAGCTCTATGTCAGTTATATCACATATTTAAAGGTCTTCTTCCATGTTTTATTTTATGTCTGCTGTGTTTAATTTAAATCATTTAATTAACCTGTAATGTAATTAAAGGTCTTTGAAGCTCTTTGTCAATTATATCACATATTTGTCGTCTTTAATGTGGTTGATACCTTTCTATAATATATAATATGACTCATCAAAAAAAAATAAAGCATGGAGAACAGCTGTAACCCTTTTATAATATATAATTTTTTTTTTTTAATTTATTGTTTTAATATATATTATAATAATATATTAAAAAATAAAGGTTTAAATTGTGGTGTGGGCGAGTGTGTGAGGGGATGGGTGTGTGGTGGCTTTGTATTAAAAGCTCTATTGATAAGTATAGTTCTTGGCTTTACGAGGGGTCATGGTTGGGAGGAGACTGATATTTCTTGCAATAACCAAATAAATAAGTTATATTTTTTTATTGAGGTTAGTGTGAAACTTTTACGAGTCATGCTCAGGATTATGTATCTTCATTCCAACCATGACCTTTGATAAGGTTGAGAGTTGAGCTTATCAATAGAGGCCAAACATACAACCATACACACACCCACCTCCTCACACACTCGTCCATGATGGTCTTAACATTTTTACCTTGGACCTCCCAAAGAAGAGCCAAAACCCAAACATTTGTGTTGTCCCTCCGTGGGACAATAAATAAGTATATTAATCTCATTCAAAAAGTTTGATCCCAAGGTAACCCAGGTAAAGCTGAAGTAAGAACAATTTTTGAGAGACAATTAGGGTAGATTGGTGGAAGCAGCCTGCAAATTTTTGGGAATTACTACTAGTCATAAAACTGAAGTTAATGTTTTACATCTGGGTGCAGAGTTAGCTAAGGATCTAAGTGCTAAAAAAGATATCTTTAAAGGAGACTCCTTGAATATTATTAATATTTTGAAAATGAGGAAGAAGCTAATTGACAATTAATTACATTGTGAAAGATATTAGAGAGATTGTAAATCATTTTGAAGAAGTTGACTTTGTTCATGTCTTTAGAGAAAGTAACAACCAGGGTGGTGAACTTTGATGCCATTAAAGAAGAGGATAGGAGATGGATCCCCCTAGAGGAGGTCCATGAAGATTTAGAAAAGTTCACGAGGGAGAATTGCAGTTAATTGGGATCTAAGATGGATATAATTTGTCTTATATCCAGAGGATTTTTGACTATTTGCCCTTGACAATTGTGCAATTGATGGGTTGACTTTGTGTTGTAAAAGGGTCCGAGTCGTTTCAAAATTTTATTTTTACCCTAATAAAAAAAATTCACTATAATATAATAATTATATCCTCGTGAGTGTGGTCTACTAACAAGAACACCGCTTACATTATCAGTGATGTGACTCGGGTTCAATCTTCATGGTGGATGTATATAAAAAGTATTTACTCAAAAAATATATAATAATATTAGTTACCTTTAAATCAAAGGTTGTACTACTACGTACACAATATGTTGAACAATGGAAAACAAAAATTAAATTTTCAAAAAAAAGTAATTTTTATTTTGAATAATAAAATGGCTATTGAAGGGACTATAAGGGTTGCAATTTACTTTTTTAATGTCCTTGTTGTTTTTTTTTTTTAATGTCCAAAGTTCTACTGTTAACTTTTTAATCGTATCATGTTTAAATCTTACTTATCCATCTACGTACCTAGGTACGTAGTTTTCAATTTTTTTTATTGAATAAGTGGTTTTCAAAATTTATTATGAGCTTATTTAAAAAATTAAAAGCTTCCCAAGGCATATGGAAACATGTGATATATACCCTTCAATGATTAGTATTTGCATTTCCATATATATATAGATTCATTAAAGTTATAACATTATTGAATTAATGAATGTAAGGATATTTTATGCTTTTTAATGTTTATAAAATAGTATGTTAGATTATAAAAAGCAACTTGAATGCATGTTTAAAGTGATATATACCACTATTACAATATTAAATATTAATATTTTTACGTTAACATAATCTTAAACTTTATTTTACATTAGTTATATATAAAATTTTAAATACAAAATTATGTTAAAATTTCATAATTTCATAATTGAATCTACAGTGAAGATGCTTTAAAAGTCTTTTGAGTTTCCAAGCTAAAACCTGGTTTTGGTAAATTTTTATTTTACATATTGCTTCTTAGTTATAAATAAATCAAAGTAAATAACCTATAATATAAATTTGGTTTATAATATTAAATTTTTTAATGAAGTTAACAAGGGAAATTGAAATAGAATATTAAACTATATATATATATAGAAAAAACAGTTTTAAAAGAATCCAAAACCTTTTACAAAGGGATTTTGAAAAAGATTTTTAAACCCGAACAAGGCCAAAATAAAATTTGGTTCTCTTAGGGAGAACAAAACCAACAACCGACATCTTCAACTAGCAGAATCAACAACCAAAGAAGATCCTGCCACAAATCAAAATTTAAATTGATTCAAAAAAATAACACTCCCGTCGGGAAGAAACAATAGAGAAAATGGGCGCCTAGATTTGAAAATAAAAATTGAAAATCTCGCCCATAAGAAAAAATCTCACCCAACAGGGAAGGCAGAGCCAAACAGGGTTCAGGGAGGAACCCAGAACCTTACATAAAGTTTTGAAGAGAACCCAAAAACTCGAAACCTCATGTGTAGAGTTGGAACCTACCACCAAATAGCAAGAAAGTAGAGCACCTAGCCAAAAGAACCGTCGAATATGACAAGCAACACCATTGAAAGCTGCTAGGAAAGACAAGCAACACCATCGAAAGTTGTCAGGAAATACAGGGACCCTACCCTTTCAAACAATTAGCCTCTAAAGAGATTCAAGAAGGGTCGCAGGGTTTTGAGAGGAACCCAGAACCTTAGGAAGGTTTTGAAAGGAATCCAAAATCTTTTTATAGCAGGTCCAACAAACAAGATTCAACCATCATCCATGGAGGACTACAGGGTGTAGAGAGGAACCCAGAACCTTAGCAGGGTTTTGGAAGGAACCCATAACCTTTTTACAATAGGTCCAACAAGCAAAATTCAACCATCATCCAAGGAGGCTTGTAGGGTTTTGAAAGGAGCCCAAAACCTTCAACAAACAGAGTTTTGATAGGGACCCAAAACCTAAAAACTAATTCAACCATCCACCCACCAACATGCTTAGCTGTTGCTGCTCCTTCAGTTGGTCCAACCTTCCACCCAACCCCCAACTACAGTTCCTTCAAGTGACCCCAATCTTTCACCCAACAAACCAACATGTTGCGTAGATCCAACAACCAAACCAATGTCCTCAGTAACCCCAATATTTCACCCAACAAACCAACATGTTATGTAGATCTAACAACCAAACCAATGTCTTCAACAACCTGGAACGAACTTAATCAAAAAATCATCCAACAACGTTATTAACCATTAGAGATCCCTTAGATAACCCACCCTCCATATTATTTGTATTCATATAAATATAATAAATTTTCAAAATTTTGATTAAAATTTTAATTTATTACATGTAATCAATTTATATAATTATTATATAATTTAATTAAAAGTGATTACCATGTGGTGGTGTGCATATTAACAATTATATATTTGGTTAAAGTTTTGATTTATTAAAGGCTTAAAAAATATTTTATGATTGATCTAGTAATTACCATGTGGTGGTGTGCATATTAGAGTTTTGATTTATTAAAAACTTAAAAAATATTTTATAATTGATAAAAGAAATTGGAGTAGATCAAGATCATATTTATTTATTTTTATCTTTGAAGTACATCCATTAGCTCTCAGTTTCGTTATCAAAATACATGTTCGAGAAACTTTTCCCTTTTAAAAAATATAATAAAACTATTATTATTATATATATATATATATAGAAGCAATGGTTACAATCACGATTTTTAGTAACTACCAACACAGCTGGTAGGGTTCAAACTATCTACGAAGGCTCCCAGGACTTCCACCGTCTTGATACATGGTAACCCGACATGAGATGAGGACCACCAAACGCACTGCGAGGTTGTAAGCTCTAGGTTAAGTGGTGAAAAGGGATGCTCAATGTGAGCTCTCTATGTCCATGAGTTTCATTAAAAGGAAAAACATTATATTGCACAGGACTATTTTGGACTCTTAGAATATAAAAGTATATTTTCATCTTTTTATTAAGAATAATAGAATTTTACTTTTAGTTTTTTAATGATTTGATTTCCAAGAAGTATTATTTTATTTTTAATTATAATAACATTTTATTATTAATTAATTTTGACACAAGCATTCATGTTATAATTTTTTTTTTTTTTTAAGTTTTTATGCTTATCTTTATTGTGTGCTTTTATGATATTTAAGTAATTATTATTTTTGTTTTTTTAGTAATATTAAGATATGGGGGTTTTGACCAGGAATCCCCTAACCTGTTATAACAACTTCACCAGGGAGATACACACCCACCCCCTCACACACTCACCCACACCACGGTTTGAACCTTGGACCTCCCGAAGAAGAGCCAAAGCCCAAACCGTTGCACTGCACCCTTAGGTGTGTGAATTATTATTTTTGTTAATCTTGCATCTAATATCATTTAAGTATTTTATTTAGATGGTGTAATCATGTTATGTTTATAATATCTTTTTTCTTCCTTAGAAAAAAATTATAATTTTCATTTGAGTTTAAAAAAATTATAATGTTATGGGTATGAAGAACCCTTGAGAATTTTAGTTACATACTATCTAGGAGTTAGTATAAATTGAACTAAGAGGAGTATTGGCCTTCTTTTTGTAATATGTTATAGTCAACTAACAATCTAGAAACAAAATCTAAATAACAAGACTATGTTACAGTCAACCAATAATCTAGAAATAGAATCCGAATAACAAAATTGACATGTGGAAAGTAGGAATGACTTCCTAATCAATCACAGTTTGTGAATTACTTTTACTTGAGTACTAAAACTGAGGAGGTTTCAGGTTTCAATTCTAAAGTCTATCTTTCTAAAAAATAAAGGCAAGGGTCATTTTCAAAACCCTTTCTCTTTTTTTTTTTTTTTTCTTCTTGTTAATAACAAATCTTTGATATGATTCTTAATAAGAGGAGGACTGTGAGGAAACCCTAAGTCCTCTAACCACTTCTTCCCTCTGCCAAGTGCCTGCTAGAAGGTTCAAACCATATTTTGAAAGACCATCTACTTCTACATTTAGTTTCCTATAGATGTGCTTGTATGAAATTTTTGTTATAGAAGGTTCTAATAATTTCACTTGCTCATAGAAAGGATTGAGGAGCAATTTTTTCATCTCAACATGATCTACAACCCAACTTATCACTAATTTTGAATCTCCATAAATATGTAAAGTTGTAATTCCTTGCCCCATTGTTATTCTCATCAAGAGGGTCAATGCTTTACATTCTGCCATATTATTTGTTCCTTCACCTAAACCTACCTTGAAAGTGATCTTATGATTTCTATTTAAATAAAATTCTCCCCCTACCCCACATCTACCTGGATAGCCTTAACAAGATCCATCAAAGAAGGCCCATGGCTTCATAGGATCCACTATTAGTGTTCATATATGCCTGCTCAATTTTGGTTTTGGGGAGATTTTTAGACTTTTAAAAATAGATTTAATCTACATTTGTACCTAAATCATTAGAATTTCCTACCTTCAAATAGTCTGGCATTTCTAGCTAGCCATAAGCCCTATCCCACTATCAAAGGGACACATCTATACTCTTTTAATCATTTTTCTTTGAGCCACTATTTCAAGTTATCTAAAATATTCCTAGAAAGCCATTGTCCTTTCGCTTGAGTTAGAGGTAAAATTGAATTCCACACTTCTCTTGTGAAAGGACAATGAACCAGAAGGTCCATTGTTTCTTCTTCAGTTCTACACATGACATACTAACTTGGTCCTTACCAAGACCTCATTTGAAGAACATCTCATGTTAGTGCTTTGATGGCTAGATCTAACCAGACAAAGTTCTAGTTTTTAGTGGAGATTTTACCTTCTATTTTATACTCCACCACCAAAGTTTTTCCCCATTGTTGTTATTAAACTTGCCTTATACCCTTCTCTAACTGTGTATTGCCTACTTGCTAGATTATTGGACCATATTAGACAATCTCTTTGCTAATTTAGTCTTGTATTTGCTCTTTATAGTTCCTTTGTATAGTCATGCCAAATATGTGCATCATTTCCTCCTAATGTTAGTTCTTCTATTGTGAGTCATCCTTGTTTCCATAAATTAGTACTCTTTGTTGATACCACCTATACCAATACCATATTTTCTTGTCTACGAAAATGATCTATTAAGTTTTGTGGAATCTGGTTGTATCCTTTGCTTCTTAGCCAAGGATCTTTTCCTATCTTTACTTCCTTTCCATTCCCTATTTTCCAAGACAAGAAATTCCCAATTAATGGAAAAGCTCTCACTAGTTCTTTTCAAATAATTGTGGCTTTTGAAACTGAATTATTTTTTAGTCTAATCCAATCTACGAAGGACAAGATTCCCAAATATTTCTCTTGAATTGCTTCCTACCATAATCCTTTGTCGGTTATCAATCTCCATAAACTTTTTGCTACTAAAGCTTTTCCAAAATTATGTATATTCTTGAGGATCCATCCTTTGGGTATAATTTTGGTTTAGCTATCTTGTTCCATTTAACTAGTGCTATTGCATATTTCTATTTGTTCCCTGACCAAAGAAATTTGAAATATTTATTCCTCATTTTCTCTACTATTGTGAAGGAAATGTATGTCAGGAAGTGCTAGTAGACTAGGGTGGATTCCAAAACTGATTTCACCAACATAATATGACCCCCAATGATATACAACCACTGCACCAAGTGTTGATCCTATTCTCAATTTTTAGGAATCATTGTAGACACCTAAAAGTCGCACATTGCCACTTTCCCCATTGTTACGGTTGATCAATTTGTAAAACCCATAAAATTTACATACATTAGCCTCAAAACACTATTCATTCATCAAAATCACTATTCATGCACTATTCATAAGCCCCCTTGGGCCACTTAAGCCCTTTCCTATGCTTAAATCTAGGTCCCCATGTGACCACCCTCATGGCTTAACCTTGGTTAATCTTTACCTTTGTCAAAAGTCACTTTATGGTCAAACTTCACTTTATGGCTAAGCACATGGTTAATCAATTCAATCATGATTAGTCTAATTCTACCACCTCACCTAGTCTACCCTTTGACTAGCCTAGCCTTCCACCTCACCTAGTCTACTCTTTGACTAGCCTAGCCTTCCACCTTACCACCCTGATATTTACTCCACTTCACACCCCCTGTGCATTTAATGACAATTGAAGGCTTTTGCACACACAAAAACATTTTAAAATAAAAGGCTTCCACCTCAACATATCATAAATGACATTTAGAGATTTTTCTCCACCCTTACATTTATGTGGGATGACTCATCCATGCCCATTAATGACAAGTAGATGGGTGAGAGATTCTCTCACCCAAATGCACTTATGAGGTATACCACATCATGGGACACCTCATAGGGGACACCCCACAAGGGACACCTCAAGGAACACCTCACAGTGGACACCTTAGGGGACACCTCATGGGATACCTCAATCCCCCTAACCTCTCCAAATTCTATAAATAGAGGGTCATTTCCTCTATCTTGAGGGATCAACCATTTACATATCCAAACTCTGTCAAAATCAACCTAGAGGTTACTTAAGCCCTCACTTTCTATTAACCACCATATAGGCATCATAAACCCTCTCTTGTTATTAAAAGCCCTATTTTTTCACCCTCTTTGTGTCCCAAATTGATCTCTATTACAGGTTTAGAAGGTGACTCGATGAGGATAGGAGCTTCAACAGTTGTAGAATTCTTCCCATGAATATTTACACTAAACCAATTACCCCATAAACCATGGAAGACTTTTTATAATGATTAATTATTCATAATATTTTTAATAATTTAAAAAAATCTATGTTATGTTTTCTATTTAAAGAATTTTGGCAAAATATAAACTTTTTTGAAAATTAGAATCTTAGGTAAAAACTTTTATAATGATTATTTGTAATATTTTACAAATAGTTTTAAAAATGTGTAAAAAACACATTTATAAACCTTAAATATACATGCATCACATGACCAAAATAAAATTTGAACCTAAATATTAGATCTGTAAGTGGTTAAGCTCATGTCACTTGATATATTAAGTTCACCCATGTATTTGGAACCTTGAGAAAGTGACTCAATCCAAGCATCTATATCATGTGTTATCAAAAACGATTATCACAAATATAGTTTTGTTTTTATAATTTTAAAATAAAATTTTGTGTTATGAAATTTTTTCCTTAATATTTTTTAATATTGGTTATATGGGATTGAAATGAGACTTACCCATAATATATCATGACCACATAGTGGTATTATAACAACTTGGTTATTATGCGTGTTACTTGATAAGATTCAAACCTTGATCTCCTCCTTGACAATTGAGGAATGAGCTAATACTATTTGAAAAATATTAAGTTTTACCTATAATAAAGTGTCTCAACCCAAGCATCTATATCATATGTTATCAATCTTGGGGATCCTCCTGTTTTGGTCCGCAGTCAAGCAACCCTCCAAAGATCATTCCGAGCGATAAATAAATTATGAAGAAGGATTCCATTGATACCAACAAAATAGGAGAAAGTTGGTTTTCGGATCCAAAACCATCGATACCCCACTTTTTATCAAAACGAAACCTCAATGCCACTCATGCATATGCAAAGCCTCATGAAGCAAATAAAAAATTCTTATTTTAATTAAGCAAGACTAGGATGCTTCAGATGGATCTCTAGTGAAGCTCAAGAAGCCAAAGATCAAGGGAGGCCCAGTCAGGTCTCTTAACCTAAAGCATGATGATCTCTCAAGTCGGTCTTCAAGCCAAATCCAGTTGAGGACCAACTCTGATCCTTCGGTAATCTTGGTGGATATGCTAGAAAATGCATCCATGGCTTAAAACACAACCTGGATCATCCTTCAACAAGCCGTGAAGATGACTAATGACATCAAAATAAATAAATATGGGAGTGCCAAAGCCCTCGATGACGTCTCTGCAAGTGATGATGAGTGGAATGCTTTTGAAGTGTTCGAGTAACTGTGGCTTTCTGGCCGTTCTATTTTTACCACCCTTCAGGGATCCTTTATCCCTTGTTCTTGCTTGTCCTTGTTGGTAGTTTTGCCACACTAAAATTTTGATTGTAAATGCGAAAGATAAATAATGCAATGATTATGCTAGTATTTATTTTTCTATAATATTTCATTCCTTTCTTTTCTCGATTTCATCAAAACATTAAGGAAGAATAAAGGTTGTTGTAATTTTTACTACAAAATGAATCATGGTCGTGGTAAAATACAAGGGAATGAATGCACCCTTAAAAAATATCTAAGAAGCAAGACATCAGTAAAACATTGTAAAAAATGGAAGCTCCAAGGGGTATCGCTCACAAAACCATGATATAAGTGATTTTTCCCGAGTTTGGGATAAAAATAATGAAAGTGCCCCTCTAGGGATGAAAAGGGGTAATTTCGCCTAGGTAGGGGCGAAAACAAGGAAAAGCACCCTCTTGGGGGTGAAATCAACTAAGTATATTTTCTTCATGCGGTCGAAGTCAAATTCAGGACGAAGATAAGCAAAGGTGCTAAGCTTGAAGGCAAAAACAAGAAGGCATTGGTCAAAGTCAATGTTGTCCCAAGATGGGGGCGAAAGTCATTGTTGCCCCTCCTTTGGGTGAAATCCTATTTTAAGATGATTTGGAGCAAAATCCTTTAATGAACAGTGTTGGGGCGAAGACAATGCTTTGGTCAAAGTCAAAGTCACCCCAGGGAGGGGGTGCAATGTATTTTCACCCTTTTTGGGGGTGAAACTCCATTTCATTGCATTTATGGGTGAAAGTATCAGAGAAACGTTAATTGGAGCAAAGGAAAGTGCTGGTCAAAGTCAAAGTCACCCCGACTTGGGGCGAAAATTATTTTCACCCCTTTTAGGGGTGAAACTCACATTTTTACCTGTAATTCAAGCAGGACAATTTCATGAGGCAAAATTAATCAAAATGAAGAGTAATATTCCAGCTTTGAAGGCAATCATCAGCATAGTAAATCATTTTCACCCCTGCTTGCTACGAAAATGCCTTTCACCCCATTGCATGGGCGAAACCAAATTTTATCCCTCTCTCAGCAGAGTTATTTTCAGAGGTGCCATTACTGCAGATATTTTTGAGAAATGACATAGATTGACAAAATTTAATGCTTGGGGCAATGAGAATGACAATCCAAAATTTTGGCTAAAAGGTTACCAGGATTAAATGTTACATCTCAAATTTTGGTACGATCTAGTTCATTTTCAAAGTGCTTCCAATGACCTCACTCCTTCTCGAAATAAAGTTAATGTTCGTTGGGTCTCCACTGGCGAAGGTAAGATTTTGATGTGGATGATGATGGAATGATTCCCAGTATTTAATATTTGGGATCATGTTTGTCGTGTGATGTTGCCGATTTTTGATGCACCGATGCTTGGAACATTTTTCCCATTGTTCATCTCTGTTGATTTTCCAGGTGCAGTCCATAAAAACCGGATCGCTGCATTCAATGGTCTTAATTAAAGGGTATCTCTCCCCCTAAACCATGGGTCACCATCCATTATTTTATCCTTCATCCAAAAGAGATGATGAGAAAAAACTTTAGGAAGAAGAGTCATAAAACAATTTGAATTCAATCCCTAATTCCACTTGATCCAATTTTGAATCTCTAAAAACCTTGGTATCCATGAAATTTATGTATAAAACCTCTACTTTTAAGAACCTTTATAGCATGCTTAATCATCTAATCCTTAATGATGACTTGTGGTGTAATATTTTTTCCCTAGTTCGAACTTGCCATATATGTGCTCTTTCTCGTATCTCTAACTTGGATATTTGTACTTTCAATTAGGACATCCTAACTTCCTATTAAGGCTTTCAAATATGATTTTCCTTCCATGCTACCTAGTGAGAATACCTCCCAACTTACACTTGCTTTCGACTCACACTTACTCTCAACTCACACTCACTCTTGATTTATACCTAATTAAAATGTGATATTTACAATTAAAATATTTCATAAAAATTAAAATAAAATATTTATTAAAATATTAGTGATTTAAAATATTCAGAGCTTTAAAATTAATAAATGTAATAAATTTTATTATGAATTTGAAAATTATTAGTTTATATGTTTTAAAATTATAAATAATTTCATTTCTTTTAAATATTATTTTTAATTAACAAATAAAAATTATTAAAAATATTAACTTATTAAATGTAATGTTTTAAATATTTACTTAGAAAATATAATATACATTAAATTTGTCTCGTTAAGTGTTGCTTATATAAAAGATTTAACCTTATTTATTTTAATAAAATTACAATTTATTAACTTGAAAATTATTTAAAAAATAGATCTTCAATTTTATAATTTTTTATTTAATTCAAAATTATTAAACATTAATAATAAATCATAAAAATAAAATTTAACTTATCAGTTTTCTGCTTTTTATTTTTAAAGTGTTTCAAAAATAAAATCATAATCGAACACAGAGTTCCTAAGGTGGTAAATTGCAAGATACATAAATACAGAAATAATTCTTATAAAAAAATATGTTACAAGATTTTTAGAAGGTGAAAAAGATTTGCTGACATAACTTATATAAAAACATTTCATTAAAAAATTAAAAATTAAAAATTAAAACAAAAACAAAGACAAACTCTCGACATAAAAACAACTCATAAAAACAACCCACGCAACTCGACGTTAAGATTTTCATAATGTAAGAATGTTGTTCTATTTGTTTAGAACTTTGCCCAGTTTCATAATGTAAGAATGTTTATTTTACACCTTTGTCGGTAGTACACTAGATTGATTTTGGAAATTATTATAAAACGGACGACATGGTTTTGGGTGTGAAGGAGCTTCGCCATGGTTTTGAGGATGGGAATGTTACGGTTTTGAATTTTAATATGGATTTCAATATTGGTGGATTAATGTATAACATTGGCGTCGTAGGGAATGCATACGATAATGGTTTCTTATAATCGACTGTGCATGTTTAACCGATTGTGTAGGTTTGTGTTAAGAATGGTCTACAAGGTAACCCTCGTTCTCCTGCTTCTTCCATTGCCTAAATTTGATTTCGCATATCATTGTTTAGAATCATTCACCATTGTCTGGATTTTTGTTGGACACATCCTTAATGAGTATTCCCTTAGGGCTGGGTTAACACAATTTGAATTCCTCATGGAGTTTAATTAACGATGGTTCAAAACCTTACAAAGGTTTTTTTTTGTTTCCTTTTGTGGAAACATTCCATGTTAAGGTGATTTATGAGCATGACCCTTGGTACCTGAGAAGTTCTCTCCTTGTTTTTCCTCCTTGGACCTGTGACTCTTTTGTTTTTGAAAAAAGATTTACCAAAGTCCCTGTGTGGGTGGAATTTCAGGACTCCCTCTACTTATGCGGCCCTTTCTTAGTCGCATAGCCAAAAATTTTCCATGCATGCCCTGTAAAACGTGTTTGCGTCGAAATTGATATTTCTCAAGATCTTAAGGAGACTGTTGACGTACAACTTGATGACACTTTGCTATCCCAACGTGTCCTCTACATTAATTTGCCCAACATATGTTTTCGGTTCCAGTCCTCAACACACAAGATCAGAAATTATCCCTTGATGCCACATAATAGGGACAAGCAAAGCCCCACCACATCGAGTGTGCCCACTCTCAACCTCAGAAGGATGGTTGGACAATAATGAGAGGGCATAAAAATGCATAAAGGTACATAGTCCAAGTCGGCACATGTCTCAAAGTCGGTAGAAAAAGGGTATGAAAAGGAAAAAGTTGGTCCCCTAGCTGAAACTGCCAACAATGAGGCTCCTCAATCTCAACAGATTCATACCCTAAGGGTTGCAATAGTGGTTGCTTCATAGTCTACCCAACCCACTAGTCCTCCAGTACATTTTCCCCGGCTAGCGCAAAGTGCTCCCGTAGCCCGAGAAGGGAATTTGCAGAAGAAGATACTGCTCCAAAAAAGCAACTTCATATGACCAGTGTTCAATTGGGTAGTTATGTTCCTGATTCATCCAATAACTACAATGTGTTGGAGTATCTTAGCGACGGTGAGGTATACCGTTGGATGCAAAGTCATCATCGATGGAATTGATGGTTCCTAAGGACGAAGCAAAATCTAAAGATCCATCCCTTTCTATGCGATTCCGACGTTCTCATAGTCCTCGACAAGGAAAAGAAGATGGAGACAGTCTACTCGAAAAAAGGTTTCACCCATCCGATCCAACAGTTCCAACAAGAATTCCAACACCTTTGAGGTGTTGGATTTGAACAGACACAAGCATTCTCGTAGTCCTCGATAGGAAAAAGAAAATGAAGACAAGTCTACCCAAAAAAAGGTTTCACCCATCCGATCCAACAGTTCCAACAAGAATTCCAACACCTTTGAGGCATTGGATTTGAACAAACATAAAATGACAAAGTAATAAGTTTAATTGGTCTTATTGGTGTTTAGAGTTACACTTTTACAGTTTAGGATTTTTGTACTCTTATTTATTTTTATATGCTTACTTATGTTGTTTTAGTTATGTTGTTTTTTCCCTTTTAGAGGTTGGTTCCGGTTTTGATCGTATAGATGACCTTGTGCATGAGCTGTGATCTTTCCAACTCCTTTTTATAATAACCTCCTTTATTTTTATTGAATATAATTGTTGGTTCCAATAAAAATGAGTTGTTATTATAAACTTATGTTTATTGGGTAAGATAAAGTTAAGGGATTTTACTTTTTAGAAAATTGATTTGGTACATCCAACTGCCGTGCTACTATTCAGCAAATTAAGGGCTCTTAACATTTAAAAAATTGAATTGGGACAATTAACTGGCGAGTATTACTACAATGCTACTATCCAACCTATCCTAATAAATCTTAATTTAATCTTAAATTTATATTAAAAATTCTAAAACCTTTACTATAAATTTAACAACCATAATTTAACGCCTTACAACTAGCCGCAAACTTCATAGAGATCTGTTGGAATTCACTCAGATTTTCTTATAATATATTCTTTGTATCTACCAGCATGTTTTTATTATATTAGAATTATAATTTTATTAGTATTCATTTGTTCTATTATATTTAAATTAAAATTGTATTAGTACGTCTTCCAATTACTTAATAAATAGTTAGATCTGATTTAAAATTAACATATCTCTGGTGTAAAATCATGCTCTGGTTTTTTTAATCGCTGCGATGAACCCCTGTTCTCAGGAGAAGAGAAAAACAGTGCGAGATACGCCGAGAGAAAAGAAGGAGAGGAAATTCTATAATGCTGCAGCAGCCGTTGCTTTAAAATATTAATAGTAACGCATTTGCCTGTGTTCTTCGGATAGGAGCAGATAATATAGTTTCTTCATTTGCCTATTTGTTCGTTTCCTCTGTTTGACTGTTTGCTGTTGTGTGTTTCAGTACAGCTGAAGCAGAGTTTTATTTTTCCGACCCTCTTTATCACTCTTCACAATACTCGTCTCATATTTCTGTTTACCTCTCTTGAACACTTCTGGACACATTGTTTACCTTTTCACACATTTTTAAATTTATTTATTTTTTATTATTTTATAGGGAAATTTTAAAATTTTAAATAAAATTGAAATTTTTAACTTTGTAAAATAAAGTTTATATATATTTTTAAATTAAGAGTGCAATATACCATCTTTATTATATCCATTAAATTATAATTTAAGAGTGCAATATATCATCTTTAGAAGAGGGTTCAGTATATAGACCCCAAGGGATTTTAACCTTACAAACGTGAAGTTGTTTTTTATTTTCTATATTTAATAAATTTTAATAATGAATAATAATTTGTTTTCAATCGACCTAGAAACTTACAGACGAATCGATGGAAAGTTTTGGGTTTGTGAAGCCAAAAAAAAAAAAAGTCTTGTGTGCATTTACGACATATATATATATATTTTTTTTTAAATTGAAAAAAGTCTAATAAACTTATATTAACTAAAACGAGTCAAAATTACATTAAAGTCATATAATCATATTAAAGTATAAACTATAGCTTTTAATAAAGAGTATTTTATATAGGTCAAGTCCATTGCTGTTGATTACATAACATTGTTTATACACGAGATATTATACTGTCTTACAAATTCTTGGAAATGCAATGACTAAAGAAGGAACTACATGATAGTTATGCAATTGCATATTCCAACTTTGAATTTCTTGCTGACTTTGACCTTCGGCTTTCTTGATCAGGCTCTTCATATTTTTCTTAGAAACTTGCATATTCTTCTCCACCTGAAATAAAATGGACAACTGCATGAGTCTCCGGAGAGACCCAATAAGACGCCTCTGCTTGCCCAAAAAAATCTCATCATTTCTAGCCTTCCAAATATACCATAAAATCTCAGAAGATAAAGTTAGCCAGAATAAATTATAAGCATACTGCATATGAGGAATAAAACCAAATAGAACATGCTGAATAAACTGCCCATGGTTAACATTCCAACCCTGTAGAACAAAACAAAAACTTATCCAAACCTCCTTTGCATAAATATAGTAAAAAAAATATGATATATAGTTTCTGGAACTTTGCATAACACACACAATAGGAGACAGTTAGGATCTTTGGATATAGACAACCTGTGTCAAAGCAACAACCATCTAAAATAGGCCTTCTTAGACTCTATAATGTTGGACCATATATAATGTAGGAACCTTTGGACCTGAATCGGAGTAATATTCATTTACCATTTCATGTTTATATGCTCAAAAATTTCATCAGAGTCAGTCAACAAGTTATACAAAATTTTAGGCTTGATATAGAAAAAAGAAGTACCATCAAGCCATTTTAATTTATCTAAAAACTCATGTTCAGAAGAAATCAAAATAGGATTCCTTAACTTCCTATATGTTGTTACCACAGTATTATAAGTTCTTTTATGCTGATCTGGAAGATCAAATTCAGCTTGCAAAATTTCCCATGACTGTATCTTGTCGTCACAAAATAGATCATGAAAGGAGTTTATGCCTCTACGAGACCATTGCTTTGCATTGCAACCTTGCAACATAGCTAAACATTTATTTTTATGAGAAAAATTCCACCACAGAGAGCTATGCAAGAACAACACATCATTATCCTGTGAAAAATCTGGATCAATACAAATCTTTCCTTTCACATATTCCCATGCCTTCCATAGGCTGTTGAAAACCTCTAAACCAGCAGGCCGAGACTTAAACTTGCCAAATAATAAGTCAATGAAAGACAGACCCTGCCAGGCCTTATTCCTTTTAACATTGGCATTCATAATATTATGCCTTACCAAAATTTTCCAAGGCTCATCGCTCTAAATACAACTAACAATCCACTTTATAACAAGAACCATACCCTGTATCCTTAGATTAGTCAAGCCCATACCAACTTTTAACTTATTCATAATGCACCAACCCCATTTAACAACATGTTTTTTATTAATTCCAAATTTCCCAGCCCACAGAAATTGTTTTATATATTTATGGAGCTCATTAACTTGATACAAATTAAACAACCAAGCAGAGGAAAAGTAAATTGTATATGTAGATAAAATTTTGTGGCACACTTGAAATCGGCCTGCCAAAGACAAACATCTATTATGCCATGTTGTGGTTGCTCCACAACGTACCCCAAAATTGGGGACCCACCTTTTTGCATATTTTTCAAGAAGACCGAAGTGGCCCATATGCTAAAGATCAAAGAAAAAGCAAAACACCGCAAGGAGAAAAAGTGTCGCGATATCGCGACATGTTGCATTTTCGCGGTCCAAAGCAAAGAGAAAAAGCAAGGAGGAAAAAGTGTCGCGATATCGCGACATGTTGCATTTTCACGGCCAAAAGAGAAGAGAAAGAACAAGAAAGAAAAAGTGTTGCGATATCGTGACATGTTGCATTTTCGCGGCCAAAAGAGAAGAGAAAGAACAAGAAAGAAAAAGTGTTGCGATATCGCGACATGTTGCATTTTCGCGACCAAAAGAGAAGAGAAAGAACAAGAAAGAAAAAGTGTCGCGATATCGCGACATGTTGCATTTTCGCGGTCAAAAGAGAAGAGAAAGAACAAGAAAGAAAAAGTGTCGTGATATCGCGACATGTTGCATTTTCACGGCCAAAAGAGAAGAGAAAGAACAAGAAAGAAAAAGTGTCGCGATATCGCGACATGTTGCATTTTTGTGGCCAAGAGCAACAGAAGGGGGCAAAAGTGTCGCGATATCGCGACATGTTGCATTTTCGCGGTCCAAAGCAAAGAGAAAGAGCAAGGAGGAAAAAGTGTCGCGATATCGTGACATGTTGCATTTTCGCGATCCAAAGCAAAGAAAAAGTGTCGCGATATCGCGACATGTTGCATTTTCGCGACTCAAAAAGGGCAGGCAGGCAGAGAAACAAGTGTCGCGATATCACGACATGTTGCATTTTCGCGACTCAAAAAGGGCAAGCAGGCAGAGAAACAAAAGTGTCGCGATATCGCGACATGTTGCATTTTCGCGACTCAAAAGGGGCAGGCAGGCAGAGAGACAAGAGTGTCGCGATTTCACGACATGTCCAATTTTTGCCAAGGGAACAGAGTAGTGGATAGTGCGTCTGATATTAGTGATGAACACCAGGATAGTGAAACTGAAGACTGCATAATGACGTGGACCTATAAGGAATAAATCGAAGATTGAATAAGGTAATTTGTCACATAAGGACAAAATCCAATGAATAACACAAAATGTTACATAAGGAATCTTTAATGATTTGAAATCATTTAAGATGGTCGTTACACATGGAAGGAAGCGGACGCATGCCCATGTGGAGAAAATGAAACGTTTTTTTTGAAATAAAACGAAAAGTGAAGAAAACCAAACAGAGGAAGCCAAACCATGGGAATGAAACAGGGCCACAAAATAGAAAACGAAAAGCCTTTTTGGAAGCCAAAACACATGCATGCACAAGGGAAGGTGAAATGAACAACCATTGGAAAATGAAACAAAAAGCTTCCTGAAAATTTTAAATACGCTAGGCAAGGATGTTTTGAAGGGTTGGAAACTGCTGCGAGCAGAGTTGCAGATTTGAAGGCAAGAGGGCCATTTCGGACCTGTTTGGGTTGTTTTTCTTCAATGGACTGGTTTGGGAAAACCAAAAATTTCTGTTATTGTAAAATGACAAATTTTTAATACAAAAAATTTCAGAAAGTTGCATCTTATGGACAAGAAAGGAGGAGTCATTTTCTGCATGCAAGATTAAATGTTTATCTTTTCCCATTTTCAGATTTTAGGCTTGCAAATGGAGTTTATGCAAGTTTCTTGGTTGCTTCATGCGAATGTTTAAATCTGAAAACCTCATTTAAAACCCTAGGAGCCAGCACTTAACTTACCCGGATTGTGCTTGTTTTGCAGGTCCCATAAGTTAGGTTGCATGCATGGAAACCTCACATATTCGGTTTTGTCGAAATAGGATAGCATCATACTGAATGCTTTTTATTTTCAAAAATTTTAACTTTTTTTTTTAATTTTCAGGCATTAAAATAAACATTTAAAAAATGTCAAAATCCAAAAATAATTTCACCATTGCGTAGGTTATACTACAGACTTCCAATACGCAGTTTAAAATTTTGTTTTCGGAGTTGTTTAGTATTTTTAAAAATTCATCGAAGTTGCTGTTTTATTACAGATTTAAAAAAAAATCCGAAAATAGAAAGTTTCCATTTTGGGCCAGAATTTCATTTTTTCAGTTTTGTTTTGCACTCATGAGCCTATGATGATATTACCTTCATAAAAATTCCAATTTCATTGAAGGGGTTATGTTTTTATGGCATTCTCACAAATTTCCATTTTGAGCCTAAAATTACCCTCTCTTCATAAAAATTCTAATTTTACAAAAGAGGGGTAATTTGAGTATTACATTGAAGGTCTTTTCTTCAAAGCACTTAATTGTTCATCTTGATGAAAATTTGATTTCATTTAAGAGGGATAAGTTAAAGTGACATTTAAAGCCCTTTATCTAAGGCCATAAATGATTGCTTCTTTGTGAAAATTCATTTCACCAAAGAGGGATAGTTTATCGATCATATTGAAAGCTATCTTTATCTTTATGGTAAGAAACCATATTTGGAATTAATAAAGAAGATAAAATCTATTTTAAAACTCTCAAGATAAAAGGAATTAAGGCACTACATCGTGGTCATATGAGGGCCAACTCACATTTGCTTTATTTTGGTTCAATGAACAATCATTAAAGTTTCATGGTAAAATAAACCAACATTACCCCTTGTTTACAGTTACTTGCAATCACTAAGGTGTTCCAAGCATTTAAAATGAATATATTTATTTGAGATTACTAATACACATGCAAAATGCTAAATATAGCAGAGACCTTGGAGAAGTTGTTTGTTTAACTTCTTTGCAAGAGGGGATTTGGAACCCAAATCCTAAGGAAGAGTGTATTTTCACAATTGGGTAAAAATACTACTCAACATGCCATTTATTAAACTTTGAGAAAATCTTCTCTTTCACCCATGTCCACATATTCCTTAAGTTAGGACTGATAGCAAAAGAGATGTCAAGATACCTCACCTGCATTTCTAGACCATGCCAAGTCAGATTGTACCTGTTAAGCTAAAGAGGAGGAATGTCATTCCAGCTTAGAAGAACAGACTTAGGCATAGATATCTTTACCCTTGAAGCACTGCAAAATAAGGCTAACTTGTTGAATAAAGCCTCAAAATTTTCATCCTCCATCTTTAAAAAATTGTAGTATCATCCGCAAACTGAAGATTTAAAAGCTCCTTTTCATTGGGCAATTTAAGACCTATAATATTAGGACCAATGGAAGACTCCCTTAAGAGATAGAATAACAGGTCATTGGCAATCACAAAGAGTGAAGGGGCTAAAGGGCATCCTTGCCTTATAGACCTATGCAAATGTATAGGGTTAGAAAGAGACCCATTCACTTCCACATAAGCTACTTCCTGAGACAAAAGTATCTTAACCATCCTACAAAATTCATCTGGAAAACCAAAAGCCATAAGCACTTTTAAGATGTAATCCCATTTAACCCGATCATAAGCTTTTTCAAAATCTAACAGCAACATGCCAACATTTTGTCCTGAAGTCCTAGACCAATTCATAGCCTCCCAACCCGTGATAAGGTTTTCCAAAATATAATGCCCTTTGATAAAACCATTTTGGGAAGGATTAATAAACTTAGGCAAGAGATTGACAAGTCTTAAGGCGAAAAATTTAGCTAATATTTAATAAGAAACATTTAAAAGAGCAATAGGCCTCCAGTTTTTAACTAGGGATCTATCTCCCCATTTGGGGAGAAGTCTAATTATACCAAAATTAATTTGTTCCCCCAAAGTACCATTAACAATGGCTTCATGATAAACCTGACAAAGATCTTCAGATATCCAATTTAAGTTCTTATAAAATTCTATAGGTAGGCCATCAAGCCCCGATGCTTTATCAGATTTGATGCACTTAATAGCCTAAATAATTTCATATTTTGAAATAGCCTTGCCTAATTCCATGGCTTCTTGTAAAGAAATCTTCTTGGGGATCAACTGGCAACAAATCTTTCTATCCTGCAGTATGTCATTATTATCTTTTGAGGTAAAAATATTTCTATAAAATTTATAGAATAGACATTTAATTTTATCTGGATCATAAATCAACTCCTGTTCATCAGACATGCACAATATACTCTCTTTTATTGCCTTTTCTCTAAGAACGCTAAAGAAAAACTTTGTACCCTTGTCACCTGATTTTAGCCAATTAATTCGAGCTCTCATCCTTTGACCTTGGATTTTAAAATTTTACAGCTTGCTTAACGTATTTTTAACACTGATTAGTTCAAATAACATATAGATATCATCAGGAGAATGTTGAAGCACATATTCAATATAATATAGTCTGTTCTTGAAATACTCCTTTTTCCTCAACTCACAAGCCCCACGCTTACCTACAGCCTGAAATATCCTCTTCCATCCATGAACATTTCTATTCCAGTTCTCAATAGCATTGTTGCCTTTATACTTAACTCTATTAATTTCCCTCAAAGTGTAGATTGCATCCATGCAATCCCCATTATTAAATAGAGACACATTTAAAATGAACTTCCACTTGACAACAGAAGTGTTTTGAACAATATCAGCAATAATGACACAAGTCAAAAAAGAACAATGGTCAGAGGAAAGAGTCGGCTGAACACTAATTTTATCATTATTAGGCATGTGATAAAAAGTAAAAAAAGGGCAGGTACCATAAAATCGATCAAGCCTTTCATACATTCTATTACTCCCTTTCTGCATGTTACACCATGTATGCCAAATCCCATGAAAATCATTTTTACAGCCTTGAATAGGATCAACCAGCTGAAAGTGAGATTTGAATTCCATCCACCATAAACACTCATCTCCCTTCCAAATTACTAAGGCACTTCCCCATTTATCTTCACTCTCTTCTGTCATATTAAAATCACCTCCGAATAACCATGGAATTTTAGGTAAAGAAAGCAACCAATGCCAAAGAAAGCATCTTTTCCTATAATCATTAATGGCATACACTGAACAAATACCAAACCTTTTATTATTTATTTGCAAGAGAACCCACACTGCGGAGTTACAGGGTGAGTGGCTAGCCTCTACCACATATTGAGACCAAGAAGGAGCCAACAAAAGAACTGTTCCACCTCTTCCAGGAGAATGTTTAGAGCATATTGACCAAGCATCCTTCCATATAACCTTAATAGCACTACGCAATTTAATCCCAGAAGCCTTGACTTCTTGTAGTAAGACACATTCAATATGACCAAGAGATCTGATATGATTCCTGACAAAGTACTTCCTATCAGGGGACTCAAGTCCCCTAATATTCCAGCTAACACATTTGAATTTCATTATTAGAAGTATTATGAGGAGCACCGCTCCTACCCAATTCCTTAATACCCCTGAGAGATTTACCTTTGTCATTAGAAACATTTACTCTTTTCCTCTTATTTTTAACAACCTCCGACCACTCATGATCCTGGAGATAAAGATTTATGTTTGAATTGGTCTCATCTAAAGAATTTGAATATTCATGACATATTGGAGGGCGCGTAACAATTTAATACATACATTTTTATTTAATTTTTTTAATTGTGATGCAAACAACAGGACGTCAGTTGAAATGTAATATAATAAAAGGTCTTCTTCCATGTTTTATTTTATGTCTATCATTTTTTATCTAAATCATTTAATCTAGGAATGACAGTTTTGGTGCATAGAAGGATTGGCGATAGAAGAGTAAAAAAATAGCTGCTAGCTTGTAGGTTTAAAGGTGAGAAAATCTTGCTTGCTGTATTAACACCATCTTGAAGCGGTGTTAGTTCACCCTTTTTAATGACTGCTACTTATACAGTATGCTAAGTTTATTCTGAGTATGCTAGAGAGCTCAATGGCATCGGGGAAGTGTTCACACAAGCTCTTTCTAAAAGTGTATCACGATGTAAAGGCTGGTAAAGGCCCTATCCTTGAAGCTGTTATTCCTTTGCATGAATATCATACTACTTGTGAATGGTTTGAAAGTCATACTTTGGTGGGTTATTTTCTGGATCGTATCCTATATGATACCCTTATTCGCTCTTGGGTCCAACAAGTCTGGGGCCCGTATGAAGTCAAAGTGAAGAATGTACAAAGCATTACCAAAGGGTATTTCCTTTTTTGCTTTTCAGACTTAGCTCAAACACAGAAGGTCCTGTCTAGGGGACCATGGACTGTCCGTAATTCTCTATTAATTTTGCAACCCTACTCTAGGGGTTTCCAATTCGGTGACCAAGTTGCATTGGAAGTCCCGATGTGGGTTGAATTCCCTGGTCTTCCTGTTCCCCTTTGGGGTTTTTGCAGACTTTAGCTGCCCATTTAGGTAATTTTGTTTGTCTTGAGCCACAAAAGTTCTTCTCCGCTCAACCCACTAGAAGGATCTGTATCAAAGTTGACCTTACAAAGGATTTGCAGGAGTTTATTAATATCAAGATCGGGGACCAATCCTTTAGGTAAAGAGTTGCATATATCAATTTTTCCAATGCTTGTTGCCGGTGTCAATCTGCAACTCACAAAATTCAAGAGTGCCCTCTGATGGAGTGGAAATATAAGGCAAATCCCTCATCCACTCCCGCTAATGGCTCACGGAGAAAAAATGAAGAATGGACTACTATTTCTAGTAGGAAAACCCGTGAAGCTAAGTAGCAGGAAGCTTCAGTTTTCGCTATGCAACCTATCCCTGCTCCTTCTCAGGACATGCAAGCTTCTACTGAAGATGTTCAAACTCCTATTTATATGACCCCTCTAGTTGTTGGCATGCAACCCCAAGTTCCATCGATGTCTCAATTTATTTGGTTGGGCCCTTATTTTACCTCAGTGGTGGTGGCTCTAGATAATTCTTCGATGGAGGGTCAAGCCTTTAAGTTCCATCGCTCTCACAACCATGTTCAGAATGACAAACATCGATAGCTAAACAGTGATGCTTTCCACGCAGCCTCCAACTCTTATGGCTCGCTTGAAGGTTTGGGTGATGCAGAGGATGTCATGGAGATCATGCATAATAACAAATACCAATGATTTTCTTCTCATGGAATGTCTGAGGATTGACGGACTTGATTATAAAATATTTGATCCGAAATGAGATTTCAAATGTTTCTTGAGTGCATGGAAGCCTCAAATTTTTATGTCTGTAGGAAGTTAAGATTTTTGATTTCAATATATGGTGTGCATGTGACTTTTTGTGGCCACGAAGCATTCCCTGGGAAAAGGGGGAGCCGTCATTGTCCTTGCGCCTCGATTACAGAAGAATGTTGTGACCTAGGGTGTTGACCCATCCAATCAAGCTGTTTGGCTTTTGCTCGAGATCTATGAAAAACTTTTTGGGGTGGTTAATGCGTATACCTCAAACATCGCTTCTAATCGATGTGATTTGTGGAGATGGCTTGCCATGAATATGCCATTTGCCACTTGGGTGCTATGTGGAAATTTTAATATGGTGGAGAAAGCTTCTAACAAGTTCAGTCATGCCCCGATGTGGTGGTGCTTAGGTGAAAGGGAAGCTTGGTTTTTTATGAAAAACAAGCTTCGCCTTTATGACCCTAATTCTTGCTTCTCACCTTCTGACTTCCCTCAGGCTCTTTGTTACACCTGGTTCAATTTCCAAGTTGCTTCTGCCAGGGTTTTGGAAAGATTGGATAGAGCCATGATTTCTAAGTGTGACAAATTTTAGTTGTCCCATATTTTGCCTTCTTCGCTGTATATGCTGACTTTCCTTGGTACTACACCGTCTGATCATTCACCTATTTTATTTTCGGTGGCAAAGTTAAAATTTCAACCTAGAGTGCATTTTTCACAGTTTTACCTAAATGTTTCTTTTTTGCATAGCTTTAGCATGAAAGATCATATATACTGCATTTGGAATTTAATTCCTAGACCTAATGGTCTTTCTAGAAGGATTGAGTAGTGGAATGCTGCTATTCAACAAACCACTAAAGTGATGTGGAATTTGGGTATTTAAGTAGCAAAGTGGCAAAAACAGGCTAAGTCTGCCTTGCAGAGTGAGCTATCCAAATCCTGTCTTAGGCTTGAAGCCTCTCCTTTCAACTCTCTTGCTTAGTCCCAAGTTTCTTCCATTCGGTATGAGCTAAAAAAAGTTGATTTGTATGAAGCCAAGGGTGCTCAATTACGTGCTCAAATGCAATGGCTCAAAGTGGGGGACAGTGACCAAAGATGTTTTTCAACGCCTCAGACCTCCTACCCAGTATTCTCAGTTTTAAGTCATTCAAGTTGATGGGAAGATATTCATAGACCTTCCAAAAATTGTCAAAGCCTTTGTTTCATATTATCAAGGTGTTTTTGCTTCTCAATCCCTTGATGATGCTAGAAGGTAAGCTCTTGTTGATTGTACCATTGTTGTCCCCAACAAGCTTTCTCCTGAGCATATTATATTGTGTGACACTCCTCTTTCTTTGGAAGATTTGGAAAATGCCTTGCCACACATGGCCAATAATAAGGCACCTACTCTTGATGGATTCCCATGTGAATTCTACAAATAATTCTAGGATATGACTGGTTCTGATATCCATAAAGTGTATCTTAAAGCCCTGCAATGTGGTTCACTAGGTTCCATTATTAACAAAGGTAATGTTAAATTTATGCCTAAATTTGGAGACCCTAAGCTCATAACTAATTGGAGGTCGATCACCCTGCTTAATGTGAGCTATAATATTATTGCCAAATCCTTTGCGCTTAAGCTTAAATATCTCCTACCTTTTATTGTCAGACCGAAACAAACTAGCTTTGTTCAGGGAAGATACATTCTTGATAATGTTCTTGCTATTTGGGAAGGTATGGAGTGGGCAAGAAATTTTGAACAAGATGCTTTATTCATTAAGATTGACTTTGAGAAAGACTATGATAATATGGAGTGGTACTTCATCACTGCCATGCTTCATGCTTTGGGATTTGGGCCAGTGTTTGTGAGCATTGTTCTTATGTTATTTCAAGATGCTTTAACTGTTCTTACTTTGAATAATAGTCAATTTCAATCAATTTATCTTGGTCATTCTGTAAGATAGGGGTGCCCTCTTGCTCCATATCTTTTCATTCTTGCTACAGAGGCTTTTGGCTATTTTTTAGCCCATAATGTGGATTAAGGATTAATCAGGGGTATTGCTCTCCCCAATTATGACCGTCAGTTGGTCAATGATCATTTTGATGATGATTATTTTTTAACGCTTCGAGAAGATGAGAAATCTATTTCCTCATCTATTAGTTTCTTAGAGGTGTTTTGTTTAGCCTCTAGTTCTTCTATTCAATGTAAAAACCCTCTTATTTTTGGCAATCTCAATCTCAGCTGCCATGCTGGCTGCATAATTTCCAATGGACTTGGATTCATTCGGGTGAGGTGTTTAAATTTCTTGGAATTCCTTTTACGTTTCATGGTTCCTCTACTCAATTGTGGCAATATGTTATTGAGAAAGTGGACAAGAAGCTTTCTTATTGGACTAGTAAGAAACTTTCTCTGGTAAGAAATTTCATATTTGTTCTAAGGTTTTAGCCACTACCCATGTCTATTATTCATCTTGCTGGGTTCCATCCAAATCTTGTTATAAAATTTGGATAAGTTTATGAGAGGTTTCTTGTGGACCAAATACTGTCAAACAAGGTTTTCATCGGGTAGCCTGGGAAATTTTTTGTTTGCCCAAGGACTGTGGAGGCATGGGTTTGTTTGATTTTCACCGACAAGGTTTTGCCCTTTGTGCTAAATGGATCACCCGATCTTTAATTGAGGATGAATCTTGGAAAGTGTTGGTCAGGCATTGCATTTCTTCTAGTTTGCTTCAAGGAAATAAAGTTTGGAAGGGGGTGGGATTGCAATCCATTCTCACTACCCCTATACCTATTAAAGTTAAAGGTTATTTTGTCATTCAGAGTATTTGGAAAGCTTGGGAGGCCTTCAAACCTTGGCTCAGTTGGAAAGGGAGTTTTTGCAAAGCAAGTGCCTCTTTGCCTTCCATGAATATTTGGTGGTCTCCTATTATCACTTGGCAAGGCTCTCCCCTAGATTTGGTGCAGTGGGTTAGAGTGCAAAGGTTCTATAAGCATGGTATTGCTTCCATTTTTTATTTCTTCTCCCGACATACTAGGAGTTGGATACCCTAGGAAATTTTTCATCAAATTCACAATTTAAATCCTGGTGATAGAGATACTTATGAGGTGGTTATTGATAGTATTCCATTTTCTATTTGGTGCAAACTACATAAGCATTTTTAAAAACTCTAGGGTCAGATTGGTGTTGGCCTGGGGATCTTCCTTTTTTGCAATATAAAGCTCATCTAGGTTACAAATGGCTCACCCCACAAATTCCAATGGTTGATAAGCTCACTATGAGATGAGACTTAGTCTCTCTTTTCTCTCGATGGAATAAGAGGTTTTAGATTGCTTGGGCTATTTATATTGAACCTAAATAGAGTTTTTTTTCTTGGAACCTCTTGCACCAAGGGTTTCTTGTTGGCAATACGCTCTAGCATCTGCGTGTTGATAATCCCATTTGCTCGGTTGGCAGACAAGAGGAAAATTTACTGCATGTTTTTTGGTTTTGTGATCGGACTCAGTCGACCTGGGAGTGACTTAAAAATTTTAGACCTTTTATGCAAGAGGATTTTACCTGGATGCATGCTATTTTGGGTGACCCTATTGCTTTTTCCTTCAACTTGGGTTTTGTTTAGAATATTTTTAGAATTGGTACCCTATTTTATCTTTGGAAGTCCTAGAATAGAGTCATTTTTTCTCAGTAAGATGTCGAGCATGTCTTCTCTATTACTGATAAATATACTATATTCTTTGATTGTTGGTTATAGATTCAAGTACAGGTTGAACAAGTACATGTGGAGATGCAGTACTTACGTACTCTCATAGATCATTGGGAGAATGCACCCTGCGCTATGAGTCATGTGCCTCTTACTTCCCCTTCTAGGTCTCGGTTGTCGACTCACCGAGGGACCCTTCATCGACCACAACCATCTACTACCAGACACTGGTCCTAGCCCCCCCGTAACCCAAATGTAGAGAATATAGAGTTGGAGGTTCATCTCGCCCGACCTCTGGTTGGGATGTTTGGCCTCCTAAGCAAGATGATGCCCCTGGTTGGGGTGAAATTGTACCAAATGCACAAACTTGTATTGTTAGTGGTACTATTGTTGATGGCTAGGGGGCTTCGGCTTCTTCAACCATTGGATGGACTTATGACCTTATGGAGGAAAACTTCAGGCCTTCCACCTAATAGTGATTTCTTGGCTCATCTCTTCCTGAATGCATATTTAACACTGTTTTGACTGTTGTTATCTAGCTTTTTGTGGACTGTTTCTGACACTCTTGTGTACTCCTAACCACGGTGGTTAGTGTGTTGGTTTACGGGGTGTGCTAATCCCACCCGCCCTTTTTTGTATGATTAAACATTATTTTATTAATATAATAACTTTTTTCATAAAAAAAAAATCATTTAATCTTAAATCATTTAATTAACATGTAATGTAATTAAAGGTCTTTTAAGCTCTTTGTGAATTATATTACCTAGTTGTTGTCTTTAATGTGGTTATAGCTTTCTATAATATACAATGTCTCATAAAAAAATAGAGCATAGAGAACATATGTAACATTTTTATAATATATAATATTATTTATTTATTTTTAATTTTAAATTAATAAAAAATAAATAAGTTATATTTTTTGATTGAAGAGTGCGAGAAACCTTTACAACAGATTTTGATGATTGGGCATCTCATCCCAACCATGAACTATGACAAGGGTGAGAGTTGAACTTATCAATAAAGACCAAACATGCAACCATACACACTCACTCCATGACGGTTTGAACCTTAGACCTCTTAAAGAATAATCAAAGCTTGTGATGTCCCCACTAAAATTTAATTTAATTGTTTAATTTATAAAATATGAAATTAACAAATCCACTTTTTTAAGATTCATATAAACAATAAAATAATGATTGTTATGAAATTTTTTGATATTATTCTTCTTAATAGCATGAGATCTTATACAAGACATGTATGTTGAACAATATTGAATATGAATTTATCATATTTTTTTAAAAATAAATTCACTATAATATAGTAATTATACACATTAAGTTTTTTTTATGATTAAAAATATTATTCACCTTTTAAATGAAAGGTTGTACTACTACCCGCACAATGGTAGATAGGTATTAACGTGGAAAAAAATTCTAATCATGGAATATGTCACTAGAATTGCATAAACAATGAAAAACAAAAGTTAAATTTTTTATAAAAAATATTTTTTAAATAGTAAAATGACTTTGGGACTATAAGGTTGCAACTTTAAATCCTATTGAAAAACAAAAGTTAAATTTTTTATAAAAAATATTTTTTAAATAGTAAAATGACTTTGGGACTATAAGGTTGCAACTTTAAATATTTTTTTATTTTGTGTTCAAAGTTTTTAATCACTTTTTCATTTTAATTGTTAATTTTTTAATCTTATCATTCAAACCACAAGGTTAAATCTTATTTATCATCCACAAAATAGGGTGCTTAGTTTTCAATTTTTTTTATTGAATAAGTGGTCAAAAATTTACTATGAACTTATTTAAAAAATTAAAACTTCCCATAGCATATGGCAACATGTGATATATACCCATTCAATGATTAGTATGCGTATTTTCCTTGTTTACTATATAGATTTATTGAAGTTATAACATTGCTTAAATATATTAAAATTGGATTGAATTAATGAATGTAAGGATATGCTATGCTTTTTAATGTTTATAAAGTAGTATGTTAGATTATCAAAAGTCAATAATATTTATGGTGATGACTTGTAAGGATTGAACGATTGAAGGATTGAACAATACGAGAGAGGATGGCAACCGAGGTGGAGATGGGGGAAGAGGGGAGACCGCCAGAGGAGTGTGTGCAGAACGGAGCTGTCACGGGGTCCGTTGAAGGTGATAGGTTTTTGGCAGTCAAAAATTTGAAAGTAGATGTTTTCACGGGTGTTGTGGATGGTCGAACGCAATCATACCGTGATGCTGTGAATGGCGGTCAAAACCCAATGACGAATGAAGGTGGAAGGACTAAAAGTTTCAAGGATGTTGTGGAGTGCGGGGTCCAACGGAATATCCCCATTGATGTCGTGTTCACCGTGAGTGGTAAGGATACTTTGGCCTATTCTGGAAAGGTTAAGTTGGTTCCTAGTGCTGCCATGATTAATGTCTTGTGTTCTGAACAATTGAGGTTGAAATCTGTCTCTGTCTTCTTTGTGGCTTTGAATAATGAAATATTGCCATCACGTCGTTACTTTGATGACTGGGTTAACAACGTGTGGGGTAAACGGTTAGGTGTTTCTGTCTCCATGTGTCGTATGGTGCAAAAAGGGCTTTATCTGGTCATGTTTAAATCCGTCGACATGCAAAGGCGAGTGGTTGCAAAACAGTTCTGGAATGTTGGGAAGACGGTGTTTCGGGTTGTTGCTTGGTCACCAAAAATTTTAACTGAGGAAGTTTTTTCTGTTTCATACCCGAGATGGGTTGTCGTGAGGGATGTCCCTCCGGTCTTATGGTCTTTTCTGCCTCAGGTATTGAATTCGTTTGGCCATGTCTTGCGGGTGGAAGAGACTAGCAGTGTCCTGTCTCACATGCATGCTAGGGTTTTGATTTCCCTGTACCCTGGTGTGGATTTTCCCGAAGAGATTGAGATAGACTATGGGGAGTTTTCATTATCCTGTAAATTGGAACTGTTGGGTGGGGTAAATGCATGTTTTATATGCAGAAAAGAGGGACATGTGAGGAGGAATTGTCTTATTTTAGCTAACAAAAAGAAGGTTTTTTCTGGGGTTTCTGTCCCCCTGAGTAATAATATTAATTTTGGATCTAATACAGGGCATAATAAAAATTTTGATGGCTCTGGGAGCAAAGTTTCGATGGTTCCTGAGCAAACTAATAACTTTGTGGTTAATGCTAACAAGGTAAATGAGCAAATAGCTCCGGGTGAAAGTATGGTTATTGAAGTGGGTGTGGGTAGCAGTGGCCACCTAACATGCTTGGCTGAACCAAATGGGTTGCAGCCCTCTCCTGCCCCTGTGGCTGGGGAAAATGGAAGCATTCAGTCTAGTATTAATATGATCAATAATGACATTATAAGTATCCCCACTGATGCCTGCACTAAACATAATGCCCAACAATTGGCGTTGGCTTCTATTCGTAGTAGAGCTTTGGAAAGGCAGAAAAATAATCAGGGTAGTGGTAACTGTGAAGAAGGTTCTAATGCTGAGGTTTCGGACTCCGAAACAATTCCTAGTAGTGAATATTCTGATTCATTAGATGAGAATTTGTCTAATGGCAGATTAGAATTGGATGATAAGGTCTGGTCTAAAGTTACCAAAAAAAAGAGGAAAAGAGTTAATGTCAAGGATAGTAAAGGTAAATCTTTAAAAAGTGCTAAAGAACTAGCCAGGGCTGGTTCTTCTCACCCTAATTTTGGACATGGTATTTAAATGCATGAGCTGGAATGTCAAGGGTCTTGAGTCCCCGGACAAAAAATATTTTGTCAAGAATCACATCAAAAATTTGGGTTATTTTGATTGTATTTTGTTGCAAGAGGTTAAGGCAGCTGGTTTTCAGTTACAGTCTGCTCTGAATGTTATTTGGCGTAATGCTAAGTGTTTTTATACCAATCATGTTGAAGGGAGGGGAGGAACTATTATTTTGCTTTCTCCCTTATGGGTTGCTCATGTTATTGAGTCTGGTCACTCTCCATGTAATACTGCGGTCTGGGTTGTTTTAGAGCACAATGGTGTGCAATTTGGTGTCTGCTCAATATATGCTGCAAATGATTACAGAGATAGGTGTTTTCTATGGAACTGGTTATTACATTTACCCAATATCCCTTGGTTGTTCGGAGGGGATTTTAATATGATTGAAAACCAGCATGATAAAGCAGGTGGTAACAAATTTGATTGGAAGGGTGATGAGAAAATATGGTGGAATAGTTTTAAAACTCACTTTAATATTTTTGACCCTTTGCAAGATCATAGTAGCAACCAAAATGAATTGTGGTTTACTTGGTGTAATATGCAACAGGGTGATAACAGGATTTATAGTAGGCTTGATAGATTTTATGGTTCTCATCCTTTCTTTAATTTTGATCATGTAAATAATGGCAGTAAGATTTCAGTGCATCCCTCTGTCTGCTCTGATCACTGTTCTATTGTGGCACATTTGAGATTTCATGAAGATAGGCATGAGAACAAGAACTCTCAATGGAAATTTAACTTGAATGTCTCTCTTCTGGATCTTCCAGATTGCTTGGAGGTTGTTTTCACTCTTAAGGAAATTAATAGATTTAAACTCAGTAAGGAAAGTGCTATAGTTAGATGGCAGTATAATGTTAAGGGATGGAAAACTCTTTTCCAGTCCATTGGTAAAAAGAGAGCTTATGAGCTCCGATGTTATGAGAAATATTTGAGACAACGAATGTGGTTACTTGAACATAGTATCCAGGGGCAGCCTAATAACATGGAAATATTGACAGAACTTGTAGAGGTTAAAAATGAGCTCAGTCAATTAGAAAATAAGAAGATTCAGGGACAGAGGGTACGTGCTAGGCTACATTGGCTTAATTATGGTGACAAAGGCTCCAAGTTTTTCTTTAATATCCTTAGAGAGAAAGTTGTTAAGGAAAATATTGTTAGTATATCAGATGGGCAGAATTTGGTTTTTGATGATGATAAAATTATGGATCTGTTCTATCAATTTTATAAAAACTTATTCACTTCTGAAGATAATAATGACAAAATGAAAGAAAGAGAATTCTGTTGTAAGCTAATACCTAAAAATATTTCTCAGTCTGAAGCTGACATGTTGAGTCAACCAATTTCTAAGGAGGAGATTGCTAAGGCTATTATGGCCATTAACAGTGATAGGGCTCCTGGTCCAGATGGTATACCCATTGAATTTTACAAAAAGAATCTGGAATGGATTTGTGAGGACCTCCGACAAGTCTATGCTGAGGCTATTGGTAGAGGCTCCTTGGGTTGTGAAATTAATTCTGGAGTTATTAGACTCCTTCCCAAAAGGGGTGATAAAACTCTAATTAAGAACTGGAGGCCTATAACTTTATTGAATGTCTCCTATAAAATTATGGCTAAGGTTTTGGCTTTAAGACTGGTTAATTTACTCCCTAAGTTCATCAATCCTACCCAAACTGGGTTTGTTAAAGGAAGATATATCTTAGAAAATCTTATCACAGGATGGGAATCTATGCATTGGGCCAAGGCTTCAGGTCAAAATATTGGTATGATCCTTCTTGATTTTGAAAAAGCTTATGACCGTGTGGAATGGAATTACATTATCAGTGCTTTGTTGGCCTTTGGCTTTCCTCCTGAATTTTGTAATATGGTTAACACTCTTCTGGCTGATGCTAATGCTTGTATAGAGATTAATGGAGCTGTTTTTGAACCTATTTTTTTACAAAGATCAATACGGCAGGGGTGTCCCTTGGCTCCTTCATTGTTTGTAATTGCTAATGACCTGTTATACTATCTGCTCAGGGATAATACTTTTAGTCCTAATATAAAGGGTATTATTCTACCCAATAATATGGAGCTTATAAATATGCACTTTGTTGATGATACTTCTTTATTTGTGAAATTAGATGAGGACAATTTTGTTTCTCTGTTCTCTAAGCTTAACCTGTTTTGTAATGCCTCGGGTGCTAAGGTTTCTGCTTCTAAATCTATGATTTTGGGATGGGATTATGATCCTCCGAGTTGGCTTAGCAGATTTGAAATGCAGTGGCATGGTCCTTCTTCCCAAGTCAGGTATCTTGGGATTCCTTTTGCTGTTGAGCCAGATCTTAAAAATATGTGGCTTTGGGTGAAGGAAAGAATTATTGCTAAACTTGATAAATGGAAGAAAAGGAACTTGTCCTTGGCTGGCAGATTACAGGTTTGTCAAAAAATTCTTTCTACATTCACTGTCTATTTTTCATCAGCTTGGCTTTTCAGCTTGTATCAAATTAATTTGATCCAGAAGTATATTAAGCAGTTCCTCTGGGCTGGTAACTTTGTTGGAAAAAAGATTCACTCAGTTAAGTGGAGTTGGTGTGTTGTTAATAAGGCTATGGGTGGGTTGGGTCTTACCAATCTAAGGCTGCAAGGTGTTGCCTTGGCTTCTAAATGGATTGCTAAATGCATTTCTGGCAATGAACCATGGAAGGTGCTTACTAGATATAACATATGCAATGTTGTCCCTAAAAGGGCCCAGTTCTGGAAAAATCTATCTTTTTTGGATATTTTGGTTGGCTCCTTTGATGCTAGACCTGCTGGTTCTGTTGTTTTCCAAAGCATTTGGAAGGCCTGGACTGCCGTTAGAAATAAGATCTGTATCAATTCTGGTAATAAAACTAATAATGATGTGCATCTGTTAAATCAGTCTTGCTGGTGGAATTTGTCTTTCAATAATACTAAGCTTGCCAGATTGAGGGGCTGCTCTGCTAAGGCTTGGTCTGTGAATGGTGTAAATACTTTTAATGATATTATGAATAATGGTGTGCTCAAATCTTGGGAACAACTTAGTGGGGAGTTTGGTCTGCCCAGCTCTCACAGGAGAACTTATACTATTTTGTCTGCCTCCTTCAATAATTTGAAGAATCCAAAATTTGTGGTTTCTGAACAATGTTATATGGATAAGTTGTATTGGTTTGATGGCTCCAAAATGTGTGATATTAAATCTAAATCCATCTACAGGCTTCTTACGGATACTAATGACATTTTTGATCATATTAATACTAAGTGGCCGCTTTCTCTTTCTCCAGCGCAGGGTCAGAAGAGGATGCAACATATCTGGTCCAGTTTTCTTGAACCAAAAAAAGCGTGTTTTAGGTGGCGTCTGCTGCTCCACAGGCTTCCTTTATCCTCTGATCCTAAGGCTGCTATATATTGCTCCATTTGCAGGACTCCTGAGACATTGAATCATATCTTTTTTGAGTGCCTTTATGCTAAGGAATTGTGGTTATCTTTCTTTCATAATCTGCAGGGGTGGAATGTTAATTTGGATCATATTAAGCAACAAATTCTTCTTGGTTACATTCCTCATATGAAACCATATTTCAATATGTTTTGGTTGTTACTTTCTTCTGAAATTTTATGGATAATATGGAAAGCTAGGAATGAAGATTGTTTTCAGAACAGGCCAAGGCACCTTATTGGGTCTCTTAGGAGACTCAATCAACTTTCTGTTTTGTTTCAGGTGGGGAGAAGTTTGCAGGTTTCCAAGGTCAAGCTAGCTCGCCTATTTAATGTCATTCAAAATTATGATCTTGTTGATAGTTGCACTGAGGAAAAGAACGCAGATATGTACAACTATTACTATTTGCTTGCTCAGAGATGTTATTGTATATTTGTACAGAAATATAATGAAACTGCAAATCTCATATGATGTACAATATGTTTCTCTCTTCGAGAGGAGTTAGTTGTTTTAGGTGTCTTCTCTGAATCTTGGACATATTATATATGATGTAATTTTCTTCTGCTGATCTTTAATATTCAGTTCTACTTTTCAATTAAAAAAAAAAGTCAATAATATTTGAATGCATGTTTAAGGTGATATATACCACTGCTGCAACATTGAATATTAATATTTTTACATCTAATATTATCTTAAACTTTATTTTAAATTAAGTATATATAAAATTTTAAATACATAAATATGTTCAATTACATTAAATTTCATAAACTTTAAAGCACAACAATATTTGTAATTATATAAACTTTTTACTACACATAATTTTTATTTTAATTTTGTATATAGTAATTTTTTATTCTTTTCTTTCTTTATGATTTACAAGTTAAACATTGCTTTTACTTAAAAATTGTAGGGTAATTAAATTATAATTGACTAATATTATTAGTATGAATGCTTTATAAATGCATATTAATAGTTTAGTTGAGCAATAAAAATATACAAATAATTAATTTAAGAGGCATTATTTGAGTAATTGTATATATAATGAAGATGTTTTTAAAAGCCTTTTGAGTTTCCAAGCTAAAACTGGTGTTGGTAATTTTTTATTTTGCATATTGCTTCTTAGTTATAAATAAATATAAATTCAAGGTTAAAATAATTAGCCTATGATCTAAATTTGATTTAAAATATTAATTTTTGTCATGAAGTTGGCAAGTGAAATAGAATATATTATACCATATTATTTTTATTCATATGGATATAAGTGATTTTTCATGAGTTTCATTAAAATTTTAATTTATTGCATGTAACCAATTTATATAGTTATTATATAATTTAATTAACACTTTACTAGAAGTGATTATTATATGGATATAAGTGAATTTTCATGAGTTTCATTAAAATTTTAATTTATTACATGTAACCAATTTATATAGTTATTATATAATTTAATTAACACTTTACTAGAAGTGATTATTATGTGATAGTGTGCAAATTAATAAATATATATCTAGTTAGAGTCTTGATTTATTAAAGGATTAGAAAATATTTTATGATTGATAAAAGAAATTGGAGTAGATCAGGATCATATTTATTTATTTTATCCTTGAACTACATTCATTAGATCTTTGTTTTGTTATCAAAATACATGTTCATTAAATAATGGAAAACTTTTCCTTTTTAGAAAATATAATAAAATTATTACTTTTTTGTTAAAACATGATTTATGTGAGGTTGTAAGGTCTAGGTTAAGTGGTGAAAGGGGATGCTCAATGTGAGATCTCTATGTCCATGAGTTTCAATAAAAGAAAAAAGTTATATTGCACAATAACATGTGATTAGACTATTTTGGACTCTTAGAAATCTAAAATTATATTTTCCAACTAGTGATCAAATGTTCCAAGATATATATTCCTTTTATAAAACCTGTTTGAGTTGAATTAATAAACTTAGGTAGACAATTTGCAACCCTCAAAGCCAAAATGTTTGCAAGGATTTTATATGAAACATTTAACAATGTTATTGGTCTCCAGTTTTTTACTAAAGTTTTATCACCACCCTTAGGCAAAAACCTTATGATACCAGTATTAATATTCCTATCCAAGGAACCATGAAGAATGGCCTTAGAGTAAACCTGATGCAAATCATCACTGATTCAATCAACATTTTTCTTATAAAATTCTATAAGAAGCCCATCAGGCCCAGGGGCCATGTATTGGGCTAAATGCTCTGGATAAAATCCAGGCATGCTTTTATTGGATTTTGAAAAGGCATACGATAGAATTTAATGGAACTATATTATCATAGTTCTTGAGGCCTTTGTCTTCCCTCCTTTGTTTTAAAAAATGGTTAAGGTGCTTCTTAGTCATGCAACTGCTTTTGTTGAGGTTAATGGGTCTCTTTATGATCCTATCTTGCTTCAGAGATCTATACATCAAGGTTGTCCCTTAGCTCCTATTTTGTTTGTTATTGCTACTGATGCCTTGTATTATCTATTAAGAGAGAGCTCAATTAGTCCAGCTATTCAAGGAACTACTCTCCCTAATGATCAAGAACTTATTAGTATTCATTTTGTTGATGATACCTCAATTTTTGTTAAGCTGGTTGAGGAAAATTTTGATTCCCTTTTTTCAAATCTTGCTTGCTTTTGCAATGCTTTAGGAGCTAAAATTGCTATGTTGAAATCTATATTACTTACTTGGGATTTTGTTGCTCCTCCTTGGTTATCCAAGTTTGATATTCAGTGGGGAGGTCCCTCCAAAAAGATCCGTTATCTTGGCATTCCTTTCTCCATTAACCCTTGCCTTAAGGATATGTGGTTATGGGTTAAAGAAAGGATTAATAATAAATTTAATAAATGGAATAATAAGCAGTTATATGTTGCTGGTAAATTTCAAGTCTGTCAAAAAATCTTTTTTGGTTACTCTATCTATTTTGCTTTAGCTTGGTCATTTTATTCATATCAAACTAATGATATTCATAAACAAATACAAATTTTTTTATGGGCCGGTGGTAATACAAAGATAAAAAAGCATAAGGTAAGGTGGAATTGGTGCACTGTTAATAAATATATTTGCGGCCTTGGGTTGAAAAATCTGGCTGTTCAAGGTATGTCCTTAGCCATCAAGTGGATAGTGAATTGTATTAACGACAATGAGACATGGAAAGTTATTCTCAGGCATAATATTACTAAGGCTGTTCCTAAAAAATCTCATGCTTGGAAATATTTTCATATGATTGATATCCTTTTTGGTAATTTTTTGGTTGTTCCAGATGGGTCAGCAGTTTTCAAGAGCCTTTGGAAGGCTTGGAAGAATGTTAGAAGTTTACTATATATTGCTGATTCTAAAAATACTTTCTTCTTGCACAGTTATATCTGGTGGAATGTTTCTCATAATAATAAGTTGCTTGCTATTACTCAAGGTTATGCAAAAAATGGGCGCATAAAGACATTGTATCATTTGCTGATATTTTTGAAAATGGATGTCTTAAATCTTGGGAGTCTCTTAGTATTTAGTATGATATTCCTCGCTCTCAATGGAGGACATACTCTTTACTTCGAGCCTCATTTTTGCAATTAAGCAGTCCTATATTTATTGATGATGATCATAATTTTTATGGCAAGATTCAGTGGCATGATAGCACACAATTGTTTAAAATCAAGCCAAAAATTCTTTATAATTTGCTCACTGATACTAATGATATTTTACTCCATATTGATAATAGTTGGTCTATGGAAGTCTTCACTAATCATGGGCATATCATTTTGTAGCATATCTGGTCCAAATTTCTTGAGCCTAAAAAGACATGTTTTCGTTGGTTATTACTTCTTTAGAGGCTTCTTGTATGTAAAGATCCTCAATCACCAAGAAGTTGCACTTTATGCAGAGTTCCTGATATTGTCAAACATATATTTTTGATTGTTTTTTTTTCTAAATAAATTTGGTCATTGTTTTGCTCTAATATTTTAGGCTGGAATATTAATGATAATGTTTTCAGGCAACATATATTGTTTGGCTATATTCCTACTATGTAAAGGTGTTATAATAATTTTTGGTTGTTGCTTTCGACTGAAGTTTTATGGTATATATGGGTGGCTAGAAATCTGGACATTTTTTAGGATAATCAAAGGATTCTTACTAGGTCTCTTAGGAGACTCACAATTTTTAAAATCTCTTTACAAGTTGCTAGGTCCGTGCTTTACTTTAAGGATATTTTTAAACACTTTCTTCAGACTTTTTAGGAGCATAATCATAGTGTGAACAACAATGCTGTGGATGAATACAGACACTTTGGTGATTTTTATTTTAACTTATTCCAGTATTGTATAAATATGTTTCAAAAGAAATATGATACTTTGTATAATACTAGTGATATATGTACTTAGCGTCCTTTTAAGGACTTTTGTGTAGTTTGGTAGGCTCTTAGTATTGATTTTATTTCAAGTGCTCTGCCTTCGGGCTATTTTGTATTACTCTTTTATTTTTATATTGTAGTTGCTGATTTTCAATTCAAAAAATTATATTTTCATCTTTTCATTAACAATAATAGAATTTCACTTTTAGTCATTTAATGATTTGATTTTTAGGAAGTATCATTTTATTTTTAATTTATAATAACATTTAATTGTCAATTAATTTTGACATAAGCACTCATGTTATAATTTTTTTTAAGTCTTTATGCTTATCTCTATTACATACTTTTATGATATTTAAGTGAATAGCTATTCTTGTTAATATTACATCTAGCACCATCTAAGTATCTTATTTAGATGGTGTAATCATGCTATGCTTATAAGATATTTTCTTTTTCCTTGGAAAAATATTTAATTTTCATTTGAGTTTGAAAAAATTATAATGCTATGGGTATGAAGTACCCTCAATAATTATAATACTATGGGTATAAATTGAACTAATAGGAGTATTGACCTCCTTGTTGTAATATGTTATAGTCAACTAACAATCTAGAAACAAAATCCGAATATCAGGACTATGTTACAGTCAACTAGCAATCTAAAAATAGAATCTGAATAACAAAATTGACATGTGAAAATTAGAAATAACTTTCTAATCAATCACAATTATTGAATGACTCTTACCTAAATACTAAACCGAGGAGGACTCAAGTTTCAATTTTGAAGTCTATATTTCTAAAAAATAAAGGCAAGGATCCTTTTCAAAACCCTTTATTTTTGTCTTTCTTTTTTTCTTGTTGCTAATAATAGATCTTTGATATGATCCTTGATAAGAGGAGGACTGTGAGGAAACCCTGTCCTCTAACCACTTCTTACCTCTATCAAGTTCCTGCTAGAAGGTTCAAACCATCTTTTGAAAGACCGTCTGCTTCTACATTTAGTTCCCTATAGATGTGCTTGTATGAAATGTTTGTTATACAAGGTTTTATTAATTTCACTTGCTCATAGAAAATACTAAGGAATTTTTTTTCATCTCAACCTAATCTACAACCCAACTTATCCGTAATTTTGAATCCCCATAAATATGTAAAGTTGTAATTCTTTTCTCCACTGCTATTCTCATCAAGAGGGTCACTACTTTCCATTCTACCATAATATTTGTTCCTTCACCTAAACCTACCTTGAAAGTGATCTTATGATTTTTATTTAAATAAAATGCTCCCCCTACCCCAAACCTACTTGGGGTGCCTTGAAAATCTCCATTAAAAAATCCCATAGCTTCATAGGACCCACTACTAGTGTTCATATATGCTTGCTCAATTTTAGTTTTGGGAAATTTTTTAGACTTTTAAAAATAGATTTAATCTACATTTGTACCTAAATCACTAGAATTTCCTTACCTTCAAATAGCCTAGCATTTCTAACCAGCCATAAGCCCTATCCCACTATCAAAGGAATACATCTATACTCCTTTTATCCTTTTTATTTGAACCACTATTGCAAGTTATCTAAAATATTCCTAGCAAGCCACTGTCCTTTTGCTTGAATCAGAGGTAAAATTGAATTCTACACTTCTCTTGTGAAAGGACAATGAACCAGAATATGGTATATTTTTTCTTATTCCTTTATACACATGACATACTAACTTGGTCCTTGCCAAGACCTTCTTTGAAGAACATCCTATATTAGTGCTTTTTTGGATAGAGCTAACCATGCAAAAGGTTCTATATTTTAGTGGAACTTTTACTTTCCATATTCTACTCCACCACCAAAGTTTTTCCCCATTGTCATTTTTAAACTTACCTTATACCCTTCTCTAATTGTGCATTGTCAACTTGCTATATTCTTGGACCATATTAGACAATCTATTTATTGATTTAGTCTTTATATTTCATCTTTCCAGTTTCTTTGTATAGTCATGCCAAATATGTGTATCATTTCCTCCTAATGTTAGTTCTTATGCTGTGAGTCATCATTGTTTTTATAAATTAGTATTCTTTGTTGATACCACCTATACCAATACCATATTTCCTTATCTACGAAGATGATCTATTATGTTTTTTGGAAGTTGGTAGTCTCATTTGCTTCCTAGCCAAGGATATTTTCCTATCTTTACTTCCTTTCCAATCCCTATTTTCCTAAACAAGAAATTCCCAATTAATAGAAAAGCTCTCACTAGTGCTTTCCAAATAATTATAGAATTTGAAACTAATTTATTTTGTAGTCTAATCCAATCTACAAAGGACAAGGTTCCTAAATATTTCTCTTGAATTACTGCTTAACATAATCCTTTGTCAATTATCAATCTCCATAAACTTTTTGTTGCTAAATATTTTTCAAAATTATGTATATTCTCGAGGATCCATCCTTTAGTATGATTTTGGTTTACCTATCTTGTTCTATTTAACTAGTGTCATTACATATTTTTTTTGTTCCTTGACCAAATATATTAGAAATACTTCTTCCTTATTTTCTCTTCTATTGTGATGGAAATGTAAGTTAAGGAGTGCTAGTGGACTGGGGTGGCTTCCAAAACTGATTTCACCAACATAAGGCAACCCCCCAATGATAACAACGTAGTGCACCAAGCGTTGATCCGCTTCTCTATTTTTGTGTATAACCAAATCCATTATTGGTACCCATAGTCATTAGGTTTCATATGGAAGCCTAAATATTTTATCCCTTTATCAAAGTCTACTTTCTTAAAATAAAAAATTCCCATTACTACTTCTATTTAACCTAGTTGAAACATATTGAAGGATATTTCTATTTTTTGTAGATTTATTTCCATTCCTATAGCCATAAAATTTAGGTCCAACACTTGTTTATACTTTAAGGCTTGCTTCAATGTCCAGTTTTCAAAAAGTAAAACATCATCTACAAAGAGCAAATGGGTTAACTTTAAAGAGTTACCAATTCTGGCATCCTTGATCATTTTTTGTCTTTTATGTTCCCTAATTAGTCTACTCAAACCTTCTACTACCAAAATAAAAAGGAGAGGAGAAATATGACACCCTTGTTGTAGACCTCTAGAAGCCTTGAAAAAATTGGAAGTTGAACCATTGATAAACACAACTAAATAGGCTAAATCGATACATACCATCACCCAATTCACAAAGGGAATGCTACATCTCATTCAACTTAGGATCAACCTAATATAAAACCAATTTGATTTATCAAAAGCTTTGGCTAGATCCAATTCTATTACCATTGATTCTTATTTTCTTGTCTTTATTGAATGTAGTCCTTTTTGGGCTACCTCTATTGCTTCATGAATTTGCTTATAACATCTTCTACCTAACACTAGAAAGGGATAGGCTAGTTGGTAGCAACCAAGTACTTGCTAGTGGGTTGGCTAAGTTTTATTCCTTAGATGCTTGAGCCCTATTGACTTGGTCTTTATCTAATGAGATAGGGTTTATAAAGGTTTTCCTATGCAAAAAAATATATTTTACCTAACAATTATAACATTATTCATACTCACAAAAATATTATATATATGTGCAATAACTAATATTTAATTAATATTAATATGAAGAATGTATGATTATAACTCTACTTATCAATTATGCATGCTTTTATGAATATATATACGTAAGTAAAAGATTGCATAGTAAATAATTTCCTCCATATACATTATATAATAGTATAGCTAGATCCATATTTCTTATACATAGAACCATGTAAATATATAACTAAATAATAACACTACAAAAATGATAATGAAAATAAATAAACATAATAATAATGACCAACCAACTTCTTTCAATGTTTTCTTAACATATGTTTTTTTATTTATTATTATTTATAGGAGATTTGGTTACAACCACACTATTTTTAGTAACTATCAAGTGCATGGTTCAAACCACAAGGGTTACTCCCACCAAACCTATTCCACCTCATATTTATTGACCCGATGTGAGGGGGACCACCGATCGCTTGGGATTCATACCATAATCATCGATCTGGTACACACTTAGAGGATTCAAATCATACTACTACCTTTGCAAATAGGCCACCCCAAGGTTTGAACCTAGGTGTCTTCTTGGTAAGTGCTTGGTCATACAAGCAACTACCAATCCACCTAGCCCTTGGGGGCTTAAAATTAATTTTACACAGGTTTTTATAAGGGGTCCTGGTCTGTTTTCTTAACATATGTTCTTTTAAACAATTGTGTATCTCCATAATACAAAGGATGGTGTAAAATAATAGTGATCAAAAGAAACCCTTAAGTGGATTTTCAAACCTCAAAAGTCAAGGTTATTTGAACTTGAAAATATGATTCTAATGATTTGGGATTCAAATTTAAAGATAATTTGAAAAAATATAATATTTTATATTTAATTTATAAATATATATCCCTTCTTTATAATTTTGTGCATAAATAAATGGTTTTAATAAATTATAAATAGTGAACAAATATTAATAATATATATATACACACTCAATAAAAATAAAATATTTTAATAATATGGAGAAAGCATCTCATTTTATGTATATTTTTATAGTTATATTTTATTGTATTTATTATATATAGGGATATTACATAGAGGTTGATGTAGATGATACAAACTATAAATTTTGTGTATGATGCTTGCCTTGCCTTATTGTATAGCCACAATCATTTGTATAGACACATTTGTTATACAATAGTCTAATTGTATGGAAATGCTTGATTATACAATAATTTAGTTATATGACAATCTATTTGTATGGTAGATTTAATGTATGATAATTTAACTATACAACACAATCTAAATGACAATTATCCCTTCTACCAATTTTTTTTTGAGATAAAAGTCCATGCCAAATCCATACGAATTGCATGGAAAAATGCTCTAGAGGATATAGAAATACTAAAATTAGTAATTTTCCATTATTACATATTCATATCCATAACACATCTATAACCATGTTGACACATCGATAGAAGAAAAAATACAAAAGGATGAGTCATATGTATGTAAATTTCACTTAAATACACATTTTAAGTCACGGAGGATGAACCACCATATTTCCATATTGGTGACCCTCCAACTCATGGAAGGTGAACCACCACATTTCTATATGGGTGACCTTCCATATTCAATATGGTGGATTTCTAATATACCAAATATTATCCTGTGATGTGGGGGAGTTGGAGGAAGTGGTTTGTGTAAAACTCCTAGGAAAAGGAGGTCCCAGGTTCAAATCCCTCCCCCTCACATGCATGCAGATATGTAACTCTGGGGTGTGTTAATACCACCCACGTAGTCATCAATATATATATATATATACCAAATATTGTATCAATAAATATGCACCCCTAATAGTAAAAAATATGAGTAGGATGAAATATTATAAACCAATATCTCTTCTTAAATATTGCTTACATTGTAATCTATATTTTGAGCAATAAGACCATTTTGTTATTTTGGTTTATATTTTTGTGTTTTGATATGCTATACTTTGTTATTAATTGATTGCACTCTTTCTTGGTATCCCTTAACTCAAAACCCTAGGCTTTGGATCAAAGGTATCATATTGGTCTATATTTTGAGTGCATGTCCATAAACATGAGAGCAATGTATTGAAAGTTTGGGTATTTAACATAAGATACCTCTAATTAAATTCCTTTTCATTTGAAATGATATCAGTGGTAACTAAAATGGATGACACTTAGACGATTGATATGTTCAAGGAGATGTTGACCTCGTAAATCAAAGGAATGAGATGATGGATTAATATTCAAGTTCTTCAATAACTAGTTGTTGTAAACTTTGCAACCTCCTCTGCATGACTACTCACTATCCTGACACCATTTAGTGCTCCCACATATTTTAAGATAAGGCAAATTTTAATATTACTACGTTTTAAGGAAAAATTAATGTTGATACTCTAGAAAATTGGTTGGATTGGTTATCTTCATACTTCTTTGTAAATAAATTCATAGATAATTAGAAAATCACTTTTGCACTCTTGAAATATTCGTTATCTATTCAATATTGGTGGAAAGCATATTTTAATTAGGTCAGGGAAGCAAATAAATATAAAGAAGTACTTTCTTATCCTGTGGAAGCTTATGAAGACAAATATATATAATGAAAATAATTGCATCAAGGTAAATACCATTTTCTTCAAAATTATATTTATGCTTTCCATTCCAAGGTATAAAAACTAGGTATTCAAGATAATAAAAGTATCAAAACTAGGTATTCAAGATACTAAAAGTATCAAATTCTCAAGTACCATAGTGGGATGTGATGGTGCATTCAATAGGATATTGACATCTTTCAATTTGAGATATTGAGAGAGGCATACAAAATTTTCAAAATGGAGTAAAAGCACAAAAACAAATATCGCAAAGGAGAAGGAACAAGTAATAAAACTAGAACACTTAGTACTAGCTAAAGAAAGTCAAGAATAACACTCTAAAGAATCAAGACAAAGGAGGTCAACCCCAAAATTAAAATTGGAAGTAGAAGAAATACTTCTAAGAAAAAGAATCACCCAAAGACCAAGAATTTGTAAATGGTATGATTATTACAAGTGTAACCAATATTCAAGGGAGGAGTGTCAGGTAATCGATCATTGTTTGTTGAGTTGTAATCATCTACATCCATTGGACCATAGCCTCACATCCATAGGATAAGGATAGAGGGAATTAGATCATAGAATTTGAATCAAATATGAGCTTTGCCACCATATATACTATAGACACCTAAAACATGTCATGTTGAGGAGGCTACTCATGTGGACACATTTTCAGGCCATATGACTCATCTTCGACCTTTCCAAGAACCAATAGTGGTTCTAACCACTCAAATAGGGTAAATCAGTCCTATTCAGCCTAGGCCATTATTTTCCCTAGCGGTTGCCTCATGGTCATTGGAGCTGATGATGATCACCTATTGAGGATGACCATAGAGCACACCATACCTGTCGAAGATGATCGCATTTGTAACAAACTCAGGCTACTCAAGCTGAGTAAAATTTGTTACAAGGCAATGTTTCTTGAGTGGTTACTCACCAGACCTCACCTACCTCAACCCAATCGAATCTTGGTATTGGCTTCTTGAGCAAGCTAGGATGCCAATTTGGGAGGTATATAAATGACATGCATTTCCTTGATCCAAACCATGTTCAATTTCCATAACGAAGTGCTATCAAATTGAGGAGAGAATTGATATCTTTTGAGGTGCAACAAAGTGCTGTGCAAATCACATCATGATGTTTATACATTCACCAATGGAGTTTTGTAGGACCAATTACATCGCTATTCATCATCAGTTCATTATCAAACTTAGCTAATTTTGTAATCAAACTATGTTTCTAAACACAACAATCCTTAAACATAAATTTTGAATTCAAATTAATTATCACAATTCATTGAGCTCAGAGAATAGTATTTTTTTTGCGCTCACTATTTTTGACAGCGACCTGCAGGCACCACTGTCGACACCGAAGATGGCCGGTAGAGCCAACTATTCTGATTGAGGACGGTCTTATGGTGACATTAATTTACCTATATTTTTTAATTTTATTAGTCTTAGATGATTTTCATTTGATTTTTGACATAGATTAGCAGTACTTTCATTCAAGCTTTCATGCATTTGTTCCCTATTTTCAACAATTTACATTCATTTGCTTTCCATTTTGCACTTATCAAGAAACGAGCCTCATCTTGAGAGGCTTTCATTGCTATTGATCCTTTTGTAGTTTCTTTATGTGTAGGTTATAGGCCTAATCAAAAGCTATACATCACCAAGATCCTTTTATTGGTATCATAAAGCAGAGGTTGCTAAAGAAACCCTCTATAATTAGTATTGAAAGAGCAAGAACCCTACAAATTACATCTTTTCCCCTTGTGGGGTTACATATTGTAATTGTGTATCAAATTGGTGAATCCCTAAGAGGGATCTATTGTAATTGTGTTCCATATTATTAATAAGAAGAGCATCCCATTTTCTTTATCTTGTTATCTTGATGGTTACTTAATTTTATTTGTCAATTTGTTTACATTGTTACATAGTTAGATGCATGGTTTTTGCTACTTTATAGTGGTGATCACATGCGGGACCATTCCTAAATTATTGCTAACTTGAGTTTTCTTGTTGTTTTTCTTTTTTAGGTACCATCATTCTGAGTTGGCATGACTAATAGTGATCGCCACCATCAGCTCTGATGGTCAGAACTACCGTCATTTTGACATTAACGACCTCAGAATAAAATACAAAAAACCTGAATCATGACATCTTCTTCGAATGATGGCTACATTTGTAAGTGACCCTGAACTTGTTTCTATCGTGTTTTTTTTTTAAATGACAGAGTAGCAATTTAATTAGATAACATAGAGAAATTTAAAGGTAAATGTTTATGTCTCTATTTGTTTTTTGGCCATCGCTGCTGGGAACAACATCGTTTGCTGCTCATCGCCCTAGAATCCAACGACCAGATCTTTGATCGACTTTGTATATGACGACCACCGTTGTTGATCATTTTTCATAGAGCTAGTCCCTGATAGATGGTGTGTTAGGGTTTGCCTAATTATAGCCTACTTAAATATTGTTCTCTTTTATATTTGCATTGCAAGTTTTCGAAAGAAAAAATGTTTTTACTTGCATATTTCTAAATTTGAAACATTTTTTTTCATGCACTTAGTGAATATCATGGAGTGTTGTATCTTGCATTTTACTTCAACATGAATTAAAATGAACGACACACACTTCACATTATAAATTTGACATCAGTTGAGTTGGAAGTGACATCCAACCACTGATCAAGACCAACGGTGGCCTTCATCACATGTTTGGCTTGCATTGAGAGTTTTTCAAACCCAAACATGGCCAAGGCCAGCTCCAAGAACCTTCGTAGTCAAAAAATTGCACGCACTCTTCTTCAAAAGGTGTAATGCTGATTATGGTGAACTGGGTGAGGACTGGTAGGACCTATGCTCCCTCATTGGATATGGGTTTCATCTCCATATCCTGGTGGGTTTCACAATCTAGACTTCATCACCGGATTAGTGTGTGAGAGCATACAGGTGAAATCCCTTAAATATTTGAGAATTACATCAATATTTTTTAAACTCGTACAAGAAAGTAACAAGATATTCAATGCATTATAACACACAAGACAATTTCTAGGAAACACAAACAATTCTTAAAAGAGATAATCATTTTGTCTGCTTTGCATGTTTCTTTACTGTTCGCATAATCAACATAAGATCCTACCATCCAATATGGGATAAAACCTTAAAAAAAACCCAAATTAAATAACTAATTTTTGATTTTGCATCCAACAATTTAAAAATCATTCAAATCAGAGCTATAACAAAGAAGTTATGTTGGTTTTATCATTACTCTATTTTTGAGTAATTTTTAAGCCAAAAATAGGAAAAAAACAACACTAAATTTATCATAAAAAGCCCTAGACAACCCCAAAAATTGTCAAATTTATTTTATCATCTTAGTTAGCTCCTTGTGCACCCCTCACAGTATTTTTGAGACCTAACTTCACATTTTTACAAAATTATGCACATTTTTCATTTTGCCACTAGCCATGGTTAGCCAAATATTCCGCAAATACAATTTTTGACCCGAAAAACATTTTTTGGAGTCCTAGCCCATTGTGATCATCTTTTTGCATTGATAATTTTAATATATAACACCCACAAATTTTTTTGAAAGTCAAAATTTTCTAAAAGCAAAAAAAAACGGTCGAGGGACCCCCCCTTTCATGGAGTTAGTCTAAATGTGGTTGAAAACAAGACCTTCAAATCAGAGAGAGAATCAGGCTCCATAACCAATGAACATCTCCAAATTAGTCTAGAGGACATGCCCATCCTTGAATGGTATCCCGGGTTTTATCATAACACCAATACCATCCATAGGGGGTCAAACCTTCAAGATATACCTATTAAGGAAGCACCCATAAGTCCTTTAGAAAACTTGCCTGACTTGGATACCTTGATTGAATTTTATAAAAATAACAATCTATCCACTAAGGGGCCTAGTAGGTCAATGTCGTAGGTTCACACCCCAACTTGCTCTATACATTAATCAGAACATGAACTTGAGCATACATCATGGCATAGCCTGGATGAGCAAACCACCCTGTTTAATCAAGCAAGTTAGTCCCCTAACCCTCATGGAGAGAACTCTATATGTGCACGTTGTACTTTTGTGCAACCTAAATATAAAAATATTACATCTAAGACTACATATCATTCATTCCTCATATATAAGGAAGAGGACCCAAGTCATCCTCCTACTCCTCGTGAAGAGTACTTGATGCAACCACATTGCATATTTACATCGCCAGACTATACATATCCCATTCATAAACCAGAGTATCAGGTCAATGCAACCTTTAGGGATTGTGAAAATAAGTAATAGATCATACTAGGGGGAAAGACATGACAAAACCGATCATATTTCAAATATGAGGGTGTTACATTCCAAACATAGCCTGCGTCGGCTATGTTTTCCAAGTGTTTAATATTTAGTATATATTGATTCACAATAGTTTATTTGAAATTATCATTCTTATTTTCGAAATTCATCTGCGTTATTCGCATTGGCCTATATGGCGAGGGTGTGCCCACCTCAAGTGGCATTTAATTATTTTTATTCTTTCGCTACAAATTCTTATTCGATATATTATATTTGTCATTTTGTTTCAAAAATCTCTCTCTGTATTTCTCATTGTGCAGAAGGATAGATATATCCTTCCAAGTGGTATCAGAGCTGGGGGCCGAAAGCGACGATAAATTACAGTGGACGGTGCCTGCTAACAAGGAAAGTCATATTCGTTCGCTGAAAGCATTCATGGTTGATGTTGCACTCAGTTTGCTGCCAATCGTAGCCGCACTCCATTCACTGCCGAGAAGCAGTACTCATAATTTTTTTTCGAGATTATTTGACATTCGTTCACATGTCCACCGTAGCTGGTTAACGTAAATCATCCGCCAAGCAAATTCTGTCGTCGTAACAATTCTCCGCCGCATAGTGATTTAATAGAAGAGCCGAAGGGTCAATTAATTATTGGTTCTTGTATTCATTTTTGCAAACACGATCGAAGGCGCCAGGAATCCCTAAAGAGGACGCTAAACACAAGAACTCGCTGCGAATCGTCGTGCGTTACATTCATTTTTTTTACCGCACAGTACAGCCGACCAATCAAATCGAGGGAAAATCAAAAATCACGGCCTAAAACTAAGGTACCACAGTTTATAAATTTTTTTATTATTTTTTATTTTTTCTCCTCGGTGCATTTATCCCACATTGGGAGTGCACAAAGCAGAAATTGGTTTATAAGGCAGAGTGGGCAAATAGTAACGTGTGACTCCGGTCACACAAGCCTCCTCTCTCGCGCGAGTCTCTGGGTCAGTCCTGTGTCGTTTAATCTTGTCTTGTCTGGTTGCTTCGTGTCCCGTGTCCCGTCCAGACCCGTGTCAGTTCCTTCATGTCAGTTATTGCGTTGTCGGTTAGTCAGTCCTTCGGTGGCCTCGTTGTCGGTTCGATTGCGGGTTAGTCTGTCTTACTAGTTAGCTAGTCGCGTGTCATCGGTTGCGGGTTAGTCTTACCAGTCAGCTAGTCGCGTGTCGTCGGTTGCGGGTTAGTCTATCTTACCCAATCAGCTAGTCGCGTGTCACGTGCCAATCATTCATGTCGCATAGCATTTTGGCCTGTGTCTGTTGGCTTGTGTCCTGTCTAAGTTGTCCGCGTTCACTGGTAGTCTTCCACGTCATTGGTCGTGTCGTGTCTTCCGCGTTGGTCTTGTCTAGTCTTCGTCTGTCGTCATTTCAGGTCACAATTAAAAAGTTGTTAAGATAAGTTGTCAAAATTGTCAAAAGTTGTCAAATAAATTGCAGTCAAGAAAAGTTGTCAAAAATTGTTGAGATTGTGGTCAAGGAGGCCATCCAAATTCAATTCCGCGTCGCAGTGGGAGCGACAGTTGAAGCGAAAAACAAATTTTTTTTTGCCAAATTCAACCGAATTATCACAGAAATCAAAGCTCAAGGATTCCTAAGCAGGCACTCTTGAACAGTGCATGAGTAGAAGTTGGACCAAGGGACCTGACGGTCGACTATCAAGTTCAGAGATTCCCAATACAAGCGCAAGAAGACCTAATCGAAGCCCAGGTACAAAAAATTCTCCTTCTCCTTTCAAAATTGGCAGTTATAATCCACATCATCCACTGGTAGACCCTATGGCTACTAACCCTCCCCCAACTCACGAAAACATCACACAAGGAAACTCAAGTAACTCAGCAGTTTCCAACGATGAATCTCTTCGACTCTTACTAGAGGGTATGAACGAAATTAGTCTCAACCTAAAAACCCTAGTGCGAGCACAAAACCAGCTTAATCCCAATACTAATCCCCAAAATCACTCCCATGCCCAAAGGAATGAAGAAAATGTCGATCATGATGATGATTGGGAACAACAAAGAGGCGATTCGGATAATTACAGGGATCGCTATCATAGACAGCGGTATAACCAAAATCAAGAAAGGGATACGGGTTATCACCAACCGAGAGGCCCTAATAATTTTCCACGCATTGATATGCCCACTTTTGAGGGTCATGATCCTCGTGGTTGGATAGCCAAAATGGAAGGCATTCTCGACTTATATCAAATTAAGGAAATTGATAAAGTCCCTTTCGCTGCATCAAAATTAGGCACTGAGGCCTACCAATGGTTCGTATGGCTTAAACGAGAGAAAGGAGCTACTATTAACTAGGAGAAAATTCACTACCTCTTTTTTAGAAAGATTTGATGAAGGAGCTACATCATCATACACGAGAAGACTCGTTATCTCTTAAACAAGAAGGATCGGTTAGCGAATTCGTTTCGGAGTTTACCAGTTTACTACCATACACTTTAGACCTCAGCCTCGACACAGTGGTAGGAGCTTTTCGCAATGGATTGAAAGAAAATATTCGAGTGGAGGTAGACATGCACAATCCAACCTTGCTGAACGATTGTATAAGAATAGCTAAGCTGGCCGAGAAGAGAAATCAGTTGTCTGCACGGCGTGACACTTATAGTCGTCCTTCGTATCGCAACAATTCCTTTCGTAGAAATGATCAACCATCAAGATACTTTTGCTATAAATGTCGCACTCATCACCCCAAGGAACAAGCATGTGCCCAAAAACAAAACTTTCATATTGAAGGCGATCAATATGAAGGAGAAGAGGAAGAACCTTACCAACCAGAAGAACCTATGCCAGAAGAACTACCAAGTACTCTAGAAGAAAAAGAAGAGGATACAATGGCGATCTCCGTGCATGCCCTCATGGGTTTAACCGCCCACCATACCATCAAGGTACCAGGATTTCTCCGCCAGAAAAAGGTGAATGTGCTAATTGATTCTGGTAGTACCCACAATTTTATCGACATCAAAACAACAAAAGCTTTGAATTTATTCATTAACTCTTCCAACAAAGACAAATTCCAGGTTCTAGTGGCCAACGGGGTGAACGCACAATGTGTTGGTCGCACATCTCAAGTTTCCATAAAAATGGGAACTTATACCTGGTTTGGATCCCTTTTCGTCATGAATTTGGGGAACTCTGATGTCATTTTGGGAGTTGAATGGTTGGAAACATTAGACACGGTTAGCTTCAACTTCAAAAAATTATTTGTGGAATGGAAGGAAAACGGACGAGTCATTCGCTTACAAGGCATTACTACTCCTCCATCACAAATGGTGAGCTCTCATAGTATGGAGAAGATGTTAAAAAAGGGTGGATATGGGTTTATAGCTCAAATTAATTGTTTGGAAAAACAATCTCAAGCAACTTCGGATATTATTGCTCCCGAGTTACAAGACATCATAACACATTACGAAGAGGTTTTCCAAGAACCTAAAGGATTACCACCTAAACGATCTCATGACCATGCCATCCATTTGATTCCAGGGAGTGTCCCACCTAACAATCGTCCTTACCGCTATCCTCAACCACAAAAGACAGAAATCGAACGGATCGTTCAGGATTTGTTGGATCATGGAGTCATTCGTCACAGCACTAGTCCTTATTCCTCACCTGTAGTTCTGGCTAGACGAAAAGATAACTCTTGGCGTATGTGTCCCGACTTTCGTTCTCTCAATAAACTCACTATCAAGGACAAATTTCCTATCCCTCGTCATAGATGACCTACTAGATGAGTTGCATGGTGCAAAATTTTTTTACAAAATTAGACCTTCGCTCCGGATTTCACCAAATCCGTGTCAGAGAAGAAGATATTCCTAAAACTGCTTTTCGTACTCATGAAGGTCATTACGAATTTTTGGTCATGCCTTTTGGTCTCACCAATGCACCATCCACATTCCAAAGTCTCATGAACCAAGTGTTTCGCCCACTCCTCCGTAAGTTTGTGTTAGTTTTTTTTGATGATATTCTCATATACAACAAAACATGGACGGATCATTTACATCATGTGGATAAGGCCCTTCACATTTTACACAAAGAAAAGTTATTTGTCAAACGTTCCAAATGTTCATTTGGTGTTCAAGAAGTCGAGTATCTTGGTCATATAGTTTCACACGATGGCGTCAAAGTGGATCCCAATAAGATTAAGGCAATTCAAGAGTGGCCTTTACCTAAAACCATCAAGAAACTTCGATGGTTTTTTGGGTCTCACGGGCTACTATCGCAAGTTTGTACAAAATTATGGTAAGATTGCAGCACCTCTCACCGCACTCACAAAGAAGGATGCTTTTCGTTGGTCGACAGAGGCTACTCAAGCCTTCGAAGCTCTTAAGAAGGCCATGTGTACAACTCCAGTATTAGCAACTCCCAATTTTAACAAACCATTTATTATCGAGTGTGATGCATCAGGAACAGGAATTGGGGCTATATTAATGCAAGAAGGTCATCCGTTGGCATTTGAAAGTAAACAACTCTCCGGGAAAAATTTGGGAAGATCAACATACGAAAAAGAAATGTTGGCTATTCTTCATGCAGTAGAAAAATGGAGACACTACCTAATCAGTAGTCGCTTCATTATCAAAACAGATCATAGTAGTCTCAAACATTTTCTTGAGCAGAGGTTTTCTTATCCAGAACAAAATAAGTGGTTAACCAAACTATTGGGTTATGATTTTGTTATCGAATACAAGAAAGGGAAGGAAAATGTAGCCGCCGATGCGCTGTCCCGAAAATATGAAGACGAAGTAGTCATTAACGCTATTTCAGGTCCTTGCTCCCAATGGGTGACTCAATTACAAGATGACTGGTTAGCCAATAGCGAAACTGCTAAGATAATTCAAGAATTGTCTATCGGTTCCTCTAAACACCCTTTGTTCTCTTATGAAGATAAAATCCTCCGAAAGAAGAATCGCATTTACATTCCACACAATTCAGAACTCAAATCGAAGATCCTCGATGAATCACACGCTTCTCCATCAACAGGACATTCAGGATTTTTGAAAACATATTTAAGAGTGAAACAATCATTTTGTTGGAAAGGATTAAAAGCAGAAGTCAAACAATGGGTAGCAGAATGCGAAGTTTGCCAGCGCAATAAAGGTGAAACAATCAAATCACCAGGGTTGTTACAACCATTACCCATCCCTGACCGACAGTGGGAACATATATCCATGGATTTTATTGAAGGTCTTCCAAAATCAGAAGGCAGGACAGTAATTTTCGTAGTCGTAGACCGGTTATCCAAATACGCTCACTTTCAGGCTTTACAACATCCATTTTCCGCAAGCAAGGTGGCAAAGGTATTTATGGATTCAATTTTCAAATTACATGGTATGCCAAAAAATATTGTAAGTGATAGAGACCCCATTTTCACTAGTAACTTTTGGCGGGAATTATTTCGACTTAGTGGTACCAAATTGAACATGTCTTCAGCCTACCATCCACAGACAGATGGTCAAACAGAAGTAGTTAACAAATGTTTGGGTACGTACTTAAGATGTTTTGCTCAAGATAAACAATACCAATGGAGCCAGTGGTTAGCATTGGCAGAATGGTGGTACAACACTTCTTACCATTACTCAATTAAGATGTCTCCATTTGAAGCATTGTATGGCACCAAGCCTCCAATCGTCGCAGATTACGTACAAGGATCATCCAAAGTAGCAAAGGTGGATGATTGGTTCCAACAAAGGCAGTCTACACTCACCATCCTCAAAGAGAATTTAGTCCAAGCACAAAATCGTATGAAACAACAACAGGACTTGCACCGATCAGAAAGAACTTTTAATATAGGTGATTGGGTTTTCCTAAGGTTGCAACCTTACAAACAATCATCGTTAAGGATAAAATCCAGCCAAAAGTTGGCTCCACGATTCTATGGTCCTTACAAAATTGTGCGCCGCATTGGAGAAGTAGCCTATCAGTTAGAGCTACCAAATTCATCACGAATACACCCGGTATTTCATGTTTCATGTCTCAAAAAAGTAATTGGTCAGAAAGTGCGTAGTCAATCAGAATTACCAGTGCTCGATGAGGAAGGACGCATACATCTCCAACCTGAAGATATACTACAACACAGAATACGAAGATTGAGATCACGTCAGATTCAAGAATTTCTCATCAAATGGCAAGATTTACCAGAGGAGGATGCCACATGGGAACCTGACAGTATTTTCCAGACATTTCCAGCTTTGAGGACAAAGCTTTCCGAGGAGGGGAGTCATGTTACATTCCAAACATAGCTTGCGTCGGCTATGTTTTCCAAGTGTTTAATATTTAGTATATATTGATTCACAATAGTTTATTTGAAATCATCAATCTTATTTTCTAAATTCATTTGCGTTATTCGCATTGGCCTATACGGCGAGGGTGTGCCCACCTCAAGTGGCATTTAATTATTTTTATTCTTCCGCTGCAAATTCTTATTCGATATATTATATTTGTCATTCTATTTCGAAAATCTCTCTCTGTATTTCTCATTGTGCAGAAGGATAGATATATCCTTCCAGAGGGTACATAGACCCCAAAAAACTAAGCAATGATATCATACACATCAGGTACTTAGGCCACATATTAACCAAAAACAACATACAGATCAATGCTAGTTGGATCAACAACAATCAAATCAACAAGGGGTGGACCCACAATGAGCACACCTACAAAGGTTGTATCAATGAAAGATACAAGAACAACAAAATATACAATAAGAGCAAGTGCAAAATGCATTGCATGAAGTGATTCTTACACCTAGAATCCAGAGGATGCAATAATACATACGGCATCCACTACAATCTCAAAATATTCCTCCTTGGCCATGCCAAAATAGTGTTCAACATCAAAGGCCATTACCTGGTTATCATAAAAAATATCATACTGCTCAACAGTAGCAAGATCAACATGAGGAGGAATCATATGAAGGGTCCCAATGGGAACATTAGGAATAAGTAGATACCTACCCTAAATCTATTTATGATGAGGTGCCTAATGATTATACTTATCACCCACCTCAACATCAAAATTGACCTTGTCTATCTAATCAAGGGCGACAACAGGTAAATCATATCATTTTTCCAAGGACATATGAAGTGCTAACTGATCATCTAAATTCATTAGAAAAACAAGGTCAAAGTTTGGTTTACCAAAAACCCACATTAAAGTGACTTAGAAATTAGCCTTTGCATCCATCAGTACCATCATTACCATACCCATTGCATTTCAAGATGCCTAAACTTGTAAAGTTCAAAGGTGATGAAGATGCACAAGAGCATATGAAAAACTTTATATGTGCTTTAGTCTTCATGACAATGACTCCCTGATGTTGAGAAATTTCCTTATAACATAAGCTGGGGGTGATTTAGAATGGTATAATCATATACCACATCATAGCGTATACACCTTTGAGCAATTATCCGATGCTTTTTTGGAACATTTTGCCTTTAGCACTAAGAAAACGACAAACTTGATTGACTTGTCTAGACTTCATCAACTTGATGATGAGCCAGTCATGGAGTATGGCAATAGGTGGAGGAAGGTGATGTTAAAATTACCTTTCACCTTACCCACAACAGAGCTCACCCAAATGTTTACTAGAAGTTATTCGAAGCAAATATCACTCTTCTTGCAATTATAATAGTATCAAACATTCAAGGAGACCTTAGCACATACCAAGATCATTGAGGAAATCAAGGTCCAAGAGGGTGATATTAAAATACACAATTGAAAATGACCATACAAAAATATTAAAGGTGGAAACACGCAAAAAAATGTGGCCCCAGTTAAGCAAGTTATTTTGAGTATCCTTGGATCTTCAAACCAGACCACATCACCTTAGTTACCAGTGTAGCCTAATTACTAGGCTCAACCTCCACTGGATTAGAATAATACATAATAGAATCAAATACAAATCCAAAAATATCAGACACCATAGTAATATACTCATTTGTCAGAGACTTTATCATCGATCTTCAATCAATTATGTGAGGCACAAGCAATAAATCTTCCTGAAATTCACCCATTGAAACCTAATAAGCGTAGATCAAAGGGGTATAGGGAAAATATATACTATGTTTACCACTAAAAAAGAGGTCATGACATCCAAACATGTTACCCATTCAGATATTTAGTACAAGATATGATTGAGAAGCAAGAGCTTCATATGGGCAATCCTCTTGCTCTAAAAAACCAACCAATAGGAGTATTCCAAGACCCCTTACCCACATACGAATCAAACACAATACCTGCTAATAAAGTCGAGCAACCTAATCAGTTGTGTATCAATCTACCTTCCTAAGAGTTTGTGGGAATGATCAATGTTGTAACAAAGGACCAAAAATATTAGAATCGATCTATGCAATCGGTAGCTTCATCCAACATTTCATATTCACTCGTCTCATCTCATTGAAACATTGGTATTTCATGAAAATACATGCCATAATAGGGGGGTCAATTTCTATCACTCCTCCTAGCCAAGCCAATCACAACACATCAAACACAATGCACGTTAAGGGTATTCAAGGTGTCACACCTTTACCACCATCCATATTACAAGCGATGTAATAAAATAGAGATTATGAAGATATCACACCTTCTCTGTTGTCATTGATCACCACACATACTGGGGTGCATAAGTTATCACACCTTCCCCCTTTAACAATCAAAACAATCACAAAAACAATAAAAATCATCAAAAATTCAAAAAAATTCAAAAAACATAAATTCCAAAAAAAAATAAAAATAAAACATTATAGCACAAAAACATTTACATTATGCTATCATGCATTTTATTATATGCACTTATTAGTTGCATTGCATTAGGTATCTTCATTCATTGCACTTGCATTAGGATAAGGTTTTTTTACATCTGTACGAATGACACCATGTTTGTATGCAAATATTGAATCCTATCATCATCATCATTCATATGTCTCTTGTGAGTAACTATGTTTTTCAACACACCTGTTGAGTTGCTATAGGGTGTATACTATGGTTTTTCGGTCATTCAACAATCCCTAGTTATATTTTCAGATTTTGTAGAAAGCTATTTTGGCTTTCGACGATGAGTTTGAGTTTTGATAGTACTTTTATATTTCAAAATATCATCACAATTTTAAACATTAATAACCCTAGTTTGAACAAGGACAAATGACACTACAAAGTGGTCCTGGTCACCTTAAGCAAAAGGTTTTCCTTGCTTATATTATTATGCACATGGTCTAGAATGTTGATCATTGACAAAAGGACAAGCTCCCCCCTACCCAAAAAATCCCTTGGTCCTACACAAAACAAGCAAAAGTACCAAAGCAAAGCAAAATAAATAGTGATTATCATCACTAAGAATGAGCAAGTATCCCAAGCAATTAAAATAAAAAAAGAGGGTATCAAGATCAAATCCCTAGAATATTCAGTATTTAAAAGCCATGGGGTGATCTCCACTATAGTAATGGGTTGAATGAAACCCACCTGGCAATGGAGTAGCCTTACGTGTGGTGATATATATGTCATATTAGCAACCTTCTTTTGTACAGACCAATGTCAACTTATGGATGAACTAGCTTTAGGTGGCTTGTATTGCCTAGTAGTCTAGTCTAACTACGTCCAAACACAGGATCATGATGATCATATGGCGATCCTCATTATAGCAATGGGTTGAATGAAACCTTCTTGGCAATGAGGTAGTCTTATTCCTCATATAATATATTCACTTTTCACATACATGGATAGTGACTATTTGGGTCTTCCTAACAGGCTTGTATCTTTCAGGAGTCTTGTGTAGTCATTATACAAATTTTGGTAAATAAAATAGGTTGTTTGAGTCTCATGGAAAACCTCAAAATTTTCCCTATAGCAACAAATCATTTCATCAAACAATAATAGTTTTCCTTATAAAATTTTGTTTATTAAGGGGTGTGCATAGAATATGATAGATACTGTATGGATATCAACAATGATATTTAGATGGAAACTAACTATTTTATGCATATTTTTTAGTTTACAGAATCTTATAGGAAAAGTCCCTACATATCACATAATTTCATCTCACATATGGATGTATATATGATTAATTATTATGATAAGAGTTAACATTTTCATTCATGATTTTCATACATTCTGTGGTGTCAACCATTAGTTTGTTTTTACACATATTAGATTCATTCATTATGTTTTAAGTGATTAAAGCATACAAGTTCATTTGCATTAGATCATCCACATGAAATTAATGCATCCACCATATCATATAACATAAAATAAATGCATCATCAATAAAACAAATGAAAACATACATTTAACATTCACTATTGCATCCATATATGCATGCATAGTAGTACATCTAGATCATAGTTGAAGAACACAAGCTTATACTGAGAGGGGGGTGAACAGTATAAGACCACTTTTTACTTTTCTTTCCCAAACAATATTATGCAATATATCAATGGCAATATCAACAACAGTAATCAAAGCAATGCACAAATCACCACACACAATAGAGACACCAATTTAACGTGGTTCACCCAATGTGGGCTACTCCACGGAGAAAATATTTCACTAAAATTTTCTCAACAAATATCTTGGGAAACCTTTCCCTATTACAATGTTTATGGACCTCTATCCAAAGGAGACACCAATCCCCTAATCAAGTTCGTGGATCTCTATCCATAGGAGAACTCCTTCCTCTACTCTAGCTGGTGATCTTCTAGAAGAACTACTACCTCCACTGCATTGGCTTATGGATCTCTATCCACTGAAGACTCTTCCCTCACTCAGAAGACCTATCTTCACTACCCTGGCTAATGGACCTCTATCCACTAGAGACTATTGTCCTCTACACTCTATCACCTCCAAAGCTTGCTCTCAGCTCTATCTCAAATCTGTACTAAACATAGTCCTTCGGTCTAGCACAAATCTGCTCAATATCTATCCTCAAATCTGCACTAAACATAGTCCTTCGATCTAGCACAAATCTTCTCAATATCTATCCTCAAATCTGCACTAAACATAGTCCTTCGGTCTAGCACAAATCTGCTCAATATCTATCCTCAAATCTGCACTAAACATAGTCCTTCGATCTAGCACAAATCTGCTCAATATCTATCCTCAAATCTGCACTAAACATAATCCTTTGATCTAGCACAAATCTGCTCAATCTCTATCCTCAAATATGTACTAAACATAGTCCTTCTAGCAAAATTTCTCAATATCTATCCTCAAATCTCACTAAACATCTTACTCAAATCTTCTCAACAAGTCCTCACTAGAACTTGTCCAATCTTCTCAACAAGTCTTCACTAAGACTTACCTCAAATCTTCTCAACAAGTCCTCACTAGAACTTGTCCAATCTTCTCAACAAGTCTTCACCAAGACTTACCTCAAATATGCATTGTAAGCTTCCACAAAAGCTTACTCAACTCAGTCCTTAAGTCCACTCTAGGACTAACTCAAATCTTTCCACTAGCTTTCAAAAACTTTATACAACTCAACTCAATCTATCATAGAAAACCTCTTCAATCACACAAACAAGCTTCACACATAATCTTGTTTAATCTCATAGAAACATATGGAGAATGGTTAGAGACTCAATATGCTTCACACTCACAACAATGCTCAATCACTTTCAATATCTCTTACTTTACCATAGAAACATATGGAGAATGGTTAGAGACTCAATATGTTTCACACTCAATCACTTTCAATCTTTCTCAAATTAGTAAGGAACAATTTGTTTCACAGAACTTGAACTATCACTCCAACACTTCCAATCAACTAAGCTCAATCAACTCCACTCAACCAATCACTCAATGAAATCTTAGTCAACAATGCTTATCAAACAAACCTCACATAACAATGATACTCATGATCTTTCACAAACCCTAGTTCAAGATAGTTCTCAACTTCACATAACAATGATACTCATGATCTTTCACAAACCCTAGTTCAAGCATATGAAAGCTTACTTCAATATTTCCAACAATGCTTATCAAACAAGGTTTCTAATATCAACTTTCATTCCAGAAAACCAAACTCAACAATGCTTATCAAACAATCCTTTTCACTCCAACTTAGCATTCACAACATCCAACAATATTTCACTCACAAGGAAGATATGCCCATACCTTTTGTTTGATGAAGTTTTGACCTCAAAACCTGTCTCAATCACAATCACTCTCTTTTCCAATCTCAAGGGTTAGATAACAAAAATTTGTCCTTAATATTTCCTTTCAAAAATATTTCACCAAGTCAAAATATCAAAAATCAACTATGCCTTATCTCTCCTTTCAAAACAATCTTTATAATATAACTTTATTTCAACAAAAATATCTAACACCCTTGGCACACCTTATTTCTCCTTTTATTAACTTTAACCACTCAAAAATCAAACACAAAAATAAAACTTTGCATACCCTTTTATCTCCCTTGTATAACTCTTTAATCCCTTTTAAATATGCAATTTCCAATTAACAAAACTTTAAGAAATTAAAAATTAATTTCCACCTTTGCAATTTTTGGATGCAACAATCAAACCTTAGCAATGTGAGTGCATACCTTGTCCAACTACCAAAAAGGCCTCGACGGGTTTCAAACATGTAAACCCTTCTGTCCAAGCACCTTTGCATAGTGTGCACCCACCAAGTGGGCTACGTGCCTCCACGCAAATGGAAAGGCACGCACCTTCCCTTTGTTCCTTCCTCGATGGTGCAGTCAAAACTTTCTCCGCTTGCCAAAAATGAAGACCATGAGAATCGAACCCCTAACCTTGCACCTGCAACGTCTTAGCGCAGCCCTCGACTGCCAACCATGCTACCCAACACCTTGCAATGTGAAGTGGGCTCCCCACTTACTTGTCCTTTGTTCTACTTCCTTAAACCTTTCAAAACACATGTGATTCTTTCTATCCTCTTTGCACATGAGTTTCTATGGCATTCGATGGATCGCATGGATAATAATTTGAATGAAACTTACCCCTTCTTATATGCAATATGTCATGTGCTCAAAATATCGATGACCTTTTTCAATTCGATTTTAATTCAAATTAATTAATATTTATGCCCTTATAACCCTAACCTTTAGGGTTATTTAAATTAAATTATAAACTAATTTATAATTAAAAATTTAATAACTCTTAGAGTTAATCAAATTAAATTATAAATTAATTTATAATGAAATTATTATAATTAATTTAATCTTTAGGTCTTAACCTTAGACCTTTAATATTATAATAAAATATTATAATATTATTTTTCTTGGGCCTTCCTATTGCTCTTTAGACCTCATCTGACCACCTTGAATATTATAATTAGGGATATTATAATATTATTTTCCTTAGGTCTAGAAGCAATATTTTTCTTGCACTACTAAACTGACTCTTGACATCAATGACAACAAAACCTGCTCATATTTCCAATAATCTCCCCCTTTGTCATTGATGGCAACCCATTTTCCTTTTATCATTTCCTTTACCTTTTTCTGTTCTGCTCCCCTAAGAAGCTTCCCCATGAATGCTCTCCCCCTAACTCAAATCTCTCCCCCTTTGTCATCAATGGCAAAGGGCCACCTTTGGGGCTTGGGGCTAAGAATGAAACTCTTAGCTTAGCCCCTCCCCCACCTCCTCTTGAGGTGGTTAATTCTGGGGTGGGAGTATTTCTACTCCCAACAAGCACTGATCTTTACCTTTGTCCACTTTCCTCCTCATCTGATCCTTCTGATTCCTCTGACTATTCATGTTCCTGCTTGTCTCTGGAATTTTTGCTCTACACCACTTTGTTGTATGTCCATCATTATTGCACTTATAACACTTAATGTTGTTATTCCTTGGAGGTGCAAATATCTTGGGATTTCTCCTGGTGAAGCCATATCTATTCCTATCATGAACCCTGCAATTCACTGCCTTGTGACCAAACTGATTACAAGAGTAGCAATACCCTTGAAAAAGTTACCTATTTCTGAAACTTCCATATTCCTATTTTCCATGTGTCCTGCACTGTGTAGCTTTGTGCCCAAACCTATGACATGAGAAGCATCATCCATTGAAACTACCTTGCCTTGACCTCATTGGTCTCTTAGTCTCTTCTACCCTGTGTTGCTTCCTGTTCCATCTGTTCCTCATTTGTGCATTGTTCCTTTCCTTGTTGAACTTTCTATTGTCCAACTCATCCTCAGAAGTCTCACTCTCTCTTACACTCTCTTCTTCTAAAGTTTCTTCTTCTTCAGAACTTGAGATTGACTCCTCTCCTTGTTTCTTTTGTACCTGTTCAAAACCAAGACCTATCTTGTTTGATGTAGATTTTTGTATCTTGATAATCTTATCTAATTTCTTTGAGCTTCTCCCAAACTTGTGTAACTTATCCTTAGACTCTTTTACCTCTTTCCTTAGTGAAGCTACCTCATGCTCTAACCTTTCACATTCTAAAACCTTTGCTTCTAACTTCTCTTTGAATCTCTTTGTCTTAGCTATTGAGTTAGTTAGATCCTCTATAAGCTTTCCTTTCTCTTCATCACATTCTTGAAATTTAAGCTTGAGTTTTGAGTTTTGCTTTCTTACCTCCCTTAATGCATCAAGGGCATGAATAAGCTCACCCTCAAGATCAACTTCTCCTTTCTCTGATTCTTCCTCTATTTGTTTGCCTTTGAAAACATCTTCATTATTTTTTGACTCTTTTCTACTACAAGTATTTTCTTCTTCTTCTATTGCCATAAGTAGATTCTCTTCTGGTCCTTCAAGTGTATCTTCATATTCATCATCACTGAAATTGAATCCATTCCTTGTACAACTATCTTCAAGATGACCAAAGTTACCACATCTAAAACACTTGAGGATTATTGGTGACCTTTTCCTAACCACTTATTTTTCTTTTTCCAGAAATAGAACTTCATATTTATCATTATCTGAGGAACTATCATCACTATCACTTGAGCTCTTACCTACCTTGTCTGCATAGAAACTCTTCTTATGCCTTTGGAAAAACTTCTTTCCTTGTGTACCTTGTCCATCCCTATTTTTCTTTTGGTACTTGTGCTTTCCTGCATCCCTGTTCTTATGATCCTGTTTCTCATCACCATTGCTATTTCTAGCTTCTAGATAATCAGATGCATAGTGACCATATTTTCCACATTTAAAACATCTAACTGATTTTGTACCTTTATACTTTCTTGAGTCCTTGTTCCTTCTACCATAATTTGCTTCTTCATCACTGGATAACTCATTGCTTGAATCTAACTTCTTACCCTTAGTCTTCTTAGTGGCTTTAAATGTTGCTTCTTTTTGGGGAATAGGTTCCTCTTTTATTCTTATCTCAAATGCTGTGAGAATGCCATGTAATTCATCCCTTGTCAAAATATCAATATCTTTCGACTCTTCTATTGCTGAAATATTTTCACTAAACCTTTTTGGGAGTGACCTTAGAATCTTATCACATACATCAGGTTCTTGAACTTCAAGCCCAAGTCCTTGCATGGAGTTAACAACCTCATCCACATGAAGTAGATATTCCACAATGTTTTCCTCATCCTTCATTTTTAGGTCTTCAAATGCTCTCTTGAAATTTTGCAACTTTACCCTTTTGACCTTTTTATCTCCTTCATATATGCCTTGCAACTTATCCCAAATTTCCTTTGCTGATTTGCAATGCATAATCTTTATAAACTCTATTTCACGCAAGCCCTTTTGAATTGCATTCATTGCTTTTGAATTGTAATGATGTAGAAGCTTACCATATTTATCTATAGGTGGAGTTTTTGGTGGTGTGTATCCATTTTCAACTACTTCCCATATTTCATTTCCAAGTGCCATTAGATGAAACTTCATCCTTGTGCTCCATAGTGTATAATTGTTCCCATCGAACAATGGTGTTGAATTCCCTGAAGATCCATTCTGAGAATCCATCTGTGTTCTTGTAAGATTTTCCTTCAAGTTGTTAAACTCTTTTGAAGGAACCCACTCTGATACCAATTGAAGAACACAAGCTTATACTAAGAGGGGGTGAATAGTATAAGACCACTTTTTACTTTTCTTTCCCAATCAATATTATGCAATATATCAATGGCAATATCAATAGTAGTAATCAAAGCAATGCATAAATCACCACACACAATAGAGACACCAATTTAATGTGGTTCACCCAATGTGGGCTACTCCATAGAGAAAATATTTCACTAAAATTTTCTCAATAAATATCTTAGGAAACCTTTCCCTATTACAATGTTTATGGACCTCTATCCAAAGGAGACACCAATCCCCTAATCAAGTTCATGGATCTCTATCCATAGGAGAACTCCTTCTCCTCTGCTCTAGTTGGTGATCTTCTAGAAGAACTACTGCCTCCACTACACTGGCTTATGGATCTCTATCCACTAAAGACTCTTACCCTCACTCAGAAGACTTATCTTCACTACCCTAGCTAATGGATCTCTATCCACTAGAGACTATTGTCCTCTATACTCTATCACCTCCAAAGCTTGCTCTCAGCTCTATCTCAAATCTGTACTAAACATAGTCCTTCGATCTAGCACAAATCTACTCAATATCTATCCTCAAATCTGCACTAAACATAGTCCTTCGGTCTAGCACAAATCTGCTCAATATCTATCCTCAAATATGCACTAAACATAGTCCTTTGGTCTAGCACAAATCTGCTCAATATCTATCCTCAAATATGCACTAAACATAGTCCTTCGATCTAGCACAAATATGCTCAACAAGTCCTCACTAGAACTTGTCCAATCTACTCAACAAGTCTTCACTAAGACTTACCTCAAATCTGCTCAACAAGTCCTCACTAGAACTTGTCCAATCTTCTCAACAAGTCTTCACCAAGACTTACCTCAAATCTGCATTGTAAGCTTCCACAAAATCTTACTCAACTCAGTCCTTAAGTCCACTCTAGGACTAACTCAAATCTATCCACTAGCTTTCACAAAAGCTTTATACAACTCAACTCAATCTATCATAAAAAACCTCTTCAATCACACAAACAATCTTCACACAGAATCTTGTTTAATCTCATAGAAACATATGGAGAATGGTTAGAGACTCAATATGCTTCACACTCACAACAATGCTCAATCACTTTCAATCTCTCTTACTTTACCAAAATATATGGAGAATGGTTAGAGACTCAATATGTTTCACACTCAATCACTTTCAATATTTCTCAAATTAGTAAGGAACAATTTGTTTCATATAACTTGAACTATCACTCCAACACTTCCAATCAACTAAGCTCAATCAACTCCACTCAACCAATCACTCAATGAAAGCTTAGTCAACAATGCTTATCAAACAAACCTCACATAACAATGATACTCATGATATTTCACAAACCCTAGTTCAAGATAGTTCTCAACTTCACATAACAATGATACTCATGATCTTTCACAAACCCTAGTTCAAGCATATGAAAGCTTACTTCAATATTTCCAACAATGCTTATCAAACAAGGTTTCTAGTATCAACTTTCATTCTAGAAAACCAAACTCAACAATGCTTATCAAACAATCCTTTTCACTCCAACTTAGCATTCACAACATCCAACAATATTTCACTCACAAGGAAGATATGCCCATACCTTTTGTTTGATGAAGTTTTGACCTCAAAACCTGTCTCAATCACAATCACTCTCTTTGCCAATCTCAAGGGTTAGATAACAAAAATTTGTCCTTAATATTTCCTTTCAAAAATATTTCACCAAGTCAAAATATCAAAAATCAACTATGCCTTATCTCTCCTTTCAAAACAATCTTTATAATATAACTTTATTTCAACAAAAATATCTAACACCCTTGGCACACCTTATTTCTCCTTTTATTAACTTTAACCACTCAAAAATCAAACACAAAAATAAAACTTTGCATACCCTTTTATCTCCCTTGTATAACTCTTTAATCCCTTTTAAATATGCAATTTCCAACTAACAAAACTTTAAGAAATTAAAAAATTAATTTCCACCTTTGCAATTTTTGGATGCAACAATCAAACCTTAGCAATGTGAGCGCATACCTTGTCCAACTACCAAAAAGGCCTCGATGGGTTTCGAACACGCAAACCCTTCCTCCCAAGCACCTTTGCATAGCACGCGCCCACCAAGTGGGCTACATGCCTCCATGCAAAGGGAAAGGCATGCACCTTCCCTTTGTTCCTTCCTCGACAATATAGTCAAAACTTTCTCCGCTTGCCAAAAATGAAGACCACGAGAATCGAACCCCTAACCTTGCACCTGCAACATCTTAGCGCAGCCCCTGGCTACCAACCATGCTACCCAATACCTTGCAATGTGAAGTGGGCTCCCCACTTACTTGTCCTTTGTTCTGCTTCCTTAAACCTTTCAAAACACATGTGATTCTTTCTCTCCTCTTTGTGCATGAGTTTCTATGGCATTCGATGGATCGCATGGATAATTATTTGAAATGAAACTTGCCCCTTCTTATATGCAATATGTCATGTGCTCAAAATGTCGATGACCTTTTTCAATTCGATTTTAATTCAAATTAATTAATATTTTATGCCCTTATAACCCTAACCTTTAGGGTTATTTAAATTAAATTATAAACTAATTTATAATTAAATTATTATAATTAATTTAATAACTCTTAGAGTTAATCAAATTAAATTATAAATTAATTTATAATGAAATTATTATAATTAATTTAATCTTTAGGTCTTAACCTTAGACCTTTAATATTATAATAAAATATTATAATATTATTTTTCTTGGGCCTTCCTATTGCTCTTTAGACCTCATCTGACCACCTTGAATATTATAATTAGGGACATTATAATATTATTTTCCTTAGGTCTAGAAGCAATATTTCTCTTGCACTGCTTACTGAAACTGACTCTTGACATCCTTCCTTTTGTCCTGCTCACTGAAACTGACTCTTGACATCAATGACAACAAAACCTGCTCATATTTCCAACAATAGTATCTAATCATCAATCATATAACTATTGCATATCATCAGTACATCGCATACATATAGCTTAATCTCATCATCATATAGGTATTATATCCATCAATGCATCCATAAAAATAACATCAAAACCATACCACATAATGAGCCATAAAAGGATATCATATATATGTGAAAATGTACATCATGGTACAAATCTGCCTGTAGGCTACAACTATGTAGGTCTTCAGACCTTACACTCAAAATGGTAAATACATCATGACAAATCAAGCACCTTAAATTGGATATTTAATCACATATACCGGTCCATATTCATCAAAAATTGCAAAATTAACAAAAAAAATCAAATAAACAAAATTTCAAAAGTGCCTCGTACCTAGTAATTTACCCTATACACTTTGCGGTTGCAACGACTTGCTATCCATGCAATCCAGTAAGATGAGCAAAATAAATTAATACCATTTGAACCAAATCATTCATTGATGAATCAAAATATCTTCACTTCAATCCCCAAGAACACCATTGCGACCGTACTGCTCCATGGGAACGAGGAATTCATTTCATTCTTCTATGACATTTTCATTAAATCATCAAATATAGTTATTCACTACCTGCTTAAATTGAATTTGTATCATCTTGATTCCCTAAGAAAGCCATGTTGTTGGACTTCTCCATGGGATAGAGATATACAATTACTATTAATGGTTGAAATCACAGCTGTAACAAGACTTTACCTTTACAAAGGTTACCATATTGTAAACGTCCAAATCAATCATCTTGGTCAAGCGACTCATCGATTTCATCACTTAACATCTAGTGGTCCACTTTCATCAAAAATTGTAAAATTCACAAAAATATCAAATAACACAAAATCTCAAATGTGCCTCATACCTAGTTATTTACCCTATACACTTGGTGGTTGCATCGACTTGCTATCCATGCAATCCGATAAGATGAGTAAATTACCATAAGGTCATTTGAACCAAATTATTCATTGATGAATTGAAATGTCTTCACTTCAATTCCTAAGAAGGCCATGTAGTCAGACTGCTCCATGAGAATGAGGTGTACATTTGATTCTTCTATAACATTTTCATCAAATAATAAAACATAGTGATTCACTACATGCTTAAATTGAATTACTATCATCTTCATTCCTTAAGAAAGCCATGTGGTTGGACTGCTCCATGGGATAGAGATGTACAATTACTTATAATGGTTGAAATCATAGATGTAACAGGAATTTCCCTTCATAAAGGTTATCATATTGCAACATCCAAATCAGTTATCTTGGTCAAGCGACTCATTGCTTTCATCACTTGCCACTTTCTCATTGACTCATCGCTTGAGGGGGTAGTCATAATCAAATAATTCATAATAAAAAACAACAATCAAATGCAATCATCACTAAGTGAATTAATTCAAGAATCATTGCCAAAGACAATCATGCACCCTTATTGCTTGGAGAAAATAAACAAAATATCAAAAACAAATTCAAGCAAACTGGGCAACTTGTCTCCTAATCATCGCTAAGGATAGAATTTGACTTAAGCTTGTCTCCTAATTGCCACTAAGGCTAGGATTAGACTTAAGCTTGTATCCTAATTGCCACTAAGGCTAGGATTTGACTTAATCTTATCTCCTAATCACCACCAAGGCTAGGATTTGACTTAATATTATCTCCTAATTGCCACCAAGGCTAGGATTTGACTTAAGCTTATCTCCTTATCACCACTAAGGCTAGGATTTGACTTAAGATTATCTAATTTTGAATTAATATTATCTTCCAATACCTCAAATATTGCCAAAATCAAGTTCTTCAACTCGTTGAATGTAATGCTTCAATGATGTATGCCCTTTTCCATGATTGGGGAATCTAAAGTTGACAAGATCAATGAACATCAATCAACTTACAATGTGGCGTTAGGTTATTTGTTTTTGCTCAGTGTTGTGTTTTCCCATAATGCATCCTAAAAAGGGGTATTTGTAGACACCTAAAATATGTCATGTTGAGGAGACTACTCATGTGGATATATTTTCAATCCATATGACTCACCTTGGACATTTTTAAGACCCAATAGTGGTTCTAACCACTCAAACAAGGCAAAACAGTCATATTCAGTCCAGACCATTATTTTCCCTAGTGGTTGCCATGTGACCACTAGCACTGACGACATTCGTAGGTGGGTTGCACTTATCGAGGATGACCATAGACCAAGTCGTGCTTATCAAAGATGGCTGCGTCTGTAACAAACTTGGGCTACTCGAGCAGAGTAAAATTGTTACAAGGTAACAATTCTTGAGCAATTTCTCACTAGAAGCTTCTAGAAGTGTCACCTCACCTACCTCAACCCAAATTAATCTTGGTCTTGGATTCTTGAGCAAGCTAGGATGCCAATTTGGGAGGTCTATAAATGACAAGCATTTTATTCACCTAAAAAAAGATAAATGTTTAATTACCATAATGAATGAAGTGTTGTCAAACTGAGGAGAGAATTGATATCCTTTGAGGTGCAATGAAGTGCTACCCAAATTACATCATGATGTTTGCATATTCACCAATGGAGTTCTCAAGAGCTTGAAGATCAATTACATTATTGTTTGATACTAATTTGCCATGGATTTGAGCTAATTTCTTGCCATATCATTGTATTTCTAAGAGATAAACCCTTGAACATCAATTTGGTAGTTAAATTGATCATCTCTATCCTATGACCACTATTTTGAATATCGACCTATAGGCGTCATCATCGGTAATATCAACAACTAGCAGAGTCAACCATTTTGATCAAAGATAGCCATACGGTGATATCTAATTTGCTTATATTTTCCAATTAGATTAGTATTATATGATTTCATTTTGATTTCCAACATAGCTTACCAGTATCTTCATTTCATATTTCATGCATTTGTTCCTTATTTTCAATAATTTACATTCATTTACTTTTTGTTTTGCACTTATCAAGAAATGAGCCTCATCTTGAGAGGCTTTCACTGCTATCGATCCTTTTGTAGTTTCTTTGTATATAGGTTACAGGCTTAATCGGGAGCTATACATCACCAAGAACCTATTTATTTGCATCATAAAGGAGAGGTCACTAAAGAAACACTCTATAATAAGTATTGAAAGAGCAAGAACCTTGGGGATTGTATATTTCCCCTTTTGGGGTTACATATTGTAATTGTGTATCAAATTGGAGAATCCCTAAGAGGGATATATTGTAACCATGTTCCATATTATTAATAAGAAGAGCATCCCATTTTATTTATCTTGTTATCTTGATGGTTACTTAATTTCATTTGTCAATTTGTTTACATTGTTACATAGTTAGATGCATGGTTTTTGATGCTTTACACATACTACAATATATGAGTCATAAGAGGAAGAACTCTACATCCACTAGACCATAACCTCACATCCATAGGCCAAGGATAGAGGAAATTATATCATAAATATTGAATAAAATATGATCTTTACCACCATACATACTACAATAGATGAGTCATAATAGGAAGAACATTTATTTCACTCATAAATATGGGTCAAGGGTAAGCCATTGCATTTCATTGTTAATAGTGGGAGTCAAAATAATTTGATTTCTACTCAAATTATAAAGGATTTGAAATTATCTATCACACCATACTCACAACCATATAATGTTGTATGGTTATAATAGGGGAGAAGCATTCATGTCACTCAACAATATCTCCTTATTGATACCATCAAACCCTTTAAAGATGATATTTTGTGTGTTGTTATACCCTTGGATATTTATGATGTAATATTTGGGTTGACCATTAATGTAGAAAAGATATGATATATATGAGTCTAGACCTGTAAGTGTCATTATAAGAATTGGAGGTCAATATATCCTCCTATTTATGTTTCATTAAATAGTGCCAAACAATGCATGAAGATGATAGCCAAAATAAGGAAGTTCATTTTGTTGATGAATAGACCTTAAAGTAGGAGGATTATTGCTACATCAATCATAGGATATAAAAAATAGAAGTAGATGGATGGGATTATTGTAAAATATTGACTTATTCAAGTCATCAAGTAGGTTTCAACTTCATTTTGGGATAAAGAATTCATTTGATATAGTTCTTAGTTCTCCTTTAACTAATGCACTTATTTATCACAATTCAGTACTTGAAAATTATGAAATTAGGTGGCAAATCCAATTGATTTGGAAGGGGCACATTAAATGAGGTATTTTACCATATGGAATTCCAATTGTATTTGCTATGATGAAAGAAAATAGAGACTCTATATCAACTATAGATATTTGAATAGAATCACTATTAAGAACCGTAATCCACTCCCTTAGATAGATGACTTGTTGGACTGTTGGATTTTATAATAGTTTTAAAAAAATAGAATCAAATATTATGCAATATTGGTTAAGAAAGGAATACACTGAATGAAAAAAACACAAAAATATGATGTGGTGTTGATGGACACCAAATAATCTCATTAAAAATAAATGAAAATATACTCCAATCAATAATATAAATGGTTGGTATAAATATATACTTATACCCAAATACATGATGCCTTTAGATCAAGGTTGTGAGATTGACCCACAGGAATAAAAAATTACAAAAATATTTTTTTCAAGGTTTACATGGGCCCAAATAAAAATATGATCAATACAAATATAAAAGTAAGTTATGACCTCAACATAAGTGCAACAATCACATATTCCAACTTCTCCCCTTAATTTGAACGGGGGACACAGAGAGAGACCCTTACTTATATCCCCATACAAGACACCCTCTGAATCTAAGAAGCTCCAACATGTGCATAAACGTGTCCTTGAGTATGAACTTGATTAAAATATTCATTGCTTGTATTGATGAAGGCACAAACACTAGATCAAGTATCTCATGTGCTTGAAGCCATCACAAATAATGCATCCATATCTCTATGTGATTTATCTACTAATGGAACACTAGATTGTAGATAAGTTAGATGGAAATTAAATTGCCACATCAAAGGGTGATTGAAAATATTTGAGGAATACCAATATCCTCCAAAATCATGAGCATCCACTTGAGATGCTTAGCTACCTCATTAGAAGCACCATATTCAATCTCCATGAAGGACAAGATTATGCATAGTGACTATTTATCGCCAAATTGGGTAAAATTAGAATTTTCAAAATTTAGAATTGGCTAATATTTGAGACCCTTGACCAGGGCCCATTAGGCAAAAATGTTTGGGTGTAAATTTTTTTGGGTCGATTTACCCCAATTTAAATTTCCAACATTGCCCATTATCGATAATAGTGAACCTTCTACATGCATTTGAACACTATTCACCTAAATTTCAAAACTAATTCACCAAATTTTTATAAATATAATTTGGGGCCGATCCCTTATGCATAACCTTGATGAATGATTAAGAAATACTATATTATCATCTAATAACCCAAGAAAATGATCTAAATGTCAAATAATACACAAATCCTATAGTTAACCACCACTCATCCAAGTCACCTACCCAATAAACATCTAAAAATCCTATCAAAATATTAGAAGAGTTAATGGAGTAATGAATACCCATATGATAGGTCATTTTGTTGTATTTTGAGAATCCTCTTAGTTGATGTTCAGTGAGTATCTCAAGGTGTCTGCCTATAATTGGAATAATAGCAGATGCCAAAGACTATATTAGATCTAGTGTGAATAAGAGAAGTCCTATAAAAGAATGATATAACATGACATCTACCAAAAGTACATTATAATCAACTCAAAGTTTAAGGCTTGAGGAAAAAAGCATCTGAGCATACTTATAATCCTCCATCATAAAATGCTAAAGAAGGTCCAACACATACTTCAACCAAGATATAATGATGTCAGAATCTATTTGATCATTGTGAATCCCCAAGAAATAATGTAGAAGTTCTAAATCTATCATCTTAAAAGCAGATCAATGCCATGACTTCTTATCCTATACCAAAGTAGAGGAGCTTCTAAATATGATAATATCATCAACATTTAATATACTTACCAAAGTTTCTCCATTCAAATTTTTGATGTAAACATCATGTTCAACTCACATTTCTAAAATCCATAACTAAGAAAAAAGGAATGGATCTTATCATACCATGCACGAGGAGTCTACTTAAGTCCATATAAGGACCTAGTTAAACAAAAAACCAATGAAGTGGGTCTATCAAGCTCAAAACTAGATGGTTGTGACATGTAGATTTCCTCCTAAATCTCCCACATGTAGAAAGACACTCTTCATATCCATCTTATGTACCTTCCATCCATACAAGGTTGCAATAGGGAGAATCATTCTAAATGAGTCCATCCTAACAAATGGTGCAAAAGTTTCAAAATTATCCATTCCTTCCTATTAAGAAAATCCCTTAAAAACAAAGCATAACTTTTTATTCTCTACCTAACTGTTAGGATCCTATCCTAAAATTATTTTGTAATTCTTATTAATTATGTAATGATCCACTTCCAATGTGGGAGTTCCATCTATAATTTTATTTTACAATATTTTGTACTTTATGTGGTAAGTTAGGCTCTTAGCCAAGTGGGACCATTTTATGTAACCGTTATCAAGATTGTAACTAACATTTGGTAGAAGATTCTAGCTCGAGTGACACTTTTCATGTAAGCCAACTCTTGAGCTTAGAGTTAGGGTTGCATGAAGTCTTTATTTAAAAGCTATGAAGCCATGTATAAATGTATCTTTTTGCAAGTGAATAAAATATTAAAGGAGGTTGCCCCCTCGAAGAGGCCTATGATTCAATGTGTTGGTCACGAATATACCTAAGTACAAAATTATATGTGCATCCTACACCCGACCAACATTGAAATGCTGAAGAAAAGAGATGTCCTTCAGGCCAATCTCTAGAGAGGGTTGGTTTCCATACTAATCTAAAATTCGGTATAAGCTTAGGGTAATAGAAAGAGATAAGAAATGATAGAAAGGAATGGGAAATATGTCTATGAGCCAAAAAATTAAGGTGGGGATAAACTAGAAGCTAAAATTCAAATCAAGTTTTAATTATCATATAACAAAAAGAAAAGCATCAGAACCATTCACATCTTGCAGAGATAACCTCTAATAAATATTTTAGAATTTAGTTCTTTATTAGGAATTAAATTCAAAATGTAGAATTTAAAATCATATAACAAATATCATGAACATAAATGATAAGTAAAAAATAATTACATACACCATTGATCTAGGAACTAGAGCCAAATATATTTCAATTGATGTAGAGAACTCAAAGTGTTTTTTGGTAAAATTTCTATCCTCATTTTTTTACATCAAGATGCTTAGTATTTATAGAGGGTTGCATCTCTGTAATTAAATGCACATTAAACAAAATGTTGACTAGTCAAACATTAACATCAACAATTCTCTCCTCGACAACTGTAATGAAAAAATCAACACTTTTCTTAGGAACCAACGATACCGCTTTCATGGAGAGTGCTTTGGAAATTAGTAGGAATGGACGATGGAAAATCATCTTAGAAGTTGGTGCATTGAAACACAATAATGTCACATGAAAATCAGGAGCTCAAACATTAAATCTTGGTTGTTGCTTTGTTGTCTTGTGCCTTGGAACTTTATTTTTGCCAAGAAGACCCAACAAAAATTAACTTTATTTGGAAAAGGAGCAAAATCAGTGGATGGTGCCTTGAAAATGTTAGAATTAATGTAATGTGCACTATGCCTTCCTTGACACTTGTTAGTTTCACTTGACAAGTGTCATGCATTTCATATAGGCTTATGCCCATATATTGTAACCTTGTTTCATTTGTAAGATATTTTATTGTGTTCATCTGATATAAGGCCTGACATTTGGTATCAGAGCAGGCTTTCCTTGCCCTGTGAAAACCTTGAGGGAGGATTTCCCTCATGGAAATACTCCCTCCCCCCTCATCCTTTCCCCCCCATTTTTTTCCCATTTTTTTCAAAAGAGGGAGTATGCTCTTCATCATTGATGGATGAATCAGAAACCAGATTTTTGAAAAATCATGGCTGCCAAATCTGCAATTTCTTAAAAAAAAATGAGAGGTTAAGTTTATCTCATCAGTTTTTCTTGCTGCTCCAATTTGTTTTTTAAATTATTCAGGGAATGGTTCCAGTCCAGACACTTGTACCTTGGAGATCAGAGCCCGAGCGGAAGTCACCGCAGCTGGAGATCAGAGCCGCGCAAAACGCCGGAACGCGAGAGCCCACTTCTTTCCCGGGCGAGCAAAGATATTTGGCGATTCAAGATCGGCAATATGTCGATGTTTCAGGGGCTCGACCTATCATGGGATCTCCGAGTCTCTGATGGATAGGATGAGAAAAGTTGTGAAGGGCTTTTTTCTACTTCCGCGGGAAGAGAAGCTCAACTATGCAATGCAAGACAACCAAGGCTACGGCCAGGCATTCGTAGCTACAGAAGACCAACGGTTGGACTGGGCTGATATCCATGGTTTCCAGAAATTTTTAGAGTGAATGGGAGGTGAAATCAATCTCTACGGATCAACATCTGTCCGCTTAGCTGGACGATTTCCTCAAATCACAGTCATGTTTTTTTGAAACAGTGCTCTGTTGTCTCTACGTATGACTCTGTGAGAGTTTGATGGCTGCACATATATCTTAGCCCTAGTTGAGGGTATATTGATCTCCCATTTTTTGTTTGTGATGGAGCCTTGCGATCGGATTTGACAGCTAGTATATGGCAAAGAATTTGCTTGGACTTGGATTGTGACGGATATTGTTAGTCTTACAATGGCACTAAGAGGGGGGGTGAATCAGTGTGGTACTTTAATCATGAATTTATAGTTCTTAAAACAACAACAATTAAAAACTTATAAACAGATACAACAAGTACAGCAAGAGAACATCACACAACACAAGATTTTAATGAGGTTCACCAATTTGGCTACTCCTCAAGAATGACTGCTTGGACTACCATCCAAATCTAGCCTTTGCAAAGCAACAACTTTACAATCGGTTTACCAGCACCCACTGGAAGGAGCACCAACCCCTTATTTATCTACACCAACAAAAAGGAGCAACAACCCCTGATTTACCAGCACCTACTGGAAGGAGCACCAACCCCTGATGCCAGACTGCAACCTGGACTTCATTTTTGAATATATAAGTTTGATGATAAAATACCTTTGCTTTTACAAGACCCTAACTGGTCTGTTTCACCTTTGTGTCCTTTGCGCACTCTGCTCTCTCTGCGCAATCACTTCACATAATCTGCTGCTTCACTGTCGAGCTTCATGATCGTCTTCCCCATTTTGTGCACTCTACTTCCTTTGCAAATTTCACACTTAGCACGATTCGACTTCTTTGCTCACTTTGTGCACTTTGCCATCATCTCATCACTTCTGCGCTTTTTACACTCTTACATCCACATTTATTGCTTTGACACTTATTCGATGATATCTTCAACCGAACTTCGCACTCTGTGCACTGTCTCCGAGCGTCGCACTCCACAAAATCAAACTCTTCAAACAACCTTTCTTTTATAAAAATATTTTCAAGATCAAAAACCTAATCTTAGTTGGCTGTAACCCTAATATTAGTCGGCTGCAAACCCTAATCTTCGTTGCCTGCAAACCCTAATCTTCGTCGGCTAACATTGGTCTTCGTCGGCTTCAACTGCCTCTATAACTCTCTATAGCTGTTGCCGCCAAAACACAACATGTCATGATATCGTGACACTTTCGCCTTTGAATGCTTTCTCTTAGCTTTGGCCCGTGAGAATGCAACATGTAGCGATATCGCTACACTTTTTCCTCCGTACGCTTTCTCTCAACTTCGGCCTGCGAGAATACAACATGTAGCGATATCGCTACACTTTTTCTCTTTGCTTTGTTTCTTAACTTTGGCCCCGCAAAAACATAACATGTCACGATATCATGACACTTTCGCTGCCATACTTCTTTTCTTGGCTTATACCCGTGAAAATGCAGCATGTCACGAAATCACGACACTTTCACCTCCTTGTATTCTTCTCAGCTTGCACCTACGAAAACATGACATGTCACGATATCACGACACTTTCTGCCTTCTTGTCCTCTTCTCAGCTTGCACCCACAAAAATATGACATGTCACGAAATCATGACACTTTCCACCTCTTTGTCCTTTTCTCGGCTTGCACCTACGAAAACATGACATGTCGCGAAATCATGACACTTTCGCTGCCTTGTGCTCTTCTCTGTCTTTTTCCCGTGAAAACACATGTTGCGAAATCATGACACATTCGTTTCCTTATGCCTTTTCTTGCCTTGACATCGGGAAAACAGAACATGTCATGAAATCACGACACTTTCGCTTCTGTACTCTCCTTCTTTCCTTTTGTCGCGATATCGTGACACTTTTTCTCCTTGGCACTTTTCTTCTCATCGAGTCGCGAAAACCTCGACATGTCGCGATATCGCGACACTTTTTCTCTGCGAGCTCTTTCTCTCGAACCTGTCGCAAAATCGTGACACTTTTTCGTCCGTACAATCCTTCTTGCAAATTGTTGCAAAATCGTGACACTTTTCTTTGCGAGCTCTTTCTCTCGAACTTGTCGTGAAATCGTGACACTTTTTCTTTCTCTGCCTTCCTCTTCGCTTCGGACCGCGAAAATGAAACATGTCACGAAATCACGACACCTTTTCTCTCTCCTCTTTCTCTTCGCTTTTGATTGCAAAAATGAAACATGTCATGAAATCGTGACACCTTTTTCTCTCTCCTCTTTTCTTCGCTTTGGACCATGAAAATGAAACATGTCGCGAAATCGTGACACCTTTTTCTCTCTCCTCTTTTCTTCGCTTTGGACCGCAAAAATGAAACATGTCACAAAATTGCGACACCTTTTTCTCTCTCCTATTTTCTTCGCTTTGGACCGTGAAAATGAAACATGTCACGAAATCGTGACATATTTTTCTCTCTCCTCTTTCTCTTCCAACATGTCGCAAAATCGCGACAGTTTTTCAATCTTCTTCTCTCTCTTCTAACATGTTGCGAAATCGCGACAATTTTTCTTTCTTCTTCTCTCTCTTCTAACATGTCGTGAAATCATGACAGTTTTACCTGCTTGCGCCTTTGCTTCGAACATGTCACGAAATCGTGACAATTTTTCAACTTGCCTTCTTCTCTTCCAACATGTCACGAAATCGCGACAGTTTTACCTGCTTGAGCCTCTGCTTCGAACATGTGAAATCGTGATAGTTTTCTCTGCTGTTTCTCTCTCCTCCAATATGTCGTGAAATCATGATATTTTTCTTTGTACTTTCTCTCTCCTTCAATATGTTGCGAAATCGCGACAGTTTTCCTGATTTCTAAATATGTCGCGATATCGCGACACTTTCCTTGTATTTTTATTTGAATTTTTGCATGTGGGCCACTTAGGTCTTTTTGGAAAAACACTGTACATATTCTGAGAGATCTCTGAACTTCCTATTTGCTGCATCTAAACTTCTGATGCAGGAGCATCCGACGGTAGCAAGGCAAATTTTTCTAAGTGTTTTGTTGGCCGTTCTAACAAGGCAAAAGTCGGTCACAATATCGCGACGTCGCGATATCGCGACATAAAACAGAGTAAAGGATTCAGAGGCAGAACGGTCGTGATGTCACGACGTCGTGATATCGTGACATCACGATATCATGATAAGAATTAGAGCGAGGGACTCAAAGGTGAAACGGTCGTGATGTCGTGGCGTCGCGATATCGTGACATAAAAGAGAGCAAGGGACTCGGAGGTGAAACGGTCGCGATGTCGCGACGTCGCGATGTCGCGACATAAAAGAGAGCAAGGGACTCGGAGGCAAAATGGTCGCGATGTCGTGATATCGCGACGTTGCGATATCATGACATAAAAGAAATCAAGGGACTCGGAGGCAAAATGGTCATGATGTCGTGACGTCGCGATGTCGTGACGTCGCGATGTCGTGACGTCGCGATGTCGTGACGTCGCGATATCGCGACGTCGCAATATCGTGACATGAAACTGAGCAAGGGACTCAAAGGCGAAATGGTCGCGATGTCGCGACGTCGTGATATCGCGATGTCACGATATCGTGACATAAAATAGAGTAAGGGGGCTCAGTGGCGAAATGGTCGCGATATCACGACATGTCGTGATATCACGGCCAGAAGAAAACAAATGGAAAATAGACACGTGGACGGCCATGCGCACGAGAAAAGAGGCAACAGTCACAGTTGGACAGTCTGACAAAGCGACGGTTGCAGGTTAAGGGCCTATTAAATGCGTGCTTTCATGGCGGATCAGGGAGTTGGCCAATTACGAAAGGAAAATTGAAGACTCGGTGGGGAAAGCCGATTTTGCAGGTTTTGTTAATGTTTTCGTGCAGGTGGGTCATTAATGGCCTAGAGGGTCGAGACCTTGATAAAAACTCGATGTTTGTAATAGATCCGAGTGGTGGATCGGAGAACGCAGGTAGAAGTGTGATTGTGAAGACCAAGCCGAGCGCTGGTTAATGTAAAGCCTACGGGCTGCATTTGTACATATTTTCCAAGATTAATAGATGAAATTTTTTGGATTTGTGGGTGTGTGATTTTTGGTCCCCCATCAGTGGTATCAGAGCTCGAAGTTCCTGAGTGTGTAACAGATCGCCGGACGTGAGGCAGTTACACTAGGATCTATGGAAAGGCTCATGAGAAAGTGAGTAGAATGCCTCCGAGAAGAAACCCCGTTGGTGGGAGAGGCATGGCGACAGTAGCAGATGTCCGGGCTTTGCAGCGGCAAGTTTAGGCCCTGCAAGAAGAACTGCGTAGAGGGCACGAACCAAGAAGAGATGACGGTAGTGAGGACAAAGTGGATGAAGAAGAAAACCAGTCTGAAGAAGAAGAAGAGGCTGTAGATCCAGCACAAGCCAGACTATACAAAGCCATATCCCAGATTGGGAAGAGGCCAAAGATGGAAGTTTCCATGTATTTAAGGATCCTGGATCCGGAGGAATTGATCGACTGGATCAATGATCTGGAAGAGTACTTTGAGTATGAAGAAGTTGAAGATCCCGAGAGGGTCAGATTTGCCAAGACCAAGCTGAAGGGTCATGCCAGCATATGGTGGAAGGGAGTACAACTAGAACGGAACATAAGAGGAAAAGAGAGAATAACAAAATGGGGACGGATGGTAGAAAAATTGAAAAGACAGTTTATCCCTACAGATTATGAACTGGATCTACTGAGAAAAATGTAGAGTTTGAGACAGATGAACAAAACTGTCCAAGAATACACGGAGGAGTTTTATAAGATCTCCATCAGAACTGGCCATTTAGAAGCAAGCAAGGAGAAGGTGGCCCGTTATATCAATGGGTTGAGACCCAGTATCCAGGAAGAGTTGAGCTTAGTTTGGGTGAGCACCATTGAAGATGCTTACCAGTTTGCTCTAAAAGTTGAAGAAAAACTGAACAGAAGGTTTGAGAGCAAGCAAAGAGGAAAAGGGCATGGAGGAAAGACTGGTGGAAGAAAAGAGGAAGGAAAAGAGGAGAAGAAAGAAGAGGTTAGCAGCAGCCAGGATCAGAAGGAAGATGAGGAACCCAGACCCCAAGTTCAGAACAATGGCTACCCAAGGGGAAGATGTAGATTTGGATGTGGGTATGGAAGAGGAGTGTTTCGGAGAACCTGTTTCCACTGTGGAGAAGAGGGACATCGGGCATATGAGTGTCCCCAGTGCCCCAAGAGGGTGAACAAGAGACATGTGGGTCCAGCTAGAGCTACTGTAGCAGAGGAAGATGCTGAGTTTGAACATTCTAAAGAAGCTGATAGAGGAGAAGCAATGATCATGAGGAGAACCATGCTAATTGAGGAAGACAAGCCAAAGCAGAGGAGAAGCCTGTTTTGCACGTGGTGCAAAAGTTTAGGCAAAGTATGTAATGTTATTATAGACAATGGGAGTACAGATAACTTAGTCTCCGAGGAAATGGTCACTAAGTTGCAGCTGGAGAGGAGGAGACACCCGCATCCATACCGGATTGCGTGGTTGCGGAAGGACCACAGAGCATGGGTCCGTGAACAGTGCTTAGTCACGTTCAATATTGGGAAGTACCAGGATGAGGTCCTGTGTGATGTTTTTCCAATGGATGCTTGCCATTTGCTGTTAGGAAGGCCATGGCAGTTTGATCGAAGTGCAGTGCATGATGGTCGTGCAAATACGTACTCCTTGATGAAATATGGAGTGCACTAAAAGTTGAAGCCCTTGCAGGCAGTGGATGAGAAGGTGTGCAGCAATGCCATAATTTGTCTGGTAGAAGGCAAATTTTTTTTTTTCCAGGAGATGGGGTTTAAGCGGGCTGCAGGGGCAGGTGCCCGTTCGGAGATGTTACAAAAGACATGGACCGAACAACATAGAAGTGAAGGTCACTTCTCCATTTACCTCGGGTGTCTGATGTAGGAGCATCCAGACGACAGCAAGGCAAATTTTTCTAAGTGTTTTGTTGGCCGTTCTAACAAGGCAAAAGTCGATCGCAATATAGCGACATAAAATAGAGTAAAGGATTCAGAGGCAGAATGGTCACGATATCGTGACGTCACGGTATCGCGACGTTGCGATATCATGAAAAGAATAAGAGTGAGGGACTCAGAGGTGAAATGGTTGCGATGTCGCGACGTCGCGATATCGCGACATTGCGATATCGTGACATAAAAGAGAGCAAGGGACTCGAAGGTGAAACGGTTGCGATGTTGCGACATCGCGATGTTGCGACGTCGCGATATCATGACATCGTGATATCACGACATAAAAGAAAGCAAGGGACTCGGAGGTGAAATGGTCGTGATGTCATGACGTTGCGATATCGTGACGTCGCGATATCATGACATAAAAGAAAACAAGGGACTCAGCGGCGAAACGGTCGCGATGTCACGACATCGCGATATCATGACGTCACGATATTGCGACATGAAACTGAGCAAGGGACTTGAAGGCAAAACGGTCGTGATGTCTCGACGTCACGATATCACAACATAAAATAGAGCAAGGGGGCTCGGTGGCGGAATGGTCGTGATATCACGACATGTTGCGATATTGTGGCCAGAAGAAAACAAATGGAAAATAGACACGTGAACGGCCATGTGCACGAGAAAAGAGGCAACAGTCACAGTTGGACAGTCTGACAAAGCGATGGTTGCAGGTCAAGGGCCTATTAAATGCGTGCTTTCATGGCGGATCAGGGAGTTGGCCAATTACGGAAGGAAAATTGAAGACTCGGTGGGGAAAGCCGATTTTGTAGGTTTTGTTAATGTTTTCGTGCAGGTGGGTCATTAATGGCCTAGAGGGTCGAGACCTCGATAAAAAATTGGTGTTTGTAATAGATCCAGGTGGTGGATCGAAGATTGCACACAGAGTGTGGAAGTGAGAAGACCAAGCCGAGTGCTGGTCATTGTAAAGCCTGCGGGCTGTGTTTGTAAATATTTTTAGATTAATGCATGAGAATTTGGAAATCGCTTTGAGTGTTTCTGTGTGTGATTTTTTGGTCCCCCATCAACTTCCTGTTGCTGCACTGAATCAAATGATCTAGCTGATTGTGTTGACAACAATGACAATCCTGTTTCTGCACCTTGCTCAACAATCTCCCCCTTTGGAATTGTTGGCAACACATGTGCAATTTCTTGTAACTCTTCTCCCCCTTTGACAATAATACCAAAGGGCTGCTGTAGACTCCCCCTGAGTCTATGCACAACATTCTCAGACAAACATTGTTATAGTTAGCAAAAATCATGAATATGAGCAAAACTATAAACATAGGCATAAATGCTCCCCCTGAGAATGCGGTCCCGATTGCTAGCCAATTCTTGGGAAGTTTAACCACTCGACCAATCTGTCTCCAAGATAGAATGCACCTCCACTGGTACTCTTTCTGTCATTGACACATCCAGCCCAATCTGCATCTGAATATGATATAAGGGTGAAGTCTTTACCTTTCGGATATCATAACCCATACTCCATAGTACCCTTGATATTATAGAAGACTCTGTCTCTCTGTACTCTGTCACCTCCAAAGCTCTGTTAATGGGCTCACTAAGAACCTGCTCAGTAGGCTCACATAGAACCTGTCCAGATCTGGTCTAACAAGCTCACCAAGAACTTGCCCAAATCTTCTCTAGCAATCTCACCAAGAACTTGCCCAAATCTGCTCTAGAAACCTGTCCCAACACTGTCCTCAAATCTGTCCCAGCATTGTCCTCAAATATTTCCCAAAGGCCTTCTTCAAAGGCTCAATCAATCATGCTCAAGTAGTACTCATAATGAACTCAACAATGAATGACAGTCTTAAACCAAATCCACTTTATAGAAGCATAAAGAGAATTGTTAGAGACTTAATATCTTCTATTCTCAAATCTCAATCTCAACTCAAATCAAGGAAAGTTTATTTTATGGAACTTGAACAACCACATGCATCCAATCACTTGACTAGGCTCAATCAGCTCTACTCAACCAATCACCTCAATGAACAACTCTTTATCACAAACCCTAGTCGAAGCATGTATCAACCAACTCAAAATGTTTTTCTCTAACTCAAGTTCAAGTTCTTTGCACAACCAATGGGCTTCATCAACAATGCTTATAAAGATAAGGTTTAATAACAATTCTAAAACCAGAAAACCTTGAAGCATTAAACCAATCACTTTCGAAAAAGAAACCACAATCAATCCTTTTTACTCCTGTCACATGAGTCTCCTTGGGATTGGCCTAAAATCGTGCTACCATGCATACTATGCTCAGGGTGCCTGTTTCAAGCCATATATCTTCAACTTACAAACCAAGTGGGGATCATCACCAAGCTGGGAACCATCTGGCTGCTCAATATAAACCTCTTCTTCAAAATTGACAAGTGACTCATACTTGTACCAACTTTTGTCCAATACTGTACCAACACTGCAATTTTACTGTCAATTCTGTGCAAGCATCAAACACAGTATCACAACACCAACCAAATCCCTTTTTACATTTTTAGCTTGGTCTATGTTTTCTGTAGTCACCGCTGGTCACACCTTACTGTCAATTGTTCGAATCAGAAAACAATATTTTGTTAACCACTTCACGGCCAACTATAATGCACCTTACTCAAACTCATACTTCTGGACCTCGGATAGGTATGATTCACAAAGCAAAGTTGCTCATCTTGATGAGCTAAACATGAATCAATGATCAAACTTCAATATTTTTCACCACAGCGTCAAAAATAGATCTAACAATCTTCCCATCAATGTGTAGTTCAAATACCCACTGCTTTTATCAGAACACATATATACGGCTAGAGCAACATTCTTTCACAAACCAACTTATCTGAACTGTTATAATCCTTAACTTTGGACGGTGGCAGTAAGAACCATCATCAGTACAACAATGACATATAGCAATACTACCAATAATGAGAACTTTTAATTTAATCACCACCCTTCACGGCACTTCCACAAACAACTACATGAACTGAGAACACGCTTCGACAACTATAGACAACTCCCCCTAACTACTTGCCTTTCATCCTCAGAAACCCAAACAAATACATAGGAGCATTAAAATAAAACTTTAAGATTGCTCCCCCTGAGGATGTGCTACCTGGAGTTGCTTAGTGCAATAGGGGAGTAGTCTCCTTCAGTCCAAGGAGACATGAATTCCTTTCTTCTATCTTTCTCCAAACTTTCTTGAACTTGGGCTTGGATTTTTCAGCTGCATCCCTATTTTGAACCTTTTCGTGAACTCGAACATTTCTCTTGTGTGGTTGTCTCTTGTGCATCCTTGATGAATGATTATTTTCCTTTCTATGCACCTGATTTATTCCCTATCTATGTTGCGTTCTTTGCGTCTGATGAAATCTACTATTTTGCCTTGGATTAGATACAAACATGCTTGGACAAAACCTTGCTATGTGCCCATGACCATTACATTTAAAACATTGTACATATTGTTCACTCAGAAACGTAGAAGTATTTCTACCAGCATAACTTTTTGATTTATTATTCAATCCACAATAAGTTGCCTTGTGACCATATTGGTTGCATCTGAAACAATAGCCATTAAAAGTATTAGTATGAATAGAGTGAGAGTGATAGAACCTCTTTTGTTGTGGCTGCTTTGCTATAGATCTCCTTTGATATTTTCTTCCTTTTGAAGATTCAACTTCAAACTTTTCTTGCTTCGATCCTTCAACAGTGAACTTCTTCTTCTCTGCAGAGTTGGAAGATGAAGGTCGTTCAGCTTCATATCCAAGACCACGCTTATCCGTGGAGCTTCTTTGTTGGTTTATCATTTTATCTAGCAACTCTGTGCTCTTCTCGAATTTGAGATTTGTATTGGCCTCTTCTAGTTGTTTCTTCAATAACACAATCTCTTCCTCTTGTTTGCAGCAACCAATCTCTTTCTCATTGATCTGTGACTTGAGAGTTTCTTCAATCCTTTTGAATTCTTCTACCTGTACTTTCAACTTGGTTATTATTTCATTTGCATCATCAAGCTTTCTTGAGATTTCCTTATTCCTTTTTCTTTCTATCTTCAATTCATCCAGAGCTGCAGTTAGTTCCTCTTTCAAATTTATTTCAGCATCAATTTCTTCTTCATCACATTTTTGTTCTTTTTCTGTTTCTCTTTTAGAATCATCCTCTAGGACTTCATTAACTTTCAGCATATATATCTCTATGTTCTCATCGTTATTCAACTTTACAGCTTCGACCTGAGCTTGATGTGTTTGTAGCTTGACATCCTTGATCTCATCGTCTCCTTCATGAGCACTCCTCAGTTTGTCCCATATTTCTTTTGCCATTTTACAACTCTTGACCTTTATCAGCTCACTGTCTACTAATCCGCACCTGATAGCATTCCTTGCTTTTGAGTCATTTTCAACCAGATTCTTATCAGCAGCATCGGTTGGAGGAGTGATGGGTATTGTGCATTCATTGATTACTAAATCCCAGACGTAGTATCCCAAAGCACAAAGATATGCTTGCATCCTGATTCTCTAGGTCATGTAATTTGTTCCATCAAACACAGGTGCTTTGTTTGATAAAAAACCTTCAACCTCTTCTGGTTCAATTTTCTCTTCTACAGGAACTGAAACTGACTGAGATGCCCTTTTGGAGGAAGATCTATTCTTCTTACCCATTGCGTACTAATCCAAGATCAACCCTAGCTGATTTAGCCTTTGAAGGGAACTTGGCTCTGATACCAATTGTTAGTCTTACAATGGCACTGAGAGGGGGGGTGAATCAAGTGTGGTACTTTAATCATGAATTTATAGCTCTTAAAACAACAACAATTAAAAACTTATAAACAGATACAACAAGTACAACAAGAGAACATCACACAACACAAGATTTTAACGAGGTTCACCAATTTGGCTACTCCTCAAGAATGACTTCTTGGACTACCATCCAAATCTAGCCTTTGCAAAGCAACAACTTTACAATCAGTTTACCAGCACCCATTGGAAGGAGCACCAACCCCTTATTTATCTGCACCAATAGAAAGGAGCAACAACCCCTGATTTACTAGCACCTACTGGAAGGAGCACCAACCCCTGATGCCAGACTGCAACCTGGACTTCAATTTTGAATCTATAAGTTTGATGATAAAATACCTTTGCTTTTACAAGACCCTAACTGGTCTGTTTCACCTTTGCGTCCTCTGCGCACTCTGCTCTCTCTGCGCAATCACTTCGCACAATCTACTGCTTCACTATCGAGCTTCACGATCGTCTTCCCCTTTTGCGCACTCTACTTCCTTTGCGAATTTCACACTTAGCACGATTCGACTTCTTTGCTCACTTTGTGCACTTCGCCATCATCTCGCCGCTTCTGCACTTTCTGTGCTCTTACGACCACATTTCCCGCTTCGACACTTATTCGACGATATCTTCGATCGAACTTCGCACTCTGCACTGTCTTCGAGCGTCGCACTCCACAACATCAAACTCTTCAAACAACCTTCCTTTTATAACAATATTTTCAAGATCAAAAACCTAATCTTAGTCGGTTGTAACCCTAATCTTAGTCGGCTACAAACCCTAATCTTCGTCGGCTGCAAACCCTAATCTTCGTCGGCTAACATCGGTCTTCGTCGGCTTCAACTGCCTCTATAACTCTTCTGTAGCTGTTGCCACGAAAACACATGTCGCGATATCGCGACACTTTCACCTCCGAACGCTTTCTCTTAGCTTTGGCCCGCGAGAATGCAACATGTAGCGATATCGCTACACTTTTTCCTCCGTACGCTTTCTCTCAACTTTGGCCCGCGAGAATACAACATGTAGCGATATCGCTACACTTTTTCTCTTTGCTCTGTTTCTTAACTTTGGCCCCGTGAAAACATAACATGTCGTGATATCGTGACACTTTCACTGTCGTACTTCTTTTCTTGGCTTATACCCAAAAATGCAGCATGTCGTGAAATCGTGACACTTTCACCTCCTTGTCTTCTTCTCAGCTTGCACCTACGAAAACATGACATGTCGCGATATCGCGACACTTTTCTGCCTTGTCTTCTTCTCTGAAAACATGACATGTCGTGAAATCGTGACACTTTCTGCCTTGTGCTCTTCTCTATCTTTCGCCCGTGAAAACACATGTCATGAAATCGTGACACATTCGCTGCCTTGTGCCTTTTCTTGCCTTGACCTCATGAAAACAGAACATGTCACGAAATCGTGACACTTTCGCTTTCGTACTCTCCTTCTTTCCTTTTGTCGCGATATCGTGACACTTTTTCTCCTTGGCGCTTTTCTTCTCATCGGGTCACGAAAACCCGACATGTCGTGATATCATGACACTTTTTCTCTGTGAGCTCTTTCTCTCGAACCTATCGTGAAATCGTGACACTTTTCGTCCATACAATCCTTCTTGCAAATTGTCGTGAAATCGTGACACTTTTCTTTGCGAGCTCTTTCTCTCGAACCTATCGCGAAATCGTGACACTTTTTCTTTCTCTGCCTTCCTCTTCGCTTCGGACCACAAAAGAAACATGTCATGAAATCACGACACCTTTTTCTCTCTCCTCTTTCTCTTCGCTTTCGATCGAAAAATGAAACATGTCACGAAATCGTGACACCTTTTTCTCTCCTCTTTTCTTCGCTTTGGACCAAAATGAAACATGTCACGAAATCATGACATCTTTTCTCTCTCCTCTTTTCTTCACTTTGGACCATGAAAATGAAACATGTCACGAAATTGCGACATCTTTATCTCTCTCCTCTTTCTTTCGCTTGGACCAATGAAACATGTCACGAAAATCAGACATCTTTTTCTCTCTCCTCTTTCTCTTCCAACATGTCGTGAAATCATGACAGTTTTTCAATCTTCTTCTCTCTCTTCTAACATGTCACAAAATCGTGACAGTTTTTCTTTCTTCTTCTCTCTTTTCCAACATGTCACGAAATCATGACAGTTTTACTTTCTGTCGTGAATAATCATGATAGTTTTCAACTTGCCTTCTTCTCTTCCAACATGTCGTGAAATCACGACAGTTTTACCTCTTCGCCTCTCTTCGAACATGTCACGAAATCGCGACAGTTTTCTCTGTTGTTTCTCTCTCCTCCAATATGTCGCGAAATCGCGACATTTTTCTTTGCACTTTCTCTCTCCTCCAATATGTCGCGAAATCGCAACAGTTTTCCTGTTTTCTGAATATGTCGCGATATCGTGACACTTTCCTTGTATTTTTCTTTGAATTTTTGCATGTGGGCCACTTAGGTCTTTTTGGAAAAACATTGTACATATTCTAAGAGATCTCTGAACTTCCTATTTGCTGCATCTGAACTTCCTGTTGCTGCACTGAATCAAATGATCTAGCTGATTGTGTTGACAACAATGACAATCCTGTTGCTACACTTTGCTCAACAAGGAGACCATGGGCTTGAACTGTGACGGATAGGAGATCAACTTTCAAAAGAATGACTACGGGTTCATGATATTCTCTTTGGTTCATCATACAATCCCTATCCCTATCCTGATATTGGTCCCATTCATACCTATCTCGTGTACGTGTTCATTTTTCGTACTCTCTCTCTCGATAATCATCATGGTGTCTAGACCTTGGAGGGCTCCAACTTAAATATTTGCGCAATAAGTTTTAATTAGTGGCCTACGGGATTTGCTTCTCGCGTTTGATATTATATTCAATAATAAAATCATAGGGCCATGAAAAATTCTCAGTTGACATTGTGGACAAGCATGCGATGGAGATATATCTACCCGTCGAAGATTTAGCTGTGCCGAGCTCGCGAGTGCATAAAATTTTGGTGTGATTGGCGACCATCGATTCCTTTTTTTATTATCTCCAATTTACTAAATATCTGTTATGAGAGCAGATGTTCACAACCACATTGGGAGTGGGGAGCTAGACAGGTGCAGCGTGTTTTCAAAGGATGTGGCACTCACACTTCGTGCAGGATGTGGTCATCTCCTCGGATGGCCAGTTCGTGCTGTCAGGATCATGGGACGGAGAGCTCCACCTCTGGGACCTCAACACAGGCCTCACCACATGCCGCTTTGTTGGCCACTCAAAGGATGTGCTTAGCATCACCTTCTATATCGATAATAGACATATCATCTAAGCCTCACACGACCACACCATCAAGCTGTGGAACACTTTGGGACTCAAGAATTCATGTGGGTGTGATCAACAAGCCTCGATTTTCATGTGGGTGTGACATAAAATAGCCCGGCACAGGATCTCCCTCAGACGCAAGACGCAATTCGGCTTTGGTAGACCTAAAGCTGTCCAAGTTCCAGCGGTGAGGCCTGAAGATGTTCATCTGCAGTAGGAGGCGGGATATGGAGGACGCAACAGCGGTGGTGCCGTCGTTCACCAAGGTGGTGGCGGAGGTGGACCTAAAGGAGGTGGTGGAGCTCAACTGGAATAACGCCAACACTCTCTGCATGCTCGTCTCATGTTATGAGAAGAACTGTAGGTCCCACACGTGGCGACGTCGCAAGACACAATGGTAAGGAGAAGTTTAGTTTCAGTCGACGTTGAAAACTGCCAGCCATATAGTGGGTAATGTCACTATATTATAAGTTTTAAAAGGCCCACAATTGTCGTTTATTAAAAGCATGTGGGGATTAATATTTAAAATGTGGGGGCCATTTGATAAAAAGGGACAATTTTTCCATTGTATGGGGGTTATTTATTTTATAGTCAGGGGCAAATTATTTAAAGTAATGATGGTGAGCATACAGAGGGGCATTTATTTTAATTGGGAAGTGTCCATGTGTATTTGTTGCCTAGATGGCCTTAGGGGACAATTTTTTTTAATGGACCACTCATTTGTTTTCACATGGAAGTGGAAGTGGAAGGCCCTCATGGCCTATTATTGTATTTTTCAAAGAGATAGAAGGCCCACATGGCCCATGTAATTCCCCTATGAGGGAAACTGAGACTATTTTTATGCCGCAACAGTGCGATGCCCAAAATATTTTTCTTCCTGAGGTTTATTTACTGCCTAGATAAGCATGGTATTTTTTTCCACATGTTGAAGGCCCCATTCACATACAAGTATAGGGGTATTTATAGTCGTTGGAAACAGTTTTCTGTGACGGACATAATGGTGGTGTCATATTGTAATTTTGAGGTTGTTTCAATGGAGTTTTTTAGTCTCAAATTTTTTTCTACCTTGGAGTGCACTTTCGATTGTACTCGACACTCCCAAGGTACTTGTAAGTGAACCTAGTATCTAGTATTCTCCTCTTTCTACTTGGCGGATGCAACGGTTGGTTACCCATGCATTTCGGTAAGATGAGGTGACTACCATAAGGACACTTATTCTAGGGACTACAGACATAGAAACCCTAGATTCTAGCCAAAGTTTTTTTTGGATATACTTCTGAAGACTACAGACGAAGACACTTCAGAATATTCTCTTCTTTTCTTCTTTCTTCTTCTCCTCCATATTTGAATCTATGGCTCATTTTATTGTATTGAGTGCATTATTTTGCAGAGACCGACACTCTTATATGGCTCATTTTTCCTTTGTATTAAGGTGCATTTTTGGTAGAGACCGAAACCTTCTAGATTGAGTTCACCATAAGGAAGGATTTGATATTTATGGTGGGACTAGTCAGTGACCTACGAGAGGCAACATCCTCTGAGGATGACCTACAGAGGCAACAGACCCAGAAGTGGCTAACCCTAAGGCACCCATGATGACCCTGAGGCACTTAGACGGTTGACCTAGTGGCAACAGACCCATGGAAGTGGCTGACCTTGAGGCAACAGACCAAGAAGTATACATAGTGAATCTAGCATTTGGAGAGCCAAGCGCAAAGAGCACGAGCCTAGACCAAATCAGCAATAAAGGAGGATGATAGGTTGCTTTTAGAGAAGTCAACATTAAGAGGGAATTTTACCTAATATTGACTTGGTTTTTCTTTAGTTAGGATAGTGCACATTAAGGGGTAATGTTAGAATTAATGTAATGTGCACTATGCCTTCCTTGACACTTGTCAGTTTCACTTGACAAGTGTCATGCATTTCATATAGGCTTATGCCTATATATTGTAACCTTGTTTCATTTGTAAGATATCTTATTGTGTTCATCGTTGACTTGGTTCTTTAGTTAGGATAGTGCACATTAAGGGGGAATGTTAGAATTAATGTAATGTGCACTATGCCTTCCTTGACACTTGTCAGTTTCACTTGACAAGTGTCATGCATTTCACATAGGCTTATGCCTATATATTGTAACCTTGTTTCATTTGTAAGAGAGGATGACAGGTTGCTTTTAGAGAAGTCAAAATTAAGGGGGAATGTTACCTAATGTTGACTTATTTTGTTTCTTCTTTAGTTAGGATAGTGCACTTTAAGGGGGAATGTTAGAATTAAAGTGCACTATGCCTTTGTTTTGACACTTGTCAGTTTATATTGACACTTGTCAGTTTATCATATAGGCCTTCTGCCTATATATGTAACTCATTTGTATCAATAAAATAATCGCATCAGTTTTACTCCCAACAGAAACTGAAAGTGATCATGCCATAATCAGGAGTGCAACATTTAACATCGACAACCCTTCAACAAGAATTCTGGAAATATTGATTTTTTTGCCCAAATGAATTAAAATTTTCCAACCTTTGATCCTTCCCAAAAATGATCTGCAATGATGATGCCTTCAAAAGGAACTGAGAGGAAAAGGCAAAAATTGATTTTGCCAGAGCAATGGGATGAAAAGCCCTTTCATTGCAATCATGAAGGAAAATGGAAGTTCGTTTGGTATTTTTGCCCATCTTGGATCTTTTGCTATTATGCCTGAAGACATTCTTTCTTGCCTTTACTTTATTATTCTGCAGTGATTTTTCCAAGAAATGGGACAAATATTACTTTCATTAAAAAGTGATTAATTTCGCTGAAAATTGTACCTACTTTAGAAGTTTTGTTGTGAATCTTGCCAGAAAGTATTATTGATGTATTAAAGAATAAAATTTTGCTCCATAAGGAGGATGAAAATGAAATTTTCTCCTATTTGGGGTGAAATTGACTTTGACCAACTCAGGAAGATGCCGTTTTCATTACCTTTTGCTCCAAGTTGGGTGCTCTTTCTTGCTTTCGCTCGAATTTGGGCAAAACCATCTAGTTTGTTGGAAAAGGAGCAAAAATCATTGTTTTCACTTGTATCATGGTGAAATTGACTTTGACTAACTCTCATCTATTATTTTTGCTCCAAAAATAACTAAATATACTAATTTACCCAAAAAAAGGTGAAATCACCTTGGAATGCATAAGTTTGGGCAAAATCACTTAACTTGTCTTTTTCTTCACTTGTAAAATTCTTCCTTTTCATTCCAACTTGGGTGAAATCAACTTAACGCGCCTTCTATATTTTATTTTCGTTGGTGAAATTCTTGAAAAAATTTCAAATTAAAACAACGACAACACCCAAAATTGAAGAGACAAATACAATGCATTTTTTAATATTTAGATTTTTTACAAAAAAATTCAGTGTGGCAAAACAGCCAACACAGTGTTTATTATGAGAGTGTTTAATATTGCATTTACTTTCCGCATTGTGTTATTGCATGAGTTTCTACTTAATTTCAGTATTTTGTGTGAGTTTTTTTATTTTAATAGTAGGTTCCTAACAAGTGGAATCAGAGCTCTTTCTAGGGCCAATTTTTGCTACGATTGCGATAATTCTTGCTCAGCTATTTCTGCTTGTTAGGTATAATTTTCCTTTGTTTTTTTTAATTCTATTTTCCTTTATTTAAAAAACCAAAAAAGTCCACAAAAAAGGGCCAAAAATAGTCTTTTTTTTTAGTAGTTGAGGAGGTTAGAAACCCTGTGCCGGGGGTTTTAAAATATCATGAAGTAGTTGTCATTATTGGCTAAGCTAGATAGCCCATAAAGAATCTAGTAAAGTGAGGGATGATTAGGCTCCAATACTTAGGCCTTAGACAATAATCACGCATGAAATCGAGCTCCCACACATCTTTGAGTGTATCAAGAGACCATTCTAGGGTTAAACAAAATTTTATCTAGTAGGAAGCTTTTTTCCCTTGTATCATCCATAGCCCACGGGACAACATCCTGGATGATTACCATCCTGTAATTTCAGAAAGGCAGATAGTGTGCTCAAGGGTATGTGTGGAATACTCCTTAGATAATGGCCTAAAATTTTGATCCGAGCACCATTGTTTGTCATTGCGGTATAACAGAGGGCCTATGGGTGTTACATACTCCTCTACCTAGTATAACCCAGTTCTATCAAAAAATTCAACCCACAAAAATAACATCTCCATGTTCTACTGAACCTACATTCATGACCCCCAAAAGTGAGCATACGTAGAAGGATTTCCCTATCATAGAAATAAGAAACTTTGCATGCACCAACAATTAGGATAAAGTCTGCAAGTGTCTATAACAATCTAAAATATTCCAGTAGCATCTGGGTCAATGGCAGTAAAAGTTAGGTCAATGCCAGTAATATTCAAGTTAGCAATAGTAAGATTCAGGTCGATAATGACAATAATAGTCATCTATAATAGTCAAAAATTATAGGTGGCCAGGGCAAAAAATAGAACTGTCAGTGTCGGTAACTACATAGTACGAAGAATCCCTGGGTCAGTGATGTGAACAGTGTTAGTAATTGCAGTACATGTAACAAGTACAGAGACAATATAGTGATAAGGTGGTCAGTCGATAAAACACACAGGTTAGAGATAGTTGATCTAGTACCTAACTTTTGAATCGTATCTCCAAATCAAAAATTGACCACACTAGTAGACTCATCAAAATAGAGGAAAAGAGTCTGGGGTGCCCAAATTTCATGTTGTGGGATATAGCTCATTGTAATAATATTTTTGAGCTGATCATTTTTATATATAACACCCAAGCACTTTTCAAACTCCTTACTAAAAATAGTAACTCCTGAAATCACACTTCTATTTGTAGAAATTTAGTAAAAGAGGTTCAAGACTATCCAAAATGGCTAGTGGTACTTGGGAACATCAAAAAGAGATAGATAAAACCACCTCATTTTTGGAAACCCTAACAAGAACCGTTGATAACATGTAAATAACAACTCAAACCATTATGACAGAGCTTCAAAATTTTTAAAATGATTATGAAAACTCCAAAATCTGCATAGAAGAAAAACTTACAAATGTTGATTCCAAATTGCTAGGTGGTCCAAGCAAGTTTTAGTACCATACTGAGCAATCCAATTTTGACAGAGGTAAAGGGAGGGCAACAAATGACTCTCACCCTCACTATGATTTTTATCCTACCTTTAATATGCATAAATTAGACTTTCCTAAGTTAAATGGGAAGGATGTGGATGGGTGGTTATGTTGTGTTGATCAATTTTTTAATCTTCACGATATCCCTATGTATTACTGAATTTAAATGACTTCCTTCAACTTAGAATATGAAGCTTTATAGTGATACCAATGGTTGTAGAACACTACCCCTGATCCTTCTTGGGAAGACTTCAAGTCTCAATTAATCACTCGCTTTGGCCCTAGTGAGTATGATGATTTTACCGGACAATTGATAAAGTTGAAACAAACTTCGATAGTTTAAGACTACCAAATATAATTTGAGAAATTGACCAATAAAACTAAGGGATTGAATGAATGGTTATTTATGACTTGCTTCGTTAGCGGTTTGAGAGAAGATCTCCAAGCTGAGGTCATGATGTTCAAACCTCAATCCATGATGTAGGCTATCAAGTTGGCTCGTTTGGTTGATTTTAAATTTGTAGCTCAAAGATAGATATCTAAACTTCCATAGGCTAGACCCTCATTCCCTCCTAGATTCTAAAATTAGAATGAAAAAAAAATTGCTGCACCCAAATGTCTAACTACCACAAAAATGGATGCATGACGTGCCCAAGGGTTGTGCTACAATTGTGATGAAAATTTTACTCGTGGGCATAGGTGCACCCATAAGAATTTGTTCCTCATAGATGCTGATGAGCCTAAAAATAGTGACCAAAGTGATGAGGACACAAAAATAGTAGAGGAACCACCTCAACCAAAGGAAGAGAGCCAAGAAGATCCACAGGCTGAAATTTCTATTAATGCTCTTATTGGCATTACTACTCCCCAAACCATGAAAGTTGTGGGTTATCAGTTCAATATGGATGGATAAATTATTAAAAAAATCTTCTCAAGGTGTCATAGTTTAGATATTTATGATCCAACCTCATCCTTCCAAGGAGGATTTCGTTCCTACATATTTGCAACTTATTTTGGCCAAGCACAATTCTATTTTTGTTGAACCTTTAGAATTACCGTCTCGTCGTTCTCATGACCATTCTATTTCTTTGGTACCTGGAAATGCACCACCCAACATTATACTCTATTGGTATCCTCATGCTCTTAAGTAAAAAATTGAGAAGCTAGTACAAGAATTGATAAAATATAGCATCATTTGGCCAAGCAATAGTCCTTACTCTTCTCCAATTTTAGTAGTGTGCAAGAAAGATAGGTCCTGGAAGTTGTGTATCGATTACTGTACTCTCAATAAACTCACCATAAAATATAAGTTTCCTATTCCAGTGGTGGGTGAATTACTAGATGAACTACATGGGACTATATACTTTTCTAAATTAGACCTTTCCTCTAGGTACCATCAAATCAGGCTCAAGGATGAGGATATTTCCAAGACTGCTTTTCGTACTCATGAAGGTCACTATGAGTTTTTGGTTATGCTATTTGGTTTGACTAATGATCCTTCCACTTTTCAAAGCCTCATGAATAAAATTATTCACTCATTCCTTCAAAAATTCATCCTAGTTTTCTTTGATGAAATTTTGGTGTATAATCGCTCATGGGAAGAGCATCTTGTTCATGTGGATCAGACTCTCCAACTGTTGGCACAACATCAAATCTATGCTAAGCATTCAAAGTATTATTTTGGGTTGACATAAGTGGAATATTTGGGACACATTGTCACTAAGGATGGCATCAAGGTTGATCCTAAGAAGATCCAGGTGATTTAGGAATGGCTGAAACCTTGCACTCTCAAAGATCTTCGAGAAGTTTTAGGGCTTACAGGCCATAAATTTATTTGTAACTATGGTAAAATTGTAGGTCCCCTCACTTCCATGTTAAAGAACTCTTTTACTTAGATGGGACCCGTTGAACAAGATTTCCTAGAATTGAAGCATGCTATGACCACTATGCCCATTCTAGCCATACCAAATTTATCCAAATCTTTTGCCATTGAAAGCAATGCTTCAGGTCATGGTATTGGTGTAGTGTTGATGCAAGAAGAGATACCCTTAGATTTCACTAGTAAAGCACTCTCTAGTCATAATATAGGAAAATCTACTTATGGTAAGGAAATGCTAGAAATTTTGCATTTCGTAACCCATTGGTGATCATATCTCATTGGGTGTTATTTCTCCATTAAAACTGACCATCAAAGTATCAAATATTTTTTGGAGCAACGGGTTGCCACCCTAAATAACAAAAATGGATTTCTAAGATCATGCGCTATGATTATGCTATCACTTATAAGAGGTACAAGGAGAAAATTATGGTTGATGCTCTTTCTCACCAATTTGAGGATCATAATATGCTATGCACCATTTCATCACCCATTCCACAATGGATCAATTAATTTTAGTAGGAGGTACTTCAAAATTTAGGCTTGCAGACCTTAATTTCCTCTCTACACACTGACTCTACTTCATGTCCTGGCTATGATTGGGATGGCTATGATTTGTGTTACTACCAATGCCTTGTTATTTCCCACACATCATCCATCCAAGAACTTCTCATGTATGAATTGCATGCTGGCCATCTACCGGCCATTTAGGATTCCTCAAAACATATGAGCAGCTTAAGCATAATTTTTCTAGAAGGACATGAAAAAGAACATTCAAATTTTATGGTAGCTTGTGATACCTATCAATGGATGAAAGGAAAAATTATGCATTCTCTAGGCACTCTCCAACCATTGCTCATTCCTGATCAGGTTTGGACCGATATTTCCATGGATTTTATTGAAGGGTTACCTAAGTATAGAGGTAAATCCATTATTTTTATGGTGGTGGATCGTCTTTCAAAGTATGCTCACTTTTTTCCCCTCTCCCATACTTACATAGCTTCCATCATTACCTAAATTTTCCTCGATTTTATCTTTTGCCTTCATGTTTTGCCCTCCTCCATTGTGTCCAATCATGATCCAAACTTTACTAGTCACTTTTGGCAAGAATTATTTAAGTTGCAGGGAGATCAAATCAAAATGAATTCAGATTATCATCCACAAATGGATGGCTATATAGAGATTGTCAAAAAATGTTTGGAGATATATCTTCATTTCTTTACCTTTGATCATCCTATGCAATGGGGAAAATGGCTTCCTTTGGCTAAGTGGTGGTACAACACTTCCTATCACATAGCAACCAAGGTTACCCCTTTCGAGGCAATTTATGGGTGCCATCCACCCACACCTTCCTCCTACATTCTAGGTAGATCCAAGATCCATGTAGTCAACACTACTCTTAGTCAGCATGCCACTATCCTTCATCAACTAAAGATAAATTTGAATGTGGCCCAGAACTGGATGCACCAATAGGTTGACCAACACTATTCCAAGTGTAGTTTTGATGTGGGTGATATGGTTTTTGTTTGCTTACAACCATACAATAGTTGTCCCTACAACTTCTCAAGTGCCAAAAAATTATTGTAAAATACTATGGACCCTACCAATTTTTATAAATAATTGGTGCCACAACTTACAAATTGGCCCTTCCACCTACATCTAAGCTCCATCTATTTTTCATATTTCCTCTCTCAAAAAGGTGGTGGACAATTAGGTACAGGTTCAATATAAAATCCCAAAGTTAGATGAAGAAGGTTCTATCTTGCTCGAGCCTAAACAGTTATTGGATCATTAGACTCACACTCTTCGCAACCGCACCATTATTGAGGTCCTTATTTAGTGGCATGACCTCTAGCCAGAAGATGCTACATGGGAGTCTCTCCATCAGCTCCAACACTAGTTTCCTCACCTTCAACTTTGAGGATAAAGCTTTTTGAAGGGGAAGGACATGTTAGGATCCCATCCTAATGTTATTTTGTAATTCTCTTTAATTATGTAATGACCCACTTCCAACATGGGGGATTCCATCTATAATGTTATTTTGTAATATTTTGTAATATATATGGTAAGTTAGGCTCCTAGCCAAGTGGGGCCATTTTATGTAATTGTTATCAAGATTGTAACCAATGTTTGGTAGAATATTCTAGCTCAAGTGGCATTTTTCATGTAAGCCAACTCTTGAGCTTAGGGTTAGGGTTGCATGAAGTCTTTCTTTAAAAGCTATGAAGCCATGTACGAATGTATATTTTTGCAAGTGAATGAAATATTGAAGGAGGTTGCCCCCTCGAAGAGGCATGTGATTCAGTGTTTATTGTGAGAGTGTTTAATTATGCATTTACTTTTTGCATTGTGTTATTGCATGAGTTTTTGCTTAATTTTTATATTTTGTGTGAGTTTTCTTTATTTTAATAGTAGGTTCCTAACACTAAACATATAATTTGTATTTTGTCCTATAGACTCATTTGCAACCAACTTTATTTTCTTCTAGAATAGGGATCAACTTCCAAGTCTTGTTCTTCATAAAGACTTAATACTCTACCAACATAGCATCTTCCTATTCTAGCCTATCCCTAGCCTAAGAATGTGTGAGAGGATCTTGATAATATGCTACCTTCAAAAGCAATATTCAATAAGGAGCCTTTTAATGTTGCTCAAGAGATAGAATATGATGATCATCCTTCAAAAGCATCTTAACATACTTGGGTGTTGGATGAATTAAAGAATTATGTGTATCATTTATTAACTCAACATTAGAATCTAATATTGAAGCATTCTAAATTGATATGACCTACTCATCATGCCCTAATCCTAGAGAAGAGAGTTTTTCCTATGGTGTTGCTTGTGAAGGGGTTAAATTAATAGGCAAATAAAATCTACTTGAGGATGAAGATAAAAAGATGATATAAATAGAATAGAGCCAACCAAAATATTAGAAGAAATAGCTAATGAAACATAGGGAAACCAAATATTTTACAATTGATCTTTAAAAAGTAGGGTTACAGTGTTGTCATTTTTACAAAGTACCCTTGAGGGCTGCAAAATGGGGCTTTCCACAAGGGAAGCCCTATTTTGGTATAGATGGTAAACAACCACCAATTTGTATCCTTATATTCCTCAATTAGAGTGGGCTTACTGCTTGTATACCACTATTAGTCATACTTGTCGTTGAAATGTGAGACCTATAAAATTTGGTTAGAATATTTGGGGGTCTATCTTGATCAGACCCTTATATTTGAATATAAAAGACCTCAAAACATGATTAAAATTACATAAAATGAAGAGAAACATGTATATCAAGAATGTTTACCTAATTTTGGGAGCTTTGGGAGGCTAAAAATGGGATTCATACACCAGTATACGAATTTGATTGTACCTCAATATTTGCACACCGGTATGTGAATTTGATTGTACCTCAAGATTCATACACTGATATACGAATCTAACTGGGTTTTCTAGAATCGATGATGCAAAATTTCTTCTGGTGTAGGTCTCACTTCTATTCTCTATTGAGTTACCTTCAAAAATCATAGTCTTTGTCAACAACTTATCAAACAACACGGGATGGTGATGGATTTGTGTGGGTCTCCATATGGGGATGGATGGTGAGTGATGTTGGATGATGTTGAGTGATGTTGGTGGTCTAGAATAATTTTAATAGAGCATGGGTATGTAGGTGAGTGTTGTTAAAAATGGAAAATATGGCATTTTATTTATAGATTTTTCCAAAGTTAGAGGAGGGGGTTAGGTGTCCCATGTGAGGTGTCCCTTGTGAGGTGTTCTCTAATGTGGTATACCTCATAAGTGCATTTGGGTGAGAGAATATCTCACCCACCTACATGTCATAAATGAGCATGGGGATGTGGAGTGGAGTTGGGGTTAAACCCTAACTATGGTAGGGTTAACCATGGGTTAGTTTTTGACTTGGTTGAGGTGGAAGGTGAGTCATCTATGTCTCTCATGCCTTTGGATAAAAATATTTCCAAATCGCATTTAAAGTATTAAATGTACACAGGAGGATGTGTGGATAAAGGGTTAAAATTAACCCTGATTAGGTTGACCCTAGGTTAGACCAAGGTCAAATAGGTGAGGTGGCACCTAGGTTAGTCAAAGAGTAGACTAGGTGAGGTGGCCATGAATCAGATTGACCATGGTTAGATTGATCATGGGGTAGAGTTTGACTATAAAGTTACTTTGACCAAGGTTAAGCCATTATGGTGGTTGCATGAGGAACCAGAGTTAAGCCTAGGAAGGGGCTTAAATAGCCCAAGGGGGCTTGTGAAGATGAATAGTATTTTGAGGCTAATTTTTGCAAATTTGTGGATTTTACAAATTGATCAACCATGATGATGGAAGAAGTGGTAATGTATGACTTTTGGATCTCTACATTTTCCTATTTTTGTATTGCATTGTACAAAGACATGGTGCAACACAAAATTTGATGATACCAGATGGGTAGTTTGATTTTGAAGAAGAAGAATTTGTGATGGATGATTGTGGATGAAAGAGACACATTAATAGTGAATTATTTGTGATTGACTACAACTCTTTGTAGTATCATAATAATTTCTTTGATATGAGACGTAAGATTACCTTACCTTATGATCAATGTAAGATGTCCCTAATTGTGGAAGGAACAAATACCTTTGAATTTTTTGCCTTTGATAGATTGTTGAGTTCTTGACTTTATTTGATGGACCGTTAATGCCATAAGGTAGATTTTTGTTAGGTGCTTCATTTAGAAGTGGTTTTATGACTACCACTTTGAAGAATATGATCCATGAGCTATCTACAGTCATAAGAATTAGGCTTATGAAATATTTTTTGAATTGAATATTTGTTGAGAAGAAATTTTTTGCTTTTTGTTTGCCCTAGCAAATGAGGGCTTGAGATGATCTCTAGCAAAAAATATATTAGATAAATGTGGTATCCATGATTGGATGTTTGGTTGTTTGATCATGCTCAAGGAATATTTTTATTATTGAATTTCTACCCCCTCAATCAAGGAGTTTACGGTAGAGAAGGCGAGAAGCAATAACGAGTCGATTGAAAAGATGAAAAATGGGAAAGAAGAATTCGAAGAAAATGAAAAATTTTAGTACATTTGGAAATGACTAGACATCAAGGTGCAAATACCACTTGAAAAATTAGACTTTCATAATGGTGTGTAAATATAACATACCTCATGATTCACACACCGATATGTGAATTTGAGAAAAAGTTATTATATAAGTGCATTCACATAGTGCATGTCATTTTGCACTATGTGAACGAGGAAGAGTGAGGGAGGGAGAGAGGTGAGGGTGAGTTTATGAAGTGAAGCACTGTAAAACTACAAAGACAAGGGCAATTGATGATGAATGTGACATCAAGTGCTAGCATTGGTAGGAGTGCAATGTTAGTAAGTAGAAATTTTCCACTTTGAGTTTTGTGCACTAAGAAGTTAAAAATGAAACCTAGGGATTAAATTTATAGTAAAATGAAATCATAGAAAATGAATAGTAGAATTAGCATTGTGTGGTGAATGATAAATAAAATATATGATAATATGTGCATGTGAATGTGTTAAAATACATTTTATCGATGTCGATTGCTTGTTTTGATATGAATGCATGAATGCTTGCATGTGATTTTTGTTTTTATACTTTTAGCATGAAATTTGTGTACGAGGGTGGTTTTTGGCCAAATGGGTATCCAAATCCATCCTTGTTTTGAGATTCACATGGAGGTGTAAATGTATGGATTTGTACAAATTCACATGTATTTATGCAATTTTTTTTTGAAACTATATATATAAATTTTATATAACATACTGATGATGAAATTTTATGTATGAATGGATGAGTGTAGGTGAAAAAGGTACACCCATGATATCAGATTCACCCATTGTGAGAAAAATTGAGAGATGGATGGTTGATGGATGATAGTGCATGGTTGAGGATAATGGTATTTTATGGTCTAGGAGAGCTGATGACCTTGCACACTAATCATACCTATGTATTAGTATTATGTGAGTGATGGGACCTGGATAGGAACACCTTCTATTTCCTAACAAGGGAAATGCTGATCACGTTGGAGGATGTATATCAGATATATCAGGTTTTGATAAAGGAAGTGATAGTTAGGATGACTATGAGCAAGAATGGGTAGAATAATATATTATAGAGAGAATTTGGTTATAGATGGATGAAGGTGGATCATGAAAGGAGACTCTCGTATAATAGGTGTTGGAGGGACAAGATGTTATGAATCAGGAATACAATGACAATGTTGTTGATTGTGAGTTATGCACTACTTGGCACATCAGGGGTGAGATTACCTTGGAATATGAATGGGATGGTAAGTGATATGGTAGAGCATGAGGTCTGGTTTACATGGGTACCAACATTTCTAGCATAGAACTTCAGGGAGCTGCATGTCCTATAGAGGATACATCGATCAGCGTTGAGTTTTAGCCCACTGCTACAAGTGTGGGCATGAGAGCAAATAGCAATAGCATGGTCAAGAAAACTACCTTATGATGCACATAAATTAATGGGAGTTGATGTACCATATGAAATATGGTGGTGGAAAGATATGCAGGGGTAAGAGAAATGAACACATAAGGGATATATGATGTATTATAGGAGGAAGTTAGATGGATTAGTGGCAACAGATATTATTTGGTAGTTGTGGCGAGGGGGACTGAGTGGCCTAAGGATGCGATGGGGCTAGCTAAGGTAATATAGGGGATATGGATCATGGAACAATATGTGAACCAAGTGGAGTTATTCCCCTTCTCATGGATGACATGTTATTTTGGATTGCAACAGGGAGTGTTGGATCAACCTATTGTAATCTAGAAGATGAGAGGGGATCATGGACCACAACCAAAGATAATCCCATTAAATATTGTGCTAGATGAGGTGATACTGATTATGGATGTAGATGACACATACATGAATCTAAATTATGATTCATGGTAGGTGGATTAAAGATGGGAACCTAATTTAGAGGTAGTAGATGGTCAGGTGATGTAGCAGGTAGAGGAGCTATAGGACTATGATGGGCCAAAAATAGTGGGGAGATGATAGCTAAGGAGATCAACCCAAGAGTAAAGTCTTCTATGAGGATGACCTATTTGGGGTAAGAGACTAAGGAGGAGGAGGATTTAGAGTCATTACTTCAACGAGTGCAACAACAAAGGGAGAGTGAGGCAGATCCATCATGAGCACAGGTTGACGAGGTAGGGGTTGGGCTGATAGATGAGACAACAATGATGGAGGAGATAACACCTATAGAGGATATGGTACCCATGGAGGGATGGAATCCATGGAGGAGATGACACCCATGGAGGAGATAGTGGAAGCTAAGGAGACAACTTTTGATTTAACTATTTACCTCCATGAGATGCTAGTAGTGTAGGATGAGACCACGGTATTGAGAGATATAATATGGCATGTGGAGGATTAGATGATCGATAGGAAAATTGCATGGCCTATGGAGTGCGTAGCCATGGCCATAGAGAGTGATGTCATAGTAGAAGAGAAGGATGTCATAATGGTAGAAAGAGATGTTGTACCGGTATATAGGTAGTGATTACAAGAGCAACTAGAGGTGGTTGTAACTGAAATGAGGTAGTTGGTAGAGGAGAGGATTAGTATGGGGAGTCAGGTTTTTTTAGGATTATTTGAGAGATTATCTCTTATATTGGAGTGATATGGAGTAAGGATGAAGGGGAATGAGTTCATGGAAGAGGCTGCTCAATTGTGATAAGAGTTGGATGCGATGAGTATTGTAGGAGAGCAAGCCATGATTGAGATGGTAGGACTAAAGGAGGAGGTGTAGTGGTTGCAAGGTGACTTGATGTCTGTGTATATGAAGGAGAGTTCAAGGAGGACATGGTGTAAGCTATAATTGATAGAGTGAGTGCTACCCCTACAATCATATTTGAAGTCATGATCACATTTGCAATATTAGATAGTCTTGATGGAGTCAGTAGATCATACCATCTATGGTGCCAATGGTGCCATGATTGGTTGAGGTGACAACATTCCAAGCTGAGGGATCTACCCAAGAGCATAGCAGAGTGGTAGTATAAAGGAGAGTGGATGATGCACCTAGTGCATAGGAGGAGAGTGGGGGGACTACGAGTGAGCAATAGGGTTGATATAGTTTTTGAGGGTGGCAATAATACCATTATTTTGTATTTTTGATGTATTGTATATGCATGTATACAAGGTGAGGCCGTTATGTGTGGGATGATATATGTTGTAGTCCATGGGAATTTTTTATATATGATATACATTATACAATATTTATTATATGTGTGAACATTGTGTTAATGTGTTGTTGTATTGATGTAGTGTAGTCATGAGTATGCTTTGATGATTTATACTTTGGTGTGGATGATGTATGATATAATGTATATGTATGAACATCTAGATAGATGAACATGTATGGTAGAAATAATTGAATTATATGTATACAGGTGAATGTGTAGAAATACATGAAAATATATGTAATAAGACTTGGACCATATTACAAAGTGTGGATTAAGCAATGATAAGTAGTTGCATAAAATACTGAGTATAAAATAAGGAAAGATGCAATGAATGTGATGAATTCCAAACAAGTGATTAGTTGATAAATGATGCAAATGGTAGATAAAAATACAATGAAATACTATGCAAATGGATGCTATTGAGTGAAGCTAAAAACTAAATTATGAGGATGTGAAACACCAATGATAAGTATAACATTCAACATAACTTCTCAGCCCCATACTACCCTCAAGGTAATGGAAAGGTCAAAGCTATAAACAAAACCATATGCAACATTCAACATCATTTAGTTTTACATCCTTTAGAATTGCCTGGGATCATTGATCCTAGATGTGAAACTAATGATGAATTTACCTCATTGCCTATGTACCATTTACTTTTCTGCTCTCATGTACTTATAGTCTCCCTCATGTAAGGGCGGGTATATCGAGAGGTTTAGTATAAAGTCCTGGTAAAGGTATAAAGAAAGGGGGACAATTTGGTGTTATAAGGAACCCTCATTATGGCCGCTATCCATAAGTACCTGATAGATTCTTAGTTACTAAAAGGTTCTAATTACACACCATGGAAAACAAAGATGAAGGCTATTCTACAAATGGAAGAATTGTGGGATGTTGTTTTTGGCATAGAAACAAGACCTTCACCATCAACAAACACAACTCAACCTACATGACCAACTACAAATCAGATTGTATTTGAAAAGAAAGACAATAAGGCAAGAGTGCTCATCTTGCTTGTTGTTTCAGATGAAGTTCAACCTCACATAGCTGACACAAAACATGGTAAAGAGGCATGGGATGCCCTTACAACCATCTATGAGGGTAATAATGAGTCCACCATTCTTCACCTTCAATCTCAACTTCATAGTTTGAGTATGAAGCATGGAGAGACAGTTGAACTATTTATTTGTAAAATGGCTGAGTTGAAGTCAAAGTTGAATTCTCTGGGAGATACCATAGATGATAAGCTCCTTAATTTAGTAGTTATGAGAGCTTTACTTGATTCATACATAATGTTGATAACTTCTCTTCAAGTGTCACAAAGAAAAGTTACCTTTATTGAGTTTGTCAATATGCTTTAGGAAGAGGAGGCTCTCTAACTTCAAAGAGATGAAGCTTCTAATACAACACTCTATTCCAACAAGAAGGGTTCTAATAAGAAAGGTACTTTTTAGAAGGGAATAAATTATTCCAACTATTCCAAGGGAAAACGACCTCAACCATCGAAGAGATATTGCAAGATTTATTATAAATATACCCATGACACAAATAGGTGTTAGCACAAAAACAAACAACCTAAGAACAATTGCCATAACAAACCACAAAACAAAAACAAGCAACCCAAGGTGAATGTTCTTATTGAAGAATTTGACTCTGATTTTGAGTGGGCACACAAGGTGCTTATGACTACCATAGCCTCCAAGCAGAAGGATCCTGTATGGTATGTTGATTCTGGCACCAGTAAACACATGAATGGCAAAAAAATATGGTTTGAGACATATGAAGCCAAGGAGGGCAAACCCATCACTATTTTTGATGATAAAACCTACAAGGTTTAGGGTGAGGGTACAATTTTAGTCAACCTTTTAGATGACAAATGTCAAATTGATAGAGTCCTATATATTCTAGGATTGGTGAACAATTTGTTGTCAGACACCCAAATTATGGATAAGGATATGGTTGTTGATTTTTGTGTTAAGGATGGCAAGAAGTGTTTCTCTATCACCAAGATGGGTAAACACATCGCAATAGCTTCATACAAGCATGACTTGTTTGCATTAGATGCTATCTCCACCCCTCATGTTGCCATGACAGTATTTACAAAGGAGGCAACTTCACTTTGGCACAAGAGATACGAGCATCTAAGTTCTGGATATTTAATTGAGATAAGTAAATATGATATGGTAAAGGGCCTTACCTCCCTTTCCTCTACATTTCCAGTGTGCTTTGATTTCTTGGCAGGAAAGCAACATAGAGTACTATTTGAAAAGAGCTCTTCACGAGTAAAGAAACCTCTGGAGTTAATTCACACCGATCTGTGTGGTCCTTTCACACCAAATAGTTGTGGGGGAAGAGGTACTTTTAGTTGTTTGTAAATGCCTACTCATGAAATATGTGGGCTTTCTTTATTTATCTAAAATCTAAAGCCTTTAGTTACTTCCAACAATTCAAGAAATCTGTTGAGAAGGAGTCAGGTAATTCTATAAAGACCCTATGATAAAATCAAGGGGGGATTTTACCTCTAAAGAATTTTTTGCATACTTGACTGCACATGGGATCAAGAGACAACTCACTACTACTTATAATCCTTAGAAAAATGGAGTTACTGAATAGAGGAACCGTTCTATTGTGGAAATGGTTCGTTGTATGCTCACAAGAGCCCACCTAGATCAACAATTTTAGGTAGAAGTTGTCACCACAGTAGTGTACCTACTGAATAAGGCACCCAAAAAGGACCTAAAGGGAATAAATCCATAGGAGGCATGGAGTGGTTGGAAATCCTCCATCTCTCATCTATGCATTTTTGGATATAAGGATTTTATGCACATACCAAAAGAGAAAAGGAAGAAGCTATATGAGAAGATCTTGAAATGTGTTCTTGGTTATGATGAGCACTCTAAGGGTTATCGATTGATTTATCCTTTGACCAAGAATATTCATATTTGTAGAGATGTTATTTTTGATGAAGATTTCACATCATTGAACACATTCGATGTATACCTAGATTTTGTGGAATATAAAATAGAGAGGTCTCCTTCATCACCACAATTGAGAGGACCTTCTTCTTCTTCTTCACCATAGAAGGATATTCCTAAGTGGTACACAAGTACTATCAGAGACTCAAAGATATCCACACCACCAGATTTAATTTTGAATAGACCTCATACTTGCAATATGACTCGACAAGATAAAACAACAGTAGAGACTACCAAGGTTGATGATCTTTGTTAATATTTTGAGGATCTTTTAATATATCCAAAGAGAGAAATAGAGGATATGGAAGTGGATGATGATAGAGTTTTTATGACTTCACTTGATGAGCATAAACCCACCACAGTACAAGATGCCCTTAGTGATCCACAATGGAAGGTTGCTATGGATGCAGAGTACATCTATATGAAGAAAAATAAGACTTGGAAGCTTGTTGATATATGCATGGAAAGAAGCCCATTGGCTACAAATGGGTGTACAAATTCAAGTACAAGTAATATGAAACAATTCATAAGCATAAGGCCCGTCTTGTTGTGAAGGGTTATGTGCAAAAGGAAGGCATCGACTATGAGGAAAATTTTGCACCTACTACTCGAATGACAAAAATTCGGGTTCTTTGTTCTATGGAAGCAAAGTTTGGGTGGAAAGTTCATAAAATGGATTTCCAAAGTGCCTTCTTGAATGGCGATCTCCAATAGGAAGTCTATATGACACAACTTGAAGGATTTGAAGTGGAAGGTCAAAAGCATAAAGTGTGCAAATTGGTCAATTCCTTGTATTATTTGAAACAAGCTCCTCGAGCTTGGTATATTACGATGCATGATCACCTACTACAACATGGGTTTAATATAAGTCCATCAGATGCAAAAATCTATTTTAAGAAATAAGGTTATGAAATAGTGTTACTTGTACTCTATGTAGATGATCTGATTATCATAGGAAACTTAGAAAATTTGATAACTGCCATCAAAAGTGACTTGTGCAAATATTTTGAGATGACAGAACTTGGACTGAAAGTGAACCATAAGAAGCACCATATCAAGGTGTCATAGAAAAATTATGCCAAGACATTGTTTGAAAATTATTGCATGACTGATTGCAAGCCAATGGTAACTCTTATGGAATCAGGGCTTTAGTTATCATGGTATGATGATTCACCTCAGGTAGATGGTACTCTCTATCACCAAATGATCAAGAGTCTCATATATCTAATAAAAACTAGGTCAAATATCATGTTTTATGTCAACTATCTTTTGAGGTTCATGTAGGATCCTAAGGTCACTCATTGGAAAGCAGTAAAATATGTTCTTCACTATGGCCGTGGTACTATTGAGTATGGCCTAGAGTACAAGAAGAATGATAAATTCTTCTTGCAAGGATACATGGACTCTGACTATGCCAGATCATATGATGATCTAAAGTCAACTTTAGGATATATTTTCATATTGGATCCATTCATATCTCTTGACACAACAAGAAGTAATAAGTGGTTGCTATTTCATCTACAGATGCAGAATATCACTCTACATGTGAAGTAGTGTGTGAGACGATATGGTTGCGTCACATCTTGAAAAGTATGGATCTTCCATCCAAATCTCCAATTCACTTGTTCTACGAAAACTAGGGTATTTTGAACCTCGTTAAGAATCCAATGTATCATGAACGTACCAAACACATTGACACACAATGTCACTTCAATCGAGATGAAGTTTCAAGGCACAAAATTTAGCTTCAGTACATTCCCACCAATAAACAAGTTGTGGATATCTTTACTAAGGCACTTGCATGTATCAAATTTGAGTTGTTTCACAACTCCCTTTGTATTACAAAAAATGTAATAAGGGGGGATGTTAGCATATAGAGTTTATTCAAATTATTTTACTTTATCCTATTGTAAGTCTAACATAGTTAGACGTAGGTGATTGTTAGCGTGGAATATTTTATTGTTAGCAGTGCATCTTACTTTTAGCATTATTGCTATGTTAAGATTTTCGATGTGCTTCCTACGAGCTATAGTTTGACATGAATGTATTATATATTTTTGATTATCAATGGAATTTTTTAGTTTTACCCTTGACACTTATTCTTGAAATGAGTACTATTTTTAGAGATGATTTTTGAATGAATATCAAAATGATAAATGATGTGTTGTTGAATGAAGTCAATGATTTTGGAACCTATCGTTTGGATGAGAAGAATCACCTCAACCCACTTAATGAAGTATTCCATGGCGGTAATTATGGATTTATGATTTTTGGATGAGGCTAGTGTGATTATTCTGAATATATCTAAGCCCCATTGGGAGAACGACCATATTGATTGGATTGTAATGCTTGAGAGGGTAAGTGGGTGAGATTAGCATGCTGCTAACATTTGGTACACTTATCAACATACATACAGTAGTCACGCACCATGGTGGGCCAGTAATAACCCATGCGCAAGATGCACTTAGTAATGGCCATGCCACTAAAGTGGCCACCACAAGTGTCATCATGGGTGATCATGATAATATGTTGAGATTCCTATGGCTCAAGACAATGTAGAAGAATGCCACCATAGCTACTTTTATAAATAATATCTCCTAACAATGTGTAGCGTATGGACCTTTGTTTGAATACTCGTTTATCGGTGTGGGGTAAGTCTGCAAGAAGCATGCCTAGTTTAATGTAATACTTGGCTTGGGAAAACCAAGTATCACAAGGTTTGATTTGAATAAAATTGATGCCAACATCATCAAAAGAATTAGGTGCAAAAATAGAGGATTGAAGGAGCATTTGTATAGGCACATGAGTGATGTCATCATGTGGATTTTGTGGTATGAGATATCTAAGAGAAGCCATGGTATTTATGAAATGATTGGTTGAGCATGGGGTAGCATCAATATCATACCACTTAAATTGGGAAAGCAATTTATTAATGACATGCTTATATTGTTTAAGCATTGGGTATCGATATTGGTAGACTTATTTTATTTTATTTACAATGAGAAATGAATCACCAAATATTTGCAAGTGTTTGATGCATATAGCAAGTGACGTTTTTAGGCCAAGGATGAGACCTTCATATTTGGTATCATTATTCATTCAAGTAAATTCTAATTTGAAAGAAAAAAGAGCAGTGCCCCTTGCAATGTAAAGAAGACTATGTTTGCACCTCCCCCTTGTTCGTAGTGAGAGCCATCAAAGAAGAGGGTGAGATCATCTTGCAATTTAGGTTCCACATATTATTTAGGATCAATTATATGGAACACTAAGTCATTGAGAAGCTCTATGAGGAGTGGTTGATTTTTAGGTTAAGGAGATTCGATGAGCTAATCAACAATAACCTAACTTTTAATGGATTTTTTACTGATAGATTCAAGATCAAATTTAGTGAGTACCATAATCCATTTAGTAGTGCAATTGTTATTGTAGCTATGAACCATCATGTATCAGAGAAAATTATCATGAGAAAAAATGTAAGTTGTATGCTTTAACATATAATGTCACAATTTATTGGTGGTGAAGAAAACAACAAGACAATTTTTTCATATATGCATACTATGTCTCGTAGCTAACTAGAATGCGATTGATGTAGTATATGGATTATTCTCAATTAGCCTTGTTCTTATGAGCTAAAAATGTCCCTAGAGAAAAATCTATGGTAGATATATAGATGAAATGGAAAATCTAGACGTGATAGAGATAATACAGCTGGAGAAGTACGATAGGCCTTTATTGCATCAAAAGTTGTTTGATAGTCATGGTCCTAATTGAAGGCAACCTCCTTTTATAAGAGATGATTAAATGACTTACACTTGTTTGAGATTTGGGTAATGAAGTGACAAATTACTTGAATTTTTCCTTGCAAGCTCCATAACTGTTTGATATTTGTTGGAGGAGGCATGTTGATGATAGCCTTCACTTTTTGTGGGTTGACTTTAGTTCCTCATTGAGATACGATAAATCTCAATAATTTGCCTAAGGTTACCACAAAGCCACACTTTTTGAGATTTAGCCTAACATTGTGTTATAGAAGATGATCAAAGATTTTGCACAGGTCATCAATGTGTTGATGACACTTTTTATATTTGGCCAAGTCATCCACATAATCTTCTACAATTAATGCATATAATCATGAAATATGTATGTCATAGCACATAGATATGTGGTTCCAGCATTCTTAAGGTATAAGGGCATGACCTTATAATAGAAAGTCCCCCAAAGAGTAGTAAAGGATATATTGTGTTGGTCTTTAGAGTGAACCTAGTTTGGTTGTATCCTGAAAATCCATCCATGAGGGACACCATTTCATGACATGCAATGGATCCGACTAGTGTATCAATATTAGGGATAAAAAAATTATCCTTAAGATATGCTTGATTGAGACCCCTAAAGTCAATGCATATTCTAATACCTCCCTTCAGCTTGGTGACGGGGACCATGTTATATACCCACTCAAGGTAATCAATTGGTTGTATAAATCCCACATCAAGGAGATTTTGTAACTCCTCTGTCACCATCAAAGCAATTGTAGGATGCATCTTATGTAGTTTTTGTTTGATAGGTTTGGCACTATCATTGAGTGTGAGGTTATAAATAATAAATGAGGGGTCAATACTAGGCATGTTAGTGTAATCCCATGCAAAGACCATCTTATATTCTTTGAGAAGAATTATGAAGCTCTCTTGTTCTTGCACAAAGAGTCCCTTACCCAACTTGATGATGTGAGGGTTTGCGAGATCATATCCAATGTCAACATATTTGGTCTATTTGAAAAGCATGTGTGAGCCATCTTGGAGTTAAGTAATATTGGGGATGAGATGGGGATCATCAGTGAAATTGGGAAGAGAAGCCTCATCATTAAGAGATATGTCCATATTATGGACAAACATGATGTGAGGAAGTTTTGAAAGAGAGGGGGTGCTTGATAAATGTAACAAGTGCTTAGAGGACAAGAAATCACACAAAGAAGTTTTAGAGATGTGATTGAAATCAATGTAGTTTGGATTGGTACAAATGATTTGATCAGGGTGGGCCACATAACGGAGTGGGGAAAAGATATCAACAAAGACTATGTTAATAAAAATACTTAAGGAAGATGAGGAAGTAGAATGTGTTGAAGAGGCATCTAATGATGAGGAAGGCAATGGTTGGTTTAAGCGAGAGCACAAAACCATAGGTGGGGAGTGAGAGTAGGTGAATGAAGGTCTAAGCTAATGTCTATTATGTAATTGTGCATACGAGTTAATTGGTAGTGAAAGAAGAGGAGAAGATGTATCATCAGTAAGAGATGATGTAAGTGAGAGCATGACAAAATATTGAATGAGGTCATTAACAACACAAGTGGAAGTGGTTCTATATGACGAATATTATTGAAATAAGAATAAAGGAATGTTGATAGTGGACTAAGGAGAAAGATAACCAATATTAAATTCACACTTAGGCTCAATTTGTTATCATCCTCATTAGGGTTGAGGATGAGGTGATGGAGTTCATCCTCTAAGATGTTAATGTGATCACATTGGTATCTTAGACCTGACTTCTCAGTGGGCTATCAGAAATGTGGATCAACAATGGAGCGAGGCCTTTGTTCGTAATGCCCTAGCCTAGATCCATACCTATTGAAGCATTGGAGATAACATAACAAATTTTGTATTGAAAATGTGGTCAAGTCTGACACATAATTTTTTTCTGATGGTTTAAGCAGAGGTGATGCAAAAGAGATATTAAAGCCTGTATATATGAAATTAGTGCAATTCATAGGTGGTATAATAGGAATGATAGCACCAATGGTAATGGGTGCATTTTTAGGGTGACCAAAATCATGAATGTATTATATGGTGGGAGGAGTGACAAAGGAATTATGAATATTATATTCTCTAGGACCAGGATTGGTCATGAGGATGGAGATGTGAGGTATGCCATAATACTCTTGTTTAGATTATGACTCTTGAGGTTATGAGGATGAGGATGGTTGACACTCTAGAAGAAGCAAAATAGGAAGTGGAGATATGACATAGGTGGATTATTGAAGCAAGGTATCCAGTTGGGAAACAAATTGCTCATAAAAGTAACACTTTGTAGGTGTGGCTAAGATGGGATGATTTACATGTGCAAATTGAGAAGTGGTATGAGGAGGAGATTCACTAGAATATGGGTTGGCATGAGATATATTCTTATTGGGAGGTTGATGAAGATATGGAGTATATGGAGTGGATAAAATAAGGAGTTTGGGAAATAGAGGAGGTGTTGTAGGAGTGAATTGGGAATATTGAGGTGGAGGTTGTGCACAAGATGAAGAGGTGAAAGGCTAAGGTTATAAAAATGACCATTGTTGGGAGTGTATGGTTGAGTGAGCATGAGCATTAGATGACACATTGTATGATGATGAAGAATTATTTGTTGGATTGTTGGGCGAATTTGAAGTAGGTGAATAGGGTAGCAGAGGAGGTTGGATTGGAGTAGAGGTGAATTGGGTGGATGCTAAGGGTGAACCTGATAGAAGAGTGACAATAATGCAATATTAGAATGGATCATCACCATAAAGGATATGATGCACATGGCTATTATTAATATATTTTAGGTAATGATGCAGCGTAGAATAAACATATTATTGTAGACATGGAAAATTGACCCATTAAGAAGAGTTATTTTTGTTAGATATTTAGTTTTCCTCTAAAAAATGTAAGGTCATATTTGAGCCAATGTTTCCACCATTAAATTTTCTCCATTATTCTCAAAATATATACCATTGGATCAGGCTTGAATATAGCTTTCCAACGGTATAATGTTTATCCCATTCTAACACCATTTGGTCCTCCAAAATGCAAAAATACTACACATGGGTCTAGTTATCCCAAATTCACATCTGGTCCATATGAGGCACAAATTTGGCCTACCATATTCATGCCATGAATTTAATGTTCTAGAGGTTCTTCTCATAAAATCCCTCCCTTCATCGGTCGTCTTGGGATCAACCCTTGCCCATGGTGAAATTTTAATTTCCCACCCATTTTCCATACAAACCTCTTATAAATAAGGGTTTGGACTCCCTATTTCCATGATGACAATAATAATTCCCCATCTAGAAATCCTTAATTTTAAATTGTTGACTCGCTCATTTTTTCATGCTAACAAGTGCCCTTTTGTTGCAAGTTGTTGTTTTGTTATTTCATGTTCTATTGTTGGCTACCCTTGTGGATCAAGTGGAGGAGTCTTGATGATTTGAGAGATTCAACATATTGGAGTGCCTCTTCCACATCTTTATTGCTCCTTTCTTTCTCCATCAGATCATCAAGTTCTATGTCTACATTATGTATTTTGCAAGTCTATTTTTTTGTTGTTTTACACTTTATTTTTCACTTTTTTGGGGCCCAAAAAGGAAATATGAATCAAATTCATGCCCTACCCATATAGGGAATTAATTTGGTAAGAAAAATTCATGCCTCCCATTTATAGGGCATGAATTTGGTAAATTAGGGCTTGGGAGTAAGCTTTTGCACACCAAAACCCTAATTTGCACTCTACATCTTGGAATTCTATTTTTTCCATCCTATCTGCATTCTATTTTGTTGTTATATATTTTCTTTGCTTTGTTTGTGCATGTTCCAAATGTCAAAGAAAATTTTGCTTTTGAACGGTCAGCTAAAAGGTCCAAGGGGGATTGATTGTTATGCCTCCATGCCTAGTTAAATAGTAGCCTAAGCAGGCCCCCAAACACTGATCACATTTTCTAGGGTTTGTGAAGTTATTTTTTAGGTTTGAAGATGTTGGATATTCTGTGTGTAAGTTAAATATTGGATCAACCATTGGACCAGATAAGTTCCTTAATAGATCTTTAGGCTATTTGGTATTTTCTTTTATTCATTTATATCCAAAACCTAGATTACAAGTAAAGGAAAAACATTTGATTGAATTTCTAGTCATTTGAAAGAATAGAAGCATATAGTGTGCATCTAGGGTTTTTATATTGTTTGTGCATTCATTTGGACCCTTTCTCAAAGACTTTATTTACAATACTAGGGTTAGACATCATTGAATTACAAAATTATACTAGGGTTAGTCCTTGTATTTTTGAATCTTGTGTGTCTTGCATTGTACTTTCATTTTCATAGCTTAGTTTTAAAAAACCAAACAATAGATGTATGCTTAATTTATACATGAAATATTTCCACCCTAGACTTGGAGTGAGTCCTAAAACCATTCTTGGTGAACCCTTTTTCCCACACCGAGTGTATATATTATAACACACCCCCATGGTTACCTCAGCTTCCAATTGATTCAACCAAGAATCATACATGGTAGGGTATTTTTCCTCTCTACATATTTGGTAAATCCAACATGAACACACATCATAGTGGCCAAGATAGAAAGCCTCTTCTTTTGCTTTTCTCTTGAACAATTTAATCAGACCACTAATTCTATTTGTCTAGATCAAAAAATATTTAAAAACATATTAATAATATTTATGTGTTTCACTAGTTTTTCTCCTTTTCTACTCTATATTTTATCTCTCTCTCCTAATGGATCCCAAACTTAGGAGTGGGTGAAAACAAATTTTGAAGAGATTTTTCAAAAATATGATCATATTGATAGAGAGATTCATAATCTAGAAGAGGAAGAAAATGAAGAAACTAACAATGACATTGATCCTACTAAGGGGCCCAATCGGAACCTTATATTAAAATCATTTAAACATGTTTGGAATTTCTACAAGCATCATAAAGATGCATTGATAAAGTTGTGGATGAGGAAGCCCAACTCAAGGAAGCTAGAACATCTCATCATCAAATCATTTCCCCTCGATATGTTCACAATAAACTATTGTTTTAATATTCACATTATGCTAATCCTTTTTCTAAACCAACATATGCTACTACTATGACCACCAATGTTGGAAGAATTTTGCAAGTTCCTCCAACTAGTAGTGCCACTCAAAATTATGTTTAATTTCCTCCTCATTTCGATAATCTCAATATTTATGCTTTTGTTCCATCAACTATTAGTTATACTCCACAACATGATACCACATATCATAAATTGTACCATAATAGTGTCAATGCCTCCAACTTTGGCCAAGTTCCCTTCCAACAACCTACCTATACCCCTCCCTTAGGGAACCTAAGGGCATTTCATAGCAACAACATTGAAATGCAAAGTTTAACTAATGTGGTGAAACAATTGGTTTCAAGAGTAGATATGATTCAACCACATAGTTTCACCTATAACTATAGAGAAATGTGCAACCAACCCTTAGACCCTATCATTGCCTCTAGGCCCTACCCTAAGAATTTTTTGATGTCAATTTTACCTATCTATAAGGGAATAAAATATCCAATTGAGCATTTAAGAATGTTTAGGACAACATGTCATGATATCATATATGATGACATGTTGTTACTAAAGATGTTCCCTAAGAGCCTTGGTGGTATGGAATTAGAGTGGTATTATCAACTGCCTAATCATTCTTTGAGAAATTTTGAAGAGATAGTTGAAATATTTGTTCAACAATTCGGTGCTTATGTTGAAAATCATGTGACTATGAAAGATGTTTATATGTTAAAACAAAGTAAAGATGAAATTTTTTCAAAAAATTGGTGTCGTTGGAGGAGTCTACTTGTATGTGTTGAGGTGTGATTTTGTCAGTTTACAAAACCACTTGAAAATTCATAATTTTAAATTCTCTCTTGCAAAGAAATTCTTTTCTCCAAGGTTCTTACTTTAATATTTATGTGTCATGCATAGATGTTTATAAGTGTCTGAATAAACTCTTGGGTTTGCAAGTTTATGTTAACAAGGGGCCTGTGAAATTATGTAAATGATTTCAAGTTCATCATGTAAAACATGATTTTCATAAAATTCTATCATCCAAATGATAAAGTAAATCTACCTTATGATTAAGATCTATTAATACAAACATAACAATACCATTGATTAAAATGCTTTCAAAACTAATTTGAAATAACAATTTGCCTTAGCATTTTAATTAATGTGAAATTTCAATTACCTTAATAAAAATTAAAGTATGTGAAATTTCAAAATGATGATATAAACCATAATTATAAATATTCACCTTTAAAACCTATGGTTTAATCAATGAATAGATTTTATTCATCTCCAATATAAAATTAACATTGAACTATTTGAGATAATGAATAAAAAATGAAAATGTTTAACCCCAAAATCATAAGGTTTTAAATACCTTATTAATAATATATTCATAGGGTTTTCTATAAAGATTATTTATGAACTGCGAGTTCTATGATTTAATAATCAAGTTCATAAATGTACTTCCTTATTATATTTTTTTATTAAATATTTATGAAATCAAATATTTAATAACCAACATAATATTCCAATGTAATGTTTGGATTTGTGCATAAATAAATTATACTAAAACATGAAATCCAAAAAAACTTTAATAAAATAAATCACTTCCAATTCTCAACCTTATTAAATCAAAGTTAGAACCAGAATACTTATTTATAAAACATTTTATTCATTCTAAATATAAAAGCAACATTAAAATATTTGGAAAATGAAATAAAGTAATAATGTCTAACCCTAAAATTGTAAAATTTTCAAATCTTATAATTATAATCCATAGGGTTTTAATATAAAACTGATCTATGAATTGTGAATTTTATACTTTGAAAATCAAGTTCATAAATATGTTTTTCTCATATTATTTGCCTATTAAATATTTATGGAATAAAATATTTAATAACAAATATAATCCTCTCAATGTAGGGTTTGGATCGACAAATAAATAAAATGATATTTGAAGCATGAAATCCAAACAAATTTCAATAAAAGATATCGACCCTAATTCTCAACTTTATTAAATAAAATTTGAAACCAGAGTACTCATTTATCTTTTATATATTTATTTATTTAAATATTAAAACAATTTAATATTTAAATAATAAATTAATAATAACCTAGTATGAAATTTTAATTTTCATGAACATTGAACTAGGCTATGTAAACATAATTGAATATCAAATAAATAATCAAAAGTTCTATAAAGAAGAAATATTATTCTATCTAGGACAAATGCTACAGACAAAAATAATCATAGAGACTTAAACCAAACCATTGCCCACCAGTATTCACACAATAGAACAATGATATGATGCAATCTTCAGTGGAATTTCCTTTTTCCAAACCTATTTCAAAGTTCTCATATTGCTAAATTAAACTGCTATTTTTTTGGTGAAATTGACATATAGAATCTTGCAAGTTTGGTATCATTAGAAAGAGAAAATCCATATATTTTTACCAAGTTTTGAATGAGATCAAACCAAGTTGTTTACCTCAAGATATGTCCATTTCAATTTTGCATTAATTTTAGGGTTAACCCTAAAATTAAATTTAATTATTTAAATGAAAATTAATCATTTAAACCTTTGAAAATGATTTTAATAAAATTATTTGATTTGAAATAATGCAATTAATATGCAAATAATCATTGCAACTACATTCAAACCTTCAAAATGCAAATATGTCAGCAATTCCAAAGTGAAAGCAAATTTTCCAAGACCTTGATGTGAGCAAAATTGGATAAAAAAAAAATCCCTCGAAATCACAAAATTTAAGGTGGGTCCCCAATTTTGGGGTCAGTGTGAAGGACTCACAACTAGATGCTTGAGATATACCTTACCTCCTTGAGACATGCTTGAGATATTTATTGGAAACTTACAAGAACAACTCTCTTATGAATTGGAAACTACAACTATCACATCTTTTGGCCAAGCTATAGATCTTGCAATAAGGGTAGAGCAAGCCCTTATCAAAAGAGGTTAGCTTAAAGTAAAAGAGGATAGGACCACTAAAATATAGTATAAGAACAAGCATGTACTTGGTAATGGGGTAATAGATGGTAGACCTCTTAACAGTGTTGTTAACAACCTACAAAAGATGATGCTTAACCAACCTCAAAAACCCCCACAAAGGAATTTTACAAGACTTAACATACCTATGACAGTGGTCCTAAAGCAATCTCTCAAAGCTAGCATGTTTGAGTTACTACCTATAAGGTAACCTTATACCATAGCTAATTGGTATAAAGTTGGTCAACATGTGAGTATCATAGAGTGGAGGGGCATATGAAAAATCCATGTAAGAGGTTGAAACACGTGGTGCAAGATATAAATGATGAAGGATGACTTGTTATAGAAGGTTATTTATCCAATCCTCCAACAAACAATCAACCTCCTACTCAACAAACACCCATAACTAATCAAGACACAAGGGTCTTCCAAGATCCTCTCCCTAAGCATAGTCAGCAAGTTGCTAATCAAGTGTCACATCATAATGTGTCACCTTCCTATGATAATATGGTTGGTATGATAGAAATTTCTACAAGGCAACAAGTGAAAAATTAATTGACTCAACATTTTTAGTAGAAGATGGGCTCTTCATACAACCCACCTTCAAAACCCATATTAGTTTTGAAGAATACCCAAAAAAGGATCACAAGGGTAGAAAATCCATCTTTAGTGTTGAAACCACAATCTAAAGTATCCTTTGAAATTAGACAATAATTATCTAGTACCCCAACCAAGATCCCTCTCTTAGAACTTTGTAAACTTCTCCTATTTATGAGGAAGATTTGTTGAAACTTCTAAGACAACAATTTGTTCCTCAAGACATTTCCCCTAGTGCTATAGTTAATGTTGTGAGTTCTCTTGGGATACATCATATCATATTTTTGGATGATGATATGCCTTCCTCAGATTTACAAGGGGATTCTTCCCTCTACATCACTATATTTATTAGGGAAACATTTATCAAACAAATTTTGATTGATAATGGTTCCTCCCTCAATTTACGGACTTATCAATTCTTCCAAAAGTTTGGATTAAAAGAGGATAATTTAACTAAATATGATATCATCATCAAAGCTTTCAATGAGTTCCAAGAGGCTTGTGGTATTGTGTCTCTCCCGCTTAGAGTTGGACCTAAGATCTTAGATACCTTGTTCTATGTGGTGTATTACCCTGTATATTTTAATCTACTTCTTGGGAACCTTTGGATTCATGCAATGAGGGTTGTCCCTTCTACTTTTCACCAATGTCTGAAGTTTAAATTTAAAAATCAATTTATCACCATTTTTGGTGATCCTCACCCATTTGAATATTGTTCACGAGTTGAGCAAGATCAATCTGATCTTCAATTATTCCCATCAGTTTCTTCACCTCACATGACTAATAAAAATCTAAGAGTGAGTGAGGAACCATTAATCAATGTTTCATCACAAGATTAGGTCAATCCTTTTCTTCAAGAACCTCTTTGAAAATTAGCTCATCAAGGCTTAGAGTAGAATGATGAGGATGAGGGTCATGTTCAGTGTTAACCCAATTGTGAAATTACACTCTCCCTTAGGATTTTGATCCCAAAACCCTCTCTTGCAAAGAAGTTAAAACAAAACAACTTCTCCAAGGTCTTCGCTATATTAGCATTTGCACATGTGTATTAGTAATCTCAATAAAAATATCAATGAAATGCTAGGAACACCTTAGTGATTGCAAGTAATTGTTAACAAGGGGCATGTGTTGGTTCATTTTACCATGCTATGTTAATGATTGTTCATAAAACTTAACAAAAAACAAATGTGAATTGGCCCTCATATGACCACGATGTAGTGCCTTAATTCATTTTATCTTGAAATATTTTAAGGTAGATTTTATCTTCCTTTATTAAGTAGATTTTAAACAAGTTTTATCTTGCATTAACTCCTACTTTAAACATGAAAATGAAGATTAAAATCTATCTATGAATGTGAATCTAAAATAATGAATAGGCTCAGTAAATGTAGCTTCTTATCATGAAGGTAAAGATAGCCTTTAATATGATTAATAAATTATCTCTCTTTTATGAAATCAAAATTTTCATAAAGAAAGGTGCATTTATTGCTCCGAAAATGATAGCTTATGAAATGCCATAAAATTAACCCCCCTTTAATGAAATTGAATTTTTCATAAAGGAAAGGTCATCTTATGCTTGCAAATAAAGATATAAAGCAGAAAAATCTGATTTGCCTCGAAAATGTAAAAAAAATGAAAATTTGAAATTATAAAAACCCTTAAAAACAACAGTTTTTAAAAATATTTATAAAATCAAAATGGCCTCAGAATGAGTCTAAATCTGTTGCGTATGAAATATTGAAGTTCATTCTAGGGCTCCATGTAATTATTTTTATCATTTTATTTTTTTTCAATTTTTATTTTAATCTTTGAAAATTAAAAAAATCTGCAAAGGAAGAGTTAGAAAAATAAAATGTAAAATCTGGAAAACAGAACTGAAAACTGAAAACTTAGACATGCAACCAAATCCAGTCTAATGCCATCCTACACAGCAAAACCGAAGATGTGAGAGTTTTCGCATGCAACTTGGTTTATCCAAATCTGCATTCACACGGTTAGGAATAACCCAGGTGCAATCTTCTAAGGAAAAATAATGTAAAATCCATGACTCTAAGCATTCAATAAGTGTAACCCTATAGGGCATTAAACACCATTTATAAACTTAAACGAAATATGGACAAAAATATAAATATTAAACTTCAATATGCAGAAAATTCTATATAAAAAATGATATTTCTATTTACATCCATTCTCCAGCAGCATTTGGCCTTGCCAAAAATTCTAGCCCCTTTTTTCTGTTTTAATGGTGTATTTAAAATGACGGAAAACTTTTCATTGTCTCCTTTCCTTTTCCCATCGCTTCGTTTCTCCATGGTGGTTTCAAAAATCCTTTTTATTTTTACTTTCCTTATTTGTCCTGACATGCATGCTTCGATGACTGTTTCATATATATGCTTCTAATAATGTCTTCACTATCCACTTTGTAACTGCCATGTTTTCTAACTTATGCGAGTGAGGTAAAGTTTTTTTCTTTTTTTTATTCATGGCATTTTACCTTATTTGAAACACTTTATAAAACCATAATACTTCCTCCCACTCGTTGGCTTTCATTTTAATCATTGATTTTATAAAGCGTTGGGCCATTTGTCTTTTTTCTTCACCCACACATGTCATAAAACCCAAAAATAATTTTCAACTTATTCTGGCCTACTTACTGCCCAATCATGCCAAACAAATTACACCCTTAAATATGCCTCCGCCGTGTATGTCAACATTGACCACCTCATCTGTTGCATGGCATTTCGGACCTTCTGATGTCTATTCTGTCAGGCCTGATATGTTCGAATGGACCCACTCCACTATATTGTTGACCGGCTTCACTGATAGTGGGCACACTACTCACTCTCCATTCAACGATGGATCGCCAAACTATCTACCGTAGAATCCCGCATCCAATCACCGTCGTAACTAATTTGTCATCCGACGTCATCTTAACATCTATGCCAATATGGATCTTAATAAAATTATAATTTGTCGTGTTGGTTACTCTTTGGGTTGTCCGTCGAGTGCTCACCATTGAACCCTACAGTGATGAAGGTAGCACTCACATATTTATTACAATGCCTTTCTTCCTGGAAATGTCTTGAAATAGTCTAAATCCTCACTACTATCTTGGCTTGTTTTATCATTCAACTCTCCACCATGTCGTTGTTGTGTGCGCTTGCATGGCTCTGTATACCCACTACTTCTGGATGCCCAGTTTATACTATGACACCATTCCTCCTGGCTGAAACCTGATGCTCAATCCTGCTCCATGATGTCTATAATTCACGTCTGGCATTGTGTGGTTCCCCTCAACGTTCATTGAGGCCCCCTAAATATTTACCTGAACACTATCAGTTCCGAGTTGCGTTGTGAATTCCACTACATTTTTGACTATAGAAATATCACACCAAATAGTCTGCTTCATCGATGATTTCCTAGACGTATTTCATTGTTGCGCTATCCTTTGTCGATTGTTGAAGAAACTCACCATTGGGCGTAAAACTGCCATTGTAGTTGTGTGGTTCCCCTCATCATCGTCGTGGATGTGCATTAGTGCACCCTACCCATATTAACCATCTCCACCTATGTATTCAATCACGTCGGCGTTCATAGCCCCACTTTCGCTGCTTGTCCACATAGGCATCAAACTTGAAGACCTTCGCTAAAAGCCCATCTCATCGTGACATGGCTCTCCCTACTCGGAAACTCCACGCTGGTCATCAAATATCATCCACGGGTGCTGTGTTCCATGTTTGCATCATATTCCAAATGGTTCATGCCATGCTCGTTCACGTGCCGGGTGGATCATCTATATTAGAAATAAATCGAAGCACCCACCAAATCATCTGATCTGGAAAAAATAGAGGCATATGTATTTTCATGTCATTATTTTGTCAATATCCATTGGTGTCCATCTGTGGAACCTACCTCCTTAGATCCTGTGTACCAAAAACAAATGTGTTAGACACAACCCTATTCCATTCGTCAAACCATAGTAAGAGAACTTGCTTTATTATGGGACCATATATGCTATGGCTCGGAGAATAAATCGAACATCCGAAGTACTCACCCACTATCTAACAAAGAAATTACATATTGAAATGGTTTCTCTTTATTATAAAGTGCATGAAGCAACTCTTCGGATGTTTCCTATAATGAAGGAATTAAATTTTCAAAATGACTTTATTATAAAGGAAAAATACAACTCCTGCATATGCAAATATATATATAGAAATACTTAACTCATTTATTTATTTATTTATTATATATATATATATTCATTTTATTTTTAACATATATATTATTATTATATATATTATATAATAATAATATATATTTATTTATTTTCTTATAAACTTATATATATATATATAAATGTATATATAAATTTATTTTATGTTTTTAAAACTTGAATCTATCCAATTATAAAGTAACAATAAAACCAAACTAAGACCTACATAAAAAAAAATTAAAGTCCAATCAAAAATCAAAACATAAAACACCACAAAATAAAGACAAGGAGAACACCCAACACCACACAAGGCTACCATGAAGCCATGGAGGTTACGAAGCAAACTCAAGAGGAGGGATCTATTAAAATCATCACCTAAAGGGCACAATTTCCTCTAAAAACTAAAATTTAAAGGTGGGTCCCCAAGTTTTGGGGTTGGTTGTGGAGAAGCCAAAACAAGTCCACCCTATCCATCTAACATTATATTTTGCAATGTGGTAACTTTGGTGCACCCTAAGTTGGTTCTCCCTTGGATGGTAAAGAAATTAAATATCCAATGAATATAATGCATCTAAAGAGATACTATGCATAACTTAGCACTTTGCATATTCATATTGCATTTAGCTTAGTTTTCATACTACATGACTGCCTATCATATTTTACATGTTTTGCTTGGCATTCTATTCCTTGCATTTTTCTTGTCATAAAATTGCATTTTTGCTTGCTCATATTTGCATGACTGCTTGATCATATAGATTATTGGGAATTTTGCAACAATGGTAAGTTATGACACCTAGTTAGGTCATAGATCACATGCATTGCACTCACACTAGGACTCTGATGCTTAGAAAATTCCCAACCTATGGCTCATCTTCGCGCATTTTCATTTTGCATTTCACCCATATTTTCTTCTTCTATTTTCTTTCCTTATATTCCTTTACCTTGAATGTTTTAAATGATCATCAAATTTCTCTCCAAGTCAAGGAATATAGTTCTTCTTCTATGTGTCCTTACTCCTCACATATCTTATCCCTCTGTTTCTTCAAGATAAGGATACACATTCTTTTCTTCTATATATGAATCTTACTTTGTTCACACATTCTCCTTCACACACACCATTTTTATTCGTCATCTCTATTTCTTCCCTTTGAATTTTAGCACATGCACACATAGGTTATGCCTCGCTCTGTTAACTCATATTTTACACACCACACCCCTATTAGTTAGTCCTCATTTTGGAAAATAAATCACATCATTTCAACATCCCATATGGGATAGATTCATGGTCACAAGCGAGGGGCAACCTCCATTCGACCATTGGTGAGCATACATCCTAGTAGGTATATATCTTTTTCTCTGGCCATTTTAGTGAGCACTACACCCATAGTGGGTACCACTCCACCTAACCATATTTACGAGCATAACACACTTATAGGATAGCTTCATGGGCACTAGCGAGGGGCAACCTCCATTTGACCATTTATGAGCATACATCCTCATAGGATTTCACTCTATTTCTTTTCTTTGACCTTTTGGAGATTTCGCTTTCTTCTTTCATTGTTTGTTTTCATCTTCTCTTTCTTTCCATATTTTTCTCCTTCCATCCACTCATTTGTGCATTTGCTTTGCATTCATTTTAGCTTGCATGTTAGATTGCATTTTATTTAGTTATATTCACTCAAAGTCAAGCATTTTAGTTAGGATCATTTTACATTGCATTCATTTTATTTGTGATTATCTTGCTAAAAAAAATGCAAGTTAATCTCTTGTCCTTCCTTTTTATTTTTTTCTCTTCTTTCTTCCATTTAGCATATTTTTTGTTCTTTTTTGTTTGTCGCTTTGTTTTATTTTGAGTCAGTTGTTTTGAGTTTCCTTAGAAATTTGGAATTACTTCTACAATTTGAGGGGTATCCTTGCTGAAAAGGTATTAATGTTTCTGATGCCTCATTTTACATGCAAAATATTTAAGTTTCCGAAATGGCACCATTTTTGCACCACCTCTTTCTTCTAAACCTACCACCCATTTTTTTCTTGTGTTTGTAATTTTTTACCATAGGTTTCTACATATTTCTTTAATGCATATATTTAGCCATATATACATTAAAGATAGGGCAAAATGTATACATGGAGAATTGACCCATTAAGATGAGTTATTTTCCTTTGATCCTTAGTTTTACTCTAAAAAATGTAAGGTCATATTTGAGCTAACTTTGATCCCATAAAGTATTCTCCATTCTTCTCAAAACCTCTACCATTGGATAAGGCTTGAAAATAGCTTTCCAACAATATAAGTTTTATCCTATTCTGACATTGTTTGGTCCCTAAAATGTATAAATATTGCACACGGGTCTAGCTATCCCAAATTCATGCTTGATCCATATGGGGTGTAAATTTGACTTTCCATATTCACACCCTATAATGACAGGGCACGAATTTGGTTGTCTAGGGATTTTATCATAAAAATCCTCCTTTCATTGGCTTATCTCGGGGTTGGTCCTTGCTCGTGGTGATATTTTGTTTTCCCGCTTGTTTTCCCTCTAAACCTATTATAAATAAGGGTTTGAACTCTATATTTCGATGATGAAAATAATAGTTACCCATATAGAAATCCTTGATTCTAAATTGTTGACTCATTTATTTTCTCATGCTAACAAGTATCCTTTTGTTGCAAGTTGTTGTTCTGTTATTTTGTGTTCTAGTTTTGGCTTCCCTTGGGGATCAAGTGGATGATTTTTGATGATTGGAGAGATCCACCATATTGGAGTACTTCTTCCACCTCTTCATTTATCCTTTATTTATCCATAATTTCATCAGGTTTTATGTTTACATTATTTATTTTGCAAGTCTATTTTTTGCTATTTTGCACTTTGTTTTTCACTGTTTTGGACCCAAAAAGAGCATTTGAACCAAATCTATACCCTGCCCATATATGGCATAAATTTTGAAATGCAAATTCATGCTCCCCATTTATAAAGCATGAATTTGGTAAATTAGGGCTTGGGGGTAAGCTTTTGCACCCCAAAACCTTGATTTGCACTTTACATCTTAGAATTTTATTGTGTCCATCCTATCTGCATTTTATTTTGTTATTACATATCTACTTTGATTTGTTTTTGCATGTTACAAATGTCAAGGATCATTTTACTTTTGAACAGTCAGCTAAAAGTACCAAGGGATCTTGATTGTTATGCCTCCATGCCTAGTCAAATAGCAACCTAAGCAGGTCCCAAACATTGATCACATTTTCTAGGGTTTGTGAAGTTATTTTGTAGGTTTGAAGTTGTTGGATATTATAGACCCAAGTTAAAGCTTGGGTCAACTGTTGGACCAGATAAGTGCCCTGATAGATCTTTAGGCTATTTGGTATTTTGCTTTTGTTCATTTATGTCCAAAACCTAGATTACAAGTAAAGGAAAAATATTTGATTGAATTTCTACGCATTTAAAAGAATAAAGCATATAGTGTGCATCTAGGGTTTTTATTTTTTTTGTGCATTCCCTTGGACCCTTGATTAGATACTTTATTTTACAATCCTAGGGTTAGATATCATTAAATTACATAATTATACTAGGGTTACTCCTTGTATTTTTGCATCTTGTGTATCTTGCATTGTTCTTTTATTTTCATAACTTAGTTTAGAAAGGAAAAATATTAGGTGTATGCTTAATTGACACATCAACCATTTCCACTGTGGAATTGGATCAAGTCCTAAAACCATTGTTGGTAAAACCTTTTTCCCACACAAAGCATAGATATTATAACACACCTCCATGATCACCTCATATCCCAGTGGATCCAACCAAAAAAATGTATGGAAGAGGGCAATTTTTCCCCTCTACAATTGCATATCATGAATCCACATGTGTTCTAAGATAATATTATATTGCATTTACCCCTCAATGAAATGGTATAGCATAGAGATGGTCTTAATACCTACCTGAATGGATAATACAATGGAGTTGACTATGAGATGCATGGAGCCATAAAATGCTCATAGGTCAAGGGTAGGAGTAGCAAGATGAGTAGGTGAAATGTGTAGATTATGAGGAGCGACAATAGAAGTGATGCTGATGGAAGAACCCATGTCAATAAAGATGTATTTGTATGCAATGTCATTGATGCAAGCTATTTATATGTATAATGGGATTAGATCCCTCACCTTCCAGATTGGTGATCTCATGATTATAGAATATGATAGAAGGTTGCATACATGTTTGCACATTACCAACAAAATTGATAAAATTATTTGTATCATTTTCTTTGAGATTTATGGAGAAAAGAAAATCATTTAGAGCCTCACGATGAGGTTGTGATTGCTACAACAGGTTATTGATGGACAAGAATGTAGGAGCAGTACAAAGCTAATGTGACAGACTGTACATATGGTGACAATATTATGCGGTGCCATAGAAGATGTATTGGGTATCAATAGGGATTAGAAGAATGTGGTAGAGGAGGTAAGTTTTGTTGTGGATCAACGCATGGAGGATAGCATTGATTGTAGATAGTAAGATGAATCATGCCTAAAAAACCTTGTCGAGTTAAGCTATAGTTGACATGATTGACCTTCCTAGGTGCATGTTGTGACATGGATATATTTTTTTGAGTAGTGGCTCCCCAATGTTCAAGTAAAAGTTTTTTTATAAATATCCAAATTTTGATTTTGAGGGGTGAGGATTTGAAATGTGCATGGTTCCATGATCAATGAGATATTATACCAAATAATGAAAGACATGACAATATTTGATGTCATGACCTCGTTGTCGATGATAATAATAAAATACATGCTCATTGTAGCCCAGTGGTTTCAAATAATTGGGCTCATCAGGTTTTATGCTGGACATAGTTATATGTCTAGCATCATATAACCTTTGGAATAAATTTGTCAATGATTCAAAAAAAGGCATCTAGTTATTTGGCTAGTGATCTATACGAGGCGCATGAGTTGATGGTTGTTTTGATGTAGAAGGTGGGTTTTTTTGAAAGAGAGTTTGTGGAAATGGATGATATTTTTGAGATTATGATGCGGGTTGTGCATTTAACTCCACTTGATTTGTTTGTGGTGGTTTGGCTATGCTAGCATTGGATAAATTCCTACTAAATTTAACATTGGTAGGATAATATAACTTCTTATGAAGTTTAATATTACTGGCTTGAACTTTGATGTTCTCAATAACCTTTGCCTAAGCAATGGCCTCTCCAAATGTGCAATATTGTTGTATTTGCATGATCATAAAAATATACTTGGTGTAACTCTTTACAAATTACTTAACTAGTTCGGTAGGTGGTATGGAAAAAGTTAAGTTGTGAATGATGACCCACCACCTACAAACATAATCCAAAATAGGTTCATCGTCAAATTGGCATAAGATATATATATTTGATAGTGAATTATTTTTCTTGATACTAATCAAGAAATGTTCTAAGAAGAGACTGGCTAATTGCTCAAAAATGAAAATACCCAAGGAAGGTTATTACACCAATATAGGTCTTAATCCCAAGTGATAATGGAAATGTATAATGCATGAGGAGTTTATTATCATTGATTTGATAGCAAGAAAACCGATAGTGGCTAATGTGTTTGCATGGATCCTCTTTATATTCAAATTTTTCAAATTTGGACATCTCATACTTTCGAGGGTATTAATGAATCATTTTGGATGGGTGCATAGGAAATTTGACTATAAGTCAGTATTTATGGTCCATGACCACTAGTTCATTATTCCATATTTTTAAGCTGCTCCCTCATGAGTTGTATTTCTATTGGAAGCACTGTGATGCAGAGGTGGAGAGAAGAGTTTACCCCTTGATGGGTTGTTCAACATAATAATTATTGACAACAATAGAGTGATGTGGGAGTATTTTAACATGTTGTCCAAGAGAAATTTGAGTATGATAGTACGTAGGATGAAGTTGAGAGGATGAAGAAGGTTTTTTTTTGTTGTTTTTAAGATTGTTGATGCAACTGTTGTTGTTTTTGTTGCAATTGATGTTGTTGTTGTTGCAATTGATGTTGTTGTTTTTGTTGTTGTTGCAACTATTGCTGGTATGATTGATATTGATTAAGCTGCTCCTAATGGAGCTATTGTTGATGGAGGGGATCTTGATAGAGTTGTTTTTGATGAAGTTTCTCATGATGGAGCTATTGTTGATGGAGTTGCTCCTAGTGGACCTATTGTTGATTTAGTTGCTCCTAATAGAGTTGTTGATGAAGTTGGTATTGATGGAGTTATTATTGTTGAATTTGTTGGTAATATGGATCCAGAAAGGATTGATTTAGATCATTGAGAGCTTTATGTTGTATTTGAGATGGCATATATTTATTTGGAGTTGGAATCTATTGGAAGTTTTGATTAGATTCATAAATAGGTTCATGGTATGGATGTTGCACATAATGTTTATCAACCTGTTAGACATGGACCTAGGTTGATGCATGTTGGTAGGTGGAATGACGCTCATACTATGATGTGGGAATACAGATAGATGATGAAGGTGTGGGTACAATGTAAGTCTACGTAGGTGGAGAAGTGAATAAAACACCTTAGTTTGAAGGAGCCATAGAATAATATGAAAGGATTTGAGATGAGGGGTAGGTACTTACCTGAGAAGAAAGAGGAATGTTATGCTACAGGATATGGGAAGAAGTAGATGGAATATAAGAATACATAGGTGAAGTTTGAAAAAATTGAGATATTTTAGAAGAATTTTGTATCTATATATAATCAACTGAAGAAGGGGCTTGCATACCAATGTTATACAAGTTGCAAAGAAGATTAGCAGAAGATGGTTGATCGATATTAAGCAAATCAACTTCAAGAGGTGGATTGGTGGAATAGAGAAAAATAAGTAACATTGAAAATATGGAATAAGGATGTGGTGGAGGCCTACTAAAGGAGAAATTAGGATTTATGAGTGTAGATGAAGGAGGATTTTGGATATATTGTTGTGAAGAAGAAGTTAAGTTTGAAGAGGAGGCCCCTTGAGTGTTGGGGGGGTTGTGGTGGTGAAGACCATGGTGATATTTTGGATGGTGGTAATAATTACTGGTTGAGCATGGGCTAGATCATCATTGATATACAAAAGGTGTTACAATTGGTTTTGTAGAAATGGGTATGTAGAATTAGAGGAAAGTGATGAAGCATCTTCCTCATAAGTAAGCTTAGGTTAAAAGTCACTTGACAAAAAGTAAATGATTTCCAAGAAAGGGATCACATCATGGGTTAATTCTTCAAAATATGGAGAGGATGAAGTGTCAATGGGGCATTGAAGGATGTCTTGAGAGGAATTTTCCATGGCAAGTGAAGTCACGATTGATTGAGACTAATTGAGAGTGTGATTTATCAAGGTTGGTGGGGTGATAGTGCCAAATTCTATAGAAGAAGTGATGGATAAGGAGTTTGCTCATGTAGCCTCCATCACAAGATGATCTTGCTCAAGATATTGGCTACAAGTAAAAACCATGTTTGTGTGTGAAATGAATATTTCAAAGTAGATTAAATGATAACTTGACTTTTCTTGCATGCTTTGTGAATATTTCTAGACCTGTATGTGGTTTGAATTTTAGATTCATAGGGTTCTGTACAAATCTAACTCGCACCTCACTATGCAAATGTGATTTGCACCTCACTATGCAAATGTGGTTTGCACCTCACTATGCAAATGTGGTTTGCACCTTGTTATGCAAATTTGTATAAAACATATAGTCTCGGTGGAATTTTATAGAAAGAGACTATTAAAAACCAACAAGTGTGTTTTGAAGCTATTTTGGATGGTTTTGCAATAGGTTTTGTAACAAAAATTAGTTAGATGCAACAAAATGTTATGCCAAATAGTAAGAAAATACTTTTGTATTTTTATGTGTTTTTGTGTATTTTTGATGATGTTGACCAACCTAAAACCAAGATAGTAGGTAGGAAATGCACACTACGAAGGTATGTTGCAACATGTTTTATTACAACACCCAAAGGTGCGCAAGGGAAAATTATATGAAAACAAGAAAATAGTGACTAATGGTAGGCATAGCCAAATGTAACCATGAAGAACACAAGCTTACTGAGAGGGGGGTGAACAGTATAAGACCTCTTTTTACTTTTTCCTTTATACTTCAAAATAGTAAAGCAATATACCCAAAGCAATATCAAAACAATGCACAATATCATCCACAAAGTGACACCAATTTTAACGTGGTTCACCCAGAATGCTCGGGCTACGTCCACAAAAATTTTCTCTAAAAGTTATCTCAAAGTTCTTTGGGAAACCTTCCCAATTACAATGTTTATGAGCCTCGGCCCAAAGGAGATACCTTCCCCCAATCTGAATTTATGAGTCTCTGCTCAAAGGAGATACCTTCCCCCAATCTAAATTTATGAGCCTCTGCTCAAAGGAGATACCTTCCCCTCTCGCTCTCGGAAATGATCCCTCGGAAGATCAACTACCTCTACCTCTTGCCGACCACGTGGAACTCCTTTCCACCGAAGACCTCCTGTCCTCAATGCTTAGCCTAAGAGACCTCCGCCTTCTATGATCACGTCAACAACAGCTCAACAACTTGTACCAAACACAGTCAGTTGGTCTAGTACAAGTCTTCCTCTGTCTGTCAGATCTGTCCAACACTTGAACAAATTAATCCTCTGCACACAAGCCTTCTCAAAGACTTGCCAAATCTGTCCTCAGGTTCTTCTCAAAGAACCAATGCACCTCTGTCCTCAAGTTCTCTGATAGAACTATCAAAAACTCAGCTCACAAGTCCTCTGCTAGGACCTATCCAAATCTTCTCACAAGTCCCCATCGAAACCTGTCCAAAACCTCAGCAAGCTCACCAAGAAAAACTTGCTTAGCATGAACCCACAAAGAGAATTGTTAGAGACCCAATGTGATTCATAAACCTCATAGAAGCATAAAGAGAATTGTTAGAGACTCAATATGTTCTATACTTAACTCCCAATCTCAATCTCAAATCTCATAGAAACATAAAGAGAATTTTTAGAGACCCAATATGTTCTATACTTAACTCCTAATCTCAATCTCAAATCTCATAGAAACATAAAGAGAATTGTTAGAGACCCAATATGTTCTATACTTAACACCTAATATCAAATCTCATAGAAACATAAAGAGAATTGTTAGAGACCCAATATGTTCTATAATTAACTCCCAATATCAATCTCAACTCAATCTCAATCTCAAAAGAATAAGATAGATGTAGTATACTTTTCTCAAGAATATGAAACACAACCCAACAATTTCCAACCATGCAATATCTCATATAACAATGATACTCATATTATTTTTACCAACAATTAGGGTTTCAACAACAATGCTCATCAAACAAGGTTTAGTCAACCGACACCATTCAACTCAACATCAACCTTGAAGCATTCAACCAATCATCACAAGAAAAGGAAACAAGTAGAAATCCTTTTCCCTCCAAGGATATTTGAACAAAATAGCCACCAACACAATATCACTAAATGCAAAGAATAACTTGCTCAAATCAACTCAATGGAGTAAGCCCAATATCATGTATCAAGTAAAGCACTAACTTGATCAAAACAACCTCTATGGAAGCAACTCAACCATCAATATCAAAACAGCCAACTAAGGGTTTCATCATCTCAATGCAAGTAGCAAGACTTACTAACATAAACCCTAGTGCAAAAAAATGCTTCCTCTTCCTCAACCAGAATTATGCATTCACCCAAAAACTCATCAATGATTTTAATGCATAAACAATCTTCAATATCCGAGAAAATAGGATTTACACCAAAAATACCTAGTAGACAACCTTTTCACTCCAAACTCAATTTCAGAAAATATACCATCAAAAATATACATGGAAGAAGTTGCCCATACATTTACTTTGATGAAGAAGGAGAACTCAAAATCTGTCACAACACTAACTCTCAATTTGCCACCAATTAGAGTTAGCAACTATACAATAATAAACAATAATAAAGATCCAAATTAACACCTTATTTATCCAACTTAATAAAAACCACCAGAAGTATAATATACATACAAAGTAAAACCTCTTTACACCTTATTATTGCACATAAACATTAAGCATCAATAAAACAATGTCAAAGCAAATATGATAACTTAACCTTATACCTCCATCGCATTCACAGCCACTATCCTTTGCACACCGCGACCAAAAGAAAATTACCAACGAAGAGAATCGAACTCGGCACCTCTGCCTTCTAGCGCCTTCGCTTAAACGCCACCGCAGTTGGGTCACAAGTGCCCAATGAAGAAATATAGTGTTGCCCTATATTTTATCTTCCTTTGACGCCAAGAATCTGGAAAACGTAAATGTCTTCCACAAGCCACATGCAAACTGGTGAGCGCTGTCCAAAACATAACTTACTGGGCAACAAAAATAATCATCCACACAGCACTACCAAAAACTATTATCCTTCGTGCAATCCAATAAATCGTAGGTGAAAGCAAACTGTCGGATGTCAAAGTGCAAACTGAAAATGTAATTCAAGTGCAGTCTCGACAATTGTAGGTGAAGCGCAATCTGTCAGATGTCAAAGCACAAATTGAAAACGCAAGAAATTACTTGGGCAACTCAATATCGATAATCAACTCTCAATTGAAATACAACGCTTTCTCGAAGATCACAGAGCTACGATTTTCATTACTCGGAGTTACAATAACTTTAGAAAATCATCCCCACTTATATAGCCATTTCTCCTTAACAGTTTGACGTCGGCGCTCCTCTAACGATGGCAACACATCGACGAAAGAATTCTTTTTTCTCCATCGCTTAAGGGTTGAAAGACCCTTTAATAATAATTAAAATAATAATAATAATTATTTTATTAATAATAAATTAAACTTAAACCCTTGTCAAAGGTTTGAGTTAATTTAATTATTAATAATAAACATGGACCTTCAAGGTTTTTCAAGAAGTAAAAACCTTTGCATTAAGTTAAGCTTGGTTTTAATAAAAACCCTTAATGAGTCCAAATGGTTTTAACAAAAACCTTTAACCTTGTCACCATGGTTTTAATAAAAACCCTTTAACATTATGAAGCTTCTCAAGATATTTTTGACATCACACTCTTTTTGATATCAACACAAAAATGCCTTTTGACATCAATGACAACTTATACACTTGAGCAAAAGCAATGTACCCAAAGTACCCAAAATTGCCAACAATCTCCCCCTTTGTCATTGATGGCAAACTTTACTGAAAACACTTCTCAAGAGCCAAAACTGAAACCAACTGTGCTAACAACCCGACCAATTGTGCCCACAACTGAGAATCTTCCTTTGAAGTTTTGCTCCTCCTGACTTGAAGCTTTCCTCTTCACTTTGAAGCTCTCCCCCTTACTCATATCTCTCCCCATTTGTCATCAATGGCAAAGGGCCACCTTTGGGTCTTGGAACTAAGAAGGAGCCTATTAGCTTAGTCCCTCCCCCACCTCCTGATGAGGTGATTAATTCTGGGGTGGGAGTAAAACTCCCATTAGGCACTGATCATCATCAACGTCTATAAATTCCTTGCCTAGCCTTCTCTTGAACTCTTTGTCCATATTCTTGTTCCTGTTCCTGTTATCATTCTTGTTCTTATCCATGCCTTGATCCTTGGACCTGTTCATACCATTGTTCCTGTTCTTGTACCTTGGAAGTTCAACTTTACACTGTCTAGCTGTGTGACCTTCATTGTTGCACTTATAACAAGTAACAATGTTATTTCTTTTAGGCATACCTATTATTTGAATCCACCTGTTCTGACTAAACTTTTTCTGACCAAACCTGTTCTGACCAAACCTGTTCTGGCCAAACTTGTTCTGACCAAACCTATTCTGACCAAACCTATTCTGATCAAACCTGTTCTTGATATTTGCCTTGCAATAAACTGCCTTGTGCCCAAAATATTTACAAGAGTAGCAATACCCTTGAAAGAAATTACGACCTCTGAAACTGTCATTTACCTTCCTTACTTGAGTCATGCAATGTGAAGCCATGTGACCAAACATGTGACAAGCAAAACATCTGCCATTAAACTTTCCTGTAAATGGATTTCTAGGTCCTGTAAACTTTCTCCCCTTTTTCTGTTTCTGTGCATCTATCATTCAAGGACTCATGATCTGAAATACTTTCCTCATCAGAACTCTCTTCCTTTTGGAGTCTCTTACTAGACTCTCCAACTTGTTCCTTGTGTGGCTTAACAAAACCAAGGCCTGTTTTATCTGTTGTCTTTCTTTGACCTTTGATGAGTGACTTAACCTTTTTGGAGCTATCTTGAAACCTGTAAAGCTTATCCTTGTACTCTTTAGTTTCCTCTTTCAAATAAGCCATTTTTTGTTCTAACTCACTATACTCAAGAACCTTAGATTCTAACTCATCCTTGAGTTCTTGTGTCTTAGCTATAGAGAAGTCAAGACTTTCTATAAGATCATCTCTCTCCATACAACATTCATCTAACTTATCCTTGAGTCTAGCATTCTTCTTTCTTTCCTTTTTCAAAGCACTAAGAGCACTAATAAGTTCACCTTTAAGATCTTCTTCTCCTTCCTCTATATGTTTGCTTTTTGAATCATCAAAGCCTTTTTCAGATTTCTTATCACTAGAGGTGCTACCCTTTTCAAAAACCATACATGCATCTTCCTTATAGTTTTCTGAAGCATCCTCATACATACTAGAAACCAAATCATTATTTGTGCAATCATCCTCAAGGTGACCAAAGTTTCCACATCTAAGACATTTCATGATAATGAATCTAAGTTTCGGTTCTTCCTCTTTTTCTGATATGAACAACATCTCATTTTCATTATCACTTGAAGAACTTTCACTATCACTACTAGAACACTTACTTGCTTTGTATAGGTAGAAAATCTTCTTGTGCGTATGAGAATACCTCTTTCCTTGATTGCTTTGCTCATCTTTGTTTTTCTTGTGATGCTTGTGCTTTTCAGAATCCTTGCTGTTACAATCCTATTTATCTTCATCACTTTCATCCTTGGCAACAGTACAGTTTGTAGCATAATGACCAAACTTTCCACAATTGAAACATCTTACATTTTTCATACTTTTGTGCTTTCTAGAGAACTTGCCTTTCTTGCTGTAATATGCCTCTTCATCACTAGAAGACTCATCACTCTCTTGAAGTCTGTTTACCCTTGGATTTCTTGGTAGCTTTGAAAGTCGCCTCTTTCTTGAAATCAACCTTCACTTGAGTTCTCAACTCAAATGCTGCAAGTATACTATGGAGCTCATCCTTTTTCAAATTATCTAAATCTTTAGCTTCCTCAATAGCAAAAATCTTTTCACTAAATCTATTAGGAAGAGATCTTAAAATCTTATCACAAACATCATTTTCAACAAGCTCAAGACCTAAGTCTTTCATGGAGTTAACAACCTCATCCATACGAAGCATGTAGTCACTAATATTTTCATCATCATTCATCTTGAGTTGTTCAAACATACCTTTGAAGTGTCTCAACTTGGCCTTTCTGAAATTTGTATCACTTGTATGAACCACCTTCAACTGATTCCACATTTCACTAGTTGTCTTGCGTGAATCACTTTGGTAAGATCTGCTTTCGTAAGCCTTTCAGGATTGCATTCATTGCTTTTGAATTGTTGTGATGTAGGAGCCTTTCTTATTTAGTATTAGGACCATGTTTAGGAATAGTGTACTCATCTTCAATCACTTCCCAAACCTCATTCCCAAGTGCCATTAGATGAACCTTCATCCTTGCACTCCAAAGACCAAAATTAGACCCATCAAGAATAGGTGCTTTGCATTGCCACTTGAATGATCCATTGTGTTCTTTACTAGCTTTTCCTTCAAGCTGTTAAACTTTCCGAAGGCACCCGCTCTTATACCAATTGAAGAACACAAGCTTATACTGAGAGGGGGGGTGAACAAGTATAAGACCTCTTTTTAATTTTTCCTTTATACTTCAAAATAGTAAAGCAATATACCCAAAGCAATATCAAAACAATGCACAATATCATCCACAAAGTGACACCAATTTTAACGTGATTCACCCAGAATTCCTGGGATACGTCCACATAAATTTTCTCTAAAAGTTATCTCAAAGTTCATTGGGAAACCTTCCCAATTACAATGTTTATGAGCCTCGGCCCAAAGGAGATACCTTCCCCCAATATGAATTTATGAGCCTCTGCTCAAAGGAGATACCTTCCCCTAATCTAAATTTATGAGCCTCTGCTCAAAGGAGATACCTTCCCCTCTGCTCTAGAAATGATCCCTCAGAAGATCAAGCGCCTCTACCTCTTGCCAGCACGTGGAACTCCTTTCCACCGAAGACCTCCTGTCATCAATGCTTAGCCTAAGATACCTCTGCCTTCTATGATCACGTCCACAACAGCTCAAAAACCTGTACCAAACACAATCAGTTGGTCTAGTACAAGTCTTCCTCTGTCTATCAGATATGTCCAACACTTGAACAAATCAATCCTCTGCACACAAGCCTTCTCAAAGACTTGCCAAATCTGTCCTCAGGTTCTTCTCAAAGAACCAATGCACCTCTGTCCTCAAGTTCTCTGATAGAACTATCAAAAACTCAGACTCACAAGTCCTCTGCTAGGACCTATCCAAATCTGCTCACAAGTCCCCACCGAAACCTGTCCAAAACCTCAACAAGCTCACCAAGAAAAACTTGCTTAGCATGAACCCACAAATAGAATTGTTAGAGACCCAATGTGATTCATAAACCTCATAGAAGCATAAAGAGAATTGTTAGAGACTCAATATGTTCTATACTTAACTCCCAATATCAATATCAAATCTCATAGAAACATAAAGAGAATTGTTAGAGACCCAATATGTTCTATACTTAACTCCTAATCTCAATCTCAAATCTCATAGAAACATAAAGAGAATTGTTAGAGACCCAATATGTTCTATACTTAACTCCTAATCTCAAATCTCATAGAAACATAAAGAGAATTGTTAGAGACCCAATATGTTCTATACTTAACTCCCAATATCAATCTCAACTCAATCTCAATATCAAAAGAATAAGATAGATGTAGTATGCTTTTCTCAAGAATATGAAACACAACCCAACAATTGCCAACCATGCAATATCTCATATACCAATGATACTCATATTATTTTTACCAATAATTAGGGTTTCAACAACAATTCTCATCAAACAAGGTTTAGTCAACCAACACCATTCAACTCAACATCAACCTTGAAGCATTCAACCAATCATCACAAGAAAAGGAAACAAGTAGAAATCCTTTTCCCTCCAAGGATATTTGAACAAAACAACCACCAACACAATATCACCAAATGCAAAGAATAACTTGCTCAAATCAACTCAATGGAGTAAGCCCAATATCATGTATCAAGTAAAGCACTAACTTGATCAAAACAACCTCTATGGAAGCAACTCAACCATCAATATCAAAACAGCCAACTAAGGGTTTCATCATCTCAATGCAAGTAGCAAGACTTACTAACATAAACCCTAGTGCAAAAAAATGCTTCCTCTTCCTCAACCAGAATTATGCATTCACCCAAAAACTCATCAATGATTTTAATGCATAAACAATCTTCAATATCCAAAAAATAGGATTTACACCAAAAATACCTAGTAGACAACCTTTTCACTCCAAACTCAATTTCAGAAAATATACCATCAATAATATACATGGAAGAAGTTTCCCATACCTTTACTTTGATGAAGAAGGAGAACTCAAAATATATCACAACACTAACTATCAATTTTCCACCAATTAGAGTTAGCAACTATACAATAATAAACAATAATAAAGATCCAAATTAACACCTTATTTCTCCAACTTAATAAAAACCACCCAAAGTATAATATACATACAAAGTAAAACCTCTTTACACCTTATTACTCCACATAAACATTAAGCATCAATAAAACAATGTCAAAGCAAATATGATAACTTAACCTTATACCTACAGCGCATTCACAACCACTATCCTTTGCACACCGCGACCAAAAGAAAATTACCAACGAAGAGAATCGAACTCGGCACCTCTACCTTCTAGCGCCTTCGCTTAAACGCCACCGCCGTTGGGTCACAAGTGCCCAATGAAGAAATATAGTGTTGCCCTATATTTTATCTTCCTTTGACGCCAATAATCTGGAAAACGTAAATGTCTTCCACAAGCCACATGCAAACTGGTGAGCGCTGTCCAAAACGTAACTTACTGGGCAACAAAAATAATCATCCACACAGCGCTAACAAAAATTGTTATCCTTCATGCAATCCAATCAATCGTAGGTGAAAGCAAACTGTCGGATGTCAAAGTGCAAACTAAAAACGTAATTCGAGTGCAGTCTCGAAAATTGTAGGTGAAGCGCAATCTTTCAGATGTCAAAGCGTAAACTGAAAACGCAAGAAATTACTTGGGCAACTCAATATCGATAATCGACTCTCAATTGAAATACAACGCTTTCTCGAAGATCACAGAGCTATGACTTTCATTACTCGGAGTTACAATAACTTTAGAAAATTATCCCCACTTATATAGCCATTTCTCCTTAACTGTTTGACGTCGGCGCTCCTCCAACAATGGCAACACATCGACGAAAGAATTATTTTTTCTCCGTCGCTTAAGGGTTGAAAGGCCCTTTAATAATAATTAAAATAATAATAATTATTATTTTATTAATAATAAATTAAACTTAGACCCTTGTCAAAGGTTTGAGTTAATTTAATTATTAATAATAAACATGGACCTTCAAGGTTTTTCAAGAAGTAAAAACCTTTGCATTAAGTTAAGCTTGGTTTTAATAAAAACCCTTAATGAGTCCAAATGGTTTTAAGAAAAACCTTTAACCTTGTCACCATGGTTTTAATAAAAACCCTTTAACATTATGAAGCTTCTCAAGATATTTTTGACATCAGACTCTTTTTTATATCAACACAAAAATGACTTTTGACATCAATGACAACTTATACACTTGAGCAAAAGCAATGTACCCAAAGTACCCAAAATTGCCAACAAACTAAAAGGGAAAAAATTTAAAATACCTCTTATGAAAGAGGTAGTACTATCTAGGACCTGCTATTGGCCTAGCTAGGCTTTCGCTTCACCCTCAAATGGGATTAGTCAGAAACAATAGTTACCAACTCATGAATTATATAAATCCCTATGAGTGGGGTAATATAACCCTAACCTACCCCAAGGATCTGTTAATATTAGGGGATCTTCTGGTGATGAAGTCCAAAAATTCACTTGTGGGGGCTACTATGGTATCTAGGGGGTGAGGCAGTGGAAGGATATGAATTCCAACATAATTGGTCTTGATTGGGAATTGGTGATAAAATCCAACCTTACCAATGTATATGAAATATGCAAGTGTGTGTATCCTGTTTAGGAAAAGTGGAAATGTTGGAAAGTAAACTAAATTAAGATAAAGAGATACACTTTTCACTTTTTTATTTTTGATCTTTTAGAACATGAAATGCCTTTTTTAAATAAAAGGAATGAAAGAGAGACTATGTAGATTGCATTTTGTGAAAGGAATGAAATTTTTGTTTTTGGTATTGATAAAAAAAGGGGATTGAAGGGCCCCGACCCTTTACATAGAGCTCGAAAGATATACAAGAAAAAATAAGAGAAGATCATAAAAATGTAATATAGCCTTATCTTAGTAAAATAAACAGACCTAGGATAAAATTTTGAAGGAGAAGCTGAAATAATATTCCTCTTGCTATCCATTTATTTAACGTAGCTAATGTAGTGCTCAATGCTTTACATAACTGATAAAGAAACTGCTGACAATAATGTAATTTAGTGTGCTCAAATTCTTCATCGCATGATCCCAATAAGGAATGAAATATTATACTAAGGAGTAATGAAAAAAGTCACTTGATTTCATTGGTCTACTCTAAGATTTGCTTAGGCGTAAATCTGTTTACACTAGCCAAGATATGTCTGTTAAGGTTATGGCTAGATGTCTCTTAGAGCTTTATATATGAGGTAAATATCGAAATATTTCTACCAACTCATGGATATGAAGAGATTAGAAGGCCTCCTCACACCTTATGCAAATGCTTTAACTCTAAATGATGCAACTATTCAATTAACTAACATGTATAGAAGCAAAGGAAAGAGATTTTAAAAGTTTGACCAAAGCGATTTTTGGGGCCTTTCTAAGCTATTGACAAGTAAAATGAAATGTGACCAAAAAAATTTGGGTATTTTTGTAAAGCAAGGAAGCAAACAAAAGAAATATATTTTGTAAAGTTTCCAAAGCAATTTTGTGGCTTACCTACCACCAGATGTTGCAAGAGTTTTTGTCTAGGCTATGTGATACAAAATGTTGCAAATTTTTAGGATTTACACCCCAATATGTGAATGTGGTTGTACCTCAGGATTTGCACACTACTATGCGAATATAAATTTGATGGTTTGTTTGAGCAAATTTGGTGTTTGTGAGTCAAATCCTAGAGTTTCACCTAGTTTTGAGAAAGTTTCCTACAACAAAGAGGGGTAAAAAGTCAGTTTGAGTCTTAGAAGCGGGTTCAAAGTACCAAAGGAAGAATGCAAAATGAATTTTAGGAAATAAATCCCAAAACCAAGTTACAATATTGAAAAATAAAGATGCAAATAATGATTTCACCTTGAGGATACCATTTTGGAAGGTATTTTGGCCTATGAAGGTGAATATGTACGTGAGACAACAATCTCAATGGAAAATAAGTGTGTTTATCCCATGATTTACCTACGTTTTACTATAAGAGGCTCAAAGACCGATACCTTGCTTTCAGGGATTTATTTCCAAGGTTTTTTGGAGGATTCGCACACCACTATGTGAATCTAGATTTGAAATTCACACACCTCTATGCAAATATGGCTTGTAGGCCAGAAGAGTGGCAAAGGAGGACCTGAAATGTATGTCAAGGTTTTATGTGATATTTTTTTGGTTTTGCAATACCTGAAGCATAAAAAATGATCAAAAATTAATAGTTAGATAGAAAAAAAGAGACTAAGCAAACAAACAAAATATCATGGGGGTCCCACCAGGTGTGCTAGAATGAAACACAGGGAAACTGACTATTTTTCAATTAAGATTTTAAAAGGAGGGTTACAATGTTGTCCTTTTTACAAAAGTACCCCTAAGAGCTACAAAATGGGGTCTTCCATAAGGAAAGAACTCTTCTGGTATAGATGGTAAATATCCACCATTGTTATCCTTGTCTTCCTCAGTTGGAGTGGGTTTACTACACATGTGCCACTCAATCATACTTGTCCTCAAGATTTGTGAGATCTACAAAATTTGGTTAGAATGTTTGGGGGCTTGTCTTGATCAGACCCCTTGTGGTTGAAGATAAAAGACATAAAAACATCATTAAATTGCATAAGATGATGATAAATAGGTATAACAACAATGTTTACCCAATTTTGAGAGCTTTGGGAGGTTAAAAATGGGATTCACACACCGATATGTGAATCTAACTATACCTTGGGATGTGCATATTGCTATGCAAATCTGATTGTGTTTTCTAAAAGTGGTGGTTTTTGATGCAAATTTTCTTCTGGTGTAGGTGTCACTTTTTTTCTCTATTGATTCACCTTCAAAAATCATAGTCTTTGTCAATAATGTATCAAACAACATAATATGGTGATGGATTCATGTAGGTTTCCATGTGGGGATGGATGGTTAGTAATGTTGAATGATGTTGGTGGTCTAGACTAATTTTAGCAGAGTCTGGGTATGTAGGTGAGTGTTGTTAGAAATGGAGAAGATGCCATTCTATTTATAAATTTTGAAAAGGTTAGGGGAGGGCTTCAGGTGTCCTATGAGGTGTCCCATGTGAGGTGTCCCCTATGAGGTATCCTCTAGTGTGGCATACCTCATAAGTGCTTTTGGGTGAGAGAATATCTCACCCACATACATGTCATAAATGAGAGTGGGGATGTGGAGTGGAGTTGGGGTTAAAACCTAATTGTGGCAGGGTTAATCATGGGTTAGTTATTGACTTGGTTGAGGTGGAAGGTGACTCATCCATGTCTCTCATGCCTTTGGACACCAAAGTATCCAAATGAAATTTAAGACATTAAATGTACATAGAAGGATGTGTGAAGCAAGGGTTAAAGTTAACCTTGATTAGGTTGACCCTAGGTTATACCAAGGTCAAATAGGTGAGGTGGCACCTAGGCTAGTCAAAGAGTAGACTAGGTGAGGTGGCCATGAATCAGATTGACCATGGGGTAGAGTTTGACCATAAAGTGACTTCAACCAGGGTAAATATTTGACTGATGCTGGTTGCATGAGGATCCAAAATTAAGCCTAGGAAGGGGCTTAAGTAACCCAAGGGGGCTTGTGAAGATGAATAATATTTTTGATAAATGAATAGTATTTTGAGGCTAGTTTTTGTAAATTTTGTGGGTTTTGCAAATTAATTAGCCGTGATGATGGGAGAAGTGGTAATGTGCAACTTTTGGGTTTCTACAACTAAATAAAATGTAGTAAAAGGGTTTGAATAATAAGTTGTCAAAATATTAGGTGGTGGGATGGAAGGAATAACTAGAAGAACCTCATAAAATATGGCATCTCTCTAGATCAAAACTTCATGCCTCTAAGGATTGTAAAGATAATATGCCTTTGAGGTATTTGAATACCCCATAAAAAGGTATGCATAAATATTTGGTGCCTCCTTTTGAAGATCCTTGGACTTGTGATCCCATGCTAAAGACCCAAAGATACATAATTGGGATATATCCCATGTCAATATATCAATAAATATCATGCCCTAGAAAGTATTGATCAAAAATTTGTTGATGATGTATGTTGCATAAGTGATAACCTAACCCCATAACTTATGATCCATCCCATTAGCATATATCACATATTGTGCAATCTCAAATATTTCCCTATTTTTTCTCTTAGCCACACCATTTTGTGTAGGAGTATAGTGAATGGTCCTTCGCTATTAAATCCCATGAGAATCCAAAAGATATGAAAATCATGGATAACAATTTCACCATCTCATCTATCCATGACATTTGATTCTCCTATTTAGATGATTTTCAACAAAGTTAAGGTCTTAAATATCTCAAAAACCTCATGCTTAGTGTGAATGGTGTACAACCGCATGTATCTAGAGAAATTAAAAAATATATAATTAAGTATATGTTCCCTAAGAGATATGGTATGTCAATAGGTCCATAAATGTCACTATGTATGATTTTCAAGGTTTGAGATGGTAATATTGCAACCCCTGCTGGAAAGTTCTCCCTCTGATGCTTTCCCAAAATACACCCCTCACATGCACCACTTGTAGAGGATATTCATGGAAGTCTATCTATTTGATACTCACTCATGTGTCTCAAATAGTTATAGTTGATATGTCAAATCCTATGATGCCACTTCTTTCATTATCTACATGTACAACCATATCAACTATGGTTTCTTCCTAAAAGGATAGGCATAAGAGGTAAGTCTTTCTTCTAACTTATACATGTCGATAGTCTCATCATAATAACTAGAAGCAATAATTTTGAACCTATTGTCTATATATTTTATTACCCTTCTATCAAACCAAAAACTCTACCTTCTTATTTGTATGAGTGATATGATAAATAGAAAAAAAGTTAGGGCCAACATTAGAAACATGAGGCATCTCATCACATGACAAAGATCTAATGCCAATATCTCTACAACATAAAACCTATAAAAAATAATCATTTCCAATAAAAAATATATTCTCTTACATGTGCTTTGTTGTAGCCCTGTAGAATATTCTTATGATTTGGCATATGCCTAGTTGCTCCTAAATCTATTATCCACTCATTTGAAGAAGTGGATGTCCAATATGAAAAAATAAACTGCTACATGTGCTTGTGAGGTTTCCCCATTAAAAATATCCTCACCTCATTCATAGAAGAAAGAAACATCAACACCCCCTTTCTTACTACTTTTTCAAGTTTCTTGATATGAATCCTACAAAATTCAAGTAGGCTTTTTGAATAACTTCCTTAGATTATTCTCTTCTATTTTAGCTTCTTATCATATTTAATTTTAGCAACAACTCCTTTTGGGTGAGCCTAATTAAAAATATAATTTCCCTTATGCCTATTTCTCCTATCCTATTGGTGAAAAATTAAGTAAATACCTCATCAATAGGTGGTACAGGAGAATCCAAAAAGTACACATGAAGCATCCCAAAGACAACAATAACTATATCAAATGTTTTAGATACATTACTAAAAATAATGTTGAGCATTTTATTGTTCCTTTCTTTTTCTAATTCTTCTTATCCTTCTCTTCTCTCCTTGGTTAGTCATATTGTAGTTTCTTGAACTGACTAATATTCTCATCAACAATATGAAATGAGTCCATGGATACAATTTCTAGCTTAACCTCCAATCTACTAATTTATGTGGAATCAATTTGATCACACAACCCCTAAAATTTCTCAAGCAACACTTTAGGATCCATGGTGTTGCTAACATGAGTGTCATATACATTATCAACATGAAGAGTAATGATATCATGAGCCTCATCCTTCTTGTCCCTATAGTGCTACTTCACTTCAAAATTAGTATCAGAGGCTCCTTATTCATATATTTGAGTAACCCATTACCTTAAAGTAGACCTATTAGGGGAAATTCATGCATCCTTAATAGATTTATCATGTTGTAAGACTTCCCTGATCCAATTAGAACTATGGATTCTGGTGGATCCACCTCTTTAACTCAAGAAAATGTTATCCTTAGACTCTAGACAAATTGAGTAAGGTAAGAAAACCTTAGAGGTGAGCCTTCAATATTTATTAAATGATCATGCTCATCTAGATTACAAAAAATAAAATAAAAATACAAAATAAAATTTGACCAAGCTTTGAAGTAACTCCTAGCTATCACTTCAAAAAGTATACCAGTGCCTTATCCATTGGGAAATTGTAGACAAACTTAAAATATGATGAAGAGAGGAGGGAAAAAATAAAAATGAGCCAACCACATTCATTCAAATAATGCAACAAATATGATTAAGCATGCTAGTGAAAGAAGACACCATTTACACATTCAAATGATGTAACATGTAAATAGGACAACAAACAAAACTACACATAGAACTACTGAAATGAGGAAGCAGGATTTTATTATCCAATAAATCATTACAATGGGAGTCTGATCAGTGTAATCGGATCTCACTAAGCAAATACAAATTTGTATTTATTCAAATGATGCAATAGAGAACTGCAAATATTTGTTCAAATGATGTAACAAAGAGCCTCCTAGCTTTCAATCCTAGCCATTGGAATTAATCTCAGTAAACTAGATACCTCCTTAGAAAAAACCTGCATAATAATGGGGAAGAGAAAGGGGTAACTAGACAAGACATACAAAGGAAAATACAACTGAAAATGATGGGCACTCTGGTATACCTTTTGCAAAATTACTGTGTAAAAACTTGATGATATTTCCCGTTATAAAAACTATCTTAAATAGCTTGATAATTTGGTCCATAATTGCAAAAATTGTAACTGCCTCAATGATGGTCCATAATTGGAAATGATCCATAATAGCCACTATCTCCATCACCTTTACATTTTTTTTTTAAGGTTTAGAGTTTTGAGTTTAGGGTTTTTAGGTTTAGGGTTTAGGGTTTTTAAGTTTAGGATTTAGGATTTTTATGTTTAGGGTTTAGGGTTTCTCCCCTTTTTTACAATACGAGAAACCCTAAAACAAAACCCTACATATTAAAGCCTCTAAAGATAAAAAATTATTATTTTTGGAAAATTTACCATTTTCACCCAGAAACAACCCTATTTTTAGTAAGTCACCAAAAAATCTCGGATGGCCCTAAAAATTAAAACCCATCATCGAATCACCCATATTAAGCCTTCTATAAAATATCAATACCTACCCATGTATAAAAGTAATTTTTTTTTGGAATTTTATAAAAAAACCACTAAAATCCATTTTTGAGGAACTAGATGAAGGAATTAAGGCTCGAAGAAATATCAAAACGGCCTAAAAATGGAAATCTAGACCCCTTTGTGGCTTAACCACATCATTTTAATCCTCATTATCTAGCTCCCTATAAAATTTTAGGTTGATCCAACAGTCGGATCAAAAGTTATGCCCTCTAGAAGATAGGCTCCTACATCAACCTTAGTTAGGCCAAACATTTACTGACAAAAATACCTTAGGAAAACAAAAACAAAATCTTGAACTTGGTGACATAAAAAATTGTGTTGATTTTTGGAGGGTGAAACAAATTTTCAAAAGAACAAAAAATTTGCAATAATTGGAAAGGACTGAAGTGGATATTGCAAATTTGAAAAGACCATAGGACACCAAAAATTAAAAATATTGGTGCAAACTCAAGTTGGATTCTGAGGATCCAACACAGGCTCCGTGTTAAAGTAATATTCCATTATTTGGGATATTTACCCTTTTACTCCAATAGGTAAAATAGGTAGTATATTGCATTATACTACATAGATTATTACATTTACTTTTTACTACTTACCATAGAGATATTTACTGTGCTAAAAATCTACTGGTAAATCTAGATTAATATTCTAAAATATCTTAGGTTAGATATTTTAGATTAGTAGTTAGTTCATTCTTCTCTACCTAGGTTAGTTGTTAGCACACGTCTCTCTCTCAATACATCTTGTTAGTGTTATTTGTGCTAATTAGTTTATTTGTAAACTATATATTGCTTAGTCTTTTCTAAGCTCAAGTTAATGTTGATTATTGATTTAATTCAATTATATTTCACTCACCTTCTGTTCACATTGGCATCAGATCCGAGAGGGTAGGCGAGGTGAAGGGAGTTTTTTTTTACGAGGCAATATTTCCTCTTGTGGAAATTCTCGGTTATCCCCTGGTTCCACCTACCAAGGTTTGGGCCACCTCAATTCCACCTCGACAGGATAGGGCCACGCCAAGGTAGCCGAGCACCCCTGACTAGACAACACTCAACTACTGGCCCACTCAAGCCTTACCTATGTAGACGATCAGCCCCGTGGATTGATAGCGCTCCGCTGTCAGTCGAGCTTGAGGATCGACAACATTCTGCTATCGATCGAGCTTGAGGATCGATCACCCTACATTGTCGGTTGACCCGTGGAGTGTAGGAGCCTTACCTTAGCTCCTGCCCATAGGGCCCATGTCCCTAGGCTAGCCAGTAGGAGTGCTTTGAGGGCAGGAGTGCCCTCACGCTCCCACATGGCTCCACCTACTTGGGCATGCTTCGAGGGTAGAAGCACCCTCACGGCTCGAGAGATTCCAACTGGCCATTACAAACGTGACACCAAGTCGCTTCTAAAATTGTAACTTGGCAACCTCTGTACATGTGGATGAATCACATCTAGCCATTTCACCTCCACAATTGGCATTCTACACTGACTTAGCTAGATACATGGTTCACACTTCGAGGTGACATGTGACGTGGTTGGACAGCTCACATGGACCTACTGGGCGAGACACATGATGAGGACCAATTGGAAGGTAACACGTGGTGAAGCATGTAGAAGCGGTGAGAGAGCTTAGTGACACGTGGTACCATCTGGCCAATGACACGTGTGCGAGAAAATTTTAGGTTTTAGGCAGCAAGTTGCCATGTGGCATTCAGTGATTCTTCGGGTAAAGTGACGTGGAGGAGAGTCAACGCGTGGAGGAGTAGCGATTGCCCAAGGCAATCACATTTCTTTGCAAGTGCTTAGGATTTTAAATACCTAAATCATCCCTCATAGGATGAATGTGGGATAAATCCCACAGAGCCATTCAAAAGGCTCGGGCGCTTTAACATGCCACACACGGGGATGAATTTCAAAGACACCCCATCAGTGTCATGGTCAAGGCGTTGCCTTGACGAACATGAAGTCTCGCATTCAAATTCGCACCCCAATATTTTTCAACTGCACTTGGAAAATCGTGAAAATTGGTAATTAAATCAAATTTTTTAATTTTTTCTATAGTTTGTTTATGTTTTTTAAATATTTTTTTAATTTTTTTTATATAGTTTAGCATAATTGGCTTAAATTAATCAATTTTTTAACCTTTTAAGTTGATTTTTTTTTGCCAATTGCTTTATTATATGAATTATTCATCTTTAAAAATATTTTTTAGCATTGAAACTTAGAAAATATTTAAAGAAAACCAATTTTTTTTGCAATAATTCCACTCCATTTCTATTGTTTTCTCCAAATATTGGGGATAAAGAGACATAGGAACAACTCATTTTATTGCAAAAACAAAGGCAAAATTAGGGAACCTAAATTCTTCTCAACCTTGTTAATTTAGCATATAAGAAAGGATCAAACTTGAATTCTTTTTGTAAATTTTAAAGACAAGGAGACTCCAAAATTGCGAAACATCAAACTTGACCTTGTGCATTTTTTTTCTCCGAGAGGGGATATAAGACATAAAATTGCACATTTGTTTTGCAAACTTGAGAAGAAATTGTGACATTGGGTCCATAAAAAGTATGTCGTGTGTCGACTAGTTCTAGAAGCCTTTCAAACACGGGTCATGTGTCGACTTGTCTTGAAAGGAGTGCTATTTGTTAAATTTGCAAAACAAAGGGGGGAAGACAAGAAAGTGTATTTATTTTACAAATTTGTAACACAAAAGTGAGGAGCACTTTAAAACAAATCAAACTTGTTTATTTTGAAAAATTAGAAAAAATAAGCAATTGTTTATTGTCACATTATTTGCAAAATTGTAAGACAAGGAGGAGACAAAAACATATCAATTTTTTGCACAACACACATTCATATTTTGTTGCAAAAATTAAAAGGTGCATTTTTTATTTTACTCGACACCTTCATTGGCAAATTAGGTGCATTTTCGGTTGCATCCGACACCTAAGTGATAAGAATTTTGTGGGCATTCTTGTTTGATTATTGCATTATTTTTTTTTGTAATTATAAGTCATAGAATCAAGAACACTCCATACCCCAAAATTTCACTAATAAATTTGTGTTAACCATTGCACAAATTTAAATCCAATATTCACTTGATATTCTCTCCTACAAACAAAAACCCCTAATTCACTCTATTTTTTTGGCTTAATTTCCTCAAACTGATCATTCCTCTTCAAGAGGATTTTCACGTAGGTGCCATTAAATATATTTTTGAGTGAATTATATTTCATCTCTTATTTGTTTGAATTAATTTCCTCCAACTGATTATCTCTCTTCAAGAGAATTTTCAGGTAGGTACCATTAAATACCACTTGAGAGTGAAAGAAAGATCATCTTAGTACAAATTATAAGACCTTCATCATGGAAACTATCAATAAATACTTAAGTAATACACAATTGCTAAAGGGTCCTAACTATTCAACATGCAAAACTAAGATGAAAGCCATCTTGACTATAGAGGACATGTGGGATTTAGTTGATGGCACTGAAATAAGACCTACAACAACAGGAGCAGATCAAAGAGCATGGGATAAAAAGAACAATCGTCTTCTTATGTTGATCCTCCTAGCTACTACTGATGAGATCCAACCTCACATAAGTGAAGCTAAAACTAGTAAAGAGGCATGGGATGCCCTTTGTACCATTTTTGAAGGTAATAATCAATCAACTATTCTAAACCTTCAAACACAACTTCATACACTCCATATGAAGTTAGGTGAATCACTAGAACTCTTTCTCTGCAGAGTGGCAGATATGAAGTCTAAGCTTAATGCTTTAGGGTACAAAGTTGAAGATACCATTTTGAATTCAGTAATCTTGAGAGCCCTTCCCAAATCCTACAAAATGTTGATTACATCACTTAATGTTTCACAAAGAGTTATCACCTTTGTGGAGTTAGTTAATTTGCTTCAAACTGAGGAAGCAAATCAACTCCAAAATTATGAAGTGTCAAACAATGCACTTTATTCAAACTATAAGGGTGATAAGAAGAAAGGAAACTTTAAAAAGGGAGGATCATCCTCAAAAGGTAATGGAAAGCAATCTCAAAAGAGGTTTTGCTCGCATTGTGAAAAGGACAACCGTGAAACGAATCAGTGTTGGTTCAAAAACAAGCAAAATAAGAAATATAAAGGCACAACACAGAAGCAAAACAAAGGCAATATTTCTAGTGAAGTGTCTAGTTTCGATTCTAATTTTGGTTCATAAAAAGCACATAGAGTGCTCATTGCTAAGATAATATTGTAGAGGGAAAACACATTTTGTCACCTTAAGCAAAGCACGATTTCCTCTCTCTTTTTTTAGGATTCATAAATAGTATAAGTTTTTGTTTGAAGTACTTATAATAAATGGGTGGTTGTACCTCTTTTTTAGGCTTCATAAATAGAAAACTCTCATTGTTTGAAGTTCTTGTAACAAAAGGAGGGAATTTTCTGGTGTAAAATTGCCTAGGAGGCAATATTTGTAAAATCCTTCACAAAGCTTCTTAAGTTGCATATATTTTGCAATTAATGGGGGATATACTTTCTTTTCTTCACAATTTTTTGTAAAAAGGAAAGCAAACTTATAAGGGTGCATTTTTGGTAGTGATCAACACTTTAGTCATACTTCTTTCAGAAATTAATTATAACATGTTTTGCAACAAGAAGAGGGGAACTTATACGGGTGCATTTTTGGCAGCGACCGACACCTTAGCTAACTTATCTTTTGCAAATTCATTTTGTAACCGAATGAACCTCATATGCAGTGATCTATTCTACTACACCTAGTGATTGCAGTGGCTGGTTACCCATGCAATTTTATTGGATGACAAGATTACTATAAGGACATTCGTTGGTGTGAAGACAAAGTGAGGAATGATCCACTTTTTCCTTAGGAGCAACCAGAGCACTGTGACAGAGCAAGAACTAGCAAATCAACATCTTTTTCACTGTATTGGGGTAGTTATATATATTACCCAAATAATGTAATAAGGGGGGATGTTAGAGTAATATTCCATTATTTTGGATATTTACCCTTTTACTCCACTAGGTAAAATAGGTAGTATATTGCATTATACTACATAGATTATTACATTTACTTTTTACTACTTACCATAGAGATATTTACTGTGCTAAATATCTACTGGTAAATCTAGATTAATATCTAAAATATCTTAGGTTAGATATTTTAGATTAGTAGTTAGTTCATACTTCTCTACCTAGGTTAGTTGTTATCACATGTCTCTCTCTCAACGCATCTTGTTAGTGTTATTTGTGTGAATTAGTTTGTTTGTAAACTATATATTGCTTAGTATTTTCTAAGATCAAGTTAATATTTATTATTGATTTAATTCAATTATATTTCGCTCACCTTCTGTTCACACTCTGATTGGGATAGGTGATGAAAATACTCTTCAACAATGAATCACCTAAGAACTCTAGAATCTCCAACATACCACAAGGACTCAAAAACTAAACTAATCACCTAACCTAAACACCTTAATAACCTAAAAAGAACATCTTAATCACCTAGAAATAACACCTTAATCACCTAAAAAGTACACCTTAATCACCTAGAAAGAAAAAGAGTGAAACACACATTTTTTTGAGGCTTCTCAAGCCCTCTGTGTAGAATGATACAATTTTAAATGTTGGCCATTGATAGGAATTGAAAATTATGTACCATCCAGAGTTTGTAATTTTTAAGTATGTTGGACTACATTTTAAAGGATTTGATAGGGGCCAAGATATTTAAGTTCCCACTTCCCTTCTCACCATGCTTTTAATTTTTGGGATCCCAGTACAACACTATATCTCCTACCTAAAAAGGTTTACCCTTGCATTTCTTATTGAACAACCAAGGTTATGCATAAAGGGGGTGGACTCAAAATGTACTTGTAAAAAAATGATGAATTCTAATTAAAATCAAGGTGAATTATGGATAATACTAAGAAAATCAAATCGAGCATCTTCATACCAAAATGTGGGGTATTTGAAGCCCTAAAATGTAAGTTTAACTTTGGGGTTATTTTTGACCTGTTAAATCATATTATAACTTCATAAAAACACCACCATTAGATCCATCTAGAAAAGAGCTTTTCAACGAGTACAAATATGCCTATGTTTGGATATATTATGGTGAATTGACCCTAAGAAAGAATTGGTCTTGAAAATTTTAGGCAAAAGGGACGACATTGAGGGTCCTCATATTTGCCAAATTCCAATTTTGGAAATCCTAATATTCACCCAATTTGTGAATATTCACCAATATGCATAACCCTGTGAACAACTGTATTGTTTTGTGAGCTTGCTCAGCTATCTTCATTAATGAATCCTTTCTATCTTCCTATAACTTCATAATTTTATCAAGTCTTATTTGTAAGACATTTGGATTATCATGATCCAAAATAAGAGAAGATAAAGCATGACTCTCCACTTGAAGAGGTAATAGAGCATTCTCACCATATACTAGTTCATAAGGAGATTTTTCTGTGCTTAATTTGATAGATATTCTATCGATCCATAAAGCAAACTTTAGCTCACTATTACAACTTCTTTTGTTTCTTCCTAATGCTCTTTTGGTTCTTGTGATTAAATTCTTATTTGAGGATTCTACCAAATCATTCCCTTGAGGATAGTAATTTGTAGAATAAGAAATATCTATGTTTTACCTAGCACAAAATTGAATCATCTCAAAAGAAGTGAAGTAGTTACCATTGTCTATGACTATATTCCTTGAAACCCCAAAAATTATCAATATGTTCTCTTCCAAAAACTTGATGACCACTTCTGTAGTGGATTTCTTGATAGGTGCTGCATCTACCCACTTGGTAAAATAATTTTTTGGTGTAATGATCCACCTATGACCTCCAAAATAATTGGGGTTAATATCACCTATGAGATCTATTACCCATTGAGTAAAAGAATCTTCCACAATAACTGGCTTTAGGGGAATGGCTGGCCAATTCTTCTTTCCTACAAAAATATTAACGTTATGAAAACTCCTAACAAACTGGTAAACATCCTTAAATAGGAAGGGACAATAATAACCAACTCTCATGATCTTATGAGCAGTAGCATTTGGAGCAAAGTGACCCCCACAAAATCTAGAATGAGTCTTTCAGCACTTGAGTGATCTATTTATCATACAAACAAAGAAGTAACACATCATTTTGATGCCTCCAATATAGTGTTCCTTATTGAATGTAATACCTTTGAGCCAATTTCTTGATAAAACTTTTTTTTGGGTATGTCTCTTAGAAATGACAAGTTCTAAAGGTAAAAGATAATGCCATCATACCACCTGCACTTAAAATTATCAACTACTCTTACTTCTCACTGCTCATCTACTGCAATAGTATTATTCATAGCCTTCACTTATTTGTTAGCTATATAATTTGCCAATCCTTATCCTATGACCATTTGTACTACTTTAAATTCCACATCATATTGCAATAATTTATCCATCCACCTTGTAGGACTACCTAAAGGTTCAATCTGAGTGAAAATCTCTTTAACAACAATGTAAGGAATACAAGCTATTACATTGTTGGATCCAAAAATGGACTTGAAATGATCTAAAGCTATGATTAATGCATAAGCTTGTTTTTCCAACAAAGAAAATTTTAATTGAGCACCCTTCAATACTATGCTCATAAAGGCTATAGGCCTTTCATTTTTCTCATCTTGCTGAGCTAGAACCGCAACAATAATGTGTTTTGAGGCATATGAGTAGATATTGAAATCTCTAGAATAATCCGGGCAATTCAATATTGGAGCTTGAGTAATTGCATGTTTGATATTCTAAAATTCTACATTATTTTCCTCTGTCCATGTTATTTATCCTTTTTTCTTGATCATGTTATTTATTGAATTGGCAATTTGAGCAAAATCAGGGACAAACCTCCTAATAAAGTTAATATTTCCAAAGAATTATCTAACTCCCTTAAGATTCTTAGGAGGGGGAATTTTAGCAATGGCTTATACTCTTTGTGGATCAATGTTAATTCTATATTTTGAAACAATATCCCAAGCAGTTTACCTTGTGTGGCCCCAAACATGTGGTCCCAAACATGTGGCTCCAAACACACATTTTCTAGGATTCAAAGATATGCCAAAATCCTTGCACCTATCAAACACTTGAGTTAGATGTGCAAAATGATCTTTAATATTTTTTGAAAAAATTGTAATGCCATCAAGATTTACTACCACTATCTTGAATATCAATTCCTTAAATGCATCATCCATTGCTATCTAAAATGGTGCCCCTGAATTCATCAATCCAAAGGGTATCCTAAGATATTCAAATTTTCCCCATGGTGTAGTGAAAGTTACTTTGTGTTTGTCTTATGTATTCACTGCAATATGATTGTAACCTGAAAAGCCATCCAATAAAGACATTCTTCATGAACCAACCCCTACTTGAAGTAATTACTCCATATTTGGAAGTGGATGGTTGTATTTGAGAGAGCTCTTGTTTAAATTCCTAAAATCTACACAAATATTGATCTCAACATTTTTTTTTCTAACTGGAACCAAGTTTGCCAACCAAGTAGAAAATCTCACCTTCATGATTATCTTGGTATCCAATAACTTCTACACTTCTTTCTGCATAATTGGATGCAAAGTGGGATTGAACTCCTTTTTTTTCTTCTTTAAAGGATTTGTATCTTTTTGAAGGGGTATTATGTGAGTCATTACATTTGTATTGAAGGTCTTAAAATCTTCATAACTCCAAGAAAAAATATCCATGTTCTTTATAAAAAAATTGATATTTTGTTGCTTCTCTTTGCCTAATCGAGCTTTATTGATCCTAATAATCTTGGGCTCTTCCTCTGTTCCGATATTAACTTCATCTACCTTATTTTCCTAAATTTAAGTTTTATATTCTCTATAAAAGTCATAAAACAAACTCTCTAAAGACACCAACCCCCTAAAAATCATGTTGGTCTTTAGTTGTATGACTTTTGTAGGCTCTCCAATAACATTTTTTAATTTTTCTTCATCACTTTCATCACAAATAACATCAGAAAACTCATTTTATATAGTCATAAAATCACTAATGTGTATATCATCATGAAAAAACTTGTTAACATACCACATTATCTAAGACATGTGGCTAATAAACAAGTATGGTTGGGAACCTTTCCATAAACCAAGTGCCTATCTCAAGGTTTTATGCTCTAGAAGCACTAATGGTCAATAGATTAGCATTGTGATTCTATGCTCTAGGAATAAATTGTAGATCAAAAGCCAAAAATCTATCTATTTCATCCAAAACTGCCTGCTTATATTGCTTTAATCTAGGGTGCTTTGTTTGATATCTCCCTTTGATCTGTTGAATTATTAGCTCAATATCCCCACTAACTTTGAGGTAATTAATACACAGTTCCTTGGTTTTCCTTAGCCCTAGCAATAAAGCTTCATACTCTGCAATATTATTTATACAAGAAAATTCTAACTTGTACGGTATGCCAAGATAGCTACCATTGATGTCTATCAATAGTACTCCAGATCCTACTTCTACTTTAGATTTTACCCCATCAAAGGTCATAGTCCATAACTCAGAAGTCAAAATTCTATCAGTTTTTACATTTTCTTCAACCTTCAGTTTTGGATCCATATTCTGAGCATCAGGTACTTCCAACAAGAAAGGATAATGCCAAATAGAATAAACCCCCATATATTTTTCCTCAACAAAATTCATGACATTAACCATATTATCATTAGGATATCTAAATTCAACTGAATACCTGTTGAAGGGTTCTCTTTTCAATATCACTTTTTCCTTACCCTACATTGGAATAGTGGCATATGACCAATCCAACTGAATAGTACTACCTAGTTTATCTGCCCAATGCCTAGAGAGTAATATGGAAAAGAAAGGGTCCACATATACAACTGAAAAATCCATCATAAATCCTTTCTTAGGATATTATTCAATATGGAAAAGAAGTCTAGTTATAATACCTACACAAGGTACTCTCATGTTATCCATGATAGAAATAGGAGGGTGCTCTTTCTAAAAAATTAAGCCTAACTAATCAACTACTTGTTTTGATATTACATTTATAGAAGCACCACTATCAAGCATGCAATTATGAATAACATATTGGTCCCCATAGCCTGATGTATACCTTAGTGAGATGTAAAATGGCTTAACTAAATATGGGGCTATGACTACATTATTTACAAGGCCTATGGGATTTTGAGGTTATCCTTCTGACTGATCAGTTAATTTGAAGGCTCTATAAACCTGATACCGATACTTTGGACTAGTCATTAATTATCCAAAAGTGATGCTGACCTTTTTTTGGTAACCTCTAACTCTAGATAAAACTAATATTTCTTATCATCAACCAACCTCTAACTTTAGATAAAACTGATATTTCTTATCATCAATTCGTTTTCTAGTTTTCTGATTAGCCAAGTTATTTTGTTGCTTTTGGATAATATCCTCTACATCATACTCTTCATGAATCATTTAAAGATTCATCTGATTTACCTTTTTTCTATTAAATCACTCCTATAGCTTTCTCCTTTTGTGCAGATCCTTCATCAACTTTGTCCTCCACTATTATATTCTTGTGATTGATAGCATGCATTCTTTCTAAAGACTCAACCTCTTATGTTGTAAGTACAAGCTTTCATTGCTTCATTCTATCAAATCTAGTATTAGCAGGATCACTTGAGTTTTATGCCTATCCAAAGACCAATGCTATTTGCTCAAGATTATTGGCACATATGTCCATATTTCTTTCAAATTCTTGTTCTCTAGTTTCATTCTCCTGTGTCCATCATACATTAATTCTAATATATTCATATTCGAATTTAGCATTTAAATCAACATTACGATGCATACTTAGATAAATGCCACAATTAATAGGGTTATGTGGTGCATCATAGGTAGAGAAATAAAAGGGATGATCTGATGCTATATTATTTGATGGCATGGGATTTGGAATAGAATCTAGATCTCTCTCTACTTATTTATTTGTCCAATTCCCATTACTATTCATGTTGCCCTCTTCATTTCCATTGTTACTCTAGTTTCTATTAAAATTCCTTCTGTAAGGAGGATTGTTATATTCCTGTTGTCTATTATTACCCTGTGAAATTTTTGCACTACTATCCTTATCTTTTTCAATTCTAGAAAACCTGTTATTCAAAGTAGTAAACATCTCACTCAACCGATTAGCTATTTTGTTCATAGGATCCTGATCTATTTTCTTAGGGACAAATAATTCAAAATCCTAGGTCTTCCTTTTAGGTTGATTGGGCTCTAAAGAGTATGCTTTCATATTAACACTATCAATCATATTTCTCTCTTTTTCAATAGCTCTTTCCATATATCAATGGTAGTTGTTGCTTGCTATCTCAACTCATAACTAAAATCCCCAAGGAAAGATTTTTTGTAGAAAAAAATGGATTGATCATCATTTGGTCTTAATGCTACTAGAATATTATTACTAGTATTAAATAATATTCTATTGAAATCCTCCATTGATTCATTTTCTTTCTTTTTTGTGGTATCCAATTCTATCAGCAAGGATTGTTCATTCTTCCTCTCTCCATATTTCCTAAGGAAAGTGTGCTCTAGCTCTTCAAAAATTATTGATAGTACCAACTCCAAGGCTTTTGGACCATTCAAGATCATTCTTCTCTAAATTTTGAAAGAACAATATAAGTACAACATCCTCATCATCCACCTCAAGACTATCCATGACATTTAAAAAATCCCTAAAATGATCTTCACCGGTGACAACATTGTTCCCTTGAAATTTAGGCAAGTACTTATGAGATTTACCATAGAGAGGATTTATATTTACAGGTAAAACAAAGGCTCTATATCTATTGGAACTCCACTGATTAATATTAGCATTGGCATTTTGATTGACATTTTGATTTACATTAACATTTTGATTTGCATTAGGAGCTACCATACTCACTATAGGTTGATTCACTATAGGTACTTGGTTTATAGTAGGAGAAGACTAGTTGAAACCAATATTTAGGCTAGAAACAGAAATAGTATGAATTGGTATTGAAAATTTTCTATGAGAATTGAAGAATACCTTAGGATTTGGCATTCCAACAAGCACTTCTTTGCCACTTCTTCTTGTAGACACCAGATATAGCTCTTTTTTTTTATTTTTAAATTCTTGAGTTCATTTGGAGTTGCCAACACGAATGTGCAAAGAAGGAACAAGATCTTCAATAATACTTGGGCCAAGATTTCTCAACCTGATCTTCACTCAAATATTGCAAATTTCATTCCAAAAAGACTATGAGAAAAACAAACTCAAAATTGTATAGTATTCCCAACAACAATGCCAAAAACTATTGGGAGAAATTACTGCACCCTTAATAGATTTGTCACACTGCAAGACTTCACTGATCTAATCAGCATTATGGATTCTGGTGGATCCACCTCTTTAACATAGGAAAATATTATACTAAGACTCTAGACAGACCGAGTAAGGTAAGGAAACCCTAGAGGTGAGCATACAATATTTCTTATATGCTCATGCTCATCCATATTGCAAAAGATAAAATGAAACTGCAACATAAAATTTGATCAAGCTTCGAAGTATCTCTCAGCCAGTGCTTAAAAAAGTAGATTGATTCCTTATACATTGGGTAATTATAGCCAAACTTAAAATATGGTGAAGAGAGGAGGGAGAAGATAAAACTAAGCCAACCAAATTCATTCAAATAATGAAACAAAGTTGATTAAGTATACCAGTGAAAGAATATGCTATTTACACATTCAAATGATGTAACATGTAAATTGGACAACAAGAAAAATTGCACATAAAACTACTAAAAGGAGGATTCGGGATTGTATTATCCAATAAATCATTATAATGGGAGTCTAATCAATGTAATAAGATCTCACTAAGCAAATACAAATGAGTTCTCCATTCAAATGATACAATAGATAACTACAACTCTTTGTTCAAATGATGTAACAAAGAGCCTCTTGGCTTCTGGTCCTAGCCACTAGAATTGATCTTAGTAAACTGAACACCTCCTTAGAAAAAAACTACACAATAATGGGTAAGAAAAAGGGGTAACTAGACAATACACACAAAGGAAAATACAACCAACAAGGATGGGAACTCTGGTATACATCTTGCAAAATTATTGTGCAAAAACTTGATGATGTTTCTTGTTGCATCAACTCTCTTAAATAGCTTGATTATTTGGTCCATAATTACAAAAATTGTAACTACCTCTATGATGGCCCATAATTGGAAATGATCCATAATAACCAATATCTCCATCACCTTCAGGTTTTTATTTATTTATTTATTTTTTAGGGTTTAGGGTTTTCAGGTTTAGGAGTTAGGGTTTTCTCCCCCTTTTTACAATGCAAGAAACCCTAAAATAAAACCCTACATATTAAAGCTCTAAAGATAATAAATTATTATTTTTGGAAAATTTACCATTTTCACCCAAAAACATCCCTATTTTTAGTATGTCACCAAAAAGCTTGGATGACCCTAAAAATTAAAATATTGTAATCACAAATCAATATGCGAAATTCACTATTCATTCTTCAAAGTTGAAATTACAAAGTATTATATAGTGTCTATATAGTTTTTGAGAGATATTTGGGAGAGAAGAAATAGGGAGGAAAGGAAAAAAGAATTAGGTGTCAAACTCTTCCTGCTGTCCATGCGGTCCATGTCGTCCAATGCTGCTGACTTGGTTGTCGTCCAATGAGGTAAAAGGGTAAGGTCAAAACTTATAGTTGAAACAAAATTTTTACCATTTTACTATTTTAACTTCCAATATTCTCCACCTTAATGTTGAGAGGACTGACTATATAGTCTCTCAGCTTTATATATTGAGCTTTAGCCATGCATTTGGTGAAGATATCTGCAATGTTGTCCAAAGTGCTGCAATATTGAAGCTCAACTATCTACTGCTCCACCATGTCTCGGATGAAGTGATACTTCATATCAAAATTCTTTGATCTGTTATGGTGCATTGGATTGTATGCCAAATTAATGGCACTTATGTTATCACAATACAGTCGAGTTGGACCACTTTGACTTTCTCTAATCTCTTCAAGGAATTTTCTCAACCATAGGGCTTGAGTACTAGCATATGTGATAGCTATATAATCAGCCTCAGTAGATGAAAATGCTATACAAATTTGCTTCTTGGAACTCCATGTGATTAGTCCTAACCCTAGACTAAAATAGTTCCTTGATGTAGATTTCCTATCATCTATATTGCTTCCCCAATCACTGTCACTGAAGCCAACTAATTTCAAAGAATTACATTTGTGGTAATGGATTCCAAAATCCAATGTACCTTTTAAATATCTTAATATTCTTTTAGTTTCTTGTATATGCAGCTCATATGGACTTGTCATAAACCTTGAAACTAGAGAAAAATCATATTGACTATCGGTCCTTGTGTTGGTGAGAAACATCAGACTCCCAACCATGCTCTTGTAAGTGGTCATTTCAACATTTGGTGCTCTGTCATCCTTGCTCAATTGGATTCCATGTTCGGTTGGAGTTGCAACTGATTTGCACTACTCCATGGCAAATTTATTGATCATGTCTCAAGCATACTTGTGTTGACATATGAAGATCCCCCTATTTGATTGATGCACTTCTATGCCTAGGAAGTATCGCATTAAACATAGATCTTTCATCTCAAACTACTTCATCATGGAGTTTTTGAACTCCATATTCATTTTAGTGTTACTACCCATAAATATTAGATCATCCACATACAAACAAACTATGAGAATGTCTACTACATGCTTTAGGTAGTACAAAGTTGGTTAAATTTTGCTTCTAATGAATCCATACTCGTTGAAATAGTCGTCAATGCATGAGTACCAAGCTCTTGGTGCTTGCTTGAGGCCATAAAGTGATTTTTTCAATTTGTAAACAAGGTTATCCTTTCCTTGTTCTTGAAAACCTTGAGTTTGTTGAACATAAACCTCCTTAGTCAAGTATCCATTCAGAAAAGCACTTTTCATATCCATGTGTTGAATGTTCCATCCTTTATGGGCAGCTAAGGGAAGAACTGATCTGATTATCTCTTGTCACGCAACAGGAGCAAAAGTTTCCTCATTGTCAATGCCAAATTTTTGAGTAAAACATTTTGCTAATAATCTCACCTTGTGCCTCTCAATGCTTCCATCAGCATTGTATTTGGTCTTGTAGACCCATTTACATCAAACACACTTTTTTCATTTGGGTAGCTTTACTAGCTCCCATGTATCATTATTTTTTATAGAGGTTATTTACTCTTCCATGGATTCTTGCCATATATTTTGAGTACAAGCCTTCTCATAGCTAGCTGGTTCTATTTGTGCACTAGCCAATAAAGTATAATTGACTACATCTCCCTTGGGATATTGGGAGTTATCATCCCCATACAATTGCAAATTTTCAAGTTGCTGCAAAACTATATTCATTTCACTAGCTTGGCTTCTAGTGAATATTCTCTGGAAATTTTGATCCAACATTTGAAAATATGGATGATGTTGTAATGTTCCTTTTCCTCTTGATGGAGAGTCACGATCTATGTCCATTGGTTAAGAACTTACTGATCTCTATGGAGAAGGACTTGGAGTGGCGTTTGAAGTAATTGATGTAGTACTCCTGCTTGGGCTTGGAGGGGGTGGTGTGGATTTGATTTTCTTGGGAGACACCTGCTGTACCTACTGTACATGTGAAGAATTTACATGTTGGGACTCACCATCAACAAAAATTCTTTGATGACCCCATTCTCCCCCTTCATCAAAAATTACATCCCTGGAAAGTACAATTTTATGAGTCTTGGGATTGTAGAGTCTATATGATTTTGTAGACTCACAATACCCTACAAATATACAAGCTTGAATTTTGGGATCAAGCTTCTTCCTTTTCTCATCAAGAATGTGTGCATATGCTAAAGAACCAAAAAATTTAAAGTGCTTTACATTGGGTTTCTTTCCATACCACCCCTCATAAGGAGTGATTCCATCTAAGCTAGAAGTTGGACTTCTATTTAGAATGCATACACTGGTTCTTACATCATCAATCTAGTACATATTAGTTAGATGCTTAGTCTGAAGCATCGTTCTTGCCATATCGACTGTGGTGCAGTTATTTCTCTCGACCACACCATTTTGTTGTGGGGTATAGGTAGTGGTGAATTGCCTTTTGATCCCACTTGCTTTACAATATTTCAAGAATTATTTTGAGGAGTACTCACCTCCTCGATATGTCCTAAGACATTTTACAAAATACTCACTTTGTTTCTCTAAATTGTTTCTAAAATCTATGAAGCAATAAAAATCTTCATCTTTATATTTCAAGAAATAAATCCAGCACATTCTAGAGAAATCATCTATAAAAGTGAGAAAATAGGAATTGTTTTCGATACTCTTTGTGTGCATTGGATCATAGATGTACGAATGCAGTAATTGAAGTGGATAGATGGCTCTCCATGCTTGTTCTTTTAGAAACTTAGACCTTGAGTGCTTTCCCAAAGTACATCCTTCACAGACCTCCTTTTGTTCATTGATTTTAGGAAGTCCTGTCACCATAGATTGAGAAGTTAACAGTTTCAAACTAGCGAAATTAAGGTGACCATATCGCAAGTCCCAAAGCACACTTGTATTAGCTATAACTACATTTATAAGTTGAGCTCCCCCTATCTCACCAAATTTGAGAGGGAATAATCAATTCTTGGTCATTGGTACCTATGTGATGACACGATTACAATTGTTTTTATCAAGAATAATACATTTTCCTTCATTAAAAACAAGTTTGTAATTATTCTTCACTTTATTTAGACCTTCTTTTTTTGGAACCTCCATGGCTCCAATACCTTCGACTTGCAAAGCTTTATCATCCCCTAACTTGATGTGGGATTTATAAGTGGAATCTAGAGTAGCAAATAGATTTTCTTTGCCACTCATATGGTTTGAGCAACCAGTATCCAAAATCCATGTGTCATTTATATTTTGTTCTAATTGTCCATATGAAAGAAAAATATTAGAGGTATCATCTTCTTCACCATAATTTCCATATTGACTGTTGCTACCTTGAGAATATTTTGACCAGCAGTCGTGAGCAAAGTGACCTAGCTTGCCATAGTTAAAACAAGCTATTTTGGACTTGTCACTTCCTCGTCCTTGATTTCCACTTCGTCCTAGATTTCCTCTTTGATTTTGGTTTCCACCCTTGTTATAATTGCCTCCTCTGTTGGAGTTGCCTCCTCTATTCTGATTCCCTCCTCTGTAGTTGCCTTTGCCTCTACCTCTTCACTGGCCTCTGCCTTGACCTCTTCCATGTCCTCTTCCAATATTTTCATTGTATGTGAAGGCTTTATAATAACCTCCATAGTTGGTTGAAGGAGATTCTTGTAATCTCTCTTCATGAGACATTAACGACCCAATTAATGCATCAAATGTTAAAGTGGAAAGATATTTTGACTCTTATATGATTATGGCTATGTGATTCCATCTTTGAAGAAGTTTTCGTAACACTTTCTTTACAATTTTTTCAGGCTTAATTTCTTCACCAAGAGTAACCATTTGATCAACTACTACTTTCAATATGACGCACTAGTCACCAAATTTTTCATCTTCTTTCATTTTGATATTTTTAAAATCTCGTTTTAGTATTTGAGGCCTCACTTGCTTCACTTGATCACTTCCCTGAAATCAATATTTCAAAGCTTTCTACGCATCTTGTGCAATTATACAAGTGACTATTCTAGGGAATATACTCTTCTCCAATGCTGCTTGGAGATGATAAAGACTAGAGGATTTGCTCTTTTACGCTTATTTCTTTGTTTTCTTATCTACAGTACTTAATTTTTTCCAGTCTGTGGGTTCGGTGTACCCCTCTTCCACTATGTCCCACAAACCTTTCCCTATCAGTATGGTCTTCATTTTGATAGACCAATACTCGTAATCATATCCATTGAATTCTGGAATAGGTAGATTGTTATGTGAGGCCATAACTATTATAAACTAAAACACTCTCTTTATTTCTCGGTTATAATAAAGCACTCTATTTTTTTAAAATAAGGAAGAAAGAAGAAGAAATAAGAGATTACAAATTTAAGTCAAATTTGACTTGATTCACTCTTTATATGCGTTCTTGTTCCTCTTACTGTGGTGCTACTATTTCTTGATTCACAAAATTATCTGCCACTTGTTCTTTGTCATCACTGATCAATATTATCTTAGGTGATTATGGTTCTAGAATTTGTACTTAATTACTATAATGAGTATATTCATATTCTTGTGGTGCAACTTCTATGGATTAGGATTGCTCAAATTGACTCCCAAAGGAGTTATCTTTAGAATATGCATTGTACCCTGAGTCTAGATGCCTTTGGTGTGCTATTACTACATTCTACAACTGACTAAATACAGTATGTAGCCCATAAGCTCTCAATTTTTCATCAAAAATTTCGATATTTTCTCTCACCAAAAGTGCACATAGGGCATGATAACAACCACTTGGTCTTATCATCAATGCCTCTTTACAAATTTCAGTTTGATATTTTGTATCTCTTACAAGGAAAAAACACTAAGCCTCTCAGGCTTGTTACATAAAATTTCCAGTTTGTATAACCTTATAGACTATCACAGTATGCTTTTACACTATAGTTTTTGATTCCTCGAATCAAGAGAAAAGCCCCTTCTTTTACAATAAATTGTCTCTTAGGCAATGTTAATTTTTTTTATATAGTCTATTATAATTTTAAAAAAAGTTGTAATTATAAGTTAAATAATAATAAAAATATTGATTTTCTTAAAAATATTATAAAAAAAACAATATATTATAATATAATTATTATTTTTTTTGAAAAAAATGAAAACTTGTATTAATACAAAGACCAGATACAAGCGGGAGAGAACACATTCCGATCCAGAACCAAGAGCAACACAACAAGGACAACACACAAAGGCAACACTAGCAGCCATAGGGCAAAGAGAACAAATGACGCGAAAAGGCGACATGTCACGAAAACGCGACATGTCGCGAAATCGCGACAGTCACCCTCGACACGACCGCTTCGGTGCCAACAGTCGTGATAACGTGAAATGTCGTGAAATCGCGACATGTCGCGATATCGCGACAAGAAGGGCCCTCGACAGCCACCCGTAAAAGGAGTCACGAAAACGCGACGAAAAAACTAAACGGCACTCATGCCACAAAGGGGTCGCAATATCGTGACAATTAACCATCCAATTGCTTAAGAGCCAAACGTGCCGCGATATCACGACAGAAATGCCAAGCTGCTTCCAATTAACCAAACTGTCATGAAATTGTGACACATTAACACATTTGAACTGCATCTTCAAAAGAGGCGCGATATCACGACAAAAACCCAACAAGAGCCGCGACAGCGCGACATGTCGCGATATCGCGCAAGAAATACGCCAAGGGCCGCAAAGGCACAACCTGTCGCGAAATCGTGACAAAAACCAACTCGAGGCCGCGACAGCGCTACAGGTCGCGATATCGCGACAATTTTCCTCCCAGCCGCTTAAGTGCCAAACGTGTCGCGATATCGCGATAGGATTTCCTTTCAGCTTCCCATTCTCAAACTTGTCACGAAAACACGACGAAATATTAACTTTGCTTTTCAACTTCATAAAGGGTACGAAATCGCGGCAAGAAATCCACACGGACCACGAAAGCGGGACCTGTCGCGATATCGCGACTTGCGATATCGCGACAGGCCTTGATATCGTGACATGTCACGATATCGTGACTCGCGATATAGCGACAGGTCGTGATATCGCGACATGTCGCGATATCACGACAGAAACCCACCAAAGGCCGCGAAGGCTCAACCTGTCGCGATATCGTGACAGCAACCAGCCAGAGGCCGCGATAGCACTACATGTCGCGATATCGCGACAAAAAATATCCTTAGCAAAAAAAACTTTGCACATTATTTCAAAATTTTTTCAAGGCCTTGTCTAATCTCTGCATCCTCCACAGACATATTACTATGCAGATGCATCCAAACCTCTCTCTCAGCACCCATCTTAGCAAGGAAATCAACCACTTTATTAGGAGATCTACTAGCATAAACAGGTATCACATCCTATAATTCCTTCCAAAGCTCTTTAATTTGGGAGACCAGAATCCGCAGCCTCCAAGATTTTAAGGCAAAGTTCCTCAGGCAATCAAGAGCACCAACCAGGATTTGGGAATCAGAATCAATGATTATCTTTCTATGACCCTGCTTGACGGCCCAGATGGAGGCAGATTTAATAGCAAAGGCCTCAGCTTCATTGTTTGTGGAATATCCTAGACCTTGCAATTCCCAATAGAGCACAGTCCTAGCATGATCACGGCAAATAACTCCACTTCCAACATTACCCGGATTGCCTTTTGCAGCTCCATCAGTATTGATTTTGACCCAGCATTCTGGGGAGGTTTCCAACAACTTCTTACCTGTCTCTCAAGATCAGCAGCTCTCTCTTCCAAAGGCTTAGAAGCAGGCTGATTTTCCTCCTCAGCATAGATGGCAACGGTTTCCACAACTTTGCTCCAGATGACCTGCCATATCCCATCCACCGAAGAGAAGGTTTCACGAAAAATACGAGCATTTATTTCCAACCACACCTGCCACCAATTAAAAAGGAAACCGAGCTCCCAGCCAGTACGAAGAGCTTTAGATATAAATCTACCTCTCTTCCAGCTTTCCCATAAATTGGTCCGAGACAAGTCTCCAATAGCCTGAAGTTTAAAGTGGGAAAACCAATGATGCCAAATCTGCTGTGTGAAAGGACAATCAAACAGAAGATGGTCCGCAGTTTCCTCATTCCTATAACATAAAACACACTGGGAAGGGCCAATGATGCCTCTAATTATGAGGTTGTCAAAGGTCAAGATACCATTATGCATCAGCTGCCAAGCAAATAAGTTCACTTTCGGCCAGCCCTTGGGATGCCATATCTTCCTCCATTCATGAACTGGAAAAGAGTGTGGGGGGGGCTCAGGAAGGATCGAATCATAGCCCTCCTTCACTGTATAAACCCCAAGGTTCCCAAAGCCCCAGGCAAGCTCATCCTCCTCATCTCTCCCAGTAAGAAACCTTTCTGACAATAGTTTTTCCAGAGTTGGAGCCTGCTCCGGAGGGATTGGAATAGGCCATTCACCCAGCCGCTTAAAATTTTGAACCTTATACTCCCCCAATTGGTTGGTATTGAAGTAGCTCTCAATATTAATCCATCCCTTATCTTCAAGATCTGATTTTAACGGATGCAATTCATGAAACATAGCAAGGATAGGAGGATTCTGATCCCAAGAATCAGTCCAGAACCGGGCCTTCTCCCCTCTCCCAACTTTCCAGAACAATTGATCTTTGATAATGCGAGATCCGAGCTTGAGTGCTTGCCACACAAGATATCCATTACCCTCCAAAGGAAAGTGGCCCAAGTCATTGGGATGAACAAGACCCAAGTATTTACTAGAAAGGATTCTGCTGAAAAGGGACGTAGGCTGGGAAATCCACCTCCAATACAATTTACTAGCCAGGGCCCGATTGTTAAACTTGGAGCTTCTTAATCCCAGCCCATATTTTTCCTTGGGCTGGGTGACCTTGTCCCAACCAACCAAGGCCCATTTCCTCTCTCCTTTGACACCTTCCCAGAGAAAACTTCTAGCCACTTTGTCCAGCTCTTTCCAAATTGATGGAGGGGCAGCCAGAATAGAGAATTTATAAATTGGCATGGCCTGAATAACAGACTTCAGGAAAGTTAGTCGGCCCCCATAGCTTAACCATCTATGAGACCAGTGATTCATTCTCTCTTTGATGCCATCCAAAAGGTCCTTCCAGAAATCAGCTTTCAGTTTTTTGAAATGCAGAGGAACCCCCAGATAAACAACAGGAAGAGAGGTCCTAGTGAAACCCAGGATCTCCATAACTCTCTCTTGTGACCTTTGATCAAGGTTAAAGAAGACCACTTTTGATTTTGTTTCATTGATGACTTGATTAGAAGCCCGGAGGTAGACGTTAAGAGAATCTTTGATTCCTCTTGCTTCCCTGAGGCTGGAAACTCCCACCAAACCAGTATCATCCACAAACTGTAAATGAGTCAAAACTTTAGCCTCGATTTTAATTCCTATTATCTGTCCTTGACGTCTTCTTCTCGGGAGGAGTCCGCCTAATCCTTCGACCAAGATGAGAAAGAGATAAGGAGAGCAAGGGTCTCCTTGGCGGAGACCCCGAGAGGCTCCAAAAGGTGGCGAGGGAAGTCCCTTAATTAAAACAGAGTAGGAAGGCATAGAGATACGACTCAAGACCCGAGCAATCCAGTCCTGAGAAAAACCAAAGGCTGCCAACATCTTGACCAAGAAGCCCCACTCTACTCTATCATAAGCCTTAGACATATCCAGTTTGATGAACATTCCTTTGTTACCTGAATTGTGCATAGAATGGATAGCCTCCTAGGCCAAGATCACTCCATCCAAGATCTGTCTTCCTTCAACAAAACCCCCTTGCTCAGGGGAGATTATATTCTGAAGAAGGGGTTTTAGTCTTTCAGCCATAATTTTAGTGATTATTTTGTAGATCACATTACATAAGGCAAAAGGTCTGAAATAAGAAATGTGAAGCCCCCCCTCTCCTTTAGGAATTAAGGTGATAAAGGTGTGATTTAGAGCCTTGAGCATTCTTTTGTTAGTTCGGGACTCCTCAATGACAGCCAACACATCCTCCTCCAGGATATCCCAAAGGCCCTGAAAGAACTCAATAGGGAAACCATCCGGACCAGGCGATTTTCCAGTGCACATCCCAAAGACCACCTTCTTGAGTTCATCATGATCAATGGGCTTAAGAAGGGCCTGATTCTCTTCATGAGAAATAATAGAGGGAATGCCCTCAATGACTTCATTTTGGGCTTCCACATCATGCTGCATACTTTACTTGAAGAGGTTTGAGAAATACTCCATAGAATGGGAGTGCATATCAGGGAGAGTGTCAAAAGAGTTTCCATTCTCGTCTTGAAGGAATTCCATGTTATTCAATTGCCTTCTAGCACAGGCAAAGCGATGGAAAAATTTTGTATTTCTGTCTCCTTCTAATAACCAAGTATTTCTTGCTCTCTGTTTCCAGTAGATCTCTTCTTGATTATCAATGTCCTCAACCGCTTTGTGTAAAGCGTCATCCTCGAATTTAAGATGCTCAGAAATGATTCCTTCTCTGAATTTTTTTTGTACCTCATTCCATCTGGCCAACAAGGGAGCCCGTTGGAGCTGGAAATCAGATTTGTTAGTTTGCTTCCACTGTTTTAGTTTACTCTTAAAAAAAAGAATCTGTTTATGAAATTTGAACATAGCTGTTCCAAAAGGGAGACGACCTTCTTCCCACCACTGTGGAATTTTCCTTCGTAGGTCCTCTTTTTGCAACCAAAAATTTTCAAATTTAAAAGGTTTGTAATACCTCCCTGACATAGTCCCTCCCTCCAGCAAAATGGGAGAGTGATCTGAGACTGGGCCCTCCAAAATCTGGAATTTGATATTCCATCTAACATAAGCTTCCTCCGAGACCAAAAACCGGTCAAGCTTAACCCTCCTGTTGTATGGCTCTCTTCTCTTATTAGTCCAGGTAAAGTTTGTACCAGGGCCTTTGATATCAACAAGGTTAAAGGCCTGGACTTGGGCAATAAAAAATCGGTCCCCTGTATCCAAAATTGGGATGCCACATTCCTGATCCCTAGCAGATAATTTAGCATTGAAGTCCCCAGCAATAATCCAATCATAATCTTCCCAGGAGAACCTCATGTTTTGAACAGCTTTCCATTGAAACTGCTGACCATCAGTGTTCTGAGCCCCATAGAAATTTGTAATTAAGACTTGTTCAGCTGTAACAATATTCTTAAAAAGAGATGTGAGGACACCTCTCCAGGGCTATATGTTCTATTGCTATCCATGCCGGAGGATTCCAAAGAGTAGCAATCCCTCCCGAGGCACCTAGAGCAACCACCGCCATATGGCCAGCACCCCTCCGTTCGGTTGACGGTTTTACTCATAAGGTCTAATGACATTTTTGTCTCTGAATGAGCGAGAAAGTCTGTTTTACTTCTCTCTAAAAGTCTTTGAACAGCAGATTGATGGGTTCTATTGTTTAAACCCCTCACATTCCAAGATTGAATAATCATTGGAAACCTTGGGAGCAATACGAATCAATTGTTCTCGCCAATCCTCCATTGATTAGCTTATCTCCTTGCACTGCAATTAGATCCTTATTGGATTTCCTGCCCACCCCTTGGGAATTACTATTTTTTGACCTCTTCTCCACCTGGGTAATCCCAAGAACTGGTCTTTCTCTGAACTTTTTTGCAATTCCCATGGTAACATCTTTGATAGCTAGCTGTACTGGGGAGTGGATTACCAGAGTCCCTAGGTTTTCTTGCTGCAAAGTCTCAGAGGAGTCAATCACCTATTCAAGGACAGGGGTTGATGAGGGAGGAGCATGAGTAAGGATGATATTATCCTCAAGGTTCCCATCTGCTCCTTCCATAATTTGGTCTTCTTGATCCACAAGAGATTTGAAGATTTCATACCGGTTGGTTGGCTTGGGATGAGCTTGCTCCTTGCCATTTCTCTTTTTGTTTCTTCTTCTCTTTTGCTGTTCAAAGCCATCTTTCAGGCCCTCAGTACCAGGGGGAATGATGGGTTGTTCCTTGACCGAAGTGGACTTACCCTCTCGGGGGCGATTTGACATTCCCTGTGGAGCATCTACTTTGGTGCTCAAGATATTTGGGCAGAGCCTTGCCAAATGGCCATGCATATGGCAGACTCTACATCGAAAAGGTAGGGCTTCATAGTCTAACTATTGTATCCAGGAGTGTCCTGCTAACTCCAGTTCCATCTCAGCTGGTAGCGGTTGGCTAATATCCAGTTCTACACAAATTCTTGCATAAACAGTAGTGTTTCCTTCTATGGTATCCTTGGAAACTCCCAAAAATCTACCTAGAGAGTTGCCTATCAGTTCAAGAATCTGCTCACCCCAAAACTCCATCGGGAGAGCATACAGTCGGATCCAAACCGGGACAGCCGTGGGCTCAATGCGAGGGTCGAAACCCGCTCTCCACGGTTGGACAAATAACCCTGCCGGGCCATGGCTCCTCTTATTTGATTCAAAAGCTCTATTTCTATCCAATAAGGAAGAAAAACTAATAATAAAATACTCATTGCTTATGGGCCATAAGGAGTACTCATCGATAGGCTCCTAGTTTTGTCTCACCTAGGAATGCAGAAAGTGCAGGGTGGGTCGAATGCCCATGAATTTGCAGATCAGATCATGAGTAGCACGATAGTTTATCATGTCTTCGACCAACTCTGGTTCAATGACTATCTTCGGTCTTGATGCAGATTGCAGGAGACATCCATTGACTCTATGCACAGGAGAACCCTTGCCCGTATTCCTGGAAAGCAGATGGAAAGCACTCCGCTGAGCATCATCAGAGGAAGACGCAGGGTTTTCTCGTAATATCTCCGCATAAGAGGTCTTCTTCCCCTCGAGAAAACCTGGAGGAGACCCCATTGGGCCATCCCAGGGAAACGAAAGAGCCGACAACAAAGACCAGCAACAAACCCCCAAAGACCCTGGAAGAGGCTTCCGAACAGAAACCCTAGAGCCTCGGCCGTCGGCAGTTCAGAAGGTTTCCAGCCAAATCGCCAAAGCTCAAAAATCAGCACCCAAACTCAACAAAGTTCTATTATAATATAATTATTAAACCTATATAAAAAACTTTAAAAAAAAAAATTATAAAAAAATAAAAAAAACAATTTATCTTCGACCTTTTAAAACTTAACCTTATGCAAAAAGGATTAATATGTCAATCCGACATCGACCTCATGCCAACATAATAAAAAATTAAATTGCGCTAGGTTTCGAACCCATGACTTCCCCTTTGTAGAATAGTGCGTTCACCAAGTGCGCTACAAGCCTCTTTAGGCTTCAAACTGAAGGGCGTAGTATATAAACGGGCAACAATTTTAAACAAATTTTTTTTATAGTTTCTTTATCCCACATGCAGCAAAAATTGGGCTGCAAAGGGGTTTAAGAGTATGAGGGCTCACAAGGGTATTCGATTACCTTCAGGATATCGAACCTTACCCTTTTGCTCTTTATTGGGCAAATGCCCTTTTGCCACATTGCCACCTCACATCTGCTTTCCAAGTGTCCTAGTTACTGTGTTCACCACATCATCTCCTTACTGTGTCTGCCACGTCACTGTGTTTGCCACATCACCTCCTTGCCATGTGTTCGCCTCTGGTCAGCTCACCACGTGTCCACCTATGGTTAGCTCACCACGTGTTCACCTTTGGTCTATGTTCTGCCAAGTCACATGTCAGTCACCTAGAGAATCATGCTTGGTATCCTCTATTCAGCTGGTCAACCTCAAACTACGTGCTCTTTATGGGTCTCCTTTTGAACTCACCTTGGTACGCACTCTATGGGCCCTCTTGACCTCCTCGAGAATCATACCTCTTATGGGCTCACTCCTATGCGCCTCCTCAACCTCCTCGAGATCCGTGCCTCGCTTGTGGGCCTCCTCGAGCCTCCTCAGGATCTGTGCCTAGCTTACCTTGAAACCTTAGACACCCTTCGCTTTGATACCTGATATTGTAATGACAAATCAATATGTAAAAATTCACTATTCATTCTTCAAATTCAAAATTACAAAGTATTATATAGTGTCTATATAGTTGTTGAGAGATATTTGGGAGAGAAGAAATAGGGAGGAAATGAAAAAAGAATTAGGAGTCAAACTCTTCCTATCGTCCATGTCGTCCAATCCTGCTTATTTGGTTGTCGTCCAATGAGGTAAAAGGGTAAGGTCAAAAATTACAGTTGAAACAAACCTTTTACCATTTTACCATTTTAACTTCCAACATACAACCCATTACCAAATTACCCATATTAAGACTTCTATAAAATTTCAACACCTACCCATGTCTAGAAGTAATTATTTTTTGGAATTTTCTAAAAAACCACTAAAATCCATTTTTGGGGCACTAGATCAAGGAATTAAGGCTCGAAAAAATCTTAAAAGGCCTGAAAATAGTAATCTAGGCACCATAGGACACCAAAAATTCAAATTTTTTGGGTAAACTCAAGTTGGATTTTGAGGATCCAACACAAGCTCTGACTGCGACTGGTGATGAAAATATTCTTTAACAATGAATCACCTTAGAACTCCAAAATCTCTAGCAGAACACAAGGACTCAAAAACTAAACTAATCACCTAACCTGAACACCTTAATCACCTAAAAAGGACACCTTAATAACCTATAAAGAACACCTTAATCACCTAAAAAGGACACCTTAATCACCTAGAAAGAATGCATACTTAGATAAAAATCACAAGCAATAGAGTTTTGTGGTGCATCATAGGCAGAGCAATAAAAGGGATGATCTGATGCTATATTATTTGATGACATGGGATTTAGAATAGAATCTAGATCTTTCTCTACTTAATTTTTCAATTCCCATTCTGATTCCCGTTGCCCTCTTCATTTCCATTGTTATTTTAGTTTCTATTAAAATTCCTTCTGAAAGGAGGCCTGATATCTTCTTGCTGTCTATTATTACTATGTACCCCATAGTTGCAACTTAGTTTTCACCCCAATTTTTTGAAAAATTTCACCTAATTTATGTCTAGGTGAGCTTAGGGAGCAAGGTTCAATTTTTGATGATTCCTATGAATTAAAGTTTGTGTTTAATCTAAATTTTTGGCTTGCAAAAGTGCTGAGATTTGTATGTCTTGAAGACCTAGATCTAGTGGTAGTAATTTGGTTTGAGCATTTTTGGACATTTATATCTTAAAAACATTATTTCAAATTAAATGCTGCAAAAAATTCAAGTTCTAAAGTCTATCAAAGGTTTAATTAATTAAATTTCATTTTAGGGTTGCTCCAATTTTGTCACTTTTGCCCTACATTTGGATGCAAATTGATATGGCCATAACTTGAGCTAGAAGACTTTGTTTGAGCTGATTCAAAAACTGGGGGAAATAGCTTGATCTAATATTCACAATGGCACTAAATTTTAAGAATTTTAACTACTAGGGTTTTCCAAAAATAGCAATTTACAATAGCATCATGTGAAATTTAAAATGATGTATCTCATGAACCATGATGAATTGTTTGATGATATCAACTGATTTGAGTACCCATTTGGCCCATTTAGATGTTTGATAATTTTTGTAAGATTCTGAGCACTTTGAATTTTACCTTATTTTTGGAGCGCACAAATCTAAGGGGCACACGAGTTCGTGCATCCCATTTTAAAGTCATGCACATCATTTCAAATAGAGTGCATGAAGGTATTAAGGGGAATGTAAGTTCATATACCCCATTTAAAAGTCATGTACCCCATTTCATATGGATCACACGAAGGTCTTAAGGGGCTCACAAGTTCATGTACCCCAATTTAAAGTCGTGCACTTGTCTTTAAATGGAACACTGATTTTGCTAAGAGCATAAGAAAATGTAAAAGGCATGCAAAAAATCATGTGCCCCTCATAATTTTTTTTTCATGTGCCTCCTCTCAACTTTATGCACCCCAAGTTTTCTACCGATGCATTTACTCAAAGTACGCCACCCCATACCAATAAGAAAGAGATAGGTGGAAAGCTTGTGATGTAAAGGAATCCCAAAAAAATATTGAACAGGGACAAGAAAATAGCTGAAAAAATTTCCTGTGATGTTTCTATCACCACAGTGGTCATTCCCTTGCCACCTAGCTTGAAGGAAGCTAGAATCGACCTGGACCTACAGTCAGTCTCGTCGACATGATGAAATCACATGTGGTCTCTCAGGTATATGTGGTAGAAGCTATAGAAAGGAAAGTGGTGGATTTAAAAACCAAGATGGTAGAAGCAGAACAACTAAAAAAAAAATTAGAGCAATTGTAAGCAGAGTTAGACCAGCTCAAATGAGTGCCACCTGCCTCTCAGATCACTACCGCACCAGCTGATGACCGTCCCAATATTATTAAATATTTTTTATAGGATATTATGGATAAGGTACAAGGAGAAATTATCAATTTAACTATAGTATTTTATAATATTTATGCCACCAAGTACACTACAAATATTTTGAGAGACCTATTGCAACAGGTAGATCAGAGAATAAATCTCATATATCTTGTATTCTAGAAATTCAAAGAAAATTATGTGGAAGTGAGTGAGGGGGTGATCACCCTAGGAGATGGATCTATTTTCTTCTATGTAGAGGAGTTCACGAAGGTCTTCATATGCTTGCAAAATAAATCCAACTAGATTAAGTGGGATGAAGAGATAACAAACTTTGAAGAAGAGTTACAGAGTGAGCTCAATGATTGTGGGTTCACATTAGAAGATTTTTTTTAGGTAATCGATGTCAAAGATTTGATTTTGAGCAGGATACAAGAATTTGAATTCAGTCAAAACACTAAGCTGACAGGGCAACTTAATTACTTCACAAAAATGATAGAAATTTTGTGTATTTTCTAAAAATGTCGTGGCATGGACCAAGGAGCGGGTGAACAAGATTACATAATATGTCAACATGTTGAAGTTCACCTCAACTTTCCATGATGAAGCATGGACTTCTATTGAACAAAGGCTGTAGAATATTAGATAAGAGTGGGTGGTGGAGAACCCACTAGGAAAAGTGGTCAATAATGAACAAGATGAAGTGAGACCCAAAAAAGTACACAATGAACCAGATCGAGGCATGATAGAGCCACCTTCTCAAGGTGTGGAGGTTGTCACACAAGAAGTACAACTATAAAAATAATGGCATGGGCCACCTGTACCTTTTTATCCCTATCACAATTTTTTACAGGATGGGAGATTAGGACAGATAAAATGTCGATAGGAAAATGGTTACAATGCAACCTGATCTCACCAAAACTATACATAGAGGATCATTGTAGTAGAAGATTTTTCATCAAGCCTTAGAGAGCAAAATTTTGGTCCAGGTATAGTTTTATCTTAAAGTTAGTTGTATTTTCCCTCTGTGTGTGTTTGTCTCTTATCTCTTATGTCACCCTTTCTTCTGTCATTACCCAGGAAATTTCCAGGAAGCTTGGATGGTTGAGATCATTTCCAGTGGACATGTAAAGAGTTGGAGACTCTCACATCACTACAATCAGGATGGAGAGGAACAACCCCCTATTATGATATTTGAACAAGGGTGTAATTGTAACTACTACTATATAGACCCAAGCACTCTGCTGGGTTATTTTATGTAATATTTTTATGAATATAAATTCCAAATTTGTTCCTTATATCTCATGTGTTAATTATTTGTGTGTTACCTTTTTGTTTATTGTGATATCTGAATGTGTGAATAGCACCCTCGCTTCGCTAGTTTGATGGTTCATGTTTATTACATCATTTGTATAAATCTAAATGAACTAGTTTCTCTTTCCCATTTCTCTCTTAATTAATCATGTTCATAAAGTTGATACGACTACACAATGGAGATGGCATCGATCTGGTCTGAGAAATTTGAATGCTACATGGTTTGGTCACAAAGAACAAAAACTAACATAAAAATGCTTAATTTGGTGAAACAAGGGTTATTATATTAGAACTATAAACATCCAAGCCCATCATCCAAGGTTTCCTTACCCGACTTAGTATTTCTAGAGTCTTATAGATAATATTTTCTTGGGTCAAATAGGTAGACCCACCAAAGTCTACAAACTGGTTGTGACCCTTGGGATTTCAGTAACGTGACACATCTTAAAAAGGGTAAGCGGAAGTTCCACACAATAGTTTTTGGCACTGTTTCTAGGAAAGTACCTTCTGTTTAATATTTTCAAGATTTTATCGATTGTTCCCTATGAGATTTAGGAATAGTAGGCTGAGCAATCTTGGCTAGAGAGCACCCCCTATATTTCTTATTTTGTACACTATACTGGTAACTCTGAAGAACTCATAACCAAGAAGTAAGAGATGATCTGATGACTACAAGAAGAAGTAGAGAATAACTCTACCCTAAACTTCCATAACCATAGGTACTTTTCTGATCATGTAAAAATAAGAAATATCCCTTGATTTATACCAATCAGAATTGCAATAGTGCTAGACCTTTTCTTAAGAATTCCTATTTGTCAAGTATTTTTTCCTTTGACGTACCTCTCGTGTTAGTGATCTTAGTAACACTTATGGCCAACCCACCTTTAAATAATTGGCATACAAATAGGTATAGGTCTTTTATATTACCTCTCGTGATAAAGACATTACCCCTAAATCCCACAAATACATACCCAAATTCTACGGGGGGATGACATTGTAACAACGGAGGACCACATTAGAGATTTTATGTATGCTATGGACAGATTGCAATTCAAAGAAGAAGATGTGGCTCTTAGGGTATTTTGGCAGACCCTAGAGAAATATGCTTTAGATTGGTTCAATTTTCTTCCCTCATATTGCATATTGGATTTCCAAGAAATGGAAGAAGTCTTTTTAGAAAGGTATCATGAGGAGAGAAATATAAATTCGCTCATAACTGAATTGGATACAATAAAAAAGAGAAAAATAAACCGGTTAATGACTTCAAAAAAATATTCATCAAGGTTAAGAACAAAATTAATGATAAGTTAGCTCTTAATGATCAATAGTCCATTTGATTTTATAAAAATGCTTTCTCTATAGAATTCAATTATGAACTATGTAAAGATCAAGTAAACACTATTGATGAGTGCGTGAATAAGGTTGTTCACGGAGAAAGGAATATGATAATTAGTAAATTATATTTATATTGCCATGCCTATAATTCACCTCATAAGACTTCTAGTTGTGCCATCTATTTAGCTTCACACCCTAGCCTGAACCTCAAGGATCGACCTAGTAAAGAAGTCAGGATCAATTTATATTGCAAGGATAAACACACTAAATCTAAATGAAATATTGAGATCTATCAAGAATAGAGACCTTTAATATACAAAAGAGAGCAACATCATCCTGAAATCTCTAATGTCATACTTGATGAAGTCAAATGTGAACCGCTTATAGTAGCACTAGAACTTTTTCAAGATATCCATACCATACAGTTTAAGAGTACAATAGATGAGATTAATGTTCCTAATATGGATGAGATGAGGGAACAAATTTTATAAGAACGGGTACAGTCCAACAAAATAGTACAAGATGAGGAAGAAAAAGTTGATAAAAGATCAATAATTGAGAACAATGCATCAAAATATGAGGTTATTAATGAAAAATTTGGTGCAGAAGAAGACTTCAAAATATAATTGATCGATCATAAATATGAAAATATAATTAATTCTAAAGAAGATACCAATTTTTGTCTTATCAGTCATGAAAAAAGAAATTTATTTCTTAGGAAATAAAATCATCATCAAGCTCCTGATAAAAGTTTTGATGAAAGCCATCAAGATCAATCTATAACAACAAAAGTTCCAAAAAGCCTTCAAATCGATGATTTCAATATATTAGAAATGCCAAAACAAAATTTAGAGGAAGAGACATTGTCCAACAAAACTATACAGGTTGAAGATGAAAAAGTAGATGAAAGGCCAATAACTGAGGATGATTTATCCAAAGATGTAGTTCTCCTTGTGAAGCCCAATGCAGAGGAAGACCCTGAGGTAGAACTGACTACTCACAAGCATAAAAGGATATTTAAGTCTAAAAAAGATACTGGTCTAAGAATCATAGCACAAAAGAAATATGAATTTTCTAGGTCTTTTAAGCTTATTGATCAGTCAGAAACAAAGTTCCTCCATGTTTTCGAAAGATATATGTTGGATTAAATAAATGAATACTCTATCTACAATCGCTCGCCTAGTAATAGAGTTTCATATAAAATCATAGTTGATCTTTTGAGTCTTTCTTCTGCAAAGAACTATCTCCCTGTTTCTATTTTAAGTGTGAAATCATTCAGACTAAAATAGGCCAAATCAGATGAAATCAATAAATTCATAGTACTCATTGGTCTAGAAAATGAGGTTGGTCCCTTTGCTAACTTCTCCATAATATCCATTAACAAATATTTTGTCCTAGGTAATATCACATTTGTTACCTCATTTCAGAGTAAAATCCCCAATGCCCAACCCATCATTAGAAGCCCCACAAAAATTGGCCAGTCTAATAGAAGATACATCATAAAAATAACAAGGATAAAAAGAATGCATAAAGTTTGATTACACTATGTCCTTCTCTAGAGTCATCAATAATTGAGAGTGTATCCTAGGCCATTTAGACAAAAATGAAAGGGATTTGAACTCACTCTACATCTTGAGGTCATTAAGCTATTTTTGTAAAATGAAGTGTTACCCCCCATCTTGTTGTAGGTTTCATAGAAATTATCCCAGAAAAGCTAATTGCCCTTGCAAATATTCCAATGAGATAATTTCCCTTTTTGTTTTCCTCATCACCATCTGTATCCCACAATGATTATGATTTTTGTCTCAAAATTTTTTGTTGCACACTACAATTTTGATAGACTTGTTCTAATTAGTCAAAGAAAGAAGACCTAGAGTAAGGATAGATGACACTGAGATCTTCTGGGCCAGGTTTTAGGTAAATTATCCAATAAATCTGAAGCTAAAAAATATTAGGAGGAAGGTACGATGCATTATGATGAGGTTTCACATATCCCACATATTTTAATGATATTACAAGATCAAGAAGAACAAATTCATCATTGATAGGATACCTTGAGATAAAAATATATACACTCTTCTTCCTTAGCCTTACAGATTTCTAACCTAACATGAGATTTGTAATTCATCATAATTCTTCTAAAAAATATATATAAATAATGCAAAACAAGTATATGTTTGGGGTATCTGGATAACCTATACCAAGGCTATAGATGTCTGGTTGGCAGTAGAGTAGGTCTAGAGGAAATAGAGGTCATCTCTACCAGGGCCATAGACGTTGGCTGGAAGTGGAGTAATGTCAAGATGAATATCATTAAGAGTGAAATACTAATAGGCTCAACTCCTACCGATATGATAAAATTTTGATTGATCAAGGAATAATAATGAATGCACAAAACACACACAAGCCTATGCATGATGACACAATAGCTTACAAATAAATATAACTCAACTCTATCTTAAGATATTACTGATAGATCTGTTGCCCCATAAGTGAAAGTTCATTTGTTTTTAAACTGGGTCATCAAATTTTACTGATCAAAACCAAGGTCAATCAGTATTTTCTTTTTTTTGCCTTTGTTTTCCTTTTTGGCTTTTAATCTGAATTTTTGTGGTCTCTTAATTATCAACCAAATATTATGGAGTTCTGAGAAGCATTCATGTGCCATTCATATTACATATCTTAGTTAGATCTTGTGTTGTACCCCATATTTACAACTTAGTTTTCACCCCAATTTTTTGATTTTTTTTGTCAAATTGATGTCTAGGTGAGCTTAGGGTGCAAGGCTCAATTTTTGATGATTCCAGAGAATTAAAGTTTGGGTTTAATCTAAATTTTTGGCTTGCAAAAGTGCCGATATTTGTGCGTCTTGAAGACCTAGATCTAGTGGCAATGATTTGGATTGAGCATTTTTGAACATTTATATCTTAAACACATTATTTCAAATTAAATGCTGCAGAAAATTCAAGTTCTAAAGTCTATCAAAGGTTTAATTAATTAAATTTTATTTTAGGGTTGCTCCAATTTCATCACTTTTGCCCTACATTTGGATGCAAATTGATATGGCCATAACTTGAGCTAGAAGACTCAATTTGAGCTGAATCAAAATCTAGGAGAAAGAGCTTGATTTAATATTCACAATGGCACTGAATTTTAAGAATTTTAACTACTAGGGTTTTCCAAAAATAGTAATTTATAGTAGCATCCTGTGAAATTTTAAATGATGTATCTCATGTGTTGAACAAGGTGCAACGACAATATTGTCATTGTTGTCAACACAGTCAGATAGATCGGTTGATATAGTGGATAGGAGTTCAGAGGCTACTCAGAGTATGTACAGTGATGTTAAAAGCAAAACACCGCAAAAGAAAAAGTGTCACGATATCGTGACATGTTGTATTTTTGTGGTCCAAAGCAAAGAAAAATGCAAGGAGAAAAAGTGTCGCGATATCGCGACATGTTGCATTTTCGCGGTCCAAAGCAAAGAGAAAATGCAAGGAGAAAAAGTGTCACGATATCGCGACATGTATTTTTCGCGGGCTGAAGCAAAGAGAAAGAGCAAGGAGAAAAAGTGTCGTGATATCATGACATGTTGTATTTTCGTGGGCCGAAGCAAAGAGAAAGAGCAAGGAGAAAAAGTGTCGTGATATCGCGACATGTATTTTCGCGGGTCGAAGCAAAGAGAAAGAGTAAGGAGAAAAAGTGTCACGATATCGTGACATGTATTTTCACGGGCCAAAGCAAGGAGAAAGAGCAAGAAGGAAAAAGTGTCGCGATATCGGGATATGTCGTATTGTCGCGACTCAAAAAGGGTAGCCAGGCAGAGAAAGAAAAAGTGTCACGATATCGCGACATGTCGCATTTTTGTGACTCAAAAAGAGCAGGCAGGTAGAGAAATAAAAAGTGTTGCGATATCATGACATGTCACATTTTCGCGACTCAAAAAGGGCAGCCAGGCAGAGAAAGAAAAAGTGTCGCGATATCACGACATGTCACATTTTCACAACTCAAAAAGAGTAGGCAGGCAAAGAAAGAAAAAGTGTCGTGATATCAAGACATGTCGTATTTTCGTGACTCAAAAAGGGTAGGCAGGAAGAGAAAGAAAAAGTGTCGCGATATCGCGACATATCGCATTTTCGTGACTCAAAAAGGGCAGGCTGGAAGAGAAACAAAAGTGTTGTGATATCGCGACATGTCGCATTTTCACGACTGGAAAAGGCCAGGTAGGAAGAGAAACAAAAGTGTCACGCTATCGTGACATGTCGTATTTTCATGACTCAAGAAGGGCCTCAAAATAGAAACGAAAAGCCTTTTTCTTTTTTGGAAACCAAAACACATGCATGGATAAGGGAAAAGAAAATGAATAGTCATGAAGGAGAAAACGAACAGTTATCGAAGGAGAAAACAAATGCATGCACAAGGGAAAAGAAAACGAACAGTCATGAAGGAGAAAATGAACAGTCATCGAAGGAGAAAACAAATGCATGCACAAGGGAAAAGAAAACAAACAGTCATCGAAGGAGAAAATGAACAGTCATGACCGAGAAGACGAAAAATCATGGTAGGAGAATATGGTGTCAATTATTTGCATGTGACGTGTTTGATGAAATGCCTTCTCAAAATATACAAAAGGAGTTACAATTGACAAGTGGTAGATGAGAATATGAAAGAAACAGTTACAATTGACAAGTGGCGTATGACAAATGAAAGGAGTTACAACTGGAGTTACAAATAGAAAGGAGTGTTATAAAAGGAGTGTTGTTTTGAGAATTTAAAGGATGTGATTTTATTCGGTGAAGTGCACGAGAGGAGCGCGAGAGGCGAGTGAGAGGTAAGCGAGAAGGGTGTGTGTTTTGTGAATTGTGAGCAATGTTGAGTAAGCAATAGACCAGTCAAGGTCTTGTAAAAGTGAAGGCATTTCTATGTCAATCTTCTAGTTTCAAGATTGAAGTCCAAGTTGGTGCTTGGCATCAGGGGTTGGTGCTCCTTTCTATTTGTGTAGATAAATCAGGGGTTGGTGCTCCTTCCAATTGGTGCTGGTAAATCAGGGGTTGGTGCTCCTTTATATTTGTGCAGATAAATCAAGGGTTGGTGCTCCTTCCAGTTGGTGCTGGTAAATTAGAGGTTGGTACTCCTTTCTGTTTGTGCAGATAAATCAGGGGTTGGTGCTCCTTTCTTTTGGTGTAGATAAATCAGGGGTTGGTGCTGGTAAATCAAGGGTTGGTGCTCCTTTCTATTTGTGTAGATAAATCAGGGGTTGGTGCTCCTTTCTACTGGTGCAGATAAATTAGGGTTTGATGCTCCTTCCAGTGGGTGTTGGTAAATTGATTGTAAAGTTGTTGCTTTGCAAAGGCTAGATTTGGATGGGAGTCCAAACAATTAATTTTTTAGGAGTAGCCAAATCGGTGAACCTCGATACATCTTGTGTTGTGTGATGCTCTCTTGTTATATTTTCTTTATTTGGTTTTAAGTTCTCATTGTTTCGGCTTTAAGAGTTGAAGATTTAAGTTTTAAAAAGCTACACTGATTCACCCCCCCTCTCAGTGTCATTATGAGACTAACAATTGGTATTAGAGCCAGTTTCTCTTATCAGGCTAAATCAGCTAGGGTTGATCTTGGATTAGTACGCAATGGGTAAGAAGAATAGATCCTCATCCAATAAGGCATCTCAGTCAGTTTCAATTTCTATGGAAGAGAAAATTGAACTAGAAAAGATAGGAGTGAATTCTGAAGTATGTGATGAAAACCTTGAGGGTGAAGTATATCTATAAGGTGAGTTGATCGCTGCACTTGAAGAGTTGGGTATAGAAAGGAAAAAGAAAAAAAGGCTGTCCAAGAAGTTGGAAGAATATGGGGATAATATTGAAGATCTCTTCTTACAAATTCATAAATCCAAGAAAATAGAAGAAGCCTTGAAGTCACACCTGGATGATAAAGGCGATGTATGTAGCAAACGTGAAGAGGAATCTAACAAAGTTATTAATGATCTAAAGCTGCAAGTAGAAGAGTCCAAAAGGATTGAAGAAACTCTCAGGTCACAGATCAATGAGAAAGAGATTTTTTGCTGCAAACAAGAAGAGGAGATTGTTTTATTGAGGAAACAACTAGAAGAGGCCAATACAAATCTCAAATTTGAGAAGAGCACAAAGTTGCTAGATAAAATGATAAGGCAACAAAGAAGCCCCATGTCTAAGCTTGGTCTTGGATGTAAAGCTGAACAACCTTCATCTTCCAAATATGCAGAGAAGAAGAAGTTCACTGTTGAAGGATCAAAGCAAGAAAAGTTTGAAGTTGAATCTTCAAAAGGAAGAAAATATCAAAGGAGATCTACAACAAAGCAACCACAACAAAAGAGGTTCTATCACTCTCACTCTATTCATAATAATGCTTTTAATGGCTATTGTTTTAGATGCAACCATTATGGTCACAAGAAAATTTATTATGGATTAAATAATAGATCAAAGAGTTATGCTAGTAGAAATACATCTGCTTTTCTGATTGAACACCATGTGCAATGTTTTAAATGTAATGGTCATGGGCACATAACAAGATTTTGTCCAAGAACATTTTTATCTAATCTAAGGCAAGACAGTAGATTTCATCAGACATAAAGAATGCAACATAGACAGGGGAAGAAATCATGTGCATCAAAGAAAGGAAAATAATCATCCATCAAGGATGCACAAGAGACAACCACCCAAGAGAAATGTTCAAGTTCACGAAAAGGTTCAAAATAGGGATGCAGTTGAAAAACTCAATCCCAAGTTCAAGAAAGTTTGGAGAAAGAAAGAAGAGAGGAAATCATGTCTCTCTGGACTGAAGGAGACTACTCCTCTATTGCACTAAGCAGCTCCAAGTAGCACATCCTCAGGGGGAGCAATATTAAAGTTTTATTTTAATGCTCCTATGTTGTTTTGTTATCTGAGGATGAAAGGCAAGTAGTCAGGGGGAGTTGTCCTATAGTTGTCAAAGTGTGTTTCAGTTCATGTAGTTGTTTGTGGAGGTACTATGAAGGGTGGTGATTAAATTGAGAGTTGTCACCATTGGTAGTATTGCTATATATCAGTGTTGTACTTTTGATGGTTCTTACTGCCATTGTTCAAAGTTATGGATTATAATAGTTCTGATAATTTGGTTTAGTGAAAGAGATGCTAAAAAAGTTCACAATGGAGGATTGTAAGCCAGTTAGCACTCCCATGACGATAGGTTGCAAGTTGAGCAAGGATGTGTAGATGATAGAAAGAGTACCAGTGGAGGTGCATTCTATCTTGGAGATAGGTTGGTTGCATGGCACAGTAAGAAATAAGAGTCAGTCTCCTTATCTACAATAAAGGCAAAATATATTACAATGACATCATGCTATACGTAGGTATTATGGATGAAAAAAACCCTGAAAGATCTTGGTATTAACTTAAGTGAGCCAATTTCAGTTAAGTGTGATAAAACCAATGCCATTAACATCTCAAAGAATCCGGTTATGCATTCTTGCACAAAACATATTGCTATCCGGTATCACTTTTTGAAAGAGAAAGTTGCGAAAGGTGAGATTAAGTTGGATTTTGTTCCAACAATAGAGCAAGTAGCAGATATCTTCACAAAACCGTTGCCCAAGGAAGTATTTGAGTACCTTCACAATAAATTGGGAGTAGTCACGCTTCCCAAGAATTGACTAGCTATCGGGACCACATTCTCAGGGGGAGCATTTGTGTATTTGTTTATCTTTTTGCTCATGTTTGTGATTTTTTATAAGTGTAATAATTTTTTCCTGAGAATGTTGTGCATGGACTCAGGGGGAGTTTACAGTAGCCCTTTTGGTATTGTTGTCAAAGGGGGAGAACAGTTACAGGAAATTGCACAAGAGTTACAGGAAATTGCATGTGTGTTGCCAACAATTCCAAAGGGGGAGATTGTTGAGCAAGGTGCAGCGACAATATTGTCATTGTTGTCAACACAGTCAAATAGATCGGTTGATACAGTGGATAGGAGTTCAAAGGCTACTCAGAGTATGTACAGTGATGTTAAAAGCAAAACATCGTAAAAGAAAAAAAGTGTCACGATATCACGACATGTATTTTCGCGGTCTAAAGAAAAGAGAAAATGCAAGGAGAAAAAGTGTCGCGATATCGTGACATGTTGCATTTTTGCGGTCCAAAGCAAAGAGAAAATGCAAGGAGAAAAAGTGTCGCGATATCGCGACATGTATTTTCATTGGTCGAAGCAAAGAGAAAGAGCAAGGAGAAAAAGTGTCACGATATCGCGACATGTTGTATTTTCGTGGGCCGAAGCAAAGAGAAAGAGCAAGGAGAAAAAGTGTCGTGATATCACGACATATTGTATTTTTGTGGGCCGAAGCAAAGAGAAAGAGCAAGGAGAAAAAGTGTCGTGATATCGCGACATGTTGTATTTTCGTAGGCCAAATCAAGGAGAAAGAGAAAGAAGGAAAAAGTGTCGCGATATCGTGACATGTCATATTTTTGCAACTCAAAAAGGGTAGCCAGGCAAAGAAAGAAAAAGTGTCGTGATATCACGACATGTCACATTTTCGTAACTCAAAAAGAGCAGGCAGGTAGAGAAAGAAAAAGTGTCACGATATCACGACATGTCACATTTTCGCGACTCAAAAAGGGCAGCCAGGTAGAGAAAGAAAAAGTGTCGCGATATCGTGACATTTCGTATTTTCACGACTCAAAAAGAGCAGGCAGGCAGAGAAAGAAAAAGTGTTGCGATATCGCGACATGTTGCATTTTTGCGACTCAAAAAGGGCAGGAAGGCATAAAAAAAAAAAGTGTCACGATATCGCGACATGTCACATTTTTGCGACTAAAAAAGGGTAGGCTGGCAGAGAAACAAAAGTGTCATGATATCACGACATGTCGCATTTTCGCGATTCAAGAAGGGCCTCAAAATAGAAATGAAGAGCATTTTTCTTTTTTGGAAACCAAAACACATGCATGGATAAGGGAAAAGAAAACGAACAGTCATGAAGGAGAAAACGAACAGTTATCAAAGGAGAAAACAAATGCATGCACAAGGGAAAAGAAAATGAACAGTCATGAAGGAGAAAACAAACAGTCATCTAAGGAGAAAACAAATGCATGTACAAGGGAAAAGAAAACGAACAGTCATCGAAGGAGAAAACAAACAGTCATGATCGAGAAGACGAACAGTCATGGTAGGAGAATATGGTGTCAATTATTTGCATGTGACGTGTTTGACGAAATGCCTTCTCAAAATATACAAAAGGAGTTACATAAAGAAGGAGTTACAATTGACAAGTGGCAGATGAGAATATGAAAGAAACAGTTACAATTGACAAGTGGCATATGAGAAATGAAAGGAGTTACAACTGGAGTTACAAAGATAAAGGAGTGTTATAAAAGGAGTGTTGTTTGGAGAATTTAAAGGATGTGATTTTATTCTATGAAATGCACGAGAGGAGCGTGAGAGGTGAGCGAGATGCAAGCGAGAAGGGTGTGTGTTTTGTGAATTGTGAGCGATGTTGAGTAAGCAATAGACCAATCAGGGTCTTGTAAAAGTGAAGGCCTTTCTATGTCAATCTTCTAGTTTCAATATTGAAGTCCAAGTTGGTGCTTGGCATCAGGGGTTGGTGCTCCTTTCTGTTTGTGCAGATAAATCAGGGGTTGGTGTTGGTAAATCAGGGTTTGGTGCTCCTTTCTGTTTGTGCAGATAAATCAGGGGTTGGTGCTCCTTCTAGTTGGTGTTGGTAAATCAAGGGTTGGTGCTCCTTTCTATTTGTGCAGATAAATCAGGGGTTGGTGCTCCTTTCTGTTGGTGCAGATAAATTAGGGGTTGGTGCTCCTTCCAGTTGGTGCTGGTAAATCAAGGGTTGGTGCTCCTTTCTGTTTGTGCAGATAAATCAGGGGTTGGTGCTCCTTTCTGTTGGTGCAAATAAATCAAGGGTTGGTGCTTCTTCCAGTGGGTGTTGGTAAATTGATTGTAGATTTGTTGCTTTGTAAAGGCTGGATTTGGATGGGAGTCCAAACAGTCAATTTTTGAGGAGTAGCCAAATCGATGAACCTCGGTACATCTTGTGTTGTGTGATGCTCTCTTGTTATATTTTCTTTATTTGGTTTTAAGTTCTCATTGTTTCGGATTTAAGAGTTGAAGATTTAAGTTTTAAAAAGCTACACTGATTCACCCCCCCTCTCAGTGTCATTGTGAGACTAACATCATGAACCATGATGAATTTGTTGATGATCTCAATTGATTTGAGTATCCATTTGGCCCATTTAGATGTCTAAGAATTTTTGTTATATTCTAAGCATTTTGAATTTTATCCTATTTTTGGAGCGCATGAAGGTCTAAGGGGCGCATGAGTTCATGCACCCCATTTTAATGTCATGCACCCCATTTCATAAGGAGTGCACGAAGGTCTTACAGGGTGCACGAGTTTGTGCACCTCATTTTAATGTCATATGCCCCATTTGATATGGAGCACATGAATGTCTTAAGGGGCGTGCGAGTTCATAAACCTCGATTTAAAGTCATGCACTCACATTTAAATGGACAACTTATTTTGTTTAGAGCACATGAAAACATAAAAGGTAAGTGAAAACTCATGAACTCCTTGTCAAAGTCATTTTGTGTGCCTCCTATCAACTTCATGTGCCCCAAGTTTCCTATCGATGCATTTATTCAAAGCATGTCATCCCTCCACCAATAAGAAAGAGACAAGTGGACATCCTATGATGTAGAGGGCTCCCAAAAAAATATTGAACATGGATAAGAAAACAATTGAACAAAGTTCTTATGATGTATCTACCGCCATAGTGGTCATTCCCTTACAACCCAACTTGAAGAAATCCAGAATCAACTTGGATAAAAGGAGTGATGATGGCTATAGATGATCTCGTTGACATGATGAAATCACTTGTGGTCTCTAAGGTACAGGTGGTAGAAGCTATCGAAAGGTAAGTTATGACTTTAAAAATCAATGTGACAGAAGCATAATAGCTACAACAAAAAGTAGAGTAATTGCAAGAAGAGATAGGCCAACTCAAGCGAATACCACCTACCTCTTAGATTACTACCACGCCAGCTGATGACCATTACAATATTATTGAAGATTTTAAATAGGATATGATGGACAAGGTACAAGGATAAATTTCCAATTTAACTATAGTATTTTATAATCTTTATGCCACAAGGTATACTATAGATATTTTAAGATACCTGTTGAAATAGGTAGATCAAAAAATGAATCTCATATATATTGTATTCTAGAAATTCAAAGAAAATTGTGGAAGTGCGTGAGAGGGTGATCACCCTAGGATATGGATATGTTTACTTCTATGTAGAGGAGTTCGCGAAGGCCTTCATATGATTGTAGAATAAATCCAACTGGCTTAATTAGAATGAAGAGATAATAAACTCTAAAGAAGAGTTACATAGTGAGCTCAATGATTATGGGTTCATGTTAGAAATTTTTTTTTTAGGTAACTAACATCATAGATTTGATTTTCTGTAGGATACAAGAATTTGAATTTAGTCAAAACACTAAGTTGATAGGGCATATTAATTCCTTAGTGGAAATGATAGACCACTTATGTGTATTTTTTGAAAATACCATGGCATGGTCCAAGGAGCGGGTGCAAAATATTACACAAGATGTAGACATGTTGAAGTATACCTCAACTTTCCATGATGAAGCATGGACTTCTATTGACAAAAGACTGTAGAATATCAGAGAAGAGGGAGTAGTGGAGAACCCACTAGGAAAAGTGGCTAGTAATAAAAATGACATAGTGGGGCACAATGCAACACAGAATGAAGTAGACTAAGGCATTATAGAGTTACCTTCTCAAGATGGTGTGGAGGTTGGCACACAAGAAGTATAGTTATAGAAAGAATGGCAAGGTCCACCTGTCCCTTTTTTCCCCTACCATGATTTTGTACAGGATGAGAGATCAGGCTAGATGGAAGGTTGATTGGAAAATAGTTACAACACAGCCCAATCTCCCCCAACACTATACATAGAGGAGCATTGCAATGAAATATTTTCATCAAGCCTTAGAGAGAAACTTTTTTTTCCAAGTATAGCTGTGTCTTAAAGTTAGTCGTATTTTCCCTTTGTGTGTGTTTTTCCTTTATCTCTTACGTCGCAATTTCTTCTATCATTACCTAGGAAATATCTAGGAAGCTCAGCCAGCTGATATCATTTCCAAAAGATGCGCAAATATTTGGAGACTCTCACATCACTACAATCAATATTGAGAGTAACAACCCCCTATTACGATATTCAAACAGAGGTGTAATTGTAACTGTTGCTATATAGACTCGATCACTCTACTGGGTTCTTTTATGTAATATTTTGATGAATATAAATTCGAAATCCGATCCTGGTATCTCCTATTTTAATTATTTATGTGTTGCCTATTTGCATATTGTGGTATCTAAATATGTGAATAGTGTCCTATCTTCGCTAGTTTGATGGTTCATGTTTATTACATCATTTGTGTAGCACCCTAAAATTGGCGCAGTAAAATTGGAATAATTACATTCACCTTAGTAAATAAATTTAAATTCAAATTTAACCTCCCAAACCACCTGTTAACCGCCGAGAAACCCGTTTCCTCTTTTTTTGTGCCATTTTTAGCAGTTGTTTTGACCGTTTGACGATATCGTCTTCGATCAGACGATATCGCCCCAGATTTGACGATTTCGTCTGGACTAGAACGTTAAGATGATTTTGTCGCAAAACTAAATTTGCATAGTTGGAATCCGTTCCAACGGGTCTCCAATCTGGGCAGAAGCGTGTCTGCGCCGTTGGGACCCTTCCCCCATTGGAGATCTCCCAAATTGGGATGATCTCCAACCTCCCAACAACTATCCTATGCCTATTTAACTCTAAAACTTTTCCTTCCCCAACCCCTGGCTGAATTTTTATGTAAATCAACTCCCTATGCACTAAAACACTTCAAATTTGCTCTTGCACTAGTCCTATATTAATTTTATTGCAGGTACACCACTGGTTTTCAGTCGGAGCCAGCATCTATCGTAGCTGACGAACCTATCAAGATCGGAGGTGATCTCATCAAATTCGAGACGATCTCGTTCTGATGCGAGACGATTTCGACTGCAGCACACATCGAGGCAATCAGTGCCTCAAATTTGCTTTTCTTTCTCTTTTCTCTGTCATTTTATGCTATAAATTAGATTGTCTATTCAGTTTTTATACTATATTGCATCTGGAGTTCACCCATTTTGTCTAGTTTGCATATTAAGATCATATTCTGCTATCTGAACACATTGATTTGCATTTACTTTTGTTCTTGTAAATTGTTCAATACTCATATTACTTTTTCATATAGTTTGCCCCTGTTTACAAAATAGAATTTCTTGTATTTCGCATCTGTTTGCTGTTTTGCAGGTCTCTGATGAATTCATCTGACGAATTCGTCAGATTGCAGACGATCCTATCAGTTTAGACGATTTTATCAAATTGAAGGCAATCCTGTTGAATTGTAGACGATCCAGACTGCTACAAGTAATCAAAAACTTCATCAGACTTTCGGATCAGGTAATCTTCATTAGCCTCCTACAAATTCTCTGTTTCTGCTTTCTTTCTATTTCTTTGTATTCATTTAAATTGCATTTTCATGTAGTTTAAGTTAGAATCATTCGGCCAAACCTAGGATGAATGTTTAAAAATAAAACAAACTCATCAAAACTCATTCCCAAAACCTAGGTGTGGAAACTGTCACCAAATGTTTCCTGGTGAACCCACCATCCGTCGAAAAATCACCAAAATACACCTCCCTTGAGAGGCGAGACCTTCGTGAAGTCCTCTCGTCCGAGGTACCGCACCATCCTTTTCCCATCCTCCTTCCGGGTGTGGATCCAATAGCCTAAAGGTAGGGATGCGAAAAATTTGGAGCGATACATTTTGGTGAACCCGACGTGAAATGCATCATAACATTTTGAAAACAAAAGCAAAAGCAAACAAAAACAAAAAAAAAATTAGAACAACTAAAACTTAGATGCATTTTAAAACATTTAAGGTTCAAAATCATGTTTAGATGGTAGCTCCTAAAAAGAGGTTAGCAGTTACTATAAACGTAGTAAACCAATTAGCAGCCATAGAAGTTAATTCTATCCTTAGTATCCCTAAAACAAGTAGAAATCAATCCTTGTGGGACGAGCTTATCAGGAGACTTAGTATCATTTCATCTAGGTCCACACAACTTAAACAGATTAAGAGGCTAGTCTTGGATAGAATCCTGGATCCTCATCAATTAGTGTTCTATCATGAACTTCAGAGAGCTTGCCATAGGTGGTTAGCCTATAGGAGAGCTTTAGTATCTTCAGAGTTGTTCAGCTTCGAGGAATACCTCGAGAATGCAGACATTGTACACCAATTCCTAGGCCTTGTAGAGGACCAAGAAGTTGTTCTCATAGATAGGGAAAGATGGAATAGAGTTCCGCAAGCTATGCTATATCGAGAGTATTGCCATGAGCTTTACTTTTATCAACCAGCATCTGAAACAGACAATATCACCATAGCCCTTTTCATCAAATTCTTAAAAGAAAACTTTCAATTTGAAGAAGAACATTTCATGACCCCTGAACAACTTGAACCTATTAATGATATCCATAAGTTATTCATAGAAGATTAGTTCATCTACTTTCAGCCTTATTATTATTGTGTGCATTTATTGTTTCATTTGCTATCTTTATTATATTGTTTCAAAGAAAAACTAAAAAACTAAAAAAAAAAAAAATCAAAGAACATAGTAAAAAACTTAAACATTTCATTTACAATATTGCATTAGGTATATATAAATATATACCTTTTAATTTTTTGCATATATATATATATAAATATATATATATATTTGCTAAAATCAAAACTTAGCACCATGACTAAACTTAGGAATGGTAAAGAAATTTTAGGAGAAGGAGAAGATTGGCTACAAAATACAACTGAAAACCCAAATGTCCTTCTTGGAGATACAAATTCGGAAGGTGAAACTCTAGGACAATCAGATGAAGACTTAGGTGAAGATAAGGAACAAGAAGGAAGTGTTAAAGAATCTTTATCCCCTAGAATAGCTCCAAATGGAGGCATCACTTTTGACAATGCAGAATATTTTCAAAAATTTCTTAATCAACATATCGACGTCCTTAATGTGGCAGTCCGTATTGATAAAGGGGAAATTAGTGATGCTCAAGCAGCCTTAGAACGGGCGCTTGATATGCAAACTAATCCCTTGTCTTTCATTGATCAAGAAAGTGATAAGGGTGGACCATCTAATGCGAATATGGTCACTATAGCCCAAGCCATGACCAAACAACAGGTCACCCAACCTCCTAAGCAACCTGTTACTCAACCTAAAATCACTCCCGCACAAAATAAAATTCCCTTCACTACTTCCTTCCTCCAAACTATTGAGCAAAATGCTTTAAATAGACAAAAATCTAAAACAAAGCCAAATACAAACTTTCAACAATCTACAATACAACACAATCCAACTTCAAAACTCCTCCATAATATTTTTCCTACCAATGTTTTACACAATAGTAACATGGCATCTAATCTACATGTTCCTCCATCCTACGCCCATAACACTTATGGCAATGCCCCATCGAATCAATATGGGGGGCAAACTAGTAGTTTGGAAGCTATGGTGAAACAATTGGCTTCACGTATGGACCAGATAGATCCCTACCATCCCTCGTATAATTATCGAGAGATTTGTAGCCAACCATTGGATCCCATAGTGGTAGCTCAACCATACCCTAAACATTTTCCCATGCCCGTCCTGCCTATCTATAAAGGAACCGAAGATCCCATAGAACATCTTCGCATGTTTAGGATAGCATGTCACGACATATCGCATGACGACTTGCTATTACTAAAAATGTTCCCCAAAAGTTTAGGTGGAATGGCGTTAGAGTGGTATTATCAATTGCCCACTCATTCCTTAAGAAACTTTGAAGAAACAGCTGAGTCATTTGTTCATCAATTTAGTGCCTACATCGAGAGGCATGTAACTATTAAAGACCTATACAATTTAAAACAAGATAAAGACGAATGTTTTGCTGATTTCTTAGCAAGATGGAGACAATTGATAGGAAAACTGCACTTTGTGCTACCCTATAGGGAAATGTTAGACATTTTCATTAACAATTTACAAGAACAACTTTCTTATGAACTATCAATAGCTACTTTGACTACCTTCGATCAAGCTATAGACTTAGCTCGAAGAGTATAAGATGCCCTCATTAGGAGAGGCCAACTTAGAAAGAAGGATGATGAGAAAACATCTAGAAATCAATATAAAAACAAACAGGTTGTCGGTGATGGAGTCACTGACAGCAAAAATGTTGCTAATGTCAATGCAACAAAAACAACAAAAAAATTAATCTTGAAACCTCCTGATAAGCCTCCTCGAGAGTTCACTAGATTAAACCAACCTTTATCAACTATTTTACCTCAACTTCTTGAAATAGGTTTAATCCAACTGCCAGCTATCCGGGAACCTGACCCAAGCATACCCGGATATAGAGCTGATTTGCACTGTGATTTTCATAGAGGTCCTGGACATTCTACCAATGCTTGTAAGAGATTGAAACATAAAATACAAGATTTGATTGACAATAATGAAATGGAAGTGCAAGCCTTCCAACCTAAACAAAACCCTCCTAATAATACTCAAAAGACTGTTCCCCAAAATCAAAATCAGAATGCCAATCAAACTTTAGACATATTTCAACACCCTTTACCAAGACATGGTAAAGAGGTAGCTAATCAAATTGAACATCATAATGTTCCCCCTCCTACCCGATATGTAGGAACCATTAGTGGGCAATTACCTGTTCAGGACTCTTACACATTCGACACAACCTTATCCCTGGTTACAACTAGGCCCTTACATAATTTTCAAACTTTTGATTCTAGCGATATAGAGTCAGATAGTGAAAGTGAAGTAGACACCATTCAATTGAATAGTTCTGAAAACGAATCAGATCCTATTCAACCTATCACAGATGCTAATGTTCCAGAAGAACCATTTCCCAGAAGAGTCACTACTCGACCTTATTCTAATGAAGTCCTTCCTTATGAACAAGCCATAAACTCTCAACCGAGACCGTTTCAACGTCGTCACTATAACATTGTAGGTACCATCGGAGTCGTCACCCGACAACAAGCTCAAAATCCCCAACAAGAACCAAACCAAACGATGGACCAGCTCCATTTGTTCCGAAAAATCCTAATAAAGGAAATAATGCTCCTATTGTTCAACCTAAACCCCCTTACAACATTAATGAACAGTTGTCTAATACCACCGCTTGAATCTCCCTTTTAGATTTATTAAGATCCTCTCCCACCCATAGGGATGAATTGATGCTTACTTTGAGCCAGATGATGGTACCTCAAAACATCCAACTTGAAGCTATGGCCAATACTATCATCACGCAAGAGATTGATTGTATTGACTTTCGGGATAAAGATATCCCACAACATAGTTTACACAAGGATAATCCCTTGTATATTACAACTTTAATTGGGTATGTAGCTGTCAAACGAGTCCTGATTGATAATGGCTCATCTCTAAACATCTGCACCTTTGAATTCTACCAACGATTTGGTTTTAGAAGTGATGAAATGAAGAAGACTGATATGATTATCAAAGCATTTAATGACGAAACACAAGAAACGTGTGGAGTCATTACCCTCCCATTGCAAGTTGGTCCTAGAACCCTTGAGACAATCGTGTTTATTGTACATTGCCCAGCATCGTACAATATACTTTTGGGTCGCCCTTGGATTAACGCCATGCGAGCAGTCCCATCAACTTTACACCAATGTGTTAAGTTTGAGTTTAAAAATCAGTTGGTCACTATTCATGGTGACCCTAGACCTTTTGATATGTGTGCATTGGCAGAACCAGTTGGAGTGCAATTTTGCCCTGCTCTGTCATCCACATATCCTAGTTCTTATTCATCTAAAACTATGAAATATAAACCCATCACTTCATCTATTCCTCCTCCATTAACTTCATCTTCCCATATAGATCAAACACCTTCTAAACAAATTATTGTAGAACTTCAAAAAGCTCTTAAAACTACAACCAATTCTTCAAGTTCTAATCCCATAAATTCAAAACCTATAGACACATCTATCATACCTTCCACATCTCAAGACATAGGTAATAAGCCTTCTACATCTTATGCCCTTTCTGATGATCTTTTACCAGATTTATATACAACCTTAATATCAGAAAAAATGAATGCTTTCATGCAAGATTCAAACCTTTTAAATCAATTGTCACCATCTCATCGTACTTTGGGCCTCCCACAACCTATGGGAAGTACTTACCAAGTCGGGAGTTGTGCCTTCATTTACAAAGGATATGACTGGGGAAGAATCCCTCAGAATATCAAAACCCATCATGATGGATGTGCTCGGTGCTATTTTACCAACGATTATATTAAAGCTAAACCCATGATGCTTAAAATGGGATATAAAGGGAAAGGCTTAGGACCTTTCCAAAATGGCATGAAAGAACCTTTCGAGGTAGAACCATGGCCTGCCCGATGTGGTGTGGGCCTATTACCTAGTAAGGGTCAACCTTTTCCTTTTGAGGATGATGATCATCTCATATGCTATCAAGACTATTTGGATAGACATGTTGATTTGCCTCTTAAAAATTTGTCATTTTCATGCAACATGCTATCCATAGCATACCCTGAAATGATTGTTGACCCCGATGAAGAGTTGGAAGGAGATATCTTCCATGATGTCTCTATTGAAGAGATGTTGTACAACGGGTTTTATTTTGATGGTTCTATACCAACCATAGCTCAACTTGAGGCCACCGACCCTTAGAATGAATTATCTAAATTAACTTTACAAGAATTACAAGAGTTGGGCGTTTCACCCGCCCCACCTAATTTTGAAAGAGATCTACACATGGAGGTAGAAAATGTCATTAAAATTAATATTGGAACTGAGGACAACCCTCACATAATCAACATTGGAGCAGAACTAAGTCAAGAAAAACAAAAACAATACATAGCATTTCTTAAAGAGTATGAAGATGTCTTCGCTTGGACATATGAAGATATGCCAGGTTTAAACCCTTCTGTAGTCATGCACCATCTAGTGGTCCATCCAGATGCTAAACCTGTTAAACAAAAACTTAGAAAAATGCATCCCAAAGTGGATCTGCTAGTCAAAGGAGAGTTAGAAAAACTCCTGAATATTATCTTCATACAAGCTATTGATTATGCTGAATGGATCTCCAATGTAGTTCTAGTCACCAAGAAAGAAGCCACCAAAGTTAGGGTTTGCACAGATTTCAGAGATATTAACGCTGCATGCCCTAAAGATGACTTTCCTCTTCCAAATATGGATCAAATTATTGACTTCACTGCTGGGAGTGGGATGATGTCCTTAATGGACGGATTCTTTGGCTATAATCAGATCAGGATAGCTCCTGAAGACCAGGCAAAAACAACCTTTATTACCCCCTGGGGTACCTTTTGCTGGAAAGTGATGCCATTTGGCTTAAAGAACGTCGGTGCAACTTATCAACGGGCTATGACCTACATTTTTCATGATATGATGCATGATATCCTACATGATTATGTAGATGATATTATAGCGCGCTCTCTTATTGAAGATCATCATTTAGACGATTTAAGAAAAGTTTTTAATCGATTACGATAATATCTCATTCGATTAAATCCAGCAAAATGTATATTCGGAGTTAAATCCGACAAGTTATTAGGGGTTTTAGTTTCTTTACGTGGTATCGAAATTGACCCTCTCAAAATTGCGGCTATCACTGATATGCCCGCACCCACTAATATATCTGAATTACGAAGTTTACAAGGTAAACTTCAAGCTATCTATCGCTTCATTGATAAGCTGGCAGACAAAACTGGTCCCTTTCTTAAAACTCCTTAAGAAGGATGTCCGCTTTAATTGGGACACAGAATGTAGAGAAGCTTTTGAACTTCTCAAGCAATATCTCCTTAACCCTCCGGTGCTTTCATCGCCTAAATCTGATTGCCCATTTCTTCTATATATTTCTGCTTCAGATTCTGCCTTAGGAGCTATGTTAGCTCAGCTTGATGATGAAAAACGAGAACGTGCTAATTATTACATTAGCCGCACCTTCATCAGTTATGAAACCCGCTATACAGCGTTAGAGAAGTTATGTCTAGCAGTCGTGTTTGCTACGCAAAAATTACGACATTACATGCTTAGCCAAAAAACGTATGTCATTGCCAAATATGATCCTTTAAGATATCTCATGAGTCGACCTTATTTATCGGGTCGCACAGCCAAGTGGGTTCTTGCTCTAAGTGAGTTTAATCTCACATTCATAGGACAGAAGTCTCGTTAAGGGTCAAATCATAGCAGATCAATTAGCTGCTGCACCCTTAGAGTCTACTCATCCCCTCATTATTGAGTTTCCTGATGAATGCCTTCAATTAGAGGCAGACCTTGTTGAACAATGGTCCTTATACTTTGATGGAGCCCGATGCATGAGTGGGGGTGGTGCGGGTATTATTTTAATATCTCCGCAAAAACATCTTATTCCTCTGTATTTCAAACTAACCTTTGCTTGCACCAACAATACTGCTGAGTATGAAGCTCTAATCCTTGGATTACGAGCTTCTTTAGCGCTTAAAATTAAAAACCTCTTAGTTTTTGGGGATTCCCAATTGGTTATAAACCAAATTAATGAAGTTTATCAGACCAAATATGATAAATTTTTCCCATATAAGGCCTATGTTTTACAACTAATGGCCTTGTTTGATCAAGTTACCTTGGAAGCCATTCCTCGAACTAGCAACCGTGCAGCTGATGCTATGGCTACCGCTGCATCTCTCTTACCCTTGGAGTTAGACGACGAATATGCTACTATCATCATTCGTCGACTCCAGGAACCCGCTTCACATAAGTCATGCTTAGAGCCTTCGGATGTGTTTCTAATCAAGGAAACTACTCCTGAAATCTGGTATACAGACATATTTGATTTCCTCCAAAATGGGACTTTCCCTGCTAATTCTAATCGCAACCAGCGTCGGTTATTTCGTCGACGAGCAAGTCGATTTGTAATCATTGGTAATACTTTATATAGGAGATATTTTGAAGGTATCTTATTAAGATGTCTAAATTTAGAAGAGTCTAAATCAACCTTGAGTGAAGCCCACGATGGATCTTGTGGAGGACACTTTAGTGGTAGCATCATTGCTAAAAAGCTCCTTCGGATAGGATACTTTTGGCCTACCATGGAAACGGATGCACATGAATATGTGCGCCATTGCGACAAGTGTCAAAAACATGTTGACCTTGTCCATGCGCCTGCACAAGAGCTGCAGGCTATTTCTTCTCCTTGGCCCTTTTCTAAATGGGGCTTGGATATTATTGGTAAAATTAATCCTATGTCTTCTGATGGACATAAGTTCATCATAACCGCCATTGAGTATTTCATGAAGTGGGTTGAAGCTATGCCTTTAGCTTCCTGCACTGGTTCACAGGTCTCTAAATTCATTTTTAATCAAATCATCTGCAGGTTCGGAATTCTTGCAAATCTCATCTTTGACAATGGAACTCCGTTCAAAAATAAAGATGTTAAAAAATTATGTCAAAAATATAAGATTCAACATCGCTGGTCTACTCCCTATTATCCTCAGGGTAATGGTCAAGCGTAAGCTTCTAACAAAACTCTAATCAAAATTCTCAAAAGACTAGTCAATAAAACTAGCCGTGACTGGCATATTCAATTATATCCAGCCTTGTGGGCTTATCGAACTAGTGTTCGAACCCCCACGGAACTTCACCATTTGTTTTGGTATATGGTGCCGAGCGGTTTTTCCATTTGAATTGGAAGTTCCTTCTTTGGCTCTGCTACTTCAAGACACCGAAGTAGGAGATGAATATCGCATGTGGCAGACTCAATCAGCTGTAACTCCTATATGAAAAATGCATCAATGCTTTAGAGCATCTTCGTGCATACCAAAACAAGCTTAAAAGAGCATATAATAAGAAAGTTCGTCATCGATCCTTTGAGATTGGCGACCTTGTTCTAAAAGAAAATAAAAAAAATACAAATGCAACCAAAGAACTTAAAGGTAAATTTGAGCCCAACTGGCTCGGACCGTACATCATTACTACAAAATTTGAATCAAGAGCGTATAAATTATCTACCTTAGATGGTAAAGAACTTAAAGAACCCATGAATATTTTACATCTCAAACATTATTATGCATAAATTTGGTCATTTCATCCATGTATATATTTGTTCAAAATCATTATCGTGTATTTCTTTCAATTTATTCAAAAACCTCAAAAACATTCATAAAATATTCAAAAATCTTCAAAAATATTTATTGCATTTTTTAAAAGCACTTGTAAAGTTCCTTTTGCTCCAAAACAAAAATCAACATAAAAATCCAAAAATAGCTATATGCTTGACTCTTTCGAAACCAAAACAATATACAGAATAAAGAGAGAGTCAACATTCTCAAAACTCTCAAAATCATTATTTTCTTACAATTATTGCAATTCTATGTTTCAACTTATTTTGGATAAAACTAGCATTTATTTGGCATCCCTCACTTGCACACTCACACAATAAATATCTTGATTTTATCTGGCATGATTACTAATCTCTCTTATATCAAAGTTCACAAAATTCAATTAAATAAAGTTTGAGCATAGAGAATTGATCTTGTTATTTACTTAAACCAAGCACATCTTTTCACAATGAAATGATTATATTTGTAATTTCCATGTTTTGCTACATAGTAGAACTGATTTCTTGAGTGAAAAGTTTCCCTTGCTATCCTATCATGCACATGGTCTAGAATATTTGAGAATTGGCAAAAGGACAAGCTCACCCCTACCCATAATAAAAATCCCTTGCTCTACAGCTAATCTGAGCAAGTATCCCTAGAAAAAGAAAAAGAAAAGAAAAATTCAAGAAAAAGAGAAAAGAAAAATGTTATGTCAGCAATGTTCCAAGCATTATCAAGCAAAAGAAATACAAAAAGAAAAATAAGCAAAGTTCAAAAGAAAGCAATAAAATCCCTTTCCCTACCCTTTGAAAAGAAAAGAAGGGTGAATGAGCTTGAATCCTTGGAATTCTCAATTATTCGAAAACTGTGAGGTAAGCCCCATAACAGGTGGTTTGTGCCCAACTTGCTTGGCCTTGGGTAACTCCTAGCGTGGCGATATGTCTGTCACATTAGCGACCTTCTTTTGTACAGACCTATGTCTGCTTATGGATTAGCTAGCTCTTGATAATCTGATCTACATAGTAGCCTAGTATGGTTATATGCATCTACATCATGGTTAATGAACACTTATTTGGTTTCTTCAAATCACTTGTATCATAGTATCTTGCTCAAAACTGGTAAATGAACAATGCAATTGCACACACATTTGTATTTGAGAGATTTTGTCTATCATTATGATAAATCAAGATTGGCAATGAATTCACTTATGCACATGGGATTCCTTATAAATCTAACTTTTTGTCTTCAAAATACTTTGAAATATTATTTTTGCAAACTTGTTTGGAATAAACCAAGTACAATTATTTACCACAAAGATAACTATATAATAGAAAAAATCAAAAATTTCAATCAAAACATATCATATATATCTTATCGACTTTCGTGACGATGGCATAGTTCCAAAACCAAAATGGGAATTTTATGCTTAGTGCAAGTCCTCATTATCATATTTTCTGTTCATCAAAAATTAATCATGCAATAAAACTATCCTTTCTTTGATCTTCGCGATGATGGTATAAGTCTATACCTACATATTCTATGCCTAGCGCAAACCATTGTAACAATTTTATTTCCTGATTTATCAAAGATCATACAAAACATATGACTTCATTTTACACAAATTATGCTTTTGCGAAAGCAAATACATTTTTACTATGTTATGTCATTATGTCACCTTTGCATTTTGCAATGATGGTATAATTCTTAAGGAATTATTCACAAATTTTATCACACTTAAGAATTTATGCCTAGCAAAAATCATTTCACAATATTTCATGCATAATATTTTTATGGAAATCTGAAAGCAAACCATCATCATCATCATTTGCATCATCACAACAAAGTCTTAAGACAGTCTCTTAAGCACTCTTTTCTTTTAACAATATTTCTATCCTGGGACTAGCTTGACGACCGAGTGAGCAACGACTCCATGAAATGGTCTATAATAGTGACAATGTCCTTTGAAATTATTGTTAGAAATCTCTTTTTATTTTTATCACATTTCATTACAACCAATCAATTTGTTACATCAGATTATTTCATTTAAAATATTTAAAGCATGACATCCAAGTTATAATATTTTCTAAAACGACATAATTACATGAATCATCAATAAAATCATTACATCAATCAACTCAATCAATCAATCAAACATAAAAAGCATCATAAGCATCACATAAGACAAGTCATATGATCAAAAATATCTCATCTATATATATCAACAGAATATATACATCATCAACACTGGATTGGTATGCCACAACTGCACTCTCGGCATACTCAATCCTCTATCAATACAAGTATAATACAATATCAGTGGCAGTATCCCGCCCTCTAGCCTCGAGAGCCTCTAGAGCTCTCGGCCTCATCTCCTCCCCCGCCCTACGGAGGACGAGGTGGTCCCATCGCAGTATGTGTGGTACTGCGAGTCCTCGTCGTCGATCGGGATGAGCTCCTCGTCGACCCTGTCCTGATAGGATCTGCTATGGCAGGTGGCACCTATATCCTCTGGCCCTCTGGCACCGCCTGGTAGTATAGCGCCTGATAGAATGCGGTCTGAGAAACTGACCGCATCAGCTCTTGAGTGCTCACCCCTCCGCCTCGTGCCCTGAGATGAGCATTATCGTCTCGTAGCTGTGACACCTCAGCCTGGTGCTGTGCAGCTGCATCCTATAACGTCTGCACCTGAGCTTGCAGACGATCTCTCTCTTCCTAGAGAGTAGCCATCTCGCTACTCTCGCCAATGTCCACACCCTTGCCCTTATTAGGCGATGGTGGCCTTTGTGGAGATGGGGGTCTCGCCTCCCTCCTCTCCCTCTCCCTTTTTTGTGGCCCCTCCTATGCCTGTGGCCTCCTCTGCTCTCCTCTGCCGTGACCTCGGGCTGCCTCTACCGCCGCCTGGTGCTGCCTCCCTATCTGACACACAACTGCGTGGATCGATACCTGAGCCCTCGTCATCCGAGGAGGGTGAATGCCTACGTACCAGGCATCGTAGCCATCGGCTACCCCTGCGTCGTCCCCATCCACTGGCTAAATGAGGGCATCGTTCATGTCCTAACTCTAGAATCGTTGCATATCTGGAGCCCCGCTAACTGTGGTGTTATCCTGGACAGTCCGAGAAAACTCATAATCCCTGAGAGATGGGATCCCCTACTGTAGATCGAACTGTCGCAACACTCGGTCATAGTGGTGGAGCTCCACCTCTCCCCTCTCCATCCGTAGCCAGCAGACTCGCCTGATGCGAGCTAGCTCCTGTGCATCCTATGCCCACCCTGGATGCTGCCTCCACGGCCTCCAGGTGATCTGGTCTGGGACCAAGTCATCTAGTAGTCTTCGGGACACCGACAGGTCGATCCGTCGCTGTGCCCCTCTCCGGAGCCACCAGTAGAAGACTCGGGGCCTCTCCCCGTCAACCCCTGTCAGTGGAAGCCCTATCGGCATCCGCATCGCAATGTGCTATCAACACCAAACCTGTAGGAGCAATGTCATGACCAGACATCGCCCGCCCTTGTACACGACCCCGTAAAGGATCCTATACAGCCGACATAGAACAAAGCTGCCCCAAGAAAATCTGTAGCCATGGTCACGCATGTCGTAGATCACATCTGCTAGCATCCATGGTACCCTGCATCCGCTCTGGTGGCACAGCAGAAGTCCACCAACCACCCCAACCAAAACTCATGTCAGTGTAGATGCCCCAGGCATCTGGCGTAGTGCCTCGATGTTCACTTCGCCCTTCTCTAGGGCGAAGCTCGGGTCACCGCAGAGTCGTCCCATCGTGTGGCCCTGATTGGCCGTAGGTGTGATCATCCTCCCTTGTATGGGGATTCTAAGAATCCTCCATACATCCTCTAGTGTGGGAGTCATCTCCCCTATTGGTAACCGAAAGCATGAAGAGCCCGGGTACCACCTCTCTGCTAGGGCCGTCAGTAGCCCCATGTCAGTAGAAACCTGCGGCATCTCTGCCACATGCTGCAAGCCGGCCTGTGCCAGCAGATCCCGCTCTGCCTGGGTGAGAGTGGCCAAGTCATCTCTTAGCTCGCCGTATTTCCACTCTCTACTCTTTAGTAATCCTCTCTGCAAGCATAAACAATCAAAACAACAAACAATCATTAATAACAATTTTAGCAATCAATAATGCCACTTAAAGATCAAATTTTTGCAATTGATGATATCGCCCACTATTGGCCGATATCGTCCGAAATTTGAGCAAAATCGTCTCCGATTTCGCGTGTCGAAATCGTCTCTAATTTGACGAAATCGTCCCTTTTTCGCCGATTTCGCCCTTGGGCGAAATTGACGAACTTGAGACGATTTCGTCCAACTAGGGACAATTTCGTCCGGACGACGTCGATGGCCAAAAATGGCCGCGATGCTCAAAATTCATCCTAAAATTCATTTACAAAGCATGTAAATTCAAATTAAATCAATCTAAACTAAGTTTAAACCCCTACCCGTAGACCGCGGCGGACCTCTGCAGATCTGTGCGCTGTCTCTACCATTTTTGCTCTAGAGCTCTAAAAATAGTAAAATGAACAGTAATAATGAATTAGGGTTTTACCCTATTTTTCTTAATTTTATTCAAAATAATTCACAAATAATTTTTGCTTTTTCGCGTTTTTACCTCAAACGTTCGATTTGGGTAAAAACACGGAGGGGGCACCATAGTAAGCTGTCGTACGATTTGACCAAGAATCGTCGCCTAAAAATGAGAATAATTTTTTGCTTTCTCGTAGATCGAGAATAACTCATCTTTAACACATTTTCTTCGGAAAATTCGCTAAAGAGGGGGCAAAATGTAGCACCCTAAAATTGGCGCAGTAAAATTGAAATAATTACATTCACCTTAGTAAATAAATTTAAATTCAAATTTAACCTCCCAAACCGCCCGTTAACCGTCGAGAAACCCGTTTCCTCTTTTTTCATGCCATTTTTAGCAGTTGTTTTGAACGTTTGATGATATCGTCTCTGATCAGACGATATCGCCCCAGATTTGAAGATTTCGTCTGGACTAGAATGTCCAGACGATTTTGTCGCAAAACTAAATTTGCATAGTTGGAATCCATTCCAACGAGTCTCCAATCTGGGCAGAAGCGTGTCTACGCCGTTGGGACCCTTCCCCCGTTGGAGATCTCCCAAATTGTGATGATCTCCAACCTCCCAACAACTATCCTATGCCTATTTAACTCTAAAACTTTTCCTTCCCCAACCCCTGGCTGAATTTTTATGTAAATCAACTCCCTATGCGCTAAAACACTTCAAATTTGCTCTTGCACTAGTCCTATATTAATTTTATTGCAGGTACACCACTTTTTTTCAGTCGGAGCCAGCATCTATCATAGCCGACGAACCTGTCAAGATCGGAGGCGATCTCATCAAATTCGAGACGATCTCATTATGATGCGAGACGATTTCAACTGCAACACACATTGAGGCAATCAGTGCCTGGAATTTGCTTTTATTTCTATTTTCTCTGTCATTTTATGCTATAAATTAGATTGTCTATTTAGTTTTTATACTATATTGCATCTGGAGTTCACCCATTTTGTCTAGTTTGCATATTAAGATCATATTCTGCTATCTGAACACATTGATTTGCATTTACTTTTGTTCTTGTATATTGTTCAATACTCATATTACTTTTTCATATAGTTTGTCCCTGTTTACAAAATAAAATTTCTTGTATTTCGCATCTGTTTACTGTTTATGCAGGTCTCTGATGAATTCGTCTGACGAATTCGTCAGATTGCAGACGATCCTGTCAGTTTAGACGATTTTATCAAATTGAAGGTGATCCTGTTGAATTGCAGATGATCCAGACTGCTACAAGTAATCAGAAACTTCATTATACTTTCGGATCAGGTAATCTTCATTGGCCTCCTGCAAATTCTCTATTTCTGCTTTCTTTTCTGTTTGCTATATTCATTTAAATTGCATTTTCATGTAGTTTAAGTTAGAATCATTCGGCCAAACCTAGGATGAATGTTTAAAAATAAAACGAACTCATCAAAACTCATTCCCAAAACCTAGGCGTGGAAACTACCGCCAAATGTTTCCTTGTGAACCCACCATCCATTGAAAAATCACCAAAATACACCTCCCTTGAGAGGCGGGACCTTCGTGAAGTCCTCTCGTTCGAGGTACCGCACCATCCTTTTCCCATCCTCCTTTCGGGTGTGGATCCAATAGCCTGAAGGTAGGGATGCGAAAAATTTGGAGCGATACAATTTGAATAAATTTGAACAAACTAGTTTCTCTTTCCCATTTCTCTCTTAATTCATTAAGTTCATAAATTTGCTATGACTATCCAATGGAAATGGCACCTATCTGGTCTAAGTAATTTGAATGATACATGGTTTTGTCAAAAAGAACAAAAACTAATGTAAAAATGGTTAATCTAGTGAAACATGGGTTATACTATTAGAACGCTAAACATCCAAGCCCATCATCCAGGGTTTCCTTACCTAAAATGGTCTATCTAGAGTCTTATAGATAATATTTTCCTAGGTCAAAGAGGTAGACCCACCAGAGTCTACAAATTGGTTGTGACCCTTGGGATTTTTGTGATGTGACACATTTTAAAAAGGGTAAGCAAAATTTCCACACAATAATTACCCTGTGAAGTTTTTGCACTATTGTCCTTGTTGTTTTCGAGTCTAGCCAACTTATTATTCAAAGTAGTAAACATCTCACTCAACTTATTAGCTATTTTTTTCATAGGATCCTGATCTATTTTCTTAGGGACAAAGAAATCAACCTTTTTGGGCTTCCTTTCAGGTTGATTGGGCTCTAAAGAGTATGATTTCATCTTACCACTATCAATCATATGTCTCTCTATTTCAATAGTCCTTTACATACATATATCAATGGTAGTTATTTCTTGTTGTCTAATCTCATAACTAAAATCTCTAGGGAAAGCATTTTTGTAGAAATAAACGGATTGATCATCATTTGGCCTTAATGCTACTGGAATCTTATTTCTAGTCTTAAAGGATATTCTATTGAAATCTTCCACTAATTTGTTTTCTTTATTTTTCATGGTAGCAAATTCTATTAGCAAGGATTGTTCATTCTTCCTATTTACATATTTCCTAAGGAAAGTGTGCTCTATCTATTAAAAATTATTGATAGTACTAGATCCAAGGTTGTTAAACCATTCTCGAGCATCCTTCTCTAAATTTTGAAAGAAAAATCTAAGGACAACTTCTTCATCATCGACCTCAAGACTATCCATGGAATATAGAAAATACCTAACATGATCTTCATCGGTCACAATATTATTACCTTAAAATTTAGGCAAGTACTTATGAGATTTACCAGGAAGAGGATTTATATTTGAAAGTAAAAAAAAGCCTCTATATCTATTGGTCCTCCAATGAATAACATTAGCATTGGCATTTTGATTGACATTTTGATTGAAATTTTGCTTTACATTAAAATTTTGATTTGCATTAGGAGCTGCCATACTCACTACAGGTTGATTCACTATAAGTACTTGGTTTACAGGAGGAGAAGATTGGTTGAAACCAAGATTCAGGCTAGAAACATAAATAGTATGAATTGGAATTGAAGATTTTAACTTCATCTACCTTAGATTACTAAACCGAAGTTTTATATGCTCTATCAAAGTCATCAAACAATCTCTCTAAAGACAAAATCCCCCTAGGGATCTTGTTGGTATTTAGTTGTATGAGTTTTGTAGGCTTTCCAATAACATCCTTTAGTTTTTCTTCATCTCTTTCATCATAAAAAACATCAAAAAACTCATTTTGCATAGTCATAAAATCATTAATGTGTATATCATCATGAAAAACTTGTAAATATACTACATTCTATGGGACATATGGCTTATAAAAATATATGGTTGGGAAAATTTTCATAAACCAAGTGTCTATCTCAATATTTTATGCTCTAGAAGCCTTAATGGCCAAAACATTAACATTGTGATTATGTGCTCTAGAAATAAATTGCAGATCAAAAGCCAAAAATCTATCTATTTCATTCAACACTGTTTTCTTATATTGATTTAATCTAGGATGCTTTGTTTGATATATCCCTTTGATATATTTAATTATTAGCTCAACATCCCCGCTAACTTTGAGGTAATTAATACCTGGTTCCTTGGCTTTTCTTAGCCCTAGAAATAAAGCTTTATAGTTTACAACATTATTTGTACAAGAAAATTCTAACTTGTATGGTATGCCAAGATAGTTGCCATTGATGTCTATCAATAATACTCCAACCCCTGCTCCTACTTTATGTATTACCCCATCAAAGGTCATAGTTCATAACTCAAAAGTTAAAATTCTACCAGTTTTTGCATCTTCTTTAGCCTTCATTTTTGGATCCATATTCAGAGCATCAGGTACTTCCAACAAGAAAGGAGAATACTAGATAGAGTAAACCCCTATGTATTTTTCCTCAACAAAATTCATGGAATTAACCATATTATCATTAGGATCTCTACATTCAACTGAATACCTGTTGAAGGGTTATCTTTTTAATATCACTTTTTCCTTACCCTACATTGAAATAGTCTCATATGACCAATCCAACTGAATAGTACCACCTAGTTGCTCTGCCCAATGCCTAGAGAGTAATATGGAAAAGAAAGGGTCCACATCTACAATTGCAACATCTATCACCACTCCTTTCTTAGGATATTTTCCAATATGGTAAGAAGTCTAATGATAATGCCTACATAAGGTACTCTCCTGTTATCCATGACAAAAATAGGAGGTTGCTCTTTCTAACAAATCAAGCCTAAATGATTAGCTACTTGTTTTGACATTACATTCATGGAAGCACCGCTATCAAGTATGCAGTTATGAATAACATATTGGTCCCCATATCCTGATGTATACCTTAGTGAGATGTAAACTGGCTTAGCTGAAGATGGAGCTCTGACTGTATTATTCACAAGGCCTATGGGATTTTAAGGTTGTTCTCGTGACTGATCAATTAATTTGAAGTCTCTACATACTTGATACTGGTACTTTGGAATAGTCATTAATTCTCCAAAAGTGATGTTGACCTTCTATTTGGAAACATCTAAAACTAGATCAAACTGATATTTATTATCATCAATTTATTTTCTAGTTTTTTGATTAGCCAAGTTATTTTGTTGCTTTTGGATAATCTCCTCTACATCAGGCTCTTCAAGAATCATTTGCAGATTCATATGATTTACCTTTTTTTGTGAAATCACTCCTGTATATTTCTCCTTTTGTGCAGGATCTTCATCATTTTTGTCCTCCACTATTCTATTCCTAAGATTTATAGCATGTATTATTTCTAAAGACTCAACCTTTTCTACTATAGGTGCAAGATTTACGTGCTTCATTCTATCAAATCTAGTATTAGCAAGCTCACTTGAGGTTGATGCCTCTCCAAAGACCAATGCTTTTTGCTCAATATTATTGGCACATATGTCCATGTCCCTTTCAAATTCTCATTCTCTGGTTCATCCTCCTGAGTACACCATACATTAATTCTAATATCTTCATCTTCAAATTTAGAATTTAAATCAACATTAGAATGCATACTTAGATAAATACCACAATCAATAGGGTTATGTGGTGCATCATAGGAAGAGCAATAAAAGGGATGATATGATGCTATATTATTTGATAGCATAGAATAGAATCTATATCTCTCTCTACTTATTTATTTTTCTAATTCCCATTCTGATTCATATTTCCCTCTTCATTTCCATTGCTATTCCTGTTTCTATTAAAATTTCTTCTAAAAGGAGGCCTGTTATCTTCCTGCTATCTACTATTACCTTGTGAAATTTTTGTACTATTGTCCTTACCTTTTTTAAGTCTATCCAACCTATTATTCAAATTAGTAAACATCTCACTCAGCTGATTAGCTATTTTATTCATAGGATCCTGATATTTTTTTGTAGGGACAAAGAAATCAACCTTCTTGGGCTTCCTTTCAGGTTGATTGGGCTCTAAAGAGTATACTTTTATATTACCACTATCAATCATATGTATCTCTATTTAAATAGCCCTTTCCATACATATATCAATGGTAGTTGTTGCTTGCTATCTCAGCTCATAACTAAAATCTCCAGGGAAAGCATTTTTGTAGAAACAAATGGACTAATCATCATTTGGCCTTAATGCTATTGGAATCTTATTTCTAGTCTTAAATAATATTCTATTGAAATATTTCACTGATTCATTTTATTTCTTTTTCATGGTAGCCAATTCTATTAGCAAGGACTATTTTTTCTTCCTCTCTCCATATTTCCTAAGGAAAGTGTGCTCTAGCTCTTAAAAATTATTGATAGTACCAGCTTCAAGGCTATTGAACCATTCTTGAACATCCTTCTTTAAATTTTGAAAGAAAAATCTAAGAAAAATTCTTCATCATCCACCTCAAGACTATCCATGGCATACAAAAAATCCCTAACATGATCTTCATCGGTGACAACATTGTTCCCTTGAAATTTAGGTAAGTACTTATGAGCTTTACCAGGGAGAGGATTTAGATTTATAAGTAAAACAAAGGCTTTATATCTATTGGTCCTCCAATGATTAGCATTAGTATTGGCATTTTGATTGAAATTTTGATTTGCATTAGGAGCTGCCATACTCACTGTAGGTTGATTCACTATAGGTACTTGGTTTATAGTAGGAGAAGAGTAGTTGAAACCAAGATTCAGGCTAGAAACATAAATAGTATGAATTGGAATTGAATATTTTCTATAATACTTGAAGAATACCTCAGGATTTGGCACTCCAACAAGAACTTATTTACCACTTATTGTAAATTCTAGATCCAGATCCTCCTTTTTTTTATTTTTAAACTTTTGATTTTATTCGAAGTTGTGAGCATGAATGTGCAAAGAAGGAACAAGATCTTCAACAATACTTGGGCCAAGATTTCTCAACCTGATATTCAATCAAATATTGCAAATTTCATTCCAAGAAATACTATGAGAAAAACAAACTCAAAATTATATTAAGTCTTCCACGAAAATGGTACCAAAATCTATTGGATGAAATTCCTGCACCCTTAATAGATTTGTCACACTGCAAGACTTCCTTGATCTAATCAGTATTATGGATTCTGGTGGATCCACCTCCTTAACTCACAAAAATATTATTCTAAGACTCTAGACAGACTGAGTAAGGTAAGGAAACCCTATATGTGAGCCTAAAATATTTCTTATATGCTCATGCTCATCTAGATTGCAAAAAATAAAATAAAATTGCAACATAAAAGTTGACCAAGCTTCAAAGTAACTCATAGCTAGTGCTTTAAAAAGTAGACCAATGCCTTATCAATTGGGTAATTATAGCCAAAATTAAAATATGATGAAGAGAGGAGGGAGAAGATAAAACTGAGCCAACCACATTCATTCAAATAATGCAACAAAGGTGATTAAGCATGCCAGTGAAAGAAGACACCATTTACACATTCAAATGATGTAATATGTAAATAGGACAACAAGCAAAACTGCACATAAAACTACTAAAAGGAGGAATCATGATTGTATTATCAAATAAATTATTACAATGGGAGTCTAATCAGTGTAATCAAATCTCACTAAGAAAATACAAATGAGTTCTCCATTCAAATGATGTAATAGAGAACTGCAACTCTGTGTTCAAATGATGTAACAAAATGTCTCCTAGCTTTCGATCCCAATGATTGGAACTGATCTCAATAAACTAGAAACCTCATTACCAAAAACTTGCACAATAATGGGGAAGAAAAATGGGTAACTACACAAGACACAAAGAAAAATACATCCGACAAGGATGGGTACTCTGGTATACCTCTTACAAAATTACTAGGCAAAAACTTGATGATGTTTCCTGTTGCCTCAACGCTCTTAAATATCTTGATAACTTGGTCCATAATTGCAAAAATTGTAACTACCTTGATGATGGCCCATAATTGGAAATGATCCATAATAGCCACTATCTCCATCACCTTTAGGTTTTTATTTTTAATTTTTAATTTTTTTAGGGTTTAGTGTTTTGTTTAGGGTTTACGATTTAGGGTTTTCAGGTCTAGGGTTTAGGATTTTTAGATTTAGGGTTTATGGTTTTCCCCCTTTTTACAATGCAAGAAACCCTACATCTTAAAGCCCTATAAATAAGAAATTATTATTTTTGGAAAATTTACCATTTTCACCAAAAAACAACCCTATTTTTAGTTAGTCACCAAAAAATCTCAGATGGTCATAAAAATTAAAACCCATCACTGAAAAACCCATAGTAAAACTTCTATAAAATATCAACACCTACCCATGTCTAGAAGTAATTATTTTTTGGAATTTTTCTAAAAAATAACTAAAATCCATTTTTGGGGCACTAGATGAAAGAATTAAAGCTCAAAAAAATGTCACAAAGACCTGAAAATGGTAATTTAGGTCCCATTGTGGCATAGCCACGTCATTTTACTCATAATTATCCAGATCCCTATAAAATTTCATGTCGATCCAACGATCGAATCAAAAGTTATGCCCTCTGGAAGATAGGCTCCTACATCAACCTAGTTTAGGACAAAAATTTACTAACAAAAAGACCTTAGGTAAACCAAAACAAAGGTTTGAACTTTGTAACAAAAACTTTCATTGCTTTTGGAGGGTGAATAGGAATTCAAAAGGACCAAAAATTTGCAATAATTAAAAAGGACTCAAGTGGGTATTGCAAATTTGAAAAGACCATAGGACACCAAAAATTCAAAAAAATTGGGTAAACTCAAGTTGGATTTTGAGGATCCAATAAGACCTTAAATATTAATCTTCTAGGTAGCATAGTTAGGACCACTCAATAATAGGGCATGGTTTTCCATAACTATTCCATCAAAATACAAAACAATATGTGCAATGGTGACTAGAAACACCACCATAAATACATAGATCTCATAGACTGTGTGATTTTAAAAAAGGGACCCAAAATGTTTCCATATGTAAAATTTATAGCCCTTGGAATTTTTTTGCTACAATCATTAAAAAGTGTCCAAAACCTTTGCTACAACTAATGAGAGGTTATCACCTAGTGCTATGTGAGAGGTTGAAGAGGTTCTAAGCATGCACTAAGTATGTAATGTATCGATGAATTATGTGATGCTACTTTTGATGGCCTAATTTTCTTCCTGATATATGAAACACAATGCACCAATTATCATATCTTGATTCACTCTAAAATTTATGCTTTGTCAAGTCTACTATTGACTACATGATCTATTTTTCAAGTTTAATGAGAATTATTGGTTGCATTTATATTCATACATGCAAAGTGATATATGAATTTCCATGTCATCCTAATAAGAGATTACCAAATTATCACCTATCATATGTTAACTTGATATTTGTGCCATCTCATCAACTAAGTCAATGCTTGTTTAGACTATTATATTTTGCCTTGGGATTCACACATTGATCACTAATTTAGTTGTATAGGCCATCACATCAACTACTATATATCACCATAGGATTTGTACACGTGCCTTATGTACAACTTGCCATTTCATCCATTTGGACTAGCATGTGTTGCCTTAGGATTTATGTGTTGGCCACCAAAAAACTATATAAATTGCCATGTAAGTATTATAGACTACCACATGGAATCCATACAACCTTACTATACCATCAAAATATGCAAAGGGGTGACATCATTTAGTGCCACAACATCACACTGTGCCACATCATCACAAGTTACCATGTAATCATAGGTTTCAAATTTGTACATGTTGATGTCATTAGTCTGAGTCAAAATATTTTTGAGTGGAAGGGATTCAAACTTGAGACCTATCATAACCAATTTTTTAAAGGGATTTTTCTAGCCAATCCTCCAAGGGTGAGGCTTGGGAGGGAAAAGGCAACCATTAAATTTATATAAGTAAATGCTACACATCCTACCCCTTTTAACATCCTACATTGACACATGCTTGAATCATGATAATATAGGCCTACATCATGTGCGTGTGTGTCTAATAACCCAAAGAATAAAATTATTCTAGGGAATATTCCCTAGAATATTCTTTTTTCAAAATTAAAAATTCAAAAATTAGCATGGACACCAAGTAATCTTGCTAAATAAAATTGAAAATATAGTTCAACTAATAATATAAATGGTTAGATGAAGGGATACTTATACATAAATACATGGTGCCATTAGGTCAAGATTGTGAGACTATGTTGGCAATTTGAGTTATTTTATGTTGTCATTGATGTCACATGGATCACATTGAGTTTTGGTGGCCAAATGATATTTTGGAAAGCATGGATAAATACAGGGTTTTTGTGAAAACCAAGGTAGGCAAAATAAAAGGTTTTATTTAAAACCATGGATGGCAGATTTGAACTGGGTTTTTCTTAAAACCCAAGTTGGCCTTTCGTTTCGTCGAAAAAGGTGCCCCGGTGATGGAGATATTTAATTTTTAATATTTAGTTTAAATTTTAATTATTTAAAATTAAAATTTAAATTTAAAATTAAATATGCAAGATTTCCATCGACGTCATCAAAAATAATAAGGAGGCTATATAAAGGGGATACCTAAGGTTCATAAAAAAAGTATGGCTCATGGTTAATAATCATTGGCTAAGCATCCGAATTGAGCTCATGCGAAAATATTTTAGAAAGTAGAAGCAACGAATAAATGAAGGTTGGTCGAAGTCCAAAGTCATCATGGGCAGAGTGGCGCATTGGCAATTGGATTTTGGCTAAGGTGTGTGGCAACACAAACATCAAGGTTTCGAATCCCCTTGACTATGTTCGAAAGGTGTTGGAAGAAAAGCGCTCGAAGCGCTTTTGATTTGTGAAAATGGAGGAAAGGTTTTAAGGCACGTTGTGCCTTTCCCTTTCGAATGAGTGGCTAGCTCATGTGGCAACCTTAGCCACGGCTAAGGCGCTCGTGGTGTGGGCAAGTTGGGGGTTCGAATCCCCTTGAGGAGGTAAATACGTTTTTGCTCTAATTAATTTTGTTAAGCCCTAAGTTGGAGTTATAAGGTGGTTAGGAATAATTAAAGTTTTTAATTAAACTTTGTTTTTATAAGGGTTGTGATTATTATTTCAAAGGTGGATGAGTTGTTGATTTAATTTGATGTTCATGAAATTGAGAATTAAGATTTAGGAGAAATAAGGAGTTGTTATAAAATAATTTATGAGAGGTTTATTGATTATTATTTTGATAAGGGTTTTTATTAAAAAGGACTTTGGTGGATGTGTTTATTAAGTTGGAGTAAAAAGGTGTAAATTGAGTTATGCTTTATCTTGTGATTATTATTTGAAGTCCACTAACCCTTATTGATATTGGAAAGGAAAGTTGTGTTTAGTGTGGCATATTTTGTGGACAACTTCTTGGCATCAAAAAAGGTATGGGCACATTCTCCTATTGATTGTTTATGGTGGTTGATTTCTGAAATATCATTGGAGTGAAAATGATTGATTGTGGTTTCCTTTTCGAAAGTGGTTGGTTGAATGCTTCAAGGTTTTCTGGTTTGAGAGTTGTGTTTAAACCTTGTTTTATAAGCATAGTTGTTGAAGCCCATTGGTTATGTAAAGAACTTGAAAAGAACATGAGTATCATTGTTATGTGAGATTTGTGGTTGAGCATTGTTGGAAACATTTGAGTTGGTTGATACATGCTTGGACTAGGGTTTTGTGAGAAAGAGTTGTCCCTTGTGGTGATTGGTTGAGTTGAGTTGATTGAGCCTAGTCAAGTGATTGTGTGAGGTGATTGTTCAAGTCCCATGAAACAAACTATTCTATAATTTTGATTTGAGTTGAGATTGAGCTTAGAACATATTGAGTCTCTAACAATTCTCTTTATGCTTCTATGAGTTGACTTGATTTGAGATTGATTTGAGTTGAGTTGAGTTGAGATCATTGTGGATCATTGTTGTCATCCATTGTAGAGTGCATTGCCATTCATTGTTGAGTTCATATTTGAGCCTTGCCTTCATAGATTTGTGGATGAGATTTGAGTACTACTTGAGCATGATTGATTGAGCCTTTGAGAAGGCCTTTGGGATAGATTTTTGGACAGATTTGTGGCAGTTTGTGTATGATTGATTGAGCCTTTGAGAAGGCTTTGTGGACAATTTTTGGGACAGCTTTGTGGATAGTTTTAGACATATTTGTGGACAGATTTGGGATAGATTTTGATGAGGTTCTGAGTGAGCCTATTGAGCAGAGTTGAGCAAGTTCTTGGTGAGCTTGCTAGAGCAGTTTTGGACAAGTTCTTAGTGAGCTTGTTGGAGTAGATTTGAGCAAGTTCTTGGTGAGCTTGCTAGAGCAGATTTGGACAAGTTCTTAGTGAGCTTGTTGGAGCAGATTTGAGCAAGTTCTTGGTGAGCTTGCTAGAGCATATTTGGACAAGTTCTTAGTGAGCTTGTTGGAGCAGATTTGAGCAAGTTCCTGTGTGAGCTTGTTGAGCAGATTTGGACAAGTTCTGTGTGAGCTTGTTGAGCAATTTTGGACAAGTTCTTGTGTGAGCTTGTTATGCATATTTGGACAAGTTCTATGTGAGCTTGTTATTGCCTAGATTTGAGCAGATCAAAGAAATTTGGACAAGTTCTGTGTGAGCTTGTTGAGCAGTTTTGGACAAGTTCTATGTGAGCTTGTTATGCATATTTGGACAAGTTCTGTGTGAGCTTGTTATTGCCTAGCTTTGAGTAGATCAAAGAAATCATTGTATTGGATAAGGATCCTTATTTCTGTGTGAAATATTATAAGGATATTATCTTGTGGAGTACCCCACATTGGGGGAACCACGTTAAATCTTGTGTCTCAATTGTGTATGGTGACTTGTGCTCTTGCTTACTATTGCTATCTGAGTTATTAATGCACACTGCTATATTTGGTTATTGCAATTAAGGACATTAATTGATATTGGTTTGGAAAGAAAGTAAAAAGTGGTCTTATACTATTCACCCCACCCCTCTCAGTATAAGCTTGTGTTCTTCAATTGGTATCAGAGTGGGTTCCTTCGAAAAAGCTAACAACTTGAGGGTAGATTCTACAAGAACATAGATGGCTTCACAGAATGGATCATCTACAAATAAGGCTCCACTATTTTATGGTAATAATTATGCTTTCTAGAGCATGAGGATGAAGAACTACTTGATATCACAAGGATATGAGGTATGGCAAATGGTTGAAAAAGAGTATAGGGTTGAAGGTGATCCCGATGCAGATAAGACTATCAGGAAATTGGTTGAGATCAATGCAAGAGCAATGAATTGTATTTTGAGTGGGCTATGAGAGATAGATTTTGCAAAGGTTATGGTATGTAATTCAGCTAATGAGATGTGGACCAAGTTGTGGAATACTTATGAAGGAGATTCCAAGGTAAAGTTGGCAAAACTACAAACTCATAGAAAAATATTTGAGGAATTGAAAATGGAAGATTCTGAAGATATTGCAATGTTTTTACTTTGAGTTGATGAGATTACTAACACCATGAGAGGCCTAGGATTTGAGATGAAAGAATCAGAAGTTACTCAAAAAGTTTTGAGATCACTTCCCATGAAATATGATGCAAAGGTTTCAACAATAGAAGAAACAATGGATATCAACAAGCTAACAATGGAAGAATTGCAAGGAACTCTCACAACTTATGAGATGAGGGTAAGTAAGCATCAGGTTCCAATAAAAGATATTGCATTCAAGGCTTCAGAAAAGAGAAAGGGAAAGTTCCAGAAACATATAGAGTTGTAGATAATGATGAGGAAGCTAACTTCATCAAAAGGAATAAGGACTCAAGGAATTTTAGGGATATAAGGAAAGTAAGATGCTACAAGTGTGGTGATCTTGGTCACTATGCATACAAGTGTCCACATGAAGAAAATAGTGATGATGAAAAACAGGGTCACAGAAGAAAAGAAGATGGAAAGCATAAGCATGACAAAGATGATAGATACAAGCAAAACATGTATGAGAAGAAGAAATTTTTTCATAAGGCAAAGAAATCTTACTACATTGTAGATGCAAGTGATAGCTCAGATCACAGTGATAGAAACCAGTCAGATGAAGAAGAATGTACATTCTTTGGAATAAGTGAAGAAAGGCAAGAACACCTATTCCTAGGTATTGAAGTTAAATAAGAGGATATATCTATTGAAGAAAGACATGAAGAGCTTGCCATAGCCATTGAGCAAGCAAATAGGTACAAGAAGGGTCTAAGGATACTAAAATGCTTCATATACGAATATTTTGGGCATATAGATGATGATTGCACATACTACAACAATTGCAACAAGGAAATTTTATTTGTTGAAAAATAAAGCAAAAGTTCTAGTAATAGTTCTAGCAACAGTTATAGTGACAATTCCAACAATGAGTGATGATGAAGAAGAGGATTCCACAAAATAGGAAAAGAAAATCAGGAGGTTGGAAAATAAAATCAAGAGGCTTGAAAATAAGGTTCATGAAAATGAAAAGGTCAATATGATGCTTAATCAACACATTCAAGATTTGGAAAAAGAGCTTCAAGAAACAAAAGAGCTTGGCATCACTATTTCTGAGAAATTGAAGGAGAGGAAAGAAAGATGTAATCAGTTAGAAGAAGAAGATCATAAAATTTTGGGGACCTACATAAATGAGTTAGCACGATTTCAAAGGAATTCAAAAACTCTGGATAATTTTTTGGATTTACAACGAGATCCATTTATAAATATAGGGCTTGGTTATGAAGAAGGGAAATAAAAAATAAGTACACAAGGACCTATATTTGTATCAGGAGGCTTTGTTTCAAAAATCTATAAGGAAGAACTGGTTCCTAAAGAAAAAGAAGTAGCAAAAATGGATACTTGCATTTCAGAGGCTATAGAGATGTGTGCCAATTTGCTACTTGACACAAATAAAGAGAAAGAAGAGGAAGATTCCAAAGCATCGAAAGTCTCATATTTCAGGTTTGGGGAATCACACTCAAAAGGAAAGGAAGTTCTAAAAGATGAAAGCAAGAAAGCACCTAAGATTTATGAGGAAAGTTCCAAAGTTCCTATGGCTCCAAATATTCAGTTTGGTTCTTGTTTTGAGATAGGTGAATCAAGTTCAAAAGGAAAAGAAAATCTTGAAGAGAAAATCAAGGAAGAAATTAAGGAAGAGGATTTAGATACTACAAAGAAGGTTCAAGGATGCAATGCACAAGTTGAAAATGATCATAGGGATAATGGTCAAGAAAGGTATGAGGAACCAAGGCATGAACAAAGGGCTTTTCAAGGACATTGTTTTTCTTGTAATGGATTTGGACACAGGGCTATACACTACAGGGTCTATGGATCAAAGAAGTTTGATTTTTCTAGAAGGAACATCAAAGGAAGAAGGTATGGTTTTCAGGGACATTGCTTCTCATGTAACAGGATTGGTCATAGAGATTCTCGGTGCAAAGGAAATGAGCAACATGGTTTTGGTTTTAGAGCTACACAATTCAGAAGTCATGGTCATAATGGTCATGAAAACAAAACTTCACAATACAGGGTTCAGGAAAGGAATGGATATGGAAATTATTTCAAGAAATATTTCAGGATATGGGCACCATCCAAAGGCTACAATATCAAGTGTTTTAATTGCAATAACTTTGGACATATTGCAAAATGGTGTAGGACTCAATTCCAAACAAGTTCAAGGCAAGAAGGTCAAACAGGTTCAATGCAAGAAGGTCAAACATTCTAGACAAGAATATCAAGAGAAGGATATCATAAAAACATGGAAGGAAGTTGATAAAGGAAATAAACAATGTAATATGGGAGTAAAAGTACTCCCACCCCAAAATTAATCACCTCAAGAGAGAAGGTGGTGAGGGGGCTATGCTTAAGAGTCATATATTTTAGCCCCATAGGTGTCCCTTTTGCCATTGATGTCAAAGGGGGAGAGATTTGAGTAAGGGGGAGAGCATTGAGTTAGGGGGAGCAACCTCCAAAGAGAGCATTGAGTTAGGGGAAGCAACCTCCATAGAGAGTATTGAGTCAGGGGGAGCAACTTTGATTCTTAGAGATGGTTTTTGTAGTGATTATGGTTTTTGCATTAGAGGTGTTGCCATCAATGACAAAGGGGGAGATTGTTGGAAATTTGAGTTATTTTATGTTTTCAATAATGTCACATGGATCATTGATGTCACATGGATCACATTGAGTTTTGGTGGCCAAATGATATTTTGGAAAGCATGGATAAATACAGGTTTTTTTCATGAAAACCAAGGCAGGCAAAATAAAAGGTTTTATTTAAAACCATGGATGGCAAATTTGAACTGGGTTTTCTTAAAACCCAAGTCGGCCGTTCGTTTCATAGAAAAAGGTGCCCTAGTGATGGAGATATTTAATTTTTTTTTTTTAAATTTAAATAATTTAAATTTAAATTTAAATTTAAAATTAAATATGCAAGATTTTTGTCGACGTCATCGAAAATAATAATGAGGCTATATAAAGGGGATACCTAAGGTTCATAAAAAAGATATGAGCTCGTGGTTAATAATCGTTGGCTAAGCATCCGAATTGAGCTCGTGCGAAAATATTTTAGAAAGCAAAAGCAACGAATAAACGAAGGTTGGTCGAAGTCAAAAGTCATCGTAGGCAGAGTGGCGCATTGGCAATTGGCTTTTGGCTAAGGTGTGTGGTAGCACAAACATCAAGGTTTCGAATCCCCTTGACTGCGATTGGAAGGCGTTGGAAGAAAAGTGCTCAAAGCACTTTTGATTTGCGAAAAGGGAGGAAAGGTTTTAAGGCACGTTGTGTCTTTCCCTTTCGAACGAGCGACTAGCTCGTGTGGCAACCTTAGCCATGGCTAAGGCGCTCGCGGTGTGGGCAAGTCGGGGGTTCGAATCCCCTTGAGGAGGTAAATACTTTTTTGCTCTAATTAATTTTGTTAAGCCCTAAGTTGGAGTTATAAGGTGGTTAGGAATAATTAAAGTTTTTAATTAAACTTTGTTTTTATAAGGGTTGTGATTATTATTTCAAAGGTGGATGAGTTGTTGATTTAATTTGATGTTCATGAAATTGAGAATTAAGATTTAGGAGAAATAAGGAGTTGTTATAAAATAATTTATGAGAGGTTTATTGATTATTATTTTTATAAGGGTTTTTATTAAAAAGGACTTTGGTGGATGTGTTTATTAAGTTGGAGTAAAAAGGTGTAAATTGAGTTATGCTTTATCTTGTGATTATTATTTGAAGTCCACTAACCCTTATTGAGATTGGAAAGGAAAGTTGTGTTTAGTGTGGCATATTTTGTGGACAACTTCTTGGCATCAAAAAAGGTATGGGCACATTCTCCTATTGATTGTTTATGGTGGTTGATTTCTGAAATATCATTGGAGTGAAAAGGATTGATTGTGGTTTCCTTTTCGAAAGTGGTTGGTTGAATGCTTCAAGGTTTTCTGGTTTGAGAGTTGTGTTTAAACCTTGTTTTATAAGCATAGTTGTTGAAGCCCATTGGTTATGTAAAGAACTTGAAAAGAACATGAGTATCATTGTTATGTGAGATTTGTGGTTGAGAATTGTTGGAAACATTTGAGTTGGTTGATACATGCTTGGACTAGGGTTTTGTGAGAAAGAGTTGTCCCTTGTGGTGATTGGTTGAGTTGAGTTGATTGAGCCTAGTCAAGTGATTGTGTGAGGTGATTGTTCAAGTCCCATGAAAAAAAATATTATATAATTCTGATTTGAGTTGAGATTGAGCTTAGAACATATTGAGTCTCTAACAATTCTCTTTATGCTTCTATGAGTTGACTTGAGTTGAGTTGAGATTGAGTTGAGTTGAGATCATTGTGGATCATTGTTGTCATCCATTGTAGAGTGCATTGCCATTCATTGTTGAGTTCATATTTGAGCCTTGCCTTCATAGATTTGTGGATGATATTTGAGTACTACTTGAGCATGATTGATTGAGCCTTTGAGAAGGCCTTTGGGATAGATTTATGGACAGATTTATGGTAGTTTGTGTATGATTGATTGAGCCTTTGAGAAGGCTTTGTGGAAAGTTTTTGGGACAGCTTTGTGGATATTTTTAGACAGATTTGTGGATAGATTTGGGATAGATTTTGATGAGGTTCTGAGTGAGCCTATTGAGAAGAGTTGAGCAAGTTCTTGGTGAGCTTGCTAGAGCAGTTTTGGACAAGTTCTTAGTGAGCTTGTTGGAGCATATTTGAGCAAGTTCTTGGTGAGCTTGCTAGAGAAAATTTGGACAAGTTCTTAGTGAGCTTGTTGGAGCAGATTTGAGCAAGTTCTTGGTGAGCTTGCTAGAGAAGATTTGGACAAGTTCTTAGTGAGCTTGTTGGAGTAGATTTGAGCAAGTTCTGTGTGAGCTTGTTGAGCAGATTTGGACAAGTTCTGTGTGAGCTTGTTGAGAAGTTTTGGACAAGTTCTGTGTGAGCTTGTTATGCATATTTGGACAAGTTCTATGTGAGCTTGTTATTGCCTAGCTTTGAGCAGATCAAAGAAATTTGGACAAGTTCTATGTGAGCTTGTTGAGCAGTTTTGGACAAGTTCTATGTGAGCTTGTTATGTAGATTTGGACAAGTTCTGTGTGAGCTTGTTATTGCCTAGCTTTGAGCAGATCAAAGAAATCATTGTATTGGATAAGGATCCTTATTTTTATGTGAAATATTATAAGGAGATTATCTTGTGGAGTACCCCACATTGGGGGAACCACGTTAAATATTGTGTCTCAATTGTGTATGGTGACTTGTGCTCTTGCTTACTATTGCTATCTAAGTTATTAATGCACACTGCTATATTTGGTTATTGCAATTAAGAACATTAATTGATATTGGTTTGGAAAGAAAGTAAAAAGTTGTCTTATACTGTTCACCCCCCTCTCAGTATAAGCTTGTGTTCTTCAGACTAATCCTTACGAATAAAATACTACAAAAAATTACAAAAGTATCCTATTCAAAGTTTACTTGGGCCCAAAGGGAAATATAATCAATATAAGTATAAAATTCAATCGTGGCCTCAAGATAATATTACCCACCATATATTCCAACATGGAATAGCTCTATAGTGAATTTGTTTTACCAAAATTAATATCAAATTCAGCTATCATTAAATACTCATCAAGTCCACTTATGTGTGGAAGATTAATTTCAAATATAATGAGAGTTTATTTGAGTGGCTTGTTATGCCTTTTGGCTTGACCAATACACCTGCAACATTCATGAATATGATGGATGACATCCTATATCCCTGCACCAACTTGTTTGTAGTAATCTAGAGATATGACATTCTCATCTATAGTAAGACATAGGAGGAGCATCTACAACATGTTTGATAGGTAGTTTCAAATTTTCAAAGCACAAGATACATTCTAATTTGGAGAAGTTATTAATTGGCATGATAAATATTTAGTACCTTAGGTAAATTATTGATGAAGGAGCCCATGTTGATCTTGAGAATATTAAGGTAATTAGATATTGGATTTACCCAAAGAATCTTATAGACTTTCATAACTTTTTGGGTCTTGCTAATTTCTATTATTATGGACTCTTAATATCTTATGAGACAACTTCTACTATTAGTGATGATGAATTAAGAAACTCATAATATTTGTATTTGGATCTAACACCCTCATATGCACTTGAAAAAATATCTACATTAATATTTCTTCCCTAGTTGATCCACAATATCAAAGTTATATTCTTACAAAATTAGATCCATCTAGCAATTCTTCTTGATGGGTTATCTTATTGACAATATATTTTAGGGAAATATGTTCTATAACAATGGTGATCTTCTATCCCAAAATATTATTTCTAAACTTGGTTGTTTCAAAGATCATGGCTAATGCTTTCTTTTGTATAAATGTATAATATACTCTCACATTGCTCATCTATATGCTACTAAAGTAAATTGGATGATCATGTCCATTGTCATCCCAATGACTCAACTCACTTTTTAGAATTGTATTAGATGCCTCAGTATAGATTATGAATGAATTATTCCAATTTTAGATTCTTTAAAACTAAAACAATTATTAGGATCTACTTCGATTCCTCAAGATAATATTGGCTTCTTTTCTTGGCTTATAGTACATATTATTCTTGAGGAATTTTGCTAATGGTTGCAAAATATTAGAAGAATTCTTGATGAACCTCCTTGAATATCCTACATGACCTAAAAAAAATTGTGATTTTCTCTTGTGAGTGAAAAAGGATAATTCCTTAGTTTTCGTAACCTTCTTAGGATATGTTGCAATAACATTTTGAGAAACCATATACCTAAAAAAAACACATTTAGAGCATCCAAATATATGCTTAGCAAGTTTTAATGAAGTATTTAATAATCCAACCAATTAAATACCTTCATAAGAGAAGATAGGTGATCCAATTTATTCCCATAAATACAAAGATAATCTAGAAAATTTTTGATTATGTTTCCAATACAATGTTCAAATACTTTTTCATCGCCTACTAGAAATTTAAAGGTACATTGCATAACCCAAATGACACCAATCGATAGGAAAATATACCCTATAAAGTAGTTAAGGTTATATTTCATTAGCATTTTTCTACAACATGACATAGTTTTAAACACTATAGCCATCTACATATATATAGCATTCCTACCCTTTAACTTCATCTAATATCTAATCTGAAAAATGAAGTGTGTAATGGTCATTATTTATAGTTTTATTTTTATTTCTATAATCAACATGCATCCTTAACATACCATTATCTTTTCTTACAATGATGATTTGGAGAAAATTACTCTAGCATCTATATAGGCTTTAATGAATCTTACATCAAGCAAATTGTCTCTCTTTTTTGATAGATTTGGAAAATTTAAATTCATGTGGTATGGCATTTGTTTTACTGGCTTAGAATTATCCACCAACTCTATTTGATGTTCCACTTAATCAACTTGTTGTAGATATTTATGATCAAAAGTGAGTGTAAAAATATATTTGTAGAATAGCCAAACATTTTCCTCTTTTTATTACTCTTATATTACATCTGTAGAGTATAATTTTCATAGTTAATACTCCATCTATTCATCAAAAAATATTGTGGTGGATCAAAATCTAGCTTCCAGTTGGTACATTTGATTTCTTGTAATATTAAAATATCAAACTTTTGATGGTTAATATTATATGTAACTCTATGCTTCCTATCCATCAAAGTAAGTTGATCTACCAAAAACCTATTTTTTATCCTATTGAGACTCCATTTTGATCCATTATAAATGCATTTGAAACCATAAAGGAAGAACTAGAAGTTTAAAAAAAATCCGTCATATTCTTGGTATGGATTTCCATACCAATTGCATGAAAAAATGCTTCAAATACCTCAAAAATGCAAAACAATATATTTACTAAAATTAGTATTTTTTTATAGCCAAAATTCATCCCTAGCATGTTGACACGTTAGTAGAAGATAAAATATAAAAGTACAAGTCATATGCATGTAATTTTCATGTAATATGTAATTTGTAACTCATGGATGTAATGTTATAGCCTCATATCTCTTCTCAAAGATTGCTTGCATTATACTTATATTTTTTTAGCAATAAGATCATTTTATTATTTTGGATAAAATATTTGTGTCGTGATATGTTATACTATAATATGTATGCATCATATTCATTCTTGGTATCCCTTAACTCAAATTTTTAGGTTTTATATTTGTGGTATCAAAGTGATTTGTATTTAGAGTGTGTGTCCATAAACATGATATTATGATGTTGAAAGTTTGGGTATCTAATGCAAGATACCTTTGAGCACCTCCTTTTTTATTATAAATTATATTAAGTGGTAACTATAGTATACAACACTAAGACAAGTAAACCTTTCAAAGAGATGTTGAACAAATCCCTTGTAATGAAAGGAATGAGAAGATGGTTTACTCAAATTCTTCAATGACTACCTGCTACAAGTTTTGAAATCTCATCCACATGACTTCTCACCACCTTGGTACCATTTAGTGCTCTCACACCTCTTAAGATGAGGTAAATTTTGATATTCCTACTTTTGAAGGAAAAATTATTGTTGATGACCTATAAAATTTGCTAGATCAATTATCTTCATACTTATTTGTAACTAAATTTATTGACATTGAGAATTTCACTTTTGCACTCTTGAAAAATTTATTACCTATTTAAAATTGGAGGGAAGCATATTTCATGGATGTAGTCGGGAAAGAATACTATCCCATGGGAGACTATGAGGAATAATAAATACAATGACAATAATTGTGTAAAGGTAAATGCCAATTTGGTCAATAGTATACTAATGATTTCCATTCCATGGTAGCAAAACTAGGTGTTCAAGGTACCATAAAGCATTGAATCCTCAAGTAATATAATGGGATGTAATGGTATACTCAAGAGAAAATGGATCTATTTGAGTTTAAAAGTAGGAGAGGGAGACAAAGTTGTCAAATTGGAGTATAAGCACAAAACCAAAAGTATAAAAGGAGGAACAAATTAAAAATACTAGAACATCAAGTACTAGCCAAAGAAATACAAAAATAGCAATCTAAAGAATCAAAATAAAGGGGTTAACCCCAAAATTAGAATTGGAAGGAAAATAAATAATCCCAAGAAATGATTCACCCAAGGTTATGCATAAGGGGTCGGCCCCGAAATCTATTTATAAAATCAAGGCGAATTGTCTTGGAATCCCGATGAAATTTGTAGAAGTATACATGGCGAATTGCATTTATTTGTCTCCAAAAATTTTCAAACCGTGGCGAATTTCATTAATTTGTCTCAAAAAAATTTCAAACCGTGGTGAATTTTTCTATGTTGGGGGCTATGAATATCATTTGCAAAATCTAAAAATGTATGACATACTTAAAAGCTTTAGGCCGATATGAAAGACTTTAGGCCGACATGATGACCAATGGCATACCGATCAGTTGTAGTCATGACGATCGATTGCAACCATGATGATCAGTTGTAGCCATGATGATCAGTTGCAACCATGACGGTTGTACCATGAACCATGATGATCGGTTGCAGCCATGACGATCGGTTGTAGCCATGCCGATCGATTGTAGCCATGATTCGATTTCATGATGATCGATTGAACCATGATGATCGATGACATGATGATCGGTTGCAGCCATGATGATCAGTTGTAGCCATGATGATCGATTGCAACCATGACGATCAGTTGCAGCCATGACTATCTATTGGGGCCATGTCGATCGGTTGTAGCCATGATGATATGAAAGACTTTAGGCCGACATGATGACCAATGGCATGTCGATCGATTGTAGTCATGATGATCGGTTGTAGCCATGATGATCGATTGTAGCCATGACGATCGGTTGCAACCATGATGATCGGTTGCAACCATGATGATCGGTTGCAGGCATGACGATCGGATGCATGTCGATCGGTTGCATGCATGTCGATGTGTTGCAATAGTCTCGAGTTCCCATCGATAGCAGTGGTGCATCTGTGCCATGTGTCATCCATCCGTTAAATGATTGCATGTAGAGGACACGTGTCACCCATCCAGGAGCTGATTGCATGCAGAAAAGTCTATATAAAGGGAATTAACAATCATTTTTTTACCTTTTCTATCATGGTTTTAACCTTTTTCCTCCCATTTTAAAGCTTTCTTACCCCTTTTTCTCTCGTTTTAATACTTTCTTACCCCTTTTCCTCTCGTTTTAACGCAATCTGAACCCTCTTCCTCCACTTTTATCTTGGTTTTAACAATTTACCTTAATTTTTAAGTGGTTTTTAACCATTTTTCTCTCATTTGAAACCTTTTCCATTGTATCTTCTTATCCATACCCGTACACCCTATGGCATCCCCTACAACCCCTGGAATGTTTAAAGTTAATTATAAGAACCTGGTTTACCCCTTGATTTCAGAAATTTTATCAACACCGGTTACGACATGTCTTGGGTCACGGACTCTGGTCTTCGGGGTCTAGTTTCAATGCCCCATTTTGATACGGACGTTAAACTGGTGGAGAGGATCATTGCAGCTTATAATATGGATTCGAGCAAGGTAAATCTTGTCACCGACAACAAAAACATCATTCTTTCTTTCTCAGCCACATATATCGCCAGATTGACAACATTGCCCCACGTTGGTGTTGAGCCTGTCACTTCCAAATACCAGTTAACTAATGACGACAAACTCTACTTGGAGACCAACTTCAAAGTGCAGTCGAAATATTTTCAAGGTATAACTATTTTTTTATTTAATTGAATTTAAATTCTTGTCAGTGATTGACCGTACAATTACTAATTTTAGTTTTTTTGCAGTTACATCCACCAAGTCCAGAAGGGGTTTGACCGTATCGACGATTGAAAATAAATTTCTTCGGGCATGTTGCGAATTCTTCCTTGCTAGACTCGTTCTACAAGGAAGGCCAAAAAAATTCTGATGTGGGCCTTAGCGTATTTGGTCCATTGTATTGGACACCAAAAATTCGACTGGTGCACCTATGTTTCAAATCGGATCAGATTGGAAATAGAGAACGTGAAAACCCACGCTTCACCCTCATCGACAGTTAGCACATGTAATTATATTATTGCTTTTTTTATGAATATTTTCATAATTTGCAGAACACTTTAGTACCAACATCTTGGCACTCAACCCTTGTCAATTTAGCCATGACAGAACAATAGGTTCAGGTAATTATTTTTTATATTTTAGTAAATTTTTTATTTTCCCCCCCCCCCCCCCTGGTGGGGGTGGGGGTATCACCTTGCATTGTTTATCTTTTTGTAATTTTGACATTTTATACCAAACACAGAAAAAGGCATCCTCTTCCTCTTCAAAGTGGGATGTTGCTGTCAGAGGTTATAATCCAGAGGAATCAGGAGACTCCGAAACACCTACGGAGGAAGCAACACCACCGCTAAGGAGAAGATCATCAAGGAAACGTAGAAGATCTATTTCTCTTGATCATCGACAATCTCCACTTGCGGTTGCACGTCCGATGCCAACGGGCGTAGTTACGCATGAGGTTTCATCTTCTGGGAGTAAGTTTTAATTACTACCGAAACAAATTTTTTACAATATTTTTACTATTTTTAATTAATTTTGTTTTTTTTCAGATGTACAACATGACCACATTCCATTTGTAGCAGCAGCTACGCAAGATGTTTTTTCTTCTACTGGTAAGTGTTATAACAAATTTTGCAACCAATTTTCATAATTTAATTTTATAACTAGTTTTTATTTTCTACCTTCACAAAATTTATAACTAATTTTTATTTTTTATGTTTTAAGGTCCCTTGCAACAATTTGGTCAACAAAATCAACAAATGCCGCCCCTCCTCCACAACGCCCAACTCAAATGCGAGGTCAATGCTTCCCAGTTGGAAAACACTTTCTTCCATCTAGGCCACAGAGAGAAGCAACACAACAAATTTCAGAGAGAGAAGCATCAAAGACTTTTTCGGTTTCGGCCGTATTTCTGTTAATAATTTTACTTTTAAGGATATACCAGAAGCTTCTGGTATTGGGTTGGATGATGTTCCACTTGATAAAGATTACTTTTTGCAAGATAACACACCCACTCAATTTCAACTATCAGAATTGCTTCAAGATAAAGTAAATGAAGGTGCAGAATGTTCAAGCAAATCTCCTCCAAGGGAAAGAAGCACCCGTCAGGCTCCTCCTCGACAAGAGGATGAAATAATAATTTTTTAGAAAAATATTTGGTTTCTGATAACGTTGAATCTACAATTAAGGATTTGCTACTTCCAGATATAACAGAAATGAAAAAATGGGAGTATCGGGCTAAGGTGTTGATAAAGGAAATTAATGCCCGATACAATAATTTTTCAAAAAGAGAAAGAAATTTTTTGTTGTTGAAAATGAACCTGAAAATATGGAGGCTCTGCTACAACAAGTAAAATCTGGCATTTTGAAGGTGAATACATCATACACAGATGAAATTTTAAAGTTTATGATGAACAAATTGGAGAACATAAACGGTGAGGCCCAAGCTTATTACAATGAATGGGCAAGTGATAAGAAAAAGGTTGATGTTGTTGTAGCTGCAAAGAATGTTGCTGAGGTTTGACTTAATCACTTTTGTGTTCAAAAATTTGTTGTTCTCTTTTTTAAAATGTAATTATCTTTTCATGTTGATTAACTTTTTTTCCTTTTTGCAGGTAAAGTATGAAAATCTCAAGAAGCAGGTTCAAAACCTGCAAGACTATCTCAGGATGGCAAAGGAGTTCTTAAACGCTTCCATGGCAATGAAAAAAGAGCACAGGAATCAGTTCGACAAAACAACATTTTGCGGAAAATCATTATCCGCAATGGATTGGATCCTGATGTTCTGCTTAAGGAGAAGGGTAAAGAAGTTCAAGGACCAACATCTGAAGATGTTGGCAAAGAAGAAAAGACCCTTCTCGATGGAATGCAAAATGTTGAGATGATCCTTGTCAATTGTGGAGCAATTGATAGTACTGTTACCCAGCCCGAGAAAAGAGCCATCGAAATGCAGAATGTGGATGAGGAAAAAGGAGTTGAACAAGGGAAATATGAGGGAGGGGTCGTTGCTATGGAGACTGTGGAAGCCATTGAGAAGGCAAAAGGAGTGGAGGAAGGGGGAAAATATTCTGAAGTGAAAAAATGAATTTTAAAAACAATTTTAAGACATTTCATATGTTTTCATTGGAAAACAAGATACTTGCTTTTATTATTTTACTATTACACTATTTACATTTATAATTGTGTGTTATTTTCATCTCTTAAGTATTATGGTGTTTCATCTCTTAGGTATAGATTTACATGTTATTCAATGTTATTCATGTTGTGATATAAAAATGAGTTTTGTCTTGTGGATTTTGCTATGTTGTTTTTATATTTCAATTTTCAAATGAGTTTGAATTTTTAGTTTATTCAAAGTCATTCTTGTTGTTGTATAGAAAAGTGTTTTGTCTTTTTTATTATGCTATATTGTTTTCATATTCAATGTTAGTTTACGATGGAGATATTAATGAAAGGGTTAAATTTCAATTTCCATATATTATGCTATGTTGTTTTATATTTCAATTTTCAAATGAGTTTACGAATGATATATCTATGCATGTGTTTAAATTTCAGTTTATTCATATTCATTCTTGTTGTAGTATAAAAGTGAGTAATTTCATTTCTATTTTGCGATATTGTTTTTATATTTCAAGTGAATATGGTCATTTGTATTATGCTATATAGTTTTTATATTTCAAAGTGAGTTTATGAAGGATATATCTATGCATGGGTTTCAATATTCAGTGCATTCATAATCATTATAGTTGTATAAAAATGAATATGGTCATTTGTATTATGCTATATTGTTTTTATATTTCAAAGTGAGTTTACAATGGATATATCTATGAATGGGTTTCAATTTTTAGTGCATTCATAGTCATTATAGTTGTATAAAATTGAATATGGTAATTTATATTATGCTATATTGTTTTTATATTTCAGAGTGAGTTTACAATGGATATATCTATGCATGGGTTTAAATTTTCATTTTCCATATCTAGAGTACTATTCTATATGCTTTTTTCATACATATGTAGAATTTTTTTTAGTAGTTATGTATATATACAAGGTTAACTCAATGACAAAGCATAAACCATAAAAAATCTCTATATTTTGTCACATCATCAATGATGATCAGTTATAGACATGTCGATCGATTGTAGACATGCCGATCGATTGTAGACATGATGATCGACTGCAGACATGTCGATCAGCTATAGATATATCGATCGGTTGTAGACATGCCGATCGATTGTATACATGATGATCAGTTGTAGATATGTTGATCGATTGTAGATATATCGATCGGTTGCAGGCATGATGATCAGCTACAGGTATGACGATCTATAGAATGATTGAATGACGATTATATGATATGTGGCATGATGATCGGTTGTAGATATGATGATAGGTTGCAGACATGATGATCGGTTGTAGACATGCGATCTTAATGATGGAATATGTCGATCAGTTGTAGACATGATGATCGATTGTAGACATATCGATCGGTTGTAAATATGATGATCGATTGTAGACATATGGATCGGTTGTAGACATGTCGATTCGTTGTAGGCATGATGATCATCTGTGGTATGATGATCGATTGTAGACATGATGATAGGTTGTAGACATACCGATTTGTTGTAGGTATGATGATCGACTGTAGATATGTCGATCAGTTGTAGGTATGATGATCAACTACTGGTATGACGATGGTAGCAGTATTGCATCTGTGCCACATGTCAACCATCTATGAAATGATTGCATGCAGAGGCCATGTGTCAACCATCTATGAAATGATTGCATGCAGAGGCCACGTGTCACCCATCTAGAAGCTGATTGTATGGAGAGAAGTCTATATAAAGGGATTAACAATCATTTTTTTGCCTATTCTATCATAGTATTAATCATTTTCTTCCTATTTTAATATATTCTTACCCCTTTTCCTCTCGTTTTAATGCATTCTTAACCCTCTTCCTCTAGTTTTATCTTAGTTTTAACCTTTTACCATAAGTTTTAAGCCAGTTTTAACCCTTTTCCTCCATTTTGAATCCTTTTCTATCAAGTGTCACGTACCATCCTCTATGTCTTCTGATCCATACTCGTACACCCTATGGCATCCCCTACCACCCCTAAAATGTGTAAAATTAATTTTAAAAACCTGGTTTGCCCCCTGATTTCCAAAATTTTATCAACATCGGGTTACGACATGTCGTGGGTCACGACCTCTGGTCTTCGGGGTCTAGTTTCAATGCCATAGTTTGACATGAAAACAAAACTGCTGGAGAAGATCATTGCAGGTTATAATATTGATTCGGGCAAGGTAAATCTTATCATCGACAACAAAAACATCATTCTTTCTTTCACATCCGTAGATGTCACCAGATTGATAACATTGCCCCACGTTGGTGTTGAGCCTATCACTTCCAAATACCAATTAACTAATGAAGATAAACTCTACCTGGAGACCAACTTCAATGTGCAGTTGGAATATTTTCAAGGTATAACTATTTTTTAATTTAATTGAATTTAAATTCTAGTCAATGGTGTATTACTGATTTTGTTTTTTTGCAATTACGTCCACCAAGTCTAGAAGGGGTTTGACCATACTGGCGATTGAAAATAAATTTCTTCGGGCATGTTACGAATTCTTCCTTGCCAGACTCATTCTACAAGGAAGGCCGATAGAAATTTTGATGTGGGCCTTAGCGTATTTGGTCCATTGTCTTTCACACCAAAAATTCGACTGGTCCACCTATGTCTCACATCGGATCAGATTGGAAATAGAGAACGTGATAACCCATGCTTTACCCTCATCGATAGTTAGCACATGCAATTATATTATTGCTTTTTTTATGAATATTTTTATAATTTGCAGAACACTCCAGTACCAACATCTTGGCACTCAATCCTAGACAATGCAGCCATGAGAGAACTACAGGTTCAGGTAATTTTTTTGTCAATATTTAAATATATTTTTTTATTTTTCCATTATTTATCTTTTTGTAATTTTGACATTTTATATATACATAGAAAAGGGCATCCTCTTCCTCTTCAAAGTGGGGTGCTGCTATCAGAGGTTATAATCCAGAGGAATTAGGAGACTCCGAAACACCTGCGAAGGAAACAACACTACCTGTATGGAGAAGATCAACAAGGAAACCTAGAACATCTAGTTCTCTTGATCGTTGACAACCCCCACCTACGGCTGCATTACGTCCACTGCCAATGGGAAAAGATTCTGGAGCAAGAAATTGAATTTTAAAATTTGATATTTTGAAAGACAATTTTATGACATTTCATATGTTTTCGTATGAAAACAAGATACTTGCTTTTATTATTTTACTTTTAAGAGATACACTTTTATAATTGTGTGTTATTTTCATCTTTTAAGTATTATGGTGTTTCAAATATGCTATGTTGTTTTTATATTTCAATTTTCAAATGAGTTTACGAATGATATATCTATTCATGTGTTTAAATTTGAGTTTATTTATATTCATTCTTGTTCTTGTATAGAAAAGTGTTTTTTCTTTTTTATTATGCTATATTGTTTTTATATTCAATGTTAGTTTACGATGGAGATATTTATGAAAGGGTTAAATTTCAATTTCCATATATTATGCTATGTTGTTTTTATATTTCAATTTTCAAATGAGTTTACGAATGATATATCTATGCATGTGTTTAAATTTCAGTTTATTCATATTCATTCTTGTTGTAGTATAAAAGTGAGTATTTTCATTTCTATTAAGCTATATTGTTTTTATATTTCAAGTGAGTTTACGAAGGATATATCTATGCATGGGTTTCAATTTTCAGTGCATTCATAGTTAGTCATTATAGTTGTATAAAAATGAATATGGTAATTTGTATTATGCTATATTGTTTTTATATTTCGAAGTGAGTTTATGATGGATATATCTATGAATGGGTTTAAATTTTCATTTTCCATATCTAGAGTAATATACTACATGCATTTTTCATACATATGTACAGAAATTTTTACTATGCATACAAGGTTTACTCAATGACAAAGCATAAATCATAAAAAATCACTATATTTTGTCATATCATACAACTAATGATACTAATGATACATACATACATTTAAATTCAAAGGAAAAATAACTATTTTTTGTCAACATATACATTTAGTTCAATAACATAGCATCATTACGTATACATGGTTTTCAAATTTTCAACTTACTCAAAGCTATAGCATACATCATAAATTTTGAAAACATAGACAATCCATAACATTAAAAAGCAAACATGCATAATCATTGAAAATTGAATGATTATATGATTTTACAACAAATCAAATACAAAAAATCTTTGATAATATGAAATATTTCAAATCCGAAAAATCACTGATAATATGAATTTATTCAAATCACTAAAATTTTACAAAATGATTTCAAATCCGAAAAAATCTTAGATTATATGAATTTGTCATATAATCATTGCAATTTTTACATTTTTGGAAGGTAATACAAAGCTTTATCAACTTCTCCACAAGAACGCAAAATCTGTGAATTCTACGTTTCCATAATCTCATCATCACTCCTAGTTGAATCATTTTCATCATTATCAACCATATTAGAGAGACCTCTTCTTTCTGCTAGGGACTTCCAATATGTCAACGCTCTGTCATAGGGAAAGTTACCCACCTCGTACGATGACACATACATTCTCAAACAATTTTCCAAATTTTTGTCCAACTTGTTACGAACTTTTGATTTAACAAAAGTTAATGCACTGAAAACCCTTTCATCTTCAACAGATCCCAAAATCATTGTCTGACATAATTCATATAAAATAAAGTATTCACTCATAGTATCTTGCAAGACACTACTTCGATACAATTTTTGCTAGAAACGCGTGATTGAACCAGTCTCTTGTGGATTTTTGAATTGTGCAATTTGATTATCCATTGTTATTCCAAAATTGGTTGATTGATGTCTCAAAAGATCTTTGTTTAGAATACCATTGATTTCAAAGCCATTTATTTCCACACTTTTAGAGAAATGTGTCATAAGATTACCCATATATTTTACAAACAACTCACTTCTACTACTTTGGTCACCACAAGGATTCCAAAAATTAGGATTAACAACAACCATGGCCTCAAGTGTCTCATCTCTCTTAAAATGATCTCTTATTTCACTTGTTAATGCATTTGCAATTCTTTTCAATTTATTCTTAGTGTTATCCAAAACCTCATCGAATCCGGAATGTGTAACGGGCACTTGTTCAACATCATCTGTTAGAGTATTTAATCACTTTTCAAAATGATATACAGGAATCAACTTTCCATGGATAGCAATACAAAGATTGTCATTGATGTTGAACTTTAAAAAGTTGTTCGGTTCATTGACATTAATTAACGTATTCCAACTATCAAACTTGGGATCATCAAAATGTTTTTCGGATAAATAAATCCTGTCAATAACCATACATATTTGTTTTCTCATCCTCATGAAATCGACAATATAAATTGCCCTTTCCTGTGCAAGTTTAATCATAGTATTCATTTCTTGTAACATTGGTAGAATACCACATAATGTGAGAAGAGTTTCCAAGTCAGTCATACGAAAAAGCAAATATTTTGCCTTGTCAACATCTCTACGATGTGCATACATAAACCCAACCAAGGATTGATATTCTGAAAATACCCTTTTTGTAGGAAGAAACAGTGAAATCCACCTGGTTTCCACATATTTTAACATTTTTCTGCCTTCAGTTACACCTAGAGAAAACTGTTGAAACTCTGCAAACCTTTTTGGACTGCATGAAAAGTATGAGTGTATATCGTGGATGAGTTCTTCCACTCTGGCTACATTATCAAAGTTGCTCACAATTTTGTATGCAAGATTCATTCGATGAGCCATGCAATGAATAGGAATCACATATGGGGCAATGGAAGTCTGAAGCCTAACACAAAGACCATTCCTTTGTCCTTGCATTGTAGCCGCACCATCAGCTCCAACACAAATTAACTTTGTGGCAATTTCCTTTTCATCCATTCCGACAATATCCTTTAAACTGGTTACAACAACATTATAAATGTTTTCCGCATTACAATTTTCAATCATCTTATGTAGTGCTAGTAAATGAGGTTGTCTCAAATGATTTTTGAATGTGTAAACATGTATGCAAATCCAAGATGTGTTGTCAACAGTTGTTACCTCATCAATGGAAAGTGAAATAAATTTGGCTTGTTTCACATTCTCTCTCAGGTCTTCCTTCTCAACCAGTGATAGACATTTTGCCATTTCCCAACCACTTCGATCTGACCAATGTGAACTGGTAAGGTTTTGTACATTGGCTAGTTGAATTATTTCCTTAAAATCAACAAAATCAGACATGGGATGACCTTTTTTTAGAATACTGTATACAATAGCAAACTACAATTTTTTTGAGGCTAATACAGTCTTATTAATTTTTTGAAATTGTGCCTCGATTGTTCCACCCTTCTCAATGAGAGTTTGTTTTTGTTTCATTGCTTTTTCATATTCAATTGAATATCTCACATGCACACATTCTGATGCATCCTTCCACCTATGAGATCTGTTAATTGTTCCATCACTTCGTATTTCTTTGATGTAAACTTTCCCATAGTGTTTTTCTATTGTGTCTTTCTTATTTTGCAATAAATGATCCTTTCCAAGCTTCCATGTACAAATAATGCATTTACACACATTCAGTTTCTCATCTCGCTCAATAAAGGGGTATAACCGTGCCCATTCATTTTTAAAATCCCTTCCAATAGTCCATTCGCTTATCTTTTGACGTTTAGATTTTTGACTACAAGATTCCCTAGAGGTCTGAATTTTAATTGTACTATCTTTTTCTCTTTCGGTTGATGTGTCTGAATTTAAAATCTCCTGAAGTGGTTGTTGAATGTCGTTATTAGGAAAATTATCATGTGGTCCCATCTCATCTGCTGGAATATCTTTGAGTGAACGCACATCAGGCTCGACAATGTTTACTGCATTCAATGTTTGGTGTTCTCTATCATTTTTTATTGTAAAAAAGGCACTATTTTAAAGAATTAACAGAATACAATTTTACAAAGCATTTAAAAAGAGGTAGATAAGCAGAAAACCATTTATCTATTAATAGAGAAAGGTTTTACATTTAAGAAGAACATAAATATTAAAAAATTGATGGTAAAAGGTGTTTGTACCTGCAAGTTGTGTAGGATCTGTAGAGATTGATGCCTCATTGCATTTTGATATTTGTGTAAAATATTTTAGAATTGTCTTTTTACAAGAATATTGGCCTCCCTTATTTCCATCTTCAGTAGGTGACATTGTATCTGTAAAGAAAAACCTTCAGATGTTAGGAAATGTATATGAAATTGAAGGAAAATAACATACAAGATTGACAAGAAAATGCTCCTAACACACAACATGATAGGGATACTTATCGACCACAGTTGCAGATAGTGCTTCTACACTGCGTATGAAACATACTCTAAGAGACAAGAAGCAGTCTCTAACAAGAGAAATGATCCTGACACACAACCAGATGACATTGATAGTTGTCTACCATAGTTGCGTATAGTTCACCTACAGTGCCTATGAAACTGTAGAAAAAGAGATTTGGATTTTGGACAAAAGAACAATGGAAGAAGAATACTCTACCGATTTTTAGTCATGAATCCTCTACAATCGATAGGATTTTATTGATAGACACTTCCCTACAATCGATCGACTTATACTGATCGATAATTCCTACAATCGATAGACAAATGCTGATCACACATCCTTACAATTGATAGAATGATGTTGATTGAAACCTCTACAATTGATAGAAATGATGTCGATTGACACCTCTACAATCGATTAACAAATTTCGATCGACACCACTACAATCGATCGACTATGATGATCGACACGATTCTACAATCGACTGACTAATGTTGATCGACACCTCTATAATCGATAGATAAATTCTAATCGATAATCCCTATAATCGATCAAATTATGCCATGGATCTACAACTTACTAGATTATGTCGATAGACATGCTCTACAATCGATCGACTTATATCAATAAACATGGCTCTACAACCAATCAACTTATGCCGATAGACATGGCTCTACAATCGATCATCTTATATCGATAGACATGGCTCTATAATCGATCAACTTATATCGATAGACACAGATCTACAATCGATCGGCTTATGTCGATAGACATGACTCTGCAATTGATCTACTTATATCGATAGACATGGCTCTACAATTGATCGACTTACATCGATAGACACGACTCTACAATCGATCTCCTTATGCCGATAGACACGGCCCTACAATCGATCAGCTTATGTCGACAGACATGGCTCTACAATCGATCGACTTACACCGATAGACATGGCTCTACAACCGATCAACTTATATCGAATAAACACAACTCTGTAATCAATCGACTTATACCGATAGACATGGCTCTACAACCGATCGACTTATGCCGATAAACACGACTCTACAACCGATCGACTTATACCGACAAACACAACTCTACAATCGATCGACTTACACCGATCGACATGGCTCTACAACCGATCGGCTTATGCCGACAGACACGACTATGAAACCGATCGGCTTATGCCAACAGACATGGCTCTACAACCGATCATCTTGCATCGATCGACACTCCTCTACAATCGATCGATTTATTTCGATAGTCACTCCTCTGCAACCTTCTCAAGTTTTTCGTTGTTTTAGAGCTATTTTTGAGTTAGAGTATTTTTTATGTATGTTTATCGGTACCCAGTATAGTATATATACGGGTAGTATATGAGGCGATTTGGGCGGGAAAAATAAAATCATTTATAATTTGAAGGCGATTTGGGTGGGAAATATAAAATCATTTATAATTTGAAGGTGAATTGGGCGGGAAAATCAAAATCATATGTAATTTGAGGTCAACGAATTAAAATAAAGTTAGGTTCATGATTATCAACGATGGGCGAATTTACCCCAAAAAAACTTCCACCCCGTAAATTTTGGGCGAATGGGCCCCAGTGAAAGGATCCAAAATTAGCCTTTTCAAAATTTTAAAAATCCTAAATAGAGCCAATTTACGATATTTCGCGCTTGTGCATAACCCTGTATTCACCCATAGAACAAGACTAGAAAATTTTGTGATTATCACAAAAATAATCAATATGTAAAGGAGTATTGAGTAATTTAGTTAGTGTATGCTAATGATCTAACCAAAAAGCGTGCACCCATATACTGTATTATGTCATATTCATTCATTCAAAGCATAAAAATGACAATATTGCATAAATTCAACAAAATAAGTGTTTCTTGTATTAATATTTGTAAAGAATACCGATTACAATCATGCCCCTCTTAGGGTCACCCAAATGATGATATGATTAATACAATGCCAAAGCCCTCAACAGGGTAGGCACACTAATGTTGCTTTTCAACTAGTCACAAACTACTCTAGGGTGGAGTTGCCCTCTTCTTCGCACTGAGGAAGGAAATTGATGGTTGAATCTCCTTTGAATCTATTCTCTGCAGTCAAGAAACAACATAAAAGTTTTAAAAAGATAGGCAGCCTCTCATGATGAGGCCCTTTTAGGAAAAATGCATAAAGACACCATTAAGCATGTATAATCAAGAAAGCGTGAAAATCACTTCTAAACTATGTTAATTGCATCAATATTTATAGAATTGCATAAAGAAATATAACAACTACACTATGCATGGACCAATTATGTGAAATAAAGCATGAAAGTGCATAAAGAATCCATTATTATCCTATTTGATGCTTAACACAAAGAAACTATTCTAACCTACTTCTATCGGTCATAAATCTGCTAAACTACAATTGAACCATGGAAATAGCTAAACTAAGCTAATTAACCAGATAAAAATGAAAAAGGTAAGGCGATGATACCTCTGCTACAAACCATATCTCTAGTGAGTGGTCTACACTATAAACCGCAACTGAAAGCCACAGTTAGTAATCTGATAGGTTTGTCCTCAAATTCAAAGGTAGTGGGCTTGACCTCCTTGTCCAAATTGATGTTCAGGTCACCTTCGGTGTCCTTAGACTAATTTAGTGGTTGATTCACTGTGAAGGGCCTTCGTTTGCCCAAATATGCACTTCTTGGATCTCCTAGGATCCTAGGGCATCCATAATGCAATTCATCATGAATCTTGGCAAGTAGGTAGGGGATAAGTGCAATAGCTCTCTCTTAGTATACTTGATTGAGTGTACAATTTGACAGGGCTTCGCTGCTCAAATATCCAATGCTCTCTATGATTATTTGCCCTAATTATGAGGGGTACTTATAGGACTACCCAAGGGCTAGGGGTGGCTTCATGGAGAAGCCAAGATCAAGAAGGGGTGGTTAGGACAATTGGATTGGAAGCTTCCGTCCTCTAACCACCTTCTTCTAGAACAAATGGTCGTTCAAACTGATTTGGCTCGGATTGAATGCCAACTGAACTTCAATTAAGACCATAGGTTACAGCTATGGTCTAGACTGTAAACTGTAGGTCTCAGTCATGGTTCAACTTGTAAACCATAGGTCTGGGCTGCAGTTCAGAATGATTAGGCCAAGGAGCCTAAATTGAGTGGTTAGAACCACTACTCTATTTTGGATTCTATCCAAGATCCTCCATATGGTCTTTTAGCATTTCCATATGAGTAGTCGCCCTTGACATGACATGTTTTAGGTGTCTATAGCTAACTCATAACCCTCTACATTCACTACACCATAGCCTCCACATCTATAGGCTAAGGATAAAAGGAATCAAAATATGGACATTGAATCAAATGTGATAATTTGTGCTATACATACTACACTAGATGAGTCACAATATGTGGAACATTTATCTCACTCACAAATATGAGTAAGGGTAAGCCATTGCATTTCATTGTTAATAGAAAGAATCAAAAGAATCTAATTTCTACTTAGATTATAAAGGATTTTAATTTACCTATCACACCACATGCACAACCATATAATATCAAATGGTTACAACAAGGTAGGTATACTCATGTCACTCAAGAATATCTCCTCTATTTAGCCATCGAACCCTCATAAAGATGTCATTTGATATGATGTTGTACCCTTGGATGTTTGTGATGTAATTTTGGGTTGACCATTCATGTGGAAAATACAAGGTGTGTATGAGTCTTGGCCTTAAGTATCATCATCACTATTTGATTTCATTCCTTTAGGATACCAAAGAAATATCCTTCTACCTATGTTTCATTAAATAGTTCCCTTTTGTTATGTTGGCTTACGTTAAACTTTATTATGTAATTGAGGTTTTAGTATTGGTATAAATACCCCCTCCCACTCCTCAATTTATTAATAGAGTGCTATGTAATTTAATATATGGATTACATAATGATGTTTATGGTGCCTATGGGTGCCCTAAATATTTACATGCCTCATCTTCTTTTCATCCTTTTATGATTTTTGTATATGATTTAGGTGATTAGTTTACTTCTATTAATTTATGGAAGTATTATGAATTCCAAATGGTATAGGAGCCAGTATGGAGCTACCTCACTTGGTCACATAGGAATATTGTTTAATGCCTTTGGTATTTCTTTTGAATGATTGGGTGGCTCTTTCTTGTATATCTCATAAGATTTTTTTACACAAGAGGCAAAGAAGATTTTTTTATGCCAATTTTTTGAAAGCATTGAAGATAATTGTTTTTGCTTATTTGAAAAATCACTTCATATAATAGTTTTTCCATCTTAGAATACATGTTTTAGAAGGCTAAACATAAATATATAAAAAAGGTAGGAGTTTTTAAATTTGAAAGCATGACTTCATTCACATGTGTGCCTTACTTTGGTTTGGCTTTGTTGAGGAATATTACATTATTTGGTACGTGCTAGTGTACCTCCATGGTATAATTGTAAATATGTAATATATTAGGATTGAGTCTTTATTTTATATGTATGATTTATATTTTCCATTTCATGTAAGTGTTGTGTAAGAGTGTAATGTGCAGGAATGCACATGTATCATGTAAGTTAGAGTGCAAGTGTAGAGTTAGAGAATGTGTACAAGTGTCTTATATTAGGAGTGCATATATAAGTGTAAAGTCATGTAGATGTGTCATAGATTCAAGTGTCCATGTAAGAAGAAAGTAAAGAGTCTAGTATGCAAGTGGCAAGATGATAAGCCAAATGTCATGAGACTTATCATATGGAGAGTAATAGTCAAGTAATTGAAGAGTCATATTACTATGGCTATGTGATGGAGATAATACTCCATGAGAAAGTAATCTAATAGCAATCAAATTATTGAGTTGTAAGTGGAAGAAAAGGAATAAATATTGTATATATTTTTTGAGCAATTAATATTGTAAGTTTTCTTCATACATAGTTCATGAACGATTTAGGTAATTTACATTCACATTTTATTATATAAGCGAATACTATTTTAAGCATTATATAGTCCTTGATATACATATTAATCTACTCATATATTATTCTACTCTTCAGTATTTATATTTTGACTTTTAATATTGTGGTTATTTTATATTGGTACCTATGATATTTTGTGGTAGTAAGGCTTAAAAATACAAAAAGCTCTATTGTGGGTATGTGAAGCCCTTATTCATAGAGAAGGGATGCACCTCCATCCATGTGGGATGATCACCACTATGGCTAGTACAAAATGCATAAGCACATTACAAGCATCATGAAGTGGGTTTGATCTACCACTTTCCTTTTTTCCTGGTGAAAATATCCCATGACTACATTTGGAGTTATCTTATATCTGAAGCTTCTCTGCCATGCTTGATTGTTGTTGTAGAATGATGGTCCTAGTTTATGGTTTCCATTCAGAGTATGTTGGTTCAATGTGAACAAGCACTAGTTTTAACTATCATAGAAGGCCAATGGATCATTAATCCATGGAGGTATCTTGTTGTTTCATTAGGTTGTAGTGTCTCACTAGTTTTTTGTATAGTTATACAAGAGTAAGATCTCATGTTTGAACCCTCAACCATTTTTTATCATCATAATGGAAAGAATAAATGGGATGCAAGTTGTGATTACCCTTCCCATCAACTTTCTTTACATGATAGCTATCATGTCATGTTTGATATAGGAGAGACCAAGGTTCAATTCCCTCTAGCACATTTTAGGCTTTGCATTGGGAATGAGGCCGACATGGACACTATTCATGCCATACCATATCAAATTTTAAACATTAAAAGAATATCTACCAATAACATTTTTACAATTATCACATCCAAATTGGTAAAGTACAACTAAAGTTATAGAATACAAGTGGATTACAACAACAAACCATAGCATGACACGTGGTAGCATGCGATTGGATATTGTGTTTGTAAGGTTAGAGGCTCTAGTTTTTTATTTTTTGGGGTCCATTAGGGGTAAACTTATGAAGGTCATATCTTTTGTATACAAAGTTATTTTAAGCCCTTATTTTTTAAATCACTCAAATTTTTAAGCTCTATGCAGTATTAGCATTAGTTCTTAGACCTACTATGGTATCAGAGGTAGGATTGTGTGGGATAGACCATAAATCCTTAGTTACTCACTTTAATAGAAAAAAACTAGTATTTTGTCAAATCATAATATTTTACCTATTATTTTAGGAGATATATAGGGATTTGTGATAGTTGTAGTAGATTTTGAGTCATTTGGAGGCTTTTAGAAAACAAATTTAGGATATGCTTTAGTCAATCTCTCTTCCTCCTTTGGGCAATTGATTTAGCTTATTTATAAATATCTAATATTTCATGATCTCTTTCTTCTATTGCTTGTGCAGGTTCTCTTGGGAAATTGTTATAGCTCTTATTTTAAGTAGGTTTATGCAAAGCCTATTTTGGTGACTGAAAATAGGTAGCCCAAGGTCAAAAGGAAGTCTTCAAATATGGTGATGTATGTTATAAGAGGAAAAATTATGTCTACAAGCCATAATTTATGTAATAATGAAATATTAATAGATATTATCTTTAAAGGAGGTGGTGATCTTGACTTATATTCTTCATTTGAAGTCCTAAAAAAAGTATTTTTTGAATGTGTGTGGGAGTGTCTAATAGTGGTAGTGGTGACTACTATCTAGCCTAATGGGACACTTGTGGAGGAAGCATTTTTGTAAAAATAAATTCTATATGATGGGGGGGTATATATGAGCTTACCTCCAAATGGAGGGCCATTAAAGCATCCATTATGAGGGTGATATTATTTTTACTAATGTATCCTATCCTTGGTCCCTCAATTTATATTATGGTATATGTTGAAATTATAATTAAATTCATGGCCAAGACCAATATTGTATGATGTATTTGATAGACCTAAGGGTAATTCAATGTACAATGTATTAATTAATTGTGATATTTTATTATGTAATCCCTATGGGCCATGATAAATTTATTATGGTTAAACCCTATTTACATATTATAATTACCCTAAAGCCCTCTTGTCATGTCATATTAGGTTAAATTTTACTATGTAATTGAGGTTACTCCTCATTTGGTTATTGGAGTTTTGTCTAATCTAATCTATGGATTATATAGGGATGTTTATGGTACCTATGAGTGCCCCCAAATTTTTACATCTCTTCTTTTTGTTTCTTTTATGCTTTTTTTATAATATTTGGGTGATTGATTTGCTTTAGTTTATTTCTAGAAAATATTATGAATTCAAACAGAGGATTATTACTACATCGATCATGGGATCTACTCAAAAAAATAGATGGACCAAATTGTAATCCAATGTGATGACTTATTCAAGTCACTAAGTCAGGTTTCAATTAATTTTGAGGTAAAGCATTGCGTTAATTTAGTTCCTAGTTCTCGTTTTTCTAATGCACTTATTATCACAACCTAGTCTTTGGAAATAATGAAATTAGGAGGCATATACAATCATTGATTCAAAAGGGACACATAATATGAGGTGTTTCACCATGTGGTATTTTAATTGTCTCATATATAAATAAATATGGAAAATAAAGACTCTATATTAACCATAGAACTTTAAATAGAATCACTATGAAGAACCATTATCCACTTCCTTATATCGATGACTTGTTGGATTAGCTCCATGGTGCAAATTTCATCATAAAAATTGATCTCAATTTTAGCTATCGTCAAATACTCATCAAGTCCACCTATATGTGGAAGATTATATTCAAATACAAGGAGGGTTTATTTGAGTGGATTGTTATTTTTTGCTTAACCAATGCACATGCAAGATTCATGAGTATGATGGATGATTTCGTACATCCTTGCACCAACTTAGTTGTGGAGGTCTATATGGATGACACTCTCATATATAGTAAGACATAGGAGGAGCATATAAAACATGTTTGATAGGTGCTTTAAACTCTTCAAAGACATAATATGTATGCTAATTTAGAGAAGTGATCATTTGGCATGACAAAAATCTAATACCTTGGGTACATTGATGAAAAAGTAATACATGTTTATCTTCAAAAGATTAAGATAGTTAGAGATTGGCTTGCCCCAAATACTTTGATAGACTTTCATACCTTTTTGGTTATTTCTAATTTATATAAAATATTTGTAATGGGTTTCATATATATTGCTTGACCACTTTACCAAGTGACCAAAGGAAGTGCAAAATCTAAGTTTTATTAGAGAGATACACATAAAAGAGAATTTAAGAATTTGAAGGGCCAAATATGTTCAACTCCTAAAATTTTATTACCTAATTTGTAGTAACCATTTGAAGTGATGACAAATACATATAAGCATGCATTAGGACTTGTGCTAATATAATATGAGCCTCTAGTTTCCTATCATAGTGAAACATTTAATGAAAGAGTTTGAAATCAACCCACATATGACAAATATATCTATGCCACTGTCCAAGCATATAATGGAAGTGTTAAATCTTAGGTAGGAAAACTATCATCCATATATATCATAGACCCTTGGAATTCATTTATATGCAAATTAAGCTAATGAGTAAAAAACATAAAAAGTAGACCATATTTCTATAACAGTTTTATTTGATCATCAAGCACAAGAAAGGAAGTGTCAATTCAATAATAGATTATTTAAGTCAACCTCCAATCATAGTAGCCACTACCATTATTGATTCCAATAGGCATGACACTTCTAATTGGTTCACCTTCTATGTAATATATTATAATTCTACAGATATATACCAAGTTTTACATATTAAGCATACTCCTATTTTTTATTTGTAATATAACCTCCTTTGTCATATTGGGATGGAGAAAAATTTGATAGTTCTTCAAAAGTACTTCTACTAGCCTAAAATAAGGAATGCAATTGAGAGTTACATCAAGTACTATACCCACTATATTATTTCTAAACTAAAAAACAATAATCAAGGACTTTATATACCATTGTCAATCCAATCCAATCCTTTGGAATCCATATCCATGGATTTCCTCTCAAGTATTCACAAATTTAAGTATGTTTATGATTGTGTTTTTGTAGTAGTTGATAGTTTTTCAAAAATGGCTATCATGATTTCTTATAATAAATCCATTTAAACCAAGGGGACTATTAAGATATATTTTTGTTATGTGTGACTCAACTTTTGATTTTCAAAATTCATTTTTCCTAAAAGGTATAGCATATTTTTGAGCATTTTTTGGTCCATCCTATGGAGCATGATGGTTTCCGAACTGACCATATGCATAAACTTCCATACTTTGAATTATGGCCTAGCTAAATTTGTTAATAAATTTATTGTACATCTCCTTTGAATGTATAATTCTAAGCATCCATGCAAATGGGATGAGAGACTACTCTACATTCAACATCATATCTACACAAATATATCAAATATCACCTATTTCATGTCTATTTCAAGTTGCAAAATTTGATACCCCTATTGTAGCTCTCCCTATGCAAACCATGGAGCACTCACATCATTTACAAAGAGAAGCAAAAATTGGAGCAAGATTAATAGAAAATATTCAACATATCAAATAATAGGTCCATGATCTCTTGGAAAAAATATAAGTAATGCCATGACCAAAATTGTAACCCACATCAATTCAAGGTTGAAGATAAGGTATGCTTACATATTTAGAAAAAAAATACTTGTAAGACCTTGTCGGAAGACTAGACCTCCTCATCATGGACCATACACAATTTAGAAGAAGGTGGGATATGTTGGAGAATATTACATTATCTAATATATTCTAATGTACCCCATGGTACCTTTATGATACAAATGTAAGTATGCAATAGATTAGGGTTTGAGTCTATAGTTTAGAAGTGTGATTTATATTTTCAATTTATGTAAGTATTCATGTGTAGGATGTGCACAAGTGTCATGCAATTATGTGTGCAAGTGTGAGGAGTGATAATGTGCACAAATGTCATATAATAGACTATGCATGTGTATAGATATAGAAGTGTGCAATATGTCATATAGTAAAGTGTGCAAGTGTGAAAATAGAGAGTCAAGAGTCATGTATACAAGTGGAAATATGAGAAGCCAAAAGACATGAGAGGATTTGTCTTATGCATGGAATAGAAAAATATGCATCTCCCAAATATGTGAGAAGAGCAATAGTCAAGTATTAAAGAGTCATATTTGTAAGGCTATATTATGGAGACAAAGCTCCATGTAATGTATCATTGAGGAATATATGTATTTCAAGCATCATACAAAGAAACTTGTATACAATTTGAGGAAATAAGTTTTCTTCATGTCATTGCATGAATGATATCAACCATTTTATTCATATTATTGTTATTGTTATGAATGTTATGTTCATTATTTTGGCCATTTAATATAGTGATTGCTCTTATATTTGAGACTACTCAAGATCTTAGATATTGGGACCTGTGACAATCTAGCTAAAAATCCAATAATGGTATCAGATCCACTATACTCTATCCTTTCTAGAAGAGTTATATTCAAAGCTACTTCGAGTATACTCTAAAGCTAGCATCGAAGGAAGTCTTTGATGTGAATTTAAAAATATATATTTGAGCCATGTGAAGGAAATGTAGGCCAAATTTTGGGTATTTCATTATACCCTAATATTATTTTTATACTAGCAATCAAATAGAACCAACATAAATTAGGGATAGAACCGCCAAGGTTGGAGGATGTCAAACTTTATCCTACCTAGTGTAGAAGAAACTGCAATATTTGAAGAGATGTTCCAAGAGAGCATTTCTAAAGATATTTTTGGAATCACAGAAGACAAGAGCCCAAGAAAAGGGATATTTACTTTACTGCCATGATCGAAACCACTATATAAGAAGAGCCTAAGCATAGGGGTATTTCTTCATTGCCTTGAGTGGAAGCACCAAAGAAGAAGATCCCAAGAATAGAGATATTTTCTTCACAACAATGAGTCAAAGCACCAGATAAAAATAGTCCTAAGAAAAGGGATGATTTATTGAAAGTAGAAGCACTGAGGGAAAAATACCTATGTATATGAAGACCATAGAACAATAGTACCTACACACATCAAGACCTCAAAGTAGCAGAACCTATAGCAAGTTGAGAGGGAAATTAAAATATTGCAATAAAAATGATAGAGCAACCTATATGGAGAGTAAAGGGAAAGGATAAACATGTAGTAGAACAAAACCTATAGTAAGCTAGACAAAAGAGAAGAGTGCATTTGGATGGTAGAAAATATCAACATCAATGCAAGGCCTGAGGTATTGATTGTAGTAACATCCCTTGGAATTGTATAGTATAACATCAATTTGAGACGTGTCATTTGCCTAAAGGTAATCCTACCATAATACCATAAAAAACTTATAAGAGCATGCATTAGTGTCTGCACATGAGCCAAGGTAAGGGTTACAAACTTTTTGAATTTGGGCAGAATAATTTTAGCACCTTTTCAAATATTGGAGTTATAAGGTTAAACCTTAATTATAGTGCTTGATTTAATTTTTGGATATATTTGAAATTTAATAAAGTTTTAGAAAGAGAAATTAACTTTATTAAATTTTAAAGAATGATTGGAGTGAAAAGGTTTTTGAATTCAAAAATAGTTATTTGAAAATTTTGAAACAATAGAGAATTAGTTACTGATAATTATCAAAAGGATTTCAAGTCCAAATATATTCTTGAAAATTTTGATTTTTTTTAATATTTTGCAATCAAAATTTGAAAGATTGATTGATTAGAAAATTTACAAATTTGATAAATTATTAGGGAGACACAAGGTCTTCTACTACAAAAGGATTTAAAAAATTTAATTATTGAATTTGCAAAATTATTTGAATTTATTGATTGATAAATTTGGAGAGATAAGGATTTCTACTTCAAGAGAAATTAAAATTTGAAAATTTTCAAAATTTGATTTTGCAACTTGATTAGTTGATTGAAAATTTGTAAAATATAAATTTTAGAGCCAAAAAGGACTTCTACTATAAAAGAGTTGAAATTTTTGAATTTGTAAATTTGTATATTAATAGAATAAACTATGGAGCTATAAGGATTTCTACTTCAAAGGGAATTGATTTTGTTGATTGATAGATTAAACTATGAAGATATAAGGATTTCTACTCCAAAGGGAATTGATTTGATTATCATGGAAGAAAATAATCTGAAAGCTATAATAAGAAAGGAAATATTAGAAGTCTTGAAAATTGGCATACAAAAATTAATTGAAAAATCTGATGAAAAACAAGACATAGCAATGAGATTTATCTACAAAGAAGCTATGAATGAAAATTTTGAAACATTTGAGTATTATTTGCACTCAAAACTTGTTGAAGCAATTGATAACTCTAAAAATGATATTACAATACCTATTGATATAGTAGTATAGAAAATTGCTTTCACTTGAACTTCATAAAGATAAAAATGAAAAGTAAGAAGAGTTGATTGAGACTTTAAAAAGAAAATCTGTGGTAAAAGATTGGTCATGATACAAGTGAGTTATGTCATACACTTCATGAAGTAGATAATGAAATATTACTACATTCAATATATGATAGTAAGAATGATAATAAAAGCCCATCAAATTCATAAATTTATTATGATTCTCTTAGTGAATATTCAGAAATTTATAGGACAACATCAAATTCAAGACTACAGTGAAATAAATAAAGCACAAGGATCAAAATCTAAAGATAAAAGAAATTTTTTGAGAAATATCCTGAAGATCATAGCAAAGAGATAAAGATAAAAGAACTAAAGAAATAATATGGAGAAGAATCTTAAACAAAATATCAAGCACAATGCAAGATTGCCTAACTTTGTCATACCTCAAAGACTGAAAACTAAAGTCTTCAATAACCAAACAATATAATACAAACAGTGTTGGAGAGTATTACATTATTTGGTACATGCTACTATCCCCCATGGTACCTTTATGGTACAAATGTAAATATTTAATAGATTAGGGTGTGAGTCTATAATTTAGGAGTGTGATTTATATTTTCCATTTAATAAGTTTTCATGTGTAGGATGTGCAAAAGTGTCATGTAATTATGTGTGCAAGTGTGAGGAGTGAGAAATGTGCACAAGTGTTATATAATAGAGTGTGCAATATATCATATAGTAAAGTGTGCAAGTGTGTAAATAGGAGTGTGCAAGTGTCATAGAATAAAGTGTGCAAATAGAGAGCCAAGAGTCATGTATACAAGTGGCAAGATGAGAAGCCAAAATACATGAGAGGATTTATCTTATGCATGGAATAGGAAAAGATGCATCTCATGGATATGTGAGGAGAGCAATAGTCAAGTATTGAAGAGTCATCTTTGTAAGGATATATTATGGAGATAAAGCTCCATGTAATGTATCATTGAGGAATATATGTATTTCAAGCATCATACAAAGAAGCTTATATACAATTTGAGAAATTATACTACAAATATTTTTCATGTCATTGCATGAATGATATTGACCATTTTATTCATATTATTATTATTGTTATGAATGTTATGTTTATTATTTTGGCCATTTAATATAGTGATTGCTCTTATATTTGAGACTACTCAAGATCTTGAATATTGGGACCTATGATAATCTGGCTAAAAAGCTAATATGATAGAATGACTTTGAATTGAATACTCCTTCGTATCTTGATTTTAATCCAATATTGAATGCTAAACTTCGTAGGATGGATCATCCACCTCTATTGGGAAGTTTTGCAATAGTAGAATAGCTAGACATTAAATAACTTAATTGAGATAGTTTAGTACTAGTGGATGAGGATAAAATTGTTTATACATGGAATATGACCACTAGAAGGTATTCCATTGTGGTCAAGGTAGAAGAACTTGGGCACCAAGTGGAATGGCTCAAACAATCAAATAAAAAAATAATTTTTACATTTGATATTAAAATATGACATAATGAGAACTATTGCCATCTTTGATTGTCCCTAGTAGGGGCAATCATACCTTGCAGGGAGCAACATAGCAAGGCTATTACTGAGAGCATAGGGTTTAGCTCATTCGAGGGCCTCTAATAGTGTTTACAAGTCTAGCTCCTTGTTAAGATATGATCTTTCATACACACTTTAATATTAACAAATAAGATGGGTGCATGAGATAAAAGGAAAACAAATCAATAAAATAAAAAGGTGACGATGTACTAAAAGATCTAAAATATTCCTACAAAAATAGTCTTAAATGCTATGTTCCAATGATGAATTATTCCTCTTATCGATACAATTAACCACACATGTGAGTCATAAACGTAACCATGCATAAATATATGGGTCCCATAGGATAGCTATAGATGGATAGGTTGAAAATAGACATAGGCCCTTCACACACACATACATCAATAAAATCCAAAGAAGATAAAATATTATAGACATGCACATACATATAGAAACAGGTCTGCAAGGATCCATAGATGGATAAACTAAAAATTTATGCATGCTTATATATATATCTTCATATTAAAGCAAATGTGTACAAAGACTATGCCAGAAGTGGGGATTTGAAATTTTCCCACAAGCCACTCAAGATCTAACTACTCTCTAGAAAGAAATTAAAGGAAAGCTTACAATAGGGTACAAATGCAAACTTGTCGATCCTTGACAAAGCTAATACTATTACTATTTATAGATTAAAAAGGGGAGGATTTCCCTTCAAAACCCATGCAAAGGTTTCAAGGTGGTTGATTCTTTTGATGTTGGATCATTTCTTGTCTAAAATTTCAATCCCTCTGAGTTTCTCTAAATCTGAATTCATGAATATCAAATGGTGTTGAGCCCTTTGATGAACAACTACAGTATTTATTGCCATCTACCCAATTTTTGGATTTCTCATCATTTGAGCATAGAAGATCTCTTCATTTAATGTTTTGGATATTTGAGCTACTTTTGTCATGGATTCCATGCTGCTATTGTCATTTAATGGATATATGAGATATTATTTTGTAGGAAGGATTATACTCCTTGAATATTGTGCACCTCATTACTTCTAACTTTTGGGGCATCAATGCTTTCATTTTCAAAAACTTTCTTGCTAGTTAAAATCCAGACCACTTGACATCAAAAATTTGGGACTTTTTTTCCTTAGGAACTCATGTTGGGGCTTTTGCTCCTTGTATTTTGATTAGGACTAACAAACTCTTGAATTTTTGGACAGCCTTCGATTTTGAGACTTGACCTTCAATTATTGAATATTTTTTATTGAAGATTTTTTCTATGCTTGTTCATGGCTTTAACTTCTATTTTTTCTTGCCAAGTAAAAAGGTGTAGTGAGACATCACTATATTTATGATGGCTATTAGAGTATCTTTAGTCTACTAAATATAAGGAACTCAAAAAAAATTATGTCTTAGTCCATTAGGCATGGAGTTAAGAAAAGTCTCCCTTGAAAGCATAAGTTTTCAATGATCAAGCCACATATTCAAAACTCTACAAATGGTTAGGGCTTCTGCTATCTCATGAAATTGAGATCACTTATATATTAAATATAATATATATGTATAGATTTTTAAGTGAGTGGTATTTATCTATTAGGCATGGAGTCTGTTGGTCTGACTTTTATACACACCTTGTGAATAATGAGCATGAAACTCTGATAACACTTATACGGGATAAATCCCACTCACTTTAGGATCTTGCTGGTTATCCAAGGTGTGAGTTACAGAGTTGGGTCGAATGTCGATTCACTTTTTTTCACTACGGAATAGTTTTCAATATGGATCGTTTGTTACCTTACAACGAGTTCTTGAACTTGTTCAGTAATGTTTAGAAGTTGTCACTTGTTGACAATCAGATTTAAAATTAGTTCTTTGATCTAGCTCTTATAGGTCAGCAGATTTAAATAAAAGAAAAATTTAAAAGAAAATAAAAATGGATCATTTCATGGTAAAACAAAGAGAGTAGGGTAGGGCAGAAAGAGAAGTTTATCAAACTTAGCTGTAAAAATAAAACTACCAATTTTATTTATACTATCAGCTTCGCAATAGAACAAATCAAAGAAGAAGGTGTCCAACTTTCTAATATCACCTTCTACTAAGAGCATAAGACAGAGATGGAATAGGTCTGAAATAAAATCATAAACAAAAGGGAAGTCTGTTAAAATTGGTATTTCTCACCAGCAGCATAGCTCACACAGAGGAGGACGAGCAATTAGAACAAACTTGAACCTTAAATCTATGATTTTCCCTAGCATACAATGGAACAAATGAAGCCCAACAACATATTTAATCTTGATAATACAGATTTACAACATATATTTAATAAACTTTAAAGAAACGAATAACAAAAGAAGATGAACTTATCACAATCTGAAAAAGATTAGGCTCCTGGCCATGCTATCACAGAAAACAAAAGCACATCAACTCCAAGTCTAGAAATAAAGTATTTAACAAGATTTGTAAGAAATTGCTTCAATAGCCTTTTATTTCTAAGTCTTCGCCCTGGGCGCTTCTTTGCCGTTACTGTCACTGAAAACGTGACATGTCACGATTTCGTGACATGTCGCAAAATCGTGCCTCTTTTCTGCCTTCGGAAACCTTCAGCTTCCATGCAGCGAAAATGCGACATGTCGCGATTTCGCGACATGTCACGAAATCGTGCCCCTTTTCTGCCTTCGACGCTTTCCCTGAAATGCGTCACAATTTTGCGACGTCGCGAAATCGTGACGTCATGATTTCATGACACCCATCTTGACTTGCATTTTCTCTTTCTTCTTTTGGCAAGTTGCTGCTTCCTTTTGTTTCTGCCGTCGTGAAACCGTGACATGTCGCGATTTCGTGACATGTCACGAAATCGTGACCTATTTTGCACTCTGGCTCCCTTTATAAAAAACATCACGATTTCGCTACACTTCTTTGCCTTGTGCCTTTGTGCTCCAATGCTTTGCTTTCTGCTGCATGTGTCACGAAAATGTGACATGTCACAAAAACATGACATGTCGCAAAATCGCTACCTTCCCTGACTTGTTGCTTGTTCCTCTTCACCTGTCATGATTTCGCGACGCAATCCTGCCTTGCATTTGCCTGGACCCGCCGCGAAACCACGACATGTCACAATTTTGTGACGGTCCGTACACCTTGGGTCCCCACGCCGAAAAACATCATGATTTCGTGACGTCGTGATTTCGCGACGTCGCGATTTTGCTACACTTTCTTGCCTTGACCACTTTCTGCTTTCTGCGTCACAAAAATGCGACATGTCACAATTTCACGACATGTCACGAAATCGTGCCTTCTTTCATGCCTTAGCTTCTTCTGCCATAAAGACTTGCATTCATCCAAAATGTGTCGCGATATCGCGACGTTTTCCACAAGACTTGCTTTCATCCAAAATGTGTCGCGATATCGCGACGTTTTCAACATTCAGCAAAATTTTCCCAGACCCGTCGCGATTTCGCGACATTTCCAAAAATGGAAAGTGTCGCGATATCGTGACATTTTCAAAAATGGAAGTGTCGCGATTTCGCTACGTTTTTGCGACTTGGCCGACTTTTCCAAAACCCGTCGCGATATCGCGACATTTCCAAAAATGGAAGTGTCGCGATATCGCGACACTTCCAAAAATGGAAAGTTTTGGTTTCTAATGAATTTATCTGTCTGTATTCTGCATTTTTCTTATATCAGTGAAAGATTTTCTTTACTCAGCAATGATTCTAACATTTGAAAAATGAATTCTGAAATAAAACAAAGCCAGATGCAAGAATACTTGGATACTTTGATACAGGCAAAACTTGAAGAAGGAGGTAAGCAAAAAATTTGGAATTAAAACCTGAAAAACATCAAGAGGGTCCTTACTGCAAAATGAAAGCTCAATATTTCAAAGGATGGAAATTCATTTTTTAGTGGGGGTGTGTTGCTTCTCAACAAATGGTGATATCTACGGGTAAAATAGTAGCATTATTTTAGAACCCAGGACTCTAGTTTCAAAACAACATAGACCATGTATCATGCCTTGCCACAGACATTCTTCAAAAAAAATTGACTACTAACTGATAGTTGTAAAAATTTCCCAAGGACATACTAGGCTGAATCATTTATGGAAGATTTCTGATGTGCAATTACAAGCGTATAAAAATTTCTTCAAGAATGACTGGGCCTTCGAATGTTGAACTCTAGATTGATTAGCTTTTTCTATATTGTAAAAAGGGGAAACCGAGTAGAGCTCTGTTTACTAGTTTAGCCTTTTACAGCCCCGACAGAGTTACCTTTTAGATTTACACGACCCAAATTCACAACTGTAAGGTAGAATCTACAACTTGGTAGAAGAAAAATATCTTTTGAAGTCTTGGCTGTCTCTTTGATTACATTACTTTTTTTTTTTTAATATATATTGGAAATAACAGAGTGCCAATTCTATGTTGTCTTGCTCAACTCTCACCTTCTGTCTCTCTCTCTTTTGAAATATATCAACATCTAAAAAGCCTTAGAAAGAACAACAATTTTCTTTTAATATTTCATCAATCTGGAACCGCTTCACTCAGGCACTGATAACCTCTATGGATACTCAAATAATTACATGAATCATAGTCCCCTCTTATAACCAACTTTTCTTGGATTCCCTGGGAGTTCCTCTAGCCAAACAGTATAGCAGTTTCTTTATAAATAAAATAACTGTGGCAAGCAAGACACAAAATCCAATCATCTTTCCACTGTTGTTCTGACTAAAAAAATAGTTCCAGTATTCAGTTTAAACAGACTATCTCACAATTATGATAATGAACACTGGATTCTGGACTCAGAATAAAAACAATTCTGGAAGGCTAACTCTTTTTTTTATTGATGCTCAGGCAAAGGTTAAAGAACATAATTCTCAAAATAAAATAAAATGTACATACTTCCAAGGATAAACACAGACCCTTAAAAAAAAAAAAAAAAAAAATACGTACAGGCACCAAAGGAAATAAAACTGCATAGACCTTTTAAAAAATAAAATACAAAACTTTAAAATAGACTAAAATAAAACTGCACAGACTTTAAAATAAAACTGCACAGGCACCAAAGGAAATAAAATAAAACTGCAGAGTTATTTACAAAGGAAATAAACTACACAGACCTTTAAAAAATAAAAATAAAATGAAACTAAAAACTGTACAGGCATGAAAGGGAAAGACACAGAGTGTACAGACCTTAAACAACAAACAAAATAAAACTAAAAACTGTACAGGCATTTAGAATAAAACTAAAATAAACAACACTGTACAGACATGAAAAATAAGCTAAAATAAAATAAAACTGCAGAGTTATTTACAATGTATACACATGTTACAACTTCTTTATGACTCATTCAAATGATATATTGGACGAAACAGCCAAGAAATAATGCTTTAAGTATTGACCATTAACAAGGAGGTCCAAAAAATTACCATCGAGGTCTTGTAAACGAAATGCATTATTACCCAAAATCTCAGCAATCTGGTATGGGCCTATCCACAGTGGCTGCAACTTTGTATGCTTACCCTTATTTTCATGGGCCTTGTCCCATAAAAGCACCGAGTTTGCCGATCCGAAAGCTTTCACTTTGGCCCTCTTGTCAAACTAGCGCTTGACAGTTTCTTGGTGCTGACTGAAGTGTTCCAGGGCTTGGAGTCTTTCATCCTGCAAATTAGTTAGATCCAAAACACGAGCCTCTGCATCTGCTTGATTCTCAAAATAGTCTAAGACAAATTGGTAAGTAGGTAATTTCGGAGAGATGAGAACAATTGGTCGGGTACCATACAACAAAGCAAAAGGGGAAGTCTTAAGAGCCACCTTATATTTTATCCGGTCAGCCCAAAGTGCATATTTCAATAATGTATGCCACTGCCTGGGCTTGTCTGCTGCAGATTTCTTAATGGCATTCATTAAATTCTTATTTGTGGACTTAGCCAGTCCATTGCCTTGAGGATAATATTTGGATGAAAATCTGATAACTATCCCCATCTGGTATGCCCATTCTACAAACTCCAATGATTGGAAGGTTGGTCCATTATCACATACCAAATTCAGAGGAACCCCAAACCTGGTTATGACATTTGACTCTAGAAATTCGATCACTTCATGAGTTGTACTTCTTGTGGTGGTCGTCGCTTCGACCCATATTGTGTAGTAATCAGTAGTTGTTAGAACATACTTATGCCCTGCTGAAGAATTTGGGTTTATTACTCCCACAAAATCAAGTCCCCATTGCATGAAAGGTTTATTTATTACAACAGGCTGCAATGGTAGAGCCTGGTTGGCCTCTTTGGCTGCAAAAGTTTGGCACTGATGCCAGGTTCTCACATGCTGATGGGCATCCTTAAACAATGTAGGCCAATAATAGCCTGCTATCAATATTTTATGCGTAGTGGCAGATCCTGAGGAATGCCCTGCCCCTAACTTTTCATGAAAACTAGACATGACTTCATTAACTTCACTCGGAGAAATGCATCTTAAAAAAATGCCAGCATAATTTTCTCTGTACAAATTACCTGCTTTGAGGAGATAATGAGCAGCTTTCAGTTTTAATGCTCTCCATTGGGTTCTATTCAAGTGAGACGGGCAAATTCCAAATTGTAGCAGATGAATAATATCCCCATACCAGTTATCAGATTCAGAATTTAACTAATTAACTTCTTCCCGTACAGGTATTTCAGCAATGTGTCGGGACAAACCAAGTCCTCTGATTAATTTTGTAGGTCGAATTTCTAAGTCATATTCTTGCAGCCTTGTAACCCAATTACCTCTTAGTTCACCCAATTCATTCTGACTTAGTAGGTATTTAACAGCTGGGTCCAGAACTATAGCATGAACTCTGCTTCTCAGTATGTAGTGCCTGAACTGCTTAACTGCCCTCACCAAGGCATAAGCTTGTTTGTCTAAATGAGAATATTTCAGCTCAACCCCCTTTAAATTGGTACTCTTGAAAGCAATTGGATGTTCCCCGATTTCTCTCCGTTGGGTCAGAACTACAGCAAGTGTGTGTTCAGAAGAAATGGTGTACAGATAAAAATCTGCACTGAAATCTGGGCTTACCATAACTGGTGCTTGTTTGATGGCGGTCTTGATTTCTTGGAACGTTGTTTTAGCTTTTGTGGTCTAGACAATCTGAGCAATTTTCTTTAGCATGTCATTCAGTGGCTTGACTATCTCTGCAAAACCGGAGATGAACTTCCTGACAAAGTTAATTTTTCCAAAGAAGGACCTCAACTCTTTCTTGGAGTTGGGAAATGGTATGCCGGATATGGCTTCAACTCTGTCCGGATCCATGGAAATGCCATCTTTTGTGACCAAGTGCCCAAGGAGCTTTCCTTCCATTACACCAAAAATGCACTTCTTCGGATTCAAAGAAATGTTGAACTCCCTGCATTTGTTAAACACAGACTCCAAGTGTTTTACATGGTCAAACCGAGATTTAGAGAAGACTGTTAAATCATCCATGTAAACAAAAATACATTTACCCATAAGGACCTTGAAGGCATGATCCATTGCTCGTTGAAATGTAGCTTCGACATTTATTAATCCAAATGGCATCCTCTTGTAAGCAAAAGTTCCCCACTTAGTTGTGAAAGCAGTTTTCATTCTGTCTTCCTTCTCAACTAATATTTGATTATACCCTGAGAAACCGTCCAGGAAAGACATCATCTCCGAACCATTGACAATTTGTAACACCTCATCCATAGAAGGCAACGGATAATTATCTTTCTCAGATGCCTTGTTCAAATTTCTAAAATCCACACACAGGCGGATCTCTCCATTTTTCTTTCTGACTGGCACCAAATTGGCCACCCAAGTAGAATGCCTGATGGGAAAAATAATGGCAACACTCAATAGTTTTTCTACCTCTTTCTAGATGAGGGGTTATAACAGAGCATTGACATGCATTTGTTTTTGTCGGAAAGGTTTACAGAATTCTTTTAAAGGTATAATATGAGTGTAAACTTTCGGATCAAATACCTTTAAGTCTTTGTATGACCAGGCCATAACATCCTTGGACCTGTGAAGAAAATCAATCATATTCCCTTTTATTTCTAGATCACAGTTCTTAGCCAACTTGATGTGCCTAGGATCTTCTTCAGTCCCCACATTCAGGTTCTCAGTCTCACTGTCTTTTGCACCCATAGAATCCTCAGAATTCACCTTTTGCCTGATTTGGTCAACATCAAAGAGCCGCTCCAGTTCCACCATCCCTTTTGGAATTCTGTTGTCTTTCAACCTTATTATTCCCCTGTCATCATCTAACTATTCCAGTAGAGTATCCCTTTGGCCCTCATCGATTATAGCATTTTCAAATGTGTTAGTACTCTACAAAAAGTTTACAATCTGTTGATCATCAGAGAAAACCTGAAAATTATCTATATTGTTTGGGACTGAAGGACAAGGGACTAACTCAATTGAAAACTTTTTCCATTTAAATTCTTCCAGTGGTTTTAAACTTGCGCTGAAGAAGCCAAGACATCTGCACGTGAATTCTGCTCTCTGGGTATGTGTGTCAGATTAAAAGCATCAAAATCTTCTACAAGATCCCAATCCCGGTGTTTGTATCCTTTTAAATAAGATGCTTTACACTGGAATTTACCTTTGAATTGATTAGCCACCAATTCTGAATCCATAAAAACTTGAATATTTCTCACACTTTTGGCCAAAGCAAATTTCAAACCTAATACCAGAGCTTCATACTCTGCTAAATTATTTGTACAAGGGAACTGTAGGCGATAAGACATAAAATATATCTGACTTTCAAGCCCTTTAAGGACTGCCCCTGTGCCAGAACCCTGTTTAGATTTAGCCCCATCCACATGAAGCGTCCAGACTTCATTACTATGAATAGGATGGATTTTATTAAACTTCTCATTTTGTCTTGTTGTTAAATTGTAAACTCCAATATCTACCTCCATAATATTTACAGTCTCATTCTCTGCATTATATTCAGTGATTGTATGCTTGTACCTGGGTTCTCTTTCAACCCTTAATTGATTTGCCACTCCCTTCCATGGCAACCACATGTGTGAAAATTCTATTGCCAAGTATCCGTTCAGAGATCTCGACCAATCCCTGCTCAAAAGCATCCTGTACCCCACGGGGATATCCATAACCTGAATTTCAATTTTATGTTGAGCCCTTGGCTCAGATGCTAATTGGACATGAATATTTTGAAGTTCTCCAACTACTTTAACCTCTAATTTTTCCAATTGGACAACTCTCCTTTCAGACTTCATTGGGGTCAGACCCAACTACTGACAAATGGCCAAAGGCATAACATTAGCAAATGCACCCGAATCTACCAAACAATTGTGTAAGTTCTTCCCAAAAATACGAATAGTCAGTAGAAAATGTGGAACCTCAGTTTTCTCTTTGTACATGGCTACATTCGCATTTGCCATTTTCTTTCTCTTGTCCAAAGATTTTGTAGTATGCCCAGAGTACGTTTTAATTAGGTTGTCCCTCTGTTCTCAAATTTGGGCCAACTCATGAAGAGTAATGTTGGCCTTGATATTTTTCATGTCCTCCACTATGTTATATCCCTTATTAAGTGGAGGGACAAAAGCATCTGGTCCTCTCAGATTTCCTCCCTTGGGTGGAGATGGATTATTGCTTGGAGATGGATCTGGAGGAACATTGTGAGAGTTGTTCGGAGGGGTAGATGTAGTGTTGGGCTCCGGATTTCTGTTTCTTAGGTTGTAGTTGTCCCTCCTATACTGTTGGAAATCCTGCACCTCATCCATAGGCATTTCAACTACATTCTCAGATTCATCCAGGAAAGTGAAAGAATCTAAGACCATAGCTGCACTGTGGTTGGATGAACTTGGGCCATCCGCAGTTCTTTGATTTTCAGGAGAAATCAAATCCCCAGACAAAGCTTCAAATGCATTATAAAATTCCAAACAATCCAACTCCCCGTGTTGAGAAGTAGCATGTATTCTACACCAGTTAGGCAGAGCTAAATCGCAAATATTCACATCATGGCCTTTACCTTTGTAATATTTATTAGGTTCATATGGGGGCCGGTTGAACCTGTTCGGTTGATATGAATACCTGTTTGAGTTGTCCCTAGTAGAAACTTGCCTTTTAAAACTCAAAAAATCATTGGCCAATTTCTGAACTATTTTTGAGACTTATTCAACTCTTGCATTATCAGCCTCTTTTCCTGGGTTCTGTACATTCTCAGCAGGTGTCACAGCCAATGGATTTGCTGATGGTAGAGTCTGACACACTGGCAACATCATCTGATGTGGGATGGGATTGAATACAGGGGGAGCTTGTGTAACCAAAGGAATTTGTTGAGCATTCAAAGGTTGGGGTCCCAACTGTCTTTCTAGAATAAAAGCTTCTTTATAAGCCTCTGTTAAATTAGTAACAGAGGGATCTCTTTTCAAGAAAATTAAAGTCATTGGATCTAGAGAATTTTTAAAGATATCTAATGCCAGGTCTGCATTCGGTACATAATAACCAGTAAGTCTACCATTAGCTTTTTGGAATCTAACATTGTAAGATCTGATAGATTCACTTAATTCTCTTTTGATACCAGAAAACTGCTGGTATAATATACTAGGATCTATCACTTCACCGAATCGTGACACAAAAACCTTTTCTAAGTCATTCCAACTGGTGATAGAATCATTAGTAAGATTTAGAAACCAGTCATAAGCTCCCTCCTGGAGAGTGAACGGGAACAATCTGCAAGCAACATCTTCATGTTGTACATTCAACAATTTTAGAGCATTTTTGAAAGCTACCAGATGTTCCTTTGCTATCCTTGTCCCATCATGTTTATATCTAGGAAGATATATCTCTGGGTTTCTGTGCAGGTCATGGGATATACCTGGGATATTCAAAGCAGTGGAACCCAACCAGTTTGCCATTACTACTTGATTGACGGCGATATTCTAAGTTGTAGTTGGAGTAACTACCAGTGGTGATAAAACTGTTTGAGACAGAGACTTGGCCCTTCTGAGGCTACTTCTTCTCAGAGTTTCTAATTCAGGCACAAGGAGCTCTCCAGCTCTGGGGTGGGACCTTGTTACCCTATATGTAGAATCTAGATTTTCACAAGCAACTTATAATCTCACAATCCTTAACAGGCTATTGAACTTGGCCCTCTTTTTTGGCAATTTTAAATATTGTACAGACAACTTACAATACTAAACGGAGTTCACTAGCCCCTCCCTCTAGCACCATTTTAGATGTTGGTCCGAATTTTATACACACCCTATGAAGAATGAACATGAAACTCTGATAACACTTATACGGGATAAATCCCACTCACTTTAGGATCTTGCTGGTTATCCAAGGTGTGAGTTACAGAGTTGGGTCGAATGTCTATTCACTCTTTTTCGCTTCGGAATAGTTTTCAATATGGACTCGTTCATTACCTTACAATGGGTTCTTGAACTTGTTCGAGTAATTTTAGAAGTTGTCACTTGTTGACAATCAGATTTAAAATTAGTTCTTTGATCTAGCTCTTATGGGTCAACAGATTTAAATAAAAGATAAATTTAAAAGAAAATAAAAATGGATCATTTCACGGTAAAAAAAAGAGAGTAGGGTAGGGCAAAAAGAGAAGTTTATCAAACTTAGCTGTAAAAACAAAACTACCAATTTTATTTATACTATCAGCTTCACAATAGAACAAATCAAAGAAGAAGGTGTCCAGCTTTCTAAGATCACCTTCTACTAAGAGCATAAGACAGAGATGAAACAGGTCTGAAAGAAAATCATAAACGTAAGGGAAGTCCATTAAAATTGGTATTTCTCACCAGTAGCATAGCTCACACAGTGAGGACAGAGCAATTAGAACAAACTTGAACCTTAAATTTGTGACTTTCCCTAGCATACAATGGAACAAATGAAGCCCAACAGCATATTTAATCTTGATAATACAGATTTACAACATATATTTAATAAACTTTAAAGAAACGGATAACAAAAGAAGATGAACTTATCATAATTTGAAAAAGATTAGGCTCCTGGCCATGCTATCACAGAAAACAAAAGCACATCAACTCCAAGTCCAGAAATAAAGTATTTAACAAGATTTGCAAGAAATTGCTTCAATAGCCTTTTATTTCTAAGTCTCCGCCCTGGGCGCTTCTTTGCCGTTACTGCCACGAAAATGTGACATGTCAAGATTTTGCGACATGTCATGAAATCGTGCCTCTTTTTTGCCTTCGGCAACCTTCAGCTTCCATGCAACGAAAACACGACATGTCGTGAAATCGCGCCCCTTTCCTGCCTTCGACGCTTTCCCTAAAATGCGTCGCGATTTTGCAACGTTGCGAAATCGCGACGTAATGATTTCGCGACACCCATCTTGACTTGCGTTTTCTCTTTCTTCTTTTGGCAAGTTGCTGCTTCCTTTTGTTTCTGCTGCCGCGAAACCGCGACATGTCACGATTTCATGACATGTCGTGAAATCGTGACATATTTTGCACTCTGGCTCCCTTTCTAAAAAACGTCACGATTTCGCTACACTTCTTTGCCTTGTGCCTTTGCGCTCCAATGCTTTGCTTTCTGCTGCATGTGCCGCGAAAATGCGACATGTCGCGAAATCTCTACCTTCCCTGACTTGTTGCTTGTTCCTCTTCACCTGTCACGATTTCATGATGCAATCCTGCCTTGCGTTTGCCTGGACCCGTCGCGAAACCGAGACATGTCACGATTTCGCGACATTTCATGAAATCGCGACGATCCATACGCCTTGGGTCCCCGCGCCGAAAAACGTCACGATTTCGTGATGTCGTCATTTCGCTACACTTTCTTGCCTTCACCACTTTCTGCTTTCTACGCTGCGAAAACGCGGCATGTCGCGATTTCGCGACATGTCGCGAAATCGTCGTCTTTCATGCCTTAGCTTCTTCTGCCATAAAGACTTGCATTCATCCAAAATGTGTCGCGATATCGCGATGTTTTCCACAAGACTTGCTTTCATCCAAAATGTGTCGCGATATCGTGACGTTTTCAGCATTCAGCAAAATTTTCCCAGACCCGTCGCGACTTCGCGACATTTCCAAAAATGGAAAGTGTCGCGATATCGCGACATTTCCAAAAATGGAAAGTGTCGCGATTTCGCTACGTTTTTGCGACTTGGCCGACTTTTCCAAAATCCGTCGCGATATCGTGACATTTCCAAAAATGGAAGTGTCGCGATATCGCGACACTTCCAAAAATGGAAAGTTTTGGTTTCTAATGAATTTATCTGTCTGTATTCTGCATTTTTCTCATATCAGTGAAAGATTTTCTTTACTCAGCAATGATTCTAAAATTTGAAAAATGAATTCTGAAATAAAACAAAGCCAGATGCAAGAATGATACTTTGATACAGGAAAAACTTGAAGAAGAAGGAGGTAAGCAAAAAAATTGGAATTAAAACCTGAAAAACATCAAGAGGGTCCTTACTGCAAAATGAAAGCTCAATATTTCAAAGGATGGAAATTCATTTTTTAGTGGGGGTGTGTTGCTTCTCAACAGAGTCAAAAAGGCCTCCCCATTAGCTACTGAAGTTTACTTTAATTGTTTTTTTAATTTCTTGGGTAATTTATTTTTATCTATAAGGAAGTGTGACTTTTGACTAGTCCACTTAGTGCAAATAGTTTGGTACCTAGGAAAAAGGTTCCTCTTGATTAATTATGGTTGGTACCAACTCTAATTCCACTTATGGATTGATGAGAGTATTTCCACTACCAATCCAGATTCTCTTGTTTTGTGCCCCTAGAGGTCAAGGAGCCTCCCTATTGGGTTGAAAACATATTTGTATCCATTTTCTTGAATACTCTAAATGGATTTTAATATACTAACTTTACATCCCCCTAGACTTTTTAATTATTGATCTAGTTTTATGGCAGATTGATTAGTGTTGGAGTGCCTACTTCCTCTACCTCTATGTACTTTTCTTGGTTGGTTCTAACATACTGGTGAGTAAGATTCAATCAGTAAGTAATAGGCTAGGTGGGTGGATTCTATTCAAATCCTTCCACAAACAAGGTAAAAATTTTATCCCATTCAAAAATAGAGTTTAAAGGAAGAGATTTGTACCCTTTGTGATCCTTACCTCTTAATTATACCACTAGTAATCTCATATATATATTTTGCTTTGTGATATTGTGCACTTGGTACCAGTAGACCATATCATGTAGATGTTCTAGTGGAGTCATCTTATCTTCTCCAGTATAGCATGGAACATACTCAAGTGTTGATGTTGGAATATTGTTCCATATTTTGGGGGGTATAGGAGGTTGTAAGGGGTTATCATTGTTACATGTAATACAAATCTAGGGTGGTGGAGTACTTACAAGTTACGAAGTTTCTAGAGTCATATATTTCCTTCCATAACCTTCCAAGGTCCTCTTGAAGTAGAGTTGCTAGGTGAAGGCAAGTTCATGCTTTTAGAAGGAAGGTAGACTAAGGTCTTCATCAAAACCTCAATATAATTTCTTCAATAGTGGTTTCTTCTAGTATTCATTCTATAGTAGAGTTGCTAGGTGAGTAAGGAGGTGCTTCAACAAGTAGAAATAGACAAGGACCATCACCAAGTCTAGACCTATCTTGTTGTTATGATTTTAGGACCAATGATACATCACTAGGATCCCACTGGGCATTCCATTAAATTGTTCCCATATTCAATTGTCTCTAGTGAGGGAAATCACACCTCACAGGGTGATACAATATGGTCATGATCAAGAATGTGAGGTTTGGCTCAATCAGACGCCTCCAATAGTTTTTTACAAGGTTGGATCCTTGTTAAGATGTGATCTTTCAGGTGCACTTTAAAATCAATAGGGAAGAGCAATATGGGAGATAAAAGTAAAACAACTCAACAAAAAAAAAGGTGGTCATTCACCAAAATATTTTATAATATCTTCCTATAAAAATAGGCCTAGATGCTATGTGCTAGTGGTAAATAAGCATGTATAAAGAGGCAAGTCCCATAAGAAAACCACAGATGGCTAGTCTAAAAATATATGTAGGCCCCTCACATACACATAAATCAATAAAATCCAAAGTAGGTAAAATATTAGAGATATACACATACATATAGAAATAGGTTTGCATGGAACCATATATGGCTAAACCAAAAAATTTATGTAGGCATTTTTATACATATACATATACATACATACATATATATATAAGCAAATGTTTTCAAATATTATGTCACAAGCAAGGGTTCAAATTTTACCCACAAGCCGCTTATGAGCCAACCACTCTACACAAATAAATGAAAGGAAAGCTTACAAGATGATACAAATGCAAACTTGCCAATACAAAGCTAATACTACTATTTATAGATTACAAAGGGGAGTATTTCCCTCCAAAACTCATGTAGAGATTTCAAGGTGGTTGATGCTTCCAATGTTGGGTCATTTCTTGTCTAAAATTTTTGTCCCTCTAAGGTTCTATGGATTTGAAGCAATGAATTTAAAATGGTCCTAAGCCCTTTGATGAACAATTATTGTCTTTATTACCATCTACCCATTTTTGAGAATTCCCATATTTTGGACCCAAAAGGTCTCTTCATTTAATGTTCTATATCTTTGAGCTACTTATACCGTGGCTCCCACATTGTTGTTTTCCTTTCATGGAGATACAAATGTTATTTTTCAGGAAGAACAATACTCCTCAAATATTGGATACCTCATTACTTCTCACTTTTGAGGCATCGATGCTTTCCTCTTTAAAATTTTTGTTGCTACTTAAAATCAATACCGCTTGACAGAAGGACTTTTTGCCTCAGGACCTCATGTCAGGACTTTTTCTCCTTGTATTTTGATCAGGACCAAAAAAATTCCAACCTTTTAGACAACCTTCACTTTCAATATTTGCTCTTTGATCATTGGATCTTTTTAATTGGTGATTTCTTTTGTGCTTGTTTGCGGCTTAAACTTTCACTTTTTCTTGTCAAGTAAAAATGTGTAGTGAGTCATAATTACAAGAACGATTTATTTTCAATGGTGAATAAATGATCTAGGCATGTAATATTTTTAGGACATGTATTTGTGCCCAAAAACACTTAAAAATATATTTTTTGATCATAACCATATTGTTAGGGGCATAACTCTAAGCTTGAGATTTGTTTTTGAGATATTCAAAATGCATTGGAAACCTTAGTGGAGGAGCTAAACCTTTGATGTAGAAATCCATGCCACATACAAATACACTCTAGAGACCCTCACAAATTCAAAATAAAATATTTAATAAATCATTTTTTTTTTCTATTTTTAGATATTATTTTTGAATATGATTCTCTACCCATGTTTTCACATTATTAGAAGACAAAACACAAAAGCACAAATCATGCATATAATTTTTTTAAATGTATAGTTTATAAATTATGGAGGGTGAACCATAAAATTTCTTAACAGGTGACCTTCCATATTTAGTATGAAGGATTTCCGGCACACTAAGTATTGTATAAATAGATATGCACCCTTGACTATAAAAAGCATGGGCAATGGATGCAATGTTGTACCCCAAATCTCTTCATAAAGATTACTTAGGTTGTATTTGTGGGTGTTTTTTTACCACTACCCACACACACTTTGATAATAAAATATTATGTACTATGCAAAATGAAAGCTATTCAGACTAAAATTGGCTAAGTGCGAAGATGACCGAGAGTTTTGCACCTGATTGGGTCTCAAATTGGTCTTGAATACCTATCCTGACCAAGGAGTTCGAATCTACTAATTTTGAGAGAGACCATAAGTTTTATCCCTCACCAAGGCTAGGGAAAAGCCCAAATATCAGGTACAACTATGGAGCTTGTAGTTGCATGAATACTTGCACTCGATTATAGCTTGATAAGGTCCTAGATGTCTAGCTTTTCCAAGGTAGACAAAAAATTTTGCAGCCAACTAGAGCCCAGGGTGGTCTAAAAGTTCTAGCACATGAATATAGAGAAATGGCCAAGTCCAAGAAGTCTTACAGGAATCAAGCTCAATCAAAGCCTGATAAGGTACCAGATACCCAACCCAGGAGTTTTACACATGGCTGGTACCCATATTGGTCTTAAAGACTCAACCCATGGTGGAAAGATACCAAATTGCAAAAATATACTAATTATCAAAGCCGCTAGAGGATTTGGACCCAGAAGAAACTAGGAGGGTTGCCATTTATCCACCCAAAGATTGAAAGCTAATAAAAGTAGAATCTAGAGGGTGTAGAATGATTTGTACTTGACCAGATCTTAGGAGGGTACTAAATTCTTGGTCTATTTGAAAATTTAACTTTGGATGCTTGAATGGTTTTGAGTTGATCGATACCTGGAGGGGTACCCAAACCCTGACCTAATATTGAAGAGCATGGGATCGTAAAGAAGTAAATGTTGAGACTATTGAAGATGCACCAAAATTCTAGAGACTCAACATCATGATATCATAAGTTTTGCAGCTAGCTCAATTAGGTCCAATGTTGGACCACCTACATGAGTAATGCCATCATCCTAGGATACCTATATGCTAATATTACCTATTAGAAGAATATCAATTGCATGATCATGTTCGTGGCCATCACGCAAGATACAAGGTAGCTCAACTAAAAATAATTAGTGAAAATCAATGAACTAGATACAAGTAGCAGACTCAACACTAATTAGTAGACACAAATTTTGGCCAAATTAGTAGGTCATGATGAGGAAGTTAGAGCAGCCATACTTTTGAATAGTCTAACCAGCTAGCAACCCCTTTGACATAACAACAATCTATTTTTAAATAATTATGATTTTGATAATTATGAGATTGTAAATGAGCTTATATATACAAGAAGGAAAAAGGAAAACTAGTCGGCTCTTAGGTGCTTACAATTCATGTGTATAGACGTATTACTTGCTAATACAAATTAACTATTGGTTGGCCTCTGGTTTGAATCATTTTTAAATAATTAATGTATTAATGATCACTTATTTCTAATTTAAGCATGTTGAATGTTTGTAGTATTAATTCTAAATCTTGGATTTCTAATGTACTCATTCGCTTGTCTGGAATTTGTAGTCTGATTAAGATAAAATATATTTAAATTTAATGTTATGTAATTGATTGTAAAGCAACTAGTCTGTTAGGGAGTTGATTATCTAGTTGTGTGATCTTTGTTCTTTCTTGTCTTGATGTTTCTTAATATGTACCATTGTAAGTTCTGGCTTAAGCCACTTTTATCGCTTTCAACACCCTTTTCCCCTACATTTAGGTATTGTTAGTTGGGACTTCAAGGAATCGACCTCCTCCATAGATTGACCACTATAGTTCTTACAAGATCCCTAGTCATTCAATGTTGATCAAGTTTTGTGGGTGCACAAACATTTACATTAGATATATTCTCCAACCAATAGTTTTTAGCATGCTCAATGGGACCCAAAGGTCCCTTAGTTGGATAATATAAGGATTGGTGATATCCTTTATTATCAAATCTCATCAAAATCACCTAGCGACTCTGCTCAAATCCAAAAAGTCATATCATATGATCAATTGCCTTTCAAATATGAACATAGTTTGGTGATATTCTATTTTGATCCACAATCTCTATCACCTGGTGACTTCGTCCATAAATACGTAGAAAATACTTGTGTATCCATATTTAATCTAGCCATATTGTGTATATCCTCAGATATATTATCACAATACAAGTAGCTATAAATTTAAAAGAGCTGATTGAATTATTAGAACTATAGTTTGGTAGCTTTAGGATTCATCCAATATCTCCACCTATTTGAACACTTCTTCAATCCTAGTTGTAGATATGACTAGTGCAGCCACTTATATTGCTACCAACATGAATCTAATAATCCATCCTCCTATACCAACAATAATGGTTGTAAACCTAAATCAAAATGCTTAGAGCTGCTCAACCTAAAATCATACCAGGTCTCTAAATATACCAGTCCAAAATCCCATTTCCCAGGCTACCTTGAAAGCTCTACCAATATATGATGGCATAGGCAAAATGGTATACAAGCACTGTAAATATGTGGTAGCACTAGCCACCATGCATAACATCCAAAATAATGATGTCATGATAAGGTTGATGGTAATGTCATTAAAATAAAATATGTCCTACTAGTATAGAACCTTGCGAGATCTATCCATAACTTCATGGAATGAATTTTCTAGCAAGTTTATTAAAGAATTAAATAAATAGGTAGACCCCTTCTCTCTATTGACATAGCTTACTAGAGTCCAAATACATCCACAAGAAGAAATTATATATTTCAACATCAAATTCAGTTGGATATGGAAAAGGGTACTGGAAGGCCTATGTCCAACTAGTTAACAAGTGATGTACTATTTTTTAAGAGCCTTTACCTTTGATATCGAGATGTACATAAGGAATTCCAACATATGGATTTTATCAAAGGTTTTTCAAGAAGCACTAAAAGTAGATAAGAACTTGATTGATGCAGGAAGACTGCCTCCAAAGTTTGTGATGCCTATATATCTAGAATTCCCTCAACAACAACCATCAATTCCAACTCCACCAAAATATTTTTTGGCATACACTCTATCAGTCAATTTTCCATCTTGGCCACCTACTCTGAGTCCATAAGCACTGCCTGTATCACCTACAGTCCCACTACTCCTAGAATCTACTAATTTCCTGGTATTACCTACCTCAAACTTGCAGACAATCACCCTTTAAGAAATGATAGTGTATTTTAAGAGTATCACTAATGAATTCATAGCCATGAAGATATGAGAAGATAAGAGGAAATTTTAGCCATGAAGGTTCCCATCTATCAGAAGATACAAAGATGCTTCCACTAGCAAGCCCCCAGAAATATCTAATACCCTTTATGCTAATTAGGAGGAGGAACCTTCTTCCTCAGGTTCTGAGTCAACCTACTGGTGTTCAACCTACAATGACCCTCATGGTGAAATCATGTGCATGATGCATCAATATTATATCCAAAATATTACTATTTATAAAGCAAAGAATACATAGAAGGGGTAAGTCAATATTATGAGATAAGCATATGATTACAATATCATGGTTCTAGTTGAAGAACAAGTGGCAGTTCTTACAAGATCCAAGAAGAAAACTTTATCCATTGATCCTAAAACTTTGGAACCATTCAAGGTACCCTCTCAACCAAAGGATATTCCAAAGAAGGATGTACATTTGCCTACCACGGTTCAAAAGACAATACATCAGAAACAAAAAGGAACCAAGGAAGCTGAAGGAAGGGCGTAGGATAGGGATAAACTAAGTTACCCTTCTATGATTAAACACCAAAGGATAGAAGTTGCCCATGATTACAAGGAAAAATATGAGGAAACTATATAATATATAAATAAGCAAGTAGAATCTTCTAGATTCAACATTGTAGAAGAGTTGAAGAAAACTCCATCTAAAATCAACATGTATGATGCACTCCTCATCCCTAGACAAATTGATCTTTTGTAGGCCTCTATCAAATTGATTCAAATTCAAGGGAAGCAATAGGACAAGCTGAATATAGCTCAAGACCACCCTACTTTAATAACTAGGAAGAACATGCCATATCCATTTTACTTGTCCTTACATATGGAGGGATGGGTGGTACACAATTGTATGATTGACTCTGGAGAAACTACCACTATTATGCCCAAAGCAGTCTATGAAGTAATGGGCATGGAATATACAAGCATCAATAATTGAGTGTAGCAGTTATATGGTACACCAATAAAAATATTTAGAGTAATAAAATATGTTCCCATAAAATTGCATAGAATACCTCAAATTATTGTCATCCTGGAAATTATGGTGGTGAATTTAGAACTTTAATTTCGTATGTGTTTATCTAGAGAATTTACTACCAAAATAAATGGGTATTTATCCCTTAACTATTCACATATTGAACTCCCTTTCAAATGTAAAATAGTTAAGATATTTGTGAAAAGCCCTCTTTATTTAATATAGAGAGGGTTGGGGAAGAGTCACAAATGGATGTAGTCAACTTAATCACTGAGGAAACAAAATTAATGGAAGAAGCACTAGAAGACCCGCAACTAGAATATCAATTCTCCATGAAGTATTTAAATGCCATGATTGAAATAGAAATGGGCACTTGCTCAATTATGAGGATGGAGGAAGCCAAAAGTACAAATTTGGTAAGTGAAACTCCTGATAAAAAATGGGACATACTCGAGTCCTCTGAAGCCTTGAATTTCAAGGCCATTTCTAAAGAGAAGAATGCTCAAGCTGACATACATGCTTTCTTTGGAGCCATGCATTGTTCAGTGACTAATATCACCCATGGGACCAAGAATGTAAGAGTTGTTTGTAGACCCTTTGTCCCTGATATGGATAATTTTTGGCAAGTGGTTGAAAGTGATGAGCAAATAGATGATTTCTTGATTCAAGGAATCAATGGCATGGGTAGTTAGTCACCTCAAGAAGAGTAGGATGATAAAAAAGGGGAGATCATACAACTAAGAAGTAATCACATATTCAAATAATTGATAACTGTGGATAGTCCATTTGAAAACACTAATAGACTGGTTGCTCATCAAATAAAGGTTGACAATAGTAGTTATAACGAGGTATAAATTGAGCCTAGAAAAGACATCAACTTCAGTGTTCACTGTCCAAAAGGAGAATTTAATCAAATGGTGGAATTATGTAAATAATTTAATGATGTAATAGCATGGAATTATGATAATTTTAAGGTATGCAACTGTAGACACTAAAATCTGGTCAATCCGATTATGCTACCAAAAGTAACGACTAAAATGACATACCTAGGCCCCTAGGGCAGCCCTCAGTAGGTATACAATGGTTCTAACCACTCTGTGCAAGGTTTTGGAAGGTTTCAGGCCACTTTTGAGACCTTTTTAGCACCCTATTTCTATTCATCCCACCCTAGGATGAATACAGATCCTATTCATCCCACCCTAGAGTGAATAGCAACATTCATCCCAGGGTGGGATGAATAGCAGGTTTGACCAACAAAAAGTCAAATATGGACAAATGGCACTTGGAAATGGTCAGATTCCTACCTATTCTCACCCACAAGTCAGAGCACACAACAATATTTATGACATTCATCCATGAATGAGGCCAAATTGGGAGATTCTCTTCCCCCTCCAATGCATGCCACCCCGGTGGCCAAGTGGCGCCTCTTGCCCTGCATGCCCTTGCATGCCTTTTGACCCATGAGCCTCCTTAGGCTATAAAGTGGATGTATTTTCCACACAATAAGAGGAGAGGAGTTTTAGGACAAAGCAACGGAGTGCTGCTAAGATTTCCTTTCACCTTTTGTGCCCATTTTTACCTCGAAATCTCTACCTAGCGAAGGAGGTTTGCGAGGGAACTAGTAGGCACAATTTGTCACATAACCGAACCATATGAGTGAATTTCCTCACAAAATTTGATGAAAATACCCCCCATAGTGTTTTTCATCAATCCCCAGTGGAATTGGTGGTAAAATTTAGGCAGAATCGGTGGGCATCCCACCCCCGGGCGCCCCCAATTTGTGACAGTCCTATTCGTCCCACCCTATGAAGAATAGAAATATGTCAATAATTTTCTAACTATTTTTAATTATTTATTTTCTACATGTTCATATTATGCTGCAGTTCAAATTTCAGGTCATTCTGAGTTATATTGGCCGAGATATCACAATTTTAGTGTTTTGTAGGGTCTCACGCAGGTCTACGGTGGTCATCTGGAGAAACACCTAAAATGTCACTGATTTTGCAAATATGATCATATGGGTTTTCTTAAAATATTATTTTATGCATTCTTCCCAATTTTCATGTGTTTTGGATATATGTAGGGGCAGAAATTGGTTGCTTTGGGTTTTGTAGGTTGTGAACGGTCATCGCAATTACGAGGCACCATCGGACTCAATTTTGGTGCAATTTTTGGTGAGATCTTCCCAAAAACATTTATTTTACATCCCTATACAATTTCAAGTCATTTGGAGTTGATTTGATATAATATCTATGCATATGCCCATTACTAGTCTTTTAGTGCCTGTGGGGATTGCATGTTTTACATCATACGCACTTGCTATTTGATGCTTTTGGTTTCCTTGTGTGTAGGTGTAGGTATCTATAGTACATTAGGAAGGAGCATAGGACATCAAGATCTGAGATACAAGCGGTGGCAACCTTGGCCCACCCACTTCGATTGTGGGTACGAGGAAAGACATTGGATGTGCACCCGAGTTACTTGAAGGATTTTGATCCTTGGGCACCCGATTTGTAAAAAGTTGTATCAATAATTTGAGACCTCAAAGGGGACATTTTGTAACCTGGATTTGATCCATTTTATTAATAAGAAAGCAATTTACCTCGCCTCATTTCTTGTTATTTGATGTCTTTTCCATATTACTTGCATGTTTCCGTTTGATGCTCATAAGCAATAGGACATAGATACACATATTGTTTATCATAATTTGGTGCACCATTTTTCCCTACTTCAGTGGTGATCATGGTGGGACCTAGTCCCTTTTTCCTTAGGTGATTTTTGGAGCTCATTTTTCATCTTTTTATGTTGTAGGTGCTATTCGTTCTGGACTGAAACGAACTCTGACCTGCTATTCATGCCACCCTGGGATGAATGCAAATTCATCCCACCCTGGAATGAATGCAGACCTTCTATTCATCCCACCCTAGAGTGAATAGAAACCAGAGAGCTTTCTGAGCAGAATTCTAGAAATAGCAAGTTTTGGCAGTGATGAGGTAGGCATTTGAATCTTCCATCTCTGTTTTGCACTTTTAGAAACTATTTTTATTTGGTTTTTCTCGCATATTTTGCTTGTTTAGAAAGGTTAAAAGTTAGTTTTCCTTTTTATTAAACACAAAATAACAAAAACATATAAAAGGAGAAAAATCAAAAGAAATTCAAAGTAGGAATGCATCTCTATGGTTTGCTTGCTTGTAGCCTACCTAATGGGTAGGCTAACATTTAGGGTTTTGCATTTCTAGATACATTTGTGAGTTCTTTTTATACTAACTTTCTGAAAGTAAAACGCACCTTTTGCATGCATTTAGTGAATGATCATCGAATGCTTCTTTTCTTACTTTATTTGGATTAAAAATAACCACACACACCATGATTCACTTAAATGCTAGTGAGGTGGATTTCATCACCACCCACTAGTAGAGTTCAATGAGGTGGCTTTCATCTCCACCCATTGTCTCAAATCCCATGAACCTTGTTCTTTTCCAAGGTCGGTTCCAAGATCCATCATAGCCCATGGGTTATAGCATGTATCTCTCTTCGGAGAGGTATATCGTAGACTACGGGTGAACTGGGTGAGGAACTGGTAGGACCTGTGCTCCCTGGCCATGTGTGGACTTCATTACCACACATTATAGGTGGGATAATGTGACCTGGAGTTCATAGCTAGGTTGTCGAGCTATGAGTATATAGGTGAAATCCAATTAAACACAAGATTATCATCCAATAAGATTTCAAACATGTGACACAAGGTCATTCTTTACAAACAACACATCTGAAACACACAAAATAGTTTAGGGATTCACATCTAAAACTTAAAAGAGATAATCATCTATCTTATTGAGTGTTTCCTTTTTGTGTTTACTATTTCATTAAGAATTTGTAAAGAAGATAATCACTTAGGGTTTGGTAGAGAGTTACAATGGTGTGCACCCATAGCCAAGCCCAATCATGGGTGGAAGCTATGGAGAGTGGACTAGGAGACATGAGTCATCTTCGCTATAGCCCCAAGGACCTGGTCATACCTCCCTAGAAAGCCTCTACTCACCCTAGCCCCAAGACAATGGGCCATGAGCCACACCTATGAGGGAGCCCTATGCGGGACACCCCGAGGGGTGATGATATTTACTTGGGAGAGTGTTCTCGGTATTTAGATACATCACATGCCTTCTTTGGTGAAAGGAAATAGTGCATTAAGGTGCTAGTAGATAGAGTGGTGCCACACATCCATGTATACCTATTAGGGTTGACATGCCTATTCATAGGCTAGAGCATGACTTCACACACTAGGCAGAGCAGGTTGATACGACCTTGCCTACACATCACCTTGATAGGGTACAATAGCATAGGCAACCTGATGGGTATGATACTCATCACTCGGGGTGAGCCAACTCTACCCTACCCTTCCTTGTCCATGAAGGAAGGCATGAGGAAATCCTAGATTTTCCTCAAGAGCAGTATTCTATGCATGCATGATGTGCCTCTACGTCCCCTGAGTATAATGAGCATATACTCCGGCCCAAACCTCAAGTCAATGTGGTGGCCCTCGATCGAGGGAAGTGCTCGATAGATATCACTAATTATATTGAATGAGGTCAGCCTCAAGGTGAGACTCACAGGCCTCCTAGGCCCCACACTATAGAACAAGTCAAGCAGGTAGTTGCAAGATATGTAGAGTGCCAAGCTCAATTCAAATAACTTTGGCAAGACAAGGAACAACTAGACCACTTGCATCAGCTTGAGAAAGAAAGAATCGAATGACAGACCAACGAGTTATTCTAGAAGACTTTACGAGAGAGGGTTCCTACCCCTAAGACACATAGATAGGAAGTCCACCCGAGGCAACCCACACTCATTCGAGATAGGTCTCCTAGGCCTTATCCAATGTTACCTCCATGACCTCCTAGGCCAGATCAAGATTTGCCTCCCAGGCCAAACATGGGGTGCCCACAGTGGGCAGATACCCCTCTTTATAGACCGGCTCAAGAAATGCCCTATGGGGCCTACACTGAGCATGAGTTGGAGGTAGAATATTTGGAGATGCCTTACCAAGGTAGGGGGGTGACATGCCACTACCCCGCAATAGGTTGGAGGATCCTAGACCTCCACCATAGGATGTGAGCAAAGATGAGGAGATTAAATCCTTAGGCCCATATAAAGCGTTGCTAGAGCACCTAGAGTCAGTAGAGAACAAGACCTCTGGATCTAGATCTCAAAATCCCACTATGCACCAGTTGCATAGTCAACCCATCCATCCTTTGATGCCTGCGCCTCCCTATCTAGAGCAATTTAAGTTACCTCAATTGGCTATGTTTAAGGGAGAGGAAGATGCGCAGGAACATGTCACCAAATTCCTGGGTCAATGCTTTGGCATTCATGATGATGATGCTTTGCTATTGTAGATATTCGTGACTACCCTCTCTAGCCCAGCCTCAAAATGGTTTTACCAACTCCCTAAGCATAGCATCCACAACTTGGACCAACTTGCAGATGCATTCCTAGAACGCTTCACCTTCAATACCAAGAGGAAGGCGACGTTGGCCGATCTAGCTAGGTTGAAACAATATGACGATGAGTCAATAACAAACTATGGCAATAGGTGGTGAGCCCTACTCACCAAGCTACCTTATCTTCTCCCCATGTCGGAGTTGACTCAGATGTTTTCCAAGAGCTTCCTGAAGCCGATCTCCTTGTTGTTGCAGCTACAATAGTATGTGACTCTTGAAGATGCCCTAGCATAGGCTAGGATCATCGAAGAAATCAAGATTCAAGAGGGTGAGATTGCGAAGCCTCGCAAGGAGTGGAACAAGAATGCTAAAAGCACCCCAATGTAGCCTAAGCTAGCAGCAGTGAATCAGGTTGCCATTAGTGTCCCAGGGCCAACGCAAGCCGCGCCACCTCAAAAGCCTAATTATCAGGCCACTCTTGGGAACTATGCCAAGGACAACCAGAATAATCAAGGGAAAAATCAACAATGTCACCCCAAGCGATAGTTCACGCCCATTGTAGAGTCTATGGACTTGTTGTTTGAGTGCCTCTTAGCGGCCAATGCAATCCACCTGCCTGAGAGTCGACTCGTCGATCCAAATGCATCAAAGCCCAAAGGATACAGAGAAGACCTATATTGCAAGTTTCATAGGCAAAATGGGCATGATGTGCAAATGTGCTACAAGTTCAAGCACTTGGTGTAGGACATGATTGATAGGAATGCCCTTCAGGTGGACAACCCTATTGTGCCAAACAACCAATAGATGGAGGTCTTTAAAGACCCTTTGCCTACCCATGCAGAGTAGGCCACACCTGTGCCCCAGGTGAATGAGGTACACCATGCCCCCCTAAGTAGGGGTATGTCGGCATGATCAACATTGTAATAAGAAATAGGTGGTACCCAAGTCCAGCCATGCCACCCATGGCTCAAAGTGATGTTCCTTTGATGTCATAGCCTTTACCACCTCTTGGGCCGAGCCTCCCACCTAGGCCTATGGTCACAATTAAGAGTAAGCTCACTCAGAGCTTAAGAATGACATCTGCCCAACTCTCCATCTATGAGCTCATCCAAAAATCACCTCCTCATAGAGAAGCCTTGATGGAGATCCTTAAGGCAATCGAGCTTCCACCCCAGGAGTCCAACTCCTTCAACAACTTTGTGGGGCATGTGCGGAAATGCACGGAACTGATGATTACCTTTTAAGAAGAGATGAGCTTAAACCGGTTCCAAATGATATGGTAGATCCCCCTTTGCACATTATCACATGTGTGAATGAAACACCATACAAGAGAGTGTTGATAGACACTGGGTCTTCTAGCAACATCATCACTACAACAGCTCTCAAGCACTTGAAGCTCCCAACATCCCACATTGTCGCATCTACCTACACCCTCCGAGCATTCAATGATGCCATATGCTCAATGGTTGGTATGATCATCCTACCTATTCAGGTAGGGGAAAAGATCATCCCAATGCTGTGCCACATCCTGGAGGGTGATATGGCATACAATATCCTATTAGGCAGACCATGGATCAGGGACATGAAGTGTGTCCCTTCCATCGCTCACCAATACCTCAAGTACACTCATGAAGGGTAAGTTCATGTCATCCCTGCAGACCTAGAGCCCTTCAAGTATTGCAATATGGTGCAACAGCTCCCCGAGTCAACCTTGCCATCAACCCATCTGGATTTCCAACCAAATAAATCCAGCCAAGGTTTGACTCCATCGCCATCGTGCATTGTACCATCCTCATCATTGACACCCCCACAGATGCCCAATGCACCTATGGATCCTTTTCCTAGGAACCCAAGGAAGCGACCTATTGATGAGGTCCAACTGACCATATCCACCATCTCCATAGAGGAGATACCTAGCCCAGATGATGAGGAGCTACCACATGAGACAAATGATGAATCAGATCAGGTCTCACTCTCATCCCTCTTCTATCCGTAGCCTCAGGTCATAGTGCACCTAGCTTCCACCGGATTGGGAGAGTACATGGTTAGGAATGTTACAACTACCCCTGCTATAGAGTTGGTGCAAGACATGGGTCAACCCCATCTTCCCATAGGCACTATCGTACCTCTTGGCCTCCCCCTAATCAAATGAATTTCATCTATGGGGGCCTTGACTATGGCATCGAACCTTATCAATAGTAGGAGGAAGATGAAGAGCCCTTCAGAGAAGACATTAACTACTTGTCTAACCCTAAATTCACCCTGAAGTACCTTGACCTATGCAATTGGCATGGTTTTGGGTTAGGCCTATATGAGCAAGGCACCAAAATCCCTTACCAACCATAATATCAAATGCCTTATGACAAGTCTAGTTTGGGGCACAACACACCTTTGCCCCTTGACATCCTGGCAGATAACTTGGAGCGCATGACACTCAACTTTTGAGATGAGCTCGCATGAGATCCTTTCACCAACCCCAATCATGTCTACTCATTGGGGGACTACTTCCCTATGCCCTTGGGAGATGATGAACCACCTCACGATGATATTCGATCTTATGAGAGAGGTGAAGGTTCGTGCACCCTTCCCCATGATAGTGAGGAAGAAGATCAGGGGCCCCCGTATGAGTGGACCATCGATGATGAGTCGGATTATGGGGTAGCACCCATTGACTCTGGTAGTTCAGATGGGGAAGGCCCATGGGTCATCCCTGTGGATGATGAGGATGAGTTCTATCTGAGAATGTTCCCATTACACCATCCCATATGGCGACAACTTCTACCTTTAGAAGAGCAGGCTCACCCGTAGCCACACCGACCACCTTCGGTCATTCCACCACCTCCACAGCCACCTCCTCAGGTCTTGCGACATCCTGATGTCCATGAACACCACCAACCACATAGGGGAAATCATCCATCCATAAATATGATTTCCATAGATCTATTCGAGCCCTTGCAAGATCCAAATAACCCATTGGAGCCATTGCACCTCGACTTGGGGGTAATTGACTTTGATCAGGGAGATTCAAACCCCTCGCCCTCTGAGTACTGGCCTTGCGATGAGATGCTACAACCATTTCATTTCTCTCTAGGGCCAACTCATGATGTCTTCCATGCTGAGGAGGAACCTGAGGTTCCCATTGATGATCTAAATCCAGCTGATGACATCCATTTGATCCCTACCCCCACCAGTTGGAGGAGGGGTCGCATATGTCAATCGAGCCTATGATTGACAAAGATATCAGCTCAGATCCTAAGATTCCATAATGTATCAAGCTAGGGGAAATTCTATCCCCTAAAGAGCAAGCTGATTACATAGCCCTTCTCATAGAGAAGAAGGCAGCTTTTGCATGGTCTTACAAAGACATGTCGAGATTGGATCCAAATCTAGTCACCCACAATCTGATGCTTGACCCCAAGGCCAAGCCTATCAAGAAAAATCTGAGAAAGATGCATCCGACAGTGGCCCTGATGGTCAAATATGAGCTACAGAAGCTGTTGGATGCTAGGTTCATCATTTCTGTAGACTATCCACCATGGTTGTCCAACATGGTTCCCGTCAAGAAGCCTGACGGGAGGATTCACATTTGCACTAATTTTTGAGACCTAAACAAAGTGAGTCCTAAGGATGATTTTCCTTTGCCGAGCATCGATGCCCTAGTAGATGCCACAGTGGGCCATGAAATGTTATCCCTTATGGATGGTTTCTCTAGGTACAATCAGATTCGTATCAACCCAGAGGACCAGCTCAAAACGACGTTCACAATGCCTTGGGGAACATTTTGCTATAAGGTCATGCCCTTTGGCCTTAAAAATATTGGTGCTACCTACCAGCGTGCCATGACGTACATCTTCCATGACTACATGCATAAGATTTTGGAAGATTACATGGATGACTTACTGGCTAAATATTTGTTACGCCATGAGCATCTCGATGTCCTACGCAAAGTCCTCGATCGCCTTATTGAGCATAACGTGAGACTGAACCCCAAGAAGTGCATCTTCAACGTCACATCTAGAAAACTCTTGGGATTTATAGTTTCTAAATGAGGCATCGAAGTGGACCCCAACAAGGTCAAGGCCATCCTTGAGATGCCTCCCCGACTACCATCAAGCAACTTTGGAGTCTGCAGGGCAAGATCACGTCCATCAAATGCTTCATAGCACAATTTTCGGACAAGTGTCAACCCATGAACAAGTTATTGCACAAGGGGGTCACATTCCATTGGGATGATGAGTGTCAGGAGGCCTTTGACGCAATAAATAAGTACCTAGCTTCACTGCGAGTATTGGCCCCACCTAGACCAGGAGTGTCGTTATGCTTATACATCTCAACCATTGAGATTGTATTGGACACCATGTTAGCCCAAAAACAATGAACTACATAAGGAAAAGGCTACTTACTATCTCAGCTGCACCCTAGTCAGTTATGAGATCAAGTACGCATACATGGAGAAGTTATACCTAGTGATGGTTTTTACCACTAAGAAGCTATGATATTACATGCTTAGCCATACCACGTATGTTGTATCTAAAGAGAATCCATTGTGATACATGATGAGCCGCACTTATCATAATAGTCACACGATGAAATGGATCATGTTTTTGATGGAGTTTGACCTAGAATTTATTGGAAAAAAATCAATTAAGGGTCAGGTCATCATTGATCAACTTGTAGAGGCTCCTCTCTAGGATGATCAACCTCTTAGCATGGAGCTTCCCGATGATGGAGTCTTCCAAATATCAAAATCGCCTGATTCTGATGAGCCTGATCCATAGGCAGAGATGACTCTATTTTTTAATGGCTCCAAATGCGAGCAAGGGGGTGGCGCAGGGATCATGTTTTTCACACCGCATGGGGCTCCCATACCCCTATCATTTAAACTCAATTTCCCATGCACCAACAACAATGCCAAGTACGAAGCCCTACTCATAGGTCTTCAAATGGCTATCGCCATGAAAATCACCAAGCTTAATATCATCTCATCAATTTAGGTCATTGTATGACCTAAAATGCACCGTTTGAGATGTCATTTTGACCTAAATTTTTGACCTAAATTAATGAGATGACAACCATTCAGTTCAAAATGCTCTCACAGTCTACGGTTGAGCGTGAGAACACTCAGGCCATGCCGGAAGTCCACTTGATTCAAATTGAACCTCATCAAGAGAGATTCTCACACATTCACGAATGCTTGAATCATGCCGATTGGGGGACTTTGTTCCCTCAAGCCCCTTTTGATAGAAGTACGATGCTATTCTTACAAGTTCTTTTCCACTCAGCATTTTCTTAAGATAAATTTCAAGAGGGATAGGCAGTTCATGCGCTCGAGGCTTCCTCACAACAGGAATGGTCCACACAAGTCAAGGAGTATCTAAATTTGGGTAATCTCCCTCATGGATTGTCGCATGCTGCTAAAAGAATATTTAAACAAAAGGTGACAAAATATGTCTTGTTAGGAGACATTCTATATCATTGAATCTATGAAGGAATTCTCCTTCATTGCTTAGAGCATCAAGAGTCAGCTTGGGAAATCGTCCAAGCACACGATGGTACATGTGGTGGCCATTTTAGTGGCATGGCCATCGCAAAGTGCATTCTTCGCATGGGATATTATTGGCCAAATTTAGAGTGATATTGTTGCTCATATGTGAAGAAGTGTGTGAAGTGTCAGCACCATGCTAACTTGACACATGTACCTTCTTAGGCCTTACAATCGATCCAATCGGCTTGGCAATTTTCATAATGGGGTTGGATTTAATCAAGAAAATCTCCCCCACATCCTCAGGCTGTCACATGTTTATCATTATGACTACTAATTATTTTAAAAAGTGGGTGGAAGCGATCCCCCTTACCACTATGACCAGACCCCACATCGCGGAGTTCATATTGCACAATATAATTTTTCATTTTGGTATTCCATCCAAGATTATTTTAGATAATGGGACATCACTTAAGAATAAATATGTGCATGCTTTGACAACTAATTATAACATCCAACACAACTTTTTGACACCCTACTATCCACAAGCAAATGGGCAACCAAAGTCTTCCAACAAAACAATGATTATCATTCTCAATAAAAATATTAAAGCAAATCACACCGATTGGCACACACAAATAGCCCTTTCTCTATGGGCCTATCACACTAGCATTTGGATGCCCACTAAGGCTGCTCTGTTTTCACTAGTGTATGGCACGGAGCCAGTCATGCCTCTAGAGCTAAAAATCCCATTGTTGCACATATCCATGCAGGAGTTCATCAATGATGACACCGCACAATAGGCTCACCTAGATAATATTACATTACTTGATGAACGTCATGTTAATGCTCTTGAGCACTTATGCCTCTATCAAGAGTGACTTAAGAGAGCCTACAATATGAAAGTCCATCTTGGAGATTTTTATGTTGGTGACCTCGTTCTAAAAGAAAACCAACCAAATTCTAACTTGCCACCCCATCTGAGGGATAAGTTTGCAGAAAATTGGTTAGGTCCTTTTGTCATTACTAGTTAGATAGGACCTAAAACTTACCACCTAGACTCCCTTGAAGGCTTCGAGGATCTTGAACCCTTGAAAATCCTTTATTTGTGACCTTTCCATGCCTAGAGTGTTGTGGCTCAACCTAAAATACTCCTAGGTGGTCTATGAACGTCTAGGTCACCCCAAAATGCTCCAAGGGTGTCTATAACTCGCTTGGCCAACCTAAAATTCTCCTAGGTAGTTTATGACCGTCTGGGACACCCCAAAATGCTCCAAGGGTGTCTATAACCTGCTTGGTCAACCTAAAATGCTCCTAGGTGGTCTATAACCATCTAGGTCACCCCAAAATACTCCAAGGGTGTCTACAACCCACTTGGTCAACCTAAAATTCTCCTAGGTGGTCTATGATCATCTAGGTCACCCAAAAATGCTCCAAGGGTGCCTATAACCTGCTTGGTCAACCTAAAATTCTCCTAGGCAGTCTATAACCGTCTAGGTCACCCCAAAATGCTCCAAGGGTACCTTCAACCTACTTAGTCAACCCAAAATGCTCTTAGGCGGTCCATGACTGTCTAGGTCACCTCAAAAGCCCCAAAGGAACCCATAAGCCCTTTGGTCACCCCAAATGCCCCAATGGCCCCCAATAAGCATGTTGGTCACACTATACATATATATCAATAAAAAAACAAAAATATTGTATCGCATTGCATTTTCAAACATTAATCAAAAAATCAAAAAACATCATATATATCAATCAAAAATATAAAAATATTGCATCACGTTGCGTCTTTAAACATCATCAAAACAACAAAAATACATAAATATCATATTGCATTTCATTACATCGCATCTCGATGCATTTTCAAAATCATTTGCATTAGGCATACTCATTATTGCACTTTGTACTATAGAGTTGCTTGTACGTGTCTAGCACTAATACTGTACATCTTGCATCAGTCCAAAAAAAAAACAATTATGTCAATATTATTATCTGCATCATTCCATTTTTCCACTTATCAGGTTCAACTATATTTTTACATTGGTAATAATAGTGGCTATCTCCTGTCACATAGTCATTTTTTCTAGAATGTCTTAATGGTTTTAGTCACTCAACCACCTCTAGTTTTCTTTTAAAATTTTGTAGAAAGCTATAATGATATTTAGGAGGTAGAGTCTTTGATTAGATTATACCCTGTATAAAAAAAATCCCAACACATTTACACATTAATAAATCCAATTTTTGTCAAGGAAAGATGAAACCCATGAAGCAATCTAGGTTGCTTTAAGCGAAAAGGTTATCCTACTCATCCCCCTATGTGAATGGTTCAAGAATGCTGAGAATTGGCAAAAGGACAAGCTCTTCCCTAACCAATTATCCAAAATAAATAGTGGTTCTCACCACTATCAAAAATCCCAATTCCAAAAATCCCAAAAGTTCAAGAATCAAAATCTCAAAAGTTCAAAAAAATTCAAAATCCCAAAAGTTGAAAAAATCAAAATCCCAAAAGTTCAAAATAAAAATCCCACAAAAAGCAAAAGAAGCCAAAGTAAAATAAAAAGTGGTCATCACCACTCCCTAAATCCCTTACTCAAAGAAAACAAAATACAAAATAAATAGTGATTATAATCACTACACATGAGCAAGTATCCCAATAAAACTGAAGAAAATAAGGGAGCTTGAGCTTGAATACCTAGAATTCTCAGCATTTGGATAGCCATAATGTGATCCTCATTCTGGGTTTTGTGGATAGCCTATTCGAAAATGGTGGTATCCTTATGCATGATGATATGTCTGTCACATTAGCCTTTGGTGTGTGTGTAGACCAATATTTGCATGTGGATGAGATAGCTTTTGGTAACCTATACTACCTAGTGGTCTAATCCTACTAAGTACAAAATATAGGATTGTGACATTCATAGGGTGATCCTCATTAAGGTTTTGTGGATAGCCTATCTGGAAATGGCGGTATATTTCTGCATCTCATAGGAATGAACTAACTTGCACACACAGGGATATGAAGTATCTTGGTCATCCTATCAAATTCATACCTTGTCAAAAATTCTTACATAGTCAGTATACAACCTTTGACCAGGTTTGTTAGAGAGTTTGAGTCTCATGAAAACCTAATCAACATCCTATAACATTTCATTTCATTTATTCTATTTTATCACATTTCAATAATACATTTCCATATATCCATTACACAAAAACAGTACAAAAAAAACAAAATTAAAAATACAAAGAAGGAAGTAATGCATTTTGTTACAGTATATGGTGTTAACATAGTGTGTCAAATCATCCATCATAGTTCATCATATAAAAGCACACAATTCATCCATCTCATTGTACATACACTCATATACATCGCATCAAATTATACCACATTAAAACATATGCATCCATAATCAACATCCATCAATACTGCATCACATCATAAAAATATACATATGCATACATGGTACAACATCCATCAGTACTGAAACAAATCACATAACAGTATCCATCTACATCAATCATTAGCATTTAACATACCATCATAAATAGCATACATACATTGCATCCATGTCATAAACAATAATGGAGACATATGATGACCATAACAAAATCTCATATATATGGGGTAAAAATATATATCATAGTTTCCAAAAATACCCGTGGACTACAATAAAGTGGGTCCTCAGACCTCACAAATACCAAAAATCCAAACCCCAAAAATAATCCCAAGAGTCTCCATCACCATGGTCACGTAATACCGGTGCTACGAATCACACTACCACCTGTAGTCCAGGTCCACTATGATCCCCCTGAACTACTGCCACCAACCCTGTCAGTCCTCCACCTAGATGAAGACTACACAGTCTCGCTCTGTCGAGTCTAGCGTGATCCACTAGTCTCCCCATTATTAGGAAGATTCCCTCCAAGGTGCACTACCTCCATCTCCAGCCGATCCACATAGGCCTACCTCTTCTACCCCTGTGCCTAGTATATCTCCATCATTGACTGCAATCATAGCACCTCCACCCACAACCTCTCTACCTTCCTAATATTGGATCCCTCCTACCTCGAATCTTGTGCTCTATTTTTATGCCCACAAGGATGATATCTCGGCCTGGTCCTCCTGTGTCTGCACCCGAAGGATATCCCTCTCCTATCTGACCCTACTCAGCTCAACTTGAAACTCCAGATATCGGTCACCCTATGGACCCTACGACACCTACACCCATTGATCCTTAGCCTCCCCATAATCACCCTAATATCCCAAATCTAGGAGATCTACCTACTCATATGTCGGTTGGTGATACCCATGTGGCTCACCCACCTCTGTCTAGTAATCCTCCTGTACATCCTCCATCACCTCATCTATTGCTCTAGTCACATCACCCCCTAAGGCCCCCATGCCTCACCACTGTTGTATCACCCACCATGAGTCATAATCCTATGTAGTCCGTACAACATCCACGTCAGGAACATCTACTGCAAGATCAACCTCCTATCCCACATTCTCCACTACTAGCTAGCCTAGTGTCCTCTTATCCCTATGGTACCAATATAAAATTGGATCCCTGGGAAACCCATACCATAGCCTAAACTATCACATAAATTGAGCAAAAGGGAAGTACTCCTGCTCAGTCCCATACCTCATGATCAATCATCTACCCTACCTCACCCATTGGAGTTGCTCTTCAGCCTCCACCCAATCTGAACAGTCCCTATACGGTCACCATATCACCTGCCTTGGTGCTAGTCATGAGAATGCATCAGTATAGTGCTCCACATTACCTGTATAATGCCAACTCTACCATCTCTCCTGCACCATATGCCATAGGATACCATATCCTATCTCCCTATCGGCTAGCTATACCCGGGTCATCCATAGTAGTCCATGTGGTTGCCCCACAACTATGTGCTACCACCCCCAACACTGTAATAAGAAATTGCATCCTAAACCCTTTCATTGATGGTAGTAGATCTTGTACAACTCATCATATAGTTGTGCTAGTAGGGTAGATCCCTAAGCCATCACCAGAGGCTCCTCCTTGGTGCACCCTACCAGGGCATACACTAGCTCCAACAGGTTCCAAGGGAACCTGGCTTAGGAGGAATCAAGGAGGAGAATAATAGAGATGAGGATCATCAATAGTGCATGCCTCACCCCCAACACCCTCTCCTCATGCTAGAACTCCACCAATATCCATCTATTCTAGTAGTCCATCTCTGTCGCATTCGCATCCTTGCCAAAGTACCTTGTCAGCACTGCACCTCTTCGGTCATGGTGCATCGAGTGAATCAGTTGCCCCTCTATCATAATCCACATAATATGGTAGGCGTCCTCTAGTGTCACCATCATATCCCCTGTGGGTAGGCGGAAGGTGTTGGTGCGTGAGTCCCACAAGCTAATAAGAGTGATCAAGTAGGCTCGGTCGCCTATCACAGGTTCCAACCGGGTAACCTTCTTGAGCACCATGGCATATGTGATATAATGTGATATGTTTAAAAAAAAAAATACAAAAATAAAAAATTCTAGTATGTTCCTGTATCGCTCCAAATTTTTCGCATCCTTACCCTCAGGCTATAGGATCCGTGCCTGGAAGGGGGATGTGAGAAGGATGGGACAATACCTCCGACTAAGAGGCCCTTTGAAGGTCTTGCCTCTCGGGGGAGGGATATAAAGGTGAATTTTCGACGGATGGTGGGTTCACCAAGAAACTTTTGAGTGGCAGTTTCCACACCTAGGTTGATAGTGAGTTTGATGTGTTCATTTTGTACTTTAATCATTCAACTCCTAGGTTTGGCCAAGATGAATGTAAACTATTCTATATGCCAATGCTGATTTTATGGATACAAAAAATATGAAAAAATGCTAAACATGGAAAATGTGTCGAATGGGATAGAACATACCTTATTCCGGATGTTTAATGAAGGTTTTGAGTTTTGTAGCAGTCCAAATCGTCTCAAATTGTACGTAATCGTCTAATATTTCACATAATCGTATCAAATCATAGTCGATCATTTGAGATCATACAGAATTGTCTGAGATCTGATGAATTCGTCAGATGAATTTGTCAGAAACCTGTAATCACAAAAACAGATACAAAATACCAAATATGCAACTGCAGAAGCAAAGGAGAATGATAGCAATAACAGAAAATGTGCCTAAATAATGGATTAAAATAAAAAATAAGAGAAATGCAGTAGATTTAATGATTGATTTTAAATTTATCATGTGGTTATGCTAAATGAGGTGAACTCCAAGATGCATAAACATAATAACTAAGATGATGCATAAAGAAATGCAAAGAAACAATAAAGAGATGCAAACTATGGACTCTGATTGCCCCCAATCTGGACTACAGTTGGGATCGCCTCCAATCGTACGAGATCATCTGTACTCCTAAACAAGATCGTCCAAAATCATCTGAAATCCCTTGCAAAGATCCGAGCTAGCTTCGATTGAAAAACAGTAAAGTTCCTGCAAGAAAACATGAAATACCGAATGCAAATGATGGTGTGAGGATGCTCTGAGGTGTGTGGAAGTTCAGGGAAGTTTAAGCAGAGTTTCAGGCAGAAAGTCAGGGGGAATTATGGAGATAAACTGAGAAAATCTCAGTTTATATAGGATTAGGGAGAGGTTAGGAAGTTGGGGATCATCCCAATCTAGGAGATCTCCAATGGGGAAATCTCCAACTGCACAGATGCGCTTCTACCCAAGTTGGAGAGGCTGTTGAAATAGAAGCTAATTATGAAAATTTGGTTTTGGGACAAAATCGTTTGGACGTTCTGTCCATGACGAATTCATCAAATCTAGGATGATTTCATCTGATCTTAGATGATATCATCCAACGGTCAAAACAAATCCTAAAAATGGCATGAAAAACGAGGAAAGCGGGTAACAGGCGGTTAACGGGCGGTTTGAGGTTAAAATTTGAATTTTATCTTTTTACTAAGGTTTAACTGTGCCAATTTTAGGGTGCTACATTTTGCCCCCTCTTTAGCGAATTTTTTGAAGAAAATGCGTTAAAGACGAGTTTTTCCCATTTTTACGAGAAAGCAAAAATGTACTCAATTTTTAGATGACAATTCTTGGTTGAATCGTACGACTGCTGACTATGGTGCCCCCTCCGTGTTTTTACCCAAATCGAACGTTTGAGGTAAAAACACAAAAAAGAAAAATTAAAATGTTGTTGGTTTTAAAAATAAAATGAAGAAAATAGGAAAAAATCCTAATTCATTTTTACTGTTTTAGAGCTCTGTAGAAAAAAAATGGTTGAGACAGTGCACTGATCGACAGAGGTCTGGTGCAGGCTACGGGTAAGGATCTAATCCTAGTGAATTATGTTTGGATTTGTTTTGTGCAATTTTTGTTTTAAATTTTGACTGCATAGAGATTGTATAGATTTTTGAGATGATTGAGTATGCCAGGGTATAGATTGTGGCATACCAATCCAATTTTGATATGATGTACATAATTTGATATATATATATATGGTCTTGTGTTTGATGATATGACTTGTGTATATGTTGTATGATGCTTTAATTTTGGATTTGTTGATTGATTATTCATGTAATTATGTCGTTTGGAATTAAATTATAATTTTTATGTCATGGCATAAATTGCAAATGAAATAATCTGATGTGAATAAATTGGTTGTTTTGGTGTGATTTGATGAGAATAAAAGGGACTTCTAACAATAATTTCAAAGGACATTGTCACTGTTATAGACCATTTCATGGAGTCGCCGCTCGCTCGGTCGTCAAGCTAATCCCAGTATAGAAATATTGCTAAAAGTAAAAGAATTCTTAAGAGACTGTCTTAAGACTTTGTGTTGTGATGATGGAAATGATGATGGTTTGTGATTTGTTTTCAGATTTTCATAAAAAATATTATGCATGACATATTAAAGAAATATGATTTTGCTAGGCATAAATTCCTAAGTGTGATAAAATTTTGGACAATTCCTTAGAAATTATACCATGGTTGCAAGATTGAATGTTGACATAATGACATGAAATAGAATAAGTGTTCGTTCATTTTTAAAGCACAATTGTGTAACATAATGATGTAAGTCATATGTTTTTATAAATTAAAATGAATGGGAAAATAAAATTAAAGCAATGGTTTGCGCTAGGCATAGAATTATAGATATAGACTTATACCATCATCGTGAAATCCAAAGAAGAAATTGATATCTTAGTTTTATTGCATGATTGATTTTTGATTTGGAGATAAACATAAAATAATAATATATAACTTGACTTTGCTTACTAGATTTTGTAATATGTTGTTTTAAAAGAATTTTGGATTTTTTGAAAACAATGTATGTAATTGCTTTTATACTAAACAGATGTTCTGAAATAAGAATAAAATTTATTCAAAAAGAGTTGTAGAAATATTTTAAATTATCTCAAAGACAAATGTTGATTTGTAAGGAACCCTTATGTGCATATGTGAGTTCATTGTCGATCTTGATTTATCATAATGATAGAGAATCTCTCAAATACAAATGTGTGTGCAAATGTATTGTTTGTTCACCAATTTTGAGCAAGATAATTTGATACAAGTAATTTGAGTTTAACCAAATGAATGTTCGTTAACCATGATTTATATGCATGTAACCGTACCAGACTACTGTGTAAGTTAGGTTATCAAGAGCTAGCTAATCCATAAGCCGACATAGGTCTATACAAAATAAGGTTGCTAATGTGACAGACATATCACCACGCTAGGGATTACCCAAGGCCAAGAAGGTTGGGCACAAACCACCTGTTATGGGGATTACCTCACAATTTTTGAATAATTGAGAATTCCAGGGATTCAAGCTCATTCACCCTTCTTTTCTTTTCAAGGGGTAGGGAAAGGGATTTATTGCATTTTGCTTTTGCCTTTTCTTTTTCTCTTCTTTTCTTCTCTTTTTTTTTTTTTGTTTTGTTTTGTATTTTGCTTGGAACTTGAGATAATGCTGAAATATTGCTACGATGGTACAAAATAACATTTTTCTTTTTCTCTTTTTCTTGAACTTTTCTTTTCTTCCTATGCTAGGGATACTTGCTCGGATTAGCTATAGAGCAAGGGATTTTTATTCTGGGTAGGGGTGAGCTTGTCCTTTTGTCAATTCTCAAATATTCTAGACCATGTGCATGATAGGATAGCAGGGGAAACTTTTTGCTCAAGAAACCATTTTTACTATGTAGCATCATATTGAATTTGCAATGAAATCATTTTAAAGTGAAAAGATATATTTGGTTCAAGTAAATAACAAGATCAATTCTCTATGCTCAAAACTTTATTTAATTCAACTGTGGACTTTGATATAAGAGAGATTAATAATCATACCAAATAAAATCAAGATATTTATTCATGTGAATGTGAAAGTGCGGGATTCCAAATAAATGCTAATTTATCCAAAATAATTAAAAATATAACTGCAACACTTCAAGAATTGACAGGTATGAAAATAAAATATGTTTTTGAAGATTTTGCCGATTTTGATGTTTTTAGATTTTGATATTTTGATTTTGATTGAGAGTTTTGCAAGAAGAAATACTATACCTATTTTTTTGAAAAATATTTTGATAGAAATGGCTAAAATGAAACAATATGCCAAATACAATATATACAAATGATGAAATGACCCAATGTTATGCATAATAACACTTAAGATGCATAATGTTCATAGGTTCTTTAAGATCTTTACCGTCTAAGGTAGCTAATCGATATGCTCCCGATCCAAATTTAGCAGTGATGACATATGGTCCGAGCCAATTGGGCTCAAATTTACCTTTAAGATCTTTAGTTGCATTAGTATTTTTCTGATTTTATTTTAAGACAAGGTCGCCGATCTCAAAGGATCGCTGATGAACTTTCTTGAGGTATGCTCGTTTAAGCTTGTTTTGGTAGGCACAAAGATGCTCCAAAGCATTGATGTGCTTTTCATCTAGGAGTTCTAGCTAAGTCTGCCAACACGATATTCATATCCTACTTCAGTATCTTGAAGTAGTAGAGCTAAAGAAGGAACTTCTAATTCAAAGGGAAAAACGACTTCAACACCATAAACCAAAACAAAGGGGGAAGTGCCTGTGGGAGTACGAACGCTAGTTCAATAAGCCCACAAAGCAGGATATAATTGGATGTGCCAATCGTGGCCAGATTTATTGACCAATCTTTTGAGGATTTTGATTAATGTTTTATTAGATGCTTCTGCTTGGCCATTACCCTGAGGATAATAGGGAGTGGACCAATGATGTTGAATTTTATACTTTTGACATAATTTTTTGACATGTTTATTTTTGAAACAAGTTCCATTATCTAAAATGAGATTTGCAGGGATTCCGAACCTACAAATAATTTGATTAAAAATAAACTTGGAAACTTGGGTTCCAGTACAAGAAGCTAATGGCATAGATTCAACCCACTTTGTGAAATACTTAGTGGTGGTTATGATAAATTTGTGTCCATCAGATGACACAGGGTTGATTTTTCCAATGATGTCTAAGCCCCATTTTGAAAAGGGCCAAGGAGATGAAATGGCCTGTAGCTCTTGTGCAGGTGCATGGACAAGGTCAGCATGTTTTTGGCACTTGTCACAATGGCGCACATAAGCATGTGCATCATTCTCCATGGTAGGAAAAAATATCCTATCCTGAGGAGTTTTTTAGCAATGGCGCTACCACTAAAATGCCCCCCACAAGATCCATTGTGGGCTTCACTCAAAGCTGATTTAGATTCTGCTAGATTCAAACATCTCAGTAAGATGCCTTCAAAATATCTCCTATACAAGGTATTACCAATAATCACAAAGTGACTTGCTCATCTACGTAATAACCTACGCTGGTTACTATGACAACCTTCAGGGAAGGTTCCATTTTGCAAAAAATTAAATATATCAATGTACCATGGTTCAGGAGTAGTTTCGTTGATTAGAAACACATCCAAAGGTTCTAAGCATGATTTGCTTGAAGCGGGCTCTTGGAGTCGATGAATAATGATGGTAGCATATTCATCATCTAACTCCAAGGGCAAAAGAGATGTAGCTGCAGCCATAGCATCAGCCGCATAATTGCTAGTTCGAGGAATAGCTTCCAAGGTAACTTGATCAAATAAAGATAATAATTGTAAGACATATGCTTTTCATGGATGCAATTTGTCATCTCGGGTTTGATAAACATCATTGATTTGATCTATGAAAAGTTGAGAATCATTGAAAACCAATAAATTTTTAATTTTTAGTGCTAAAGCAGCTCGTAATCCAAGGATAAGAGCTTCATATTCAACAGTGTTATTAGTACAAGAAAATGTTAATTTGAAGGATAGAGGTATAAGATATTTTTGTGGAGATATTAAAATAATACCTGCACCAACCCCACTCATACATCGGGCTCCGTCAAAGTATAGGGACCATTGCTCTGGATGGAATGCCTCTAGTTTAAGGCATTCATCGAGAAACTCAATGATGAGGGAATGGGTAGACTCTAAGGGTGTAGCAACTAATTGATCTGCTATGATTTGACCCTTAACAGACTTTTGTCCTATAAACGTGAGTTCAAACTCACTTAGCGCAAGAACCCACTTGGTTGTGCGACCATATAAGTACGATCGACTCATGAGATATCACAAAGGGTCAAATTTGGCAATAACATACGTTTTTTGACTGAGCATATAATGTCGTAGTTTCTATGTAGAAAATACGACTGCTATACATAACTTCTCTAATATGGTATAGTGAGTTTCATAACTGATTAAGGTCCTGCTAATGTAATAATTAGCACATTCTTTCTTCTCATCGTCAAGTTGAGCTAACATAGCTCCTAAGGCAAAATCAGAAGCAAAAATGTACAAAATAAATGGACGATCAGATCTAGGTGGTGAAAGCACCGATGGTTTAAGGAGATATTGTTTGAGGAGTTCGAATGCTTCCTGACATTCGTCGTCCCAATGAAAAGAGACATCTTTCTTAAGAAGCTTAAGAAAAGGTCCGGTTTTTTCTGCCAACTTATCAATAAAGTGGTGAATAGCTTGAAGCTTACCTTGTAGACTTTGTAATTCTGATATATTTGTGGGTGCGGGCATATCAGTGATAGCCACAATCTTGAGAGGGTCAATTTCAATGCCATGTAAAGAAACTATAACCCCTAATAATTTACCGGACTTAACTTCGAATATACATTTAGCTAGATTCAATCGGATAATATACTCCCTTAACCGATCAAATAATTTTCTCAAGTCATCTAAATGATCATCTTCTTTTATGGAACGAGCTATAATATCATCTACATAATCATGTAAAATATCATGCATCATATCATGAAAGATATAAGTCATGGCTCGTTGATATGTTGCACCTGCATTCTTTAAACCGAATGGCATCACTTTCCAACAAAAGGTCCCCCAAGGGGTAATAAAGGCTATTTTAGCCTGATCTTCAGGAGCTATCCTGATTTGATTATAACCAAAAAATCCATCCATTAGGGATATCATTCCACTCCCAGCAGTAAAATCAATGATCTGATCCATGTTGGGAAGAGGAAAATCATCTTTAGGGCATGCAACATTAATATCTCTAAAGTCTATGCAAACCCTAACTTTAGTGGCTTCTTTCTTAGTTACTTGGAACTACATTTGAGATCCATTCAGCATAATCAATGGCTTGTATAAAAATAACATTTAAGAGTTTTTTTAATTCTCCTTTGACTAGTAAGGCCACTTTGGGATGCATTTTTCTAAGTTTTTGTTTAATAGGTTTAGCATCCAGATAGACTACTAGGTGATGCATAACTACAGAAGGGTCTAATCCTGGCATATCTTCATATGTCCAAGCAAAGACGTCTTCATATTGTTTAAGGAATGTAATGTATTTATCTTGTTTTTCTTGACTCAATTCTGATCCAATGTTGATTATGTGAGGGTTATCTTTGGTTCCAATGTTAATTTTTATGATGTTTTCTACTTACATATGTAGATATCTCTCAAAATTAGGTGGGGTGGGTGAAACGCCTAATTCTTGTAATTATTCCAAGGTTAGCTTGGATAATTCATCTTGAGGAGTCGTGGCCTCAAGCTGGGCTATACTAGGTATAGAGCCATCGAAATAAAATCCGTTATGTAACAATTCCTCAATGGAGACATCATGAAAGATATCCCCCTCCAACTCGTCGTTGGATTTGGCAATCATCTCAGGGTAAGCTATGGATAACATATTACATGTAAGAGGATTAAAATGAAAGACATCCCATTTATCTAGATAATCTTGGTAACATATAAGATGGTCATCATCCTCAAATGGGAAGGGCTGACCTTTACTAGGAAATAGGCCCACACCACATCCGGTAGGCCACGATTCTACCTCAAAAGGTTCTTTCATACCATTCTAGAAATGTCCCAAAACTTTCCCTTTATATCCCAATTTAAGCATTATGGGTTTAGATTTAATATACTCATTAGCAAAATAACATCTAGCATATCCATCACAATGTGTCTTGATGTTTCTAGGTATTCTTCCCCAGTCATATCCCTTATAAACAAAAGCACAACTCCTAACTTGGTAGATACTTCCCATAGGTTGTGGGAGGCCCAAGGTATGAGGAGAGGGTGGGAGTTTATTTAAAATAAGGGAATCTTGCATGGCAGTGTTGGTTTCTTCTGATATAAGAATTTTAGATAAATCGGGTAAGAGCTCATCAGTAAGAGCATAAGACGTAGAAGGAACATTTCCTACATCGTCAGATGTGGAAAGGATGCCTATGGTGGATGTAGATGTTATAGATATATCGATGGGTGAGTCTATAGGTATGGAATTTATAGGAATAAAACAAGAAGCATTGGTTGTAGTTTTAGGATATTTTTGAGGTCCTAATGTGGTTTGTTCGGAATATGGTTGAGCTATATGTAGAGGTGTAGTTTATGGGGAAAAAGTAGATGATGTTATGGGTGTGTTTTTCACACGTTTAGACGGTTGATGAGAATTAGGATGTGTGGATGACAGAGCAGGGCAAAATTGAACTCCAACCGGTTCTGCCAAAGCACACATATCAAAGGGTCTATGATCACCATGAATGGTAAACAACTGATTTTTAAATTCGAATTTAACACACTGATGTAAAGTTGAGGGAACAACTCACATTGCATTGATCCAAGGGTGACCCAAAAGTATATTGTATGATGCAGGGCAATGTACAATAAACACGGTCGTGTCTAAGGTTCTCGGACCAACTTGCAAGGGGATAGTAATAACTCCACACGTTTCTTGTGTTTCGTCATTGAAGGATTTTATGATCATATCAGTTCTTTTCATTTCGTCACTTCTAAAGCCAAATATTTGGTAGAAGTCAAAAGTGCATATGTTTAAATATGAACCATTATCAATCAAGACTCGTTTAATGGCTACATCCCCAATTAGGGTAGTAATATATAAGGGGTTATCCTTATGTAAACTATGTTGTGGTATATCTCTATCTCGGAAGTCAATACAATCGACTTCTTGAGTTATGATAGTATTGGACATGGCTTCAGGTTGAATATTTTGTGGTACCATCATTTGGCTTAATGTGAGCATTAATTCATCCCTATGGGTAGGAGAAGATCTTAAAATGTCCAAAAGGGAAATTCTAGCTGTAGTATTTGATAATTGTTCATTAATATTATAGGGAGGCTTAGGTTGAACATTAGGCGCATGATTCCCTTTATTGGGATTTTTCAAAACAAATGGAGCTAATCCATCGTTCTGAGTTTGATCCTGTTGAGAGTTTTGAGCCTGTTGTCTGGTAACGGCTCCGATGGTACCTACAATATTATTTTGAGGATGATGAATGGGCCTTGGTCTAGCATTTATGGCTTGTTCAATAGAAAGTAATTGGTGAGAAGATGGTCTAGTAGTGACTCTTCTAGGAAATGGTTCTTCTGGAACCATAAAACTTGTGATAGGTTGAATAGGATCTAATTCATCTTCAGAGCTATTCGATTGATTTGAGGTGATTTCCATGTCACTTTCAGTATCATATTCTACATCACTAAGATTATGTGTCTGAGTATTATATAGAGGTCTGGTCGTAACCATGGATAAAGTTGTGTCAAATACTTCCACATCATGAGTAGGTGAATGTCCACTAATAGTTCCTACATATCGGGTAGGAGGGGGAACATTATGATGCTCAATTTGATTAGCCACCTCTTTACCATGCTTTGGTAAAGGATGTTGAAATATGTCCAATGATTGATTGGCATTCTGATTCTGATTTTGGGGGATGTTATTTTGAGCATTATTAGAAGGATTTTGTTTAGGTTGAAAGGCTTGCACCTCCATCTCATTGTTATCAATCAGGTCTTGTATTTTATGTTTTAATCTTTTACAAGAGTTGGTAGCGTGTCCAGGCCCTCTATGGAAATCACAATGTAAATCAGCTCTGTATCCGGGTATAGTTGGATTAGGTTCCCGAATATTTGGTAATTGAATCAAACCTTGTGCTAATAATTATGGGAGAATGGTTGATAAAGGTTGATTTAACCTAGTAAATTCTCGGGGTGGTTTATTAGGAGGTTTCAATATGAACTTCTATGTTGTTTTCGTAGTATTAACATTGGCAATGTTTCTGCTATCAATGACTCCATCACCCACAACTTGTTTATTTTTATATTTATTTTTGGATGTTTTCTCATCATATTTCTTTTTGAGCTGACCTCTTCTAATGAGAGCATCTTCCACCCTTCGAGCTAAATCTATAGCTTGATTGAAGGTGGTCAAGGTAGCAGTTGATAATTCATAGGATAGTTGTTCTTGTAAATTATTGATAAAAATATCCAACATTTCCCGATAAGGTAACACAAAGTGTAATTTTCCTATCAACTACCTCCATCAAGCTAAGAAGTCAGCAAAACACTCATCTTTGTCTTGTTTTAGGTTGTACAAATCTTTAATGGTTACATGCCTTTCAATATAGGCACTAAATTGATGCACAAAAGACTCGATGGTCTCTTCAAAATTTCTCAAAGAATGAGTGGGCAATTGATAATACCACTCCAATGCCATCCCCCCTAAACTTTTTGGGAACATTTTTAGTAATAACAAATCATCATGGGATATATCATGGCATGCTATCCTAAACATTCAAAGATGCTCTATGGGATATTCAGTTCCTTTATATATAGGTAGGACAAGCATAGGAAAGTGTTTAGGATATGGTTGTGCTACAACTATAGGATCTAGAGGTTGACTACACATCTCTCGATAATTGTACGAGGGACGGTAGGGATCTATTTGGTCCATGCGAGAGACTAACTGTTTCACCATGGATTCCAGATTACCATTTTGTCCACCATATTGGTTTGGTGGTACATGAGTATGGGATTTGTGAGCGTAGGAAGGCGTGACATAAGGATTAGATGCTATATTGTTGTTATGCAAATGGTTGGTAGGAAGAGTATTATGAAGAAGATTTGTTGTAGCATTATGTTGTATCCCAGATTGTTGGAAATTGGTATTTTGTTTTATTTTAGGCTTTTGTTGATTTGAGGTATATTGATCAATAGCTTGGCAAAATAGAGCAGTGAATGAAGGTTTCTTTTGTGTGGTAATAACCCTAGGCTTGATAACAGGCACTCTAGGTGGTTGGGTAACCTGTTTTTGTTGCGTGTTCTAGATTATAGCGACCATATCCAAATTGGATGGTCCAGCTTGATCACTTTCTTGATCAACAAAGGACAAAGGATTAGTGCGTGTGTGATATATGTCTTCTAGGGTTGCTTGAGTGTCACTAATTTTATCTTTGTCCATATGGACTGCTCTATTAAGAGTGCCAATATTAGTACTGAGGAACTTCCAGAAATGTTCCATGTTCTCAAAAGTAATAGCTCCTTCCGGAGATATTTTAGGGGATGAGGATCCTTCCTCTCTATCATTTTCTTTTTGTTCATTTCCTACAGCAAATTCTTCTTCTTGTTGGTCAAAGGTTCCTTCTTCCTGAATTGGGTCTTCAGGAAGGACATCTAGGTTATTTTCTAGTTTTCTTAACCAATCTTCTTCTACTTCCATTTGTTTTCCATTCCTAAGTCTAGTCATTATGTCTAAATTTAGATTTTAGAAAATATATATTAATATATTTGCAACAAATTTGGGAGGTATATATTTTAACTATATACCTACTATAATGCTTAAAATAAAATGTTTTGATTTTTTTTATGATTTTGTTTTGTTTTTATTTTTATTTATTTATATATATATATATATTTTTGTTTTTATGTTTACAAAGACAACAAACAACACACTGAATGCAAGAAATAACAATAATAAAAGAATAGCTTAGTTTTCTATAAATAGTTTATAGATGTCATTAATAGGATCAAGTTCATCAGGAGTCATGAAATGCTCCTCTTCAAATTGGAAATGGTTTTTCAAGAACTTGATAAAATGTGCTATAGTGATATTATCTGTTTCATACCCTGACTGGTAGAAATAAAGTTCATGGCAATACTCTCGATATAACACAGCTCTAGGAACTCTATTCCATATTTTTCTATTCATAAAAACAACCTCTTGATCCTCTATATGAGATAGAAATTTATGTACTACAACTGTATTCTCAAGATATTCCTCAAAGGTGTACAACTCTGAAGACACATGGGCTCTTTTATCTGCTAACCACCTATGGCAAGCTCTCTGAAGTTCATGATATAAGGTCACTTGATCAGGATCCAAGATTCTATCTAGGACAAACCTCTTAATTTGCCTAAGTTCTGTTGCCCTAGATCCAATGATACCAAATCTCCTATCAAGTTCATCCCACAAAGGTTGAACCCTATTTGTTTGAGGTACTCTAAGCACATAAGTAACCTCTATAGCTGCTAATTGATTCTCAAAATTAATGGTGACAGATCATCTTATATTATAATCTACCATCTAAATATGATATGCAATCTTTGGTTCTAAATGCATTTATGTTTTGTTTTTTTTTTGGATTGTTTTCAAAAGGTTTTTAGTTTTTCACGTCGGGTTCACCAAAATGTATCGCTCCAAATTTTTCACATCCTTACCCTCAGGCTATAGGATCTGCACCCAAAATGGGGATGCAAGAAGTATGGGACAATACCTCGGACTGAGAGGCCCTTTGAAGGTCCCACCTCTCGGGGGAGGGATATAAAGGTGAATTTTTGACGGATGGTGGGTTCACTAGGAAACTTTTGAGTGGCAGTTTCCACACCTAGGTTGATAGTGAGTTTGATGTGTTCATTTTGTACTTTAATAATTCAACTCCTAGGTTTGGCCAAGATGAATCTAAACTATTCTATATGCCAATGCTGATTTTATGGATACAAAAAATATGAATAAATGCTAAACACGGAAAATGTGCCGAATGGGACAAAACATACCTGATTTTAGATGTTTGATGAAGGTTCTAAGTTTTGTAGCAGTAAAAATCATCTCAAATTGTATGTAATCATCTGATATTTCACATAATCATCTCAAATCACAGTCGGTCGTATGAGATCAGACGAAATCGTCTGAGATCTGACGAATTCGTCGAAAACCTGCAATCACAAAAACAAATACAAAATACCAAATATGCAACTACAGAAGCAAAGGAGAATGATAGCAATAATAGCAAACATGCCTAAATAATGGATTCAAATAAAAAACAAGAGAAATGCAGTAGATTTAACGATTGATTTTAACTTTATCATGCGGTTATGCTAAATGAAGTGAAATTCAAGATGCATAAACATAATAACTAAGATGATGTATAAAGAAATGCAACAAACAATAAAGAGATGCAAACTCTAGACTCTGATTGCCCCTAATATAGACTATAGTTGGGATCACCTCCAATCGTACGAGATCGTCTACGCTCCTCGACAAGATCGTCTGAAATCGCTTGCGACGATCCGAGCTAGCTTCAACTAAAAAATAATAAAGTTCCTGCAAGAAAACATGAAATACTGAATGCAAATGATGGTGTGAGGATGCTCTAAGGTGCATGGAAGTTTAGGTAAGTTTAAGCATATTTTCAGGCATAAATTCAAGGGGAATTAGGGGGATAAACTAAGAAAATCTTAGTTTATATAGGATTAGGGAGAGGTTAGGAAGTTGGGGAGGCTGTTGAAATAGAAGCTAATTATGAAAATTCGATTTTGGGACAAAATCGTCTGGATGTTTTGTCCATGATGAATTCATCAGATCTGGGATGATTTCATCTGATCTTAGATGATATCATCCAACGACCAAAACAAATCCTAAAAATGGCACAAAAAACGAGGAAAGTAGGTTACAGGCGGTTAACGGGTGGTTTGAGGTTAAAATTTGAATTTTATCTTTTTACTAAGGTTTAACTGTGCCAATTTTAGGGTGCTATAGTTCCATATAAATTAGTTTTAATTACCTATCCTGGAATGTAATATGCCTAAAAATAAAACAAGTCAAAAATACGATGTATGCCATTTAACTTAGGGTTAATTATTTATTATGTAAAATAAAGTGTACTATTCAAGATAAAATAACGAGGAAGTTGAGTCACCACATACCCACCTTACACCGAATCCACCACTAGATGCCTTTGCTTGTTGACTCATGGTGGTCCCAGGGTGATTTTGACTGCGCTTCGCTATATAAAAATAATACTCCTTTTCCTCACCTCTCAAATACCTAGAGAAAACATGTAATAATGAGCCCAAACATCATATATGAGGTTTATATAAGCTTACACCAGCTCTATTCATCCCAGGGTGGGATGAAAGCACTTTTGGCAATTTGTCTCACCCTGGGATGAATACCAAATTTGCATTCATCCCACATTGGGATGAATACAAAATTTGTAGGTTAAAATAATTTAAAAACCACCAAAAAGGGTCAAAAAACCCACCAAAAACAAGTCAAATCTGATGGAATTCATTCAGGGTCAATATGGAATGCAAACTCCTCATGGATGCATGGAAAAGTTACTACTTCACTTCCCAAGAAGGCCATTGTGGTAGGACCACCCCATGGGAATGTTGTTTTCAACTCTTTGCTTCCAAAGAAACCTCCATAGCATAATCAAAATCCTTTCAAAATTGTGCATTTTTTCAATGGATACAACTAAAGTTAACCTTAACAAAAGTCATCTAGTTCAAGTGACTCATCGTTTTTCTTACTGGTCATTCCCTCATCAACTCATCACTTGAGGGGGTATTCATACTCAGTTCAAAATAAACAAGCACACACTCAATAATGCAAATTGTGTTCTTTCAACGAATCATTGACAAAGACAATAACGCTCCTGCTTGGGTCAACAAAAAAGAAAAATTTCAAACTTAAATTGGTTGACATTGCTAGAATCATGGAATCATAGGCCTTGCCTCTTCATGATAGAACAATATCCAAGCTCAAGCAAGTTCCTTAGCTCGTTGAAAGCAAGGATTCAAGAACGCATGCTCTTTCTAGGATTGGGGCATCTAAAGTTGGTTAGGTTATTGAGTAACCCTAATCATTAAATATTTTAGTCATCTATTTTTACTTGGTGTTGTGCTGCACATAATGCATCCCAAAAATGGGCATCTGTAGACACTAAAATCTGGTCAATCCGATTATGCTTCCGAAGTAATGACTAAAATGACATACCTAGGTCCCTAGGGAAGCCCTCAGCAGGTATACAGTGGTTCTAATCACTCTATGTAAGGTTTTGGAAGGTTTTAGGCCACTTTTGTTACCTTTTAAATACCTTGTTTCTATTCATCCCACACTGGGACAAATGTAGATCATATTCTTCCCACCCTGGAATGAATAACAACTTTCATCCCAAGGTGGGACAAATAGTAGGTTTGATAAAAAAAAAGTCAAATCTAGAAAAATGATGCTTGAAAACGGTCATATTCCTACCTATTCTCACCTACAAGTCAGAGCATGTAGTATCTTTATACCTTGCTCCATGAATGAGGCAAAATTGGGAGATTCTCTTCCCCTCCAATGCATGCCATCTCGGTGGCCAAGTGGTGCCTCTTGCCCTGCACGCCTTTGCATTCCTTTTGAACCATGAGACTCCTTAGGCTATAAAGTGGATGCATTTTCCACACAATAAAAGGAGATGAGTTTTTAGGACAAAGCAACGGAGTGCTGTTGAGATTTTATTTCACATTTTGTTCCTGTTTTGGCCTTGAAATCTCTACCTAGCGAAGGAGGTTTACGAGGGAAATAGCAGGTACAATTTTTCATATAACCAAACCATCTGAGTGAATTTGCTCACCCAATTTTATGAAAATACCCCCATAGTTTTTTTCATCAATCCCCAGTGGAATTGGTGGAAAAATTTAAACAAAATCACTGGGCGTCCCACCCCTGGGTGCCCCCCAATTTGTGATAGTCCTATTCGTCCCACCCTATTATGAATAGAAATATATCAATAATTTGCTGACTATTTTTAATTAGTTATTTTATACATGTTCATATTATAATGTTTTTCAAATTTTAGATCATTATGAGTTATATTGGCCGAGATATCACAATTTTAATGTTTTACAGGGTCTCACGGAGGTCTACGGTGGTCATCTGAATAAAAACCTAAACAAGTCACTTATTTTGCAAATCTTATCATATGGGTTTTCTTAAAATGTTATGTTATGTATTTTTCCCAATTTTCATGTGTTTTGGATATATGTAGGGGTGGAAATTGGTTGCTTTGGTTTTTGGAGGTTGTGAACGGTCATCGCAATTACGAGGCACCATAGGACACAATTGTGATGAAATTTTTGGTGATATACTCCCAAAACATTTTATTTTACATCCCTCTACAATTTCATATCATTTGGAGTTGATTTGATATAATATTTATGCATATGCCCATTACTAGTCTTTTAGTGCCTATAGGGATTACATGTTTTACATCATACACACTTGCTATTTGACACTTTTGGTTTCCTTTTGTGTAGGTGCAGGTATATATAGTACATTATGAAGGATAATAGGACCTCAAGATCAAATATACAAGCGGCGACAATAGTAGCCCGTCCACCTCGATTGTGGGTACGAGGAAAGACACTGGATGTGCACCCGAGTTACTTGAAGGATTTTGATCCTTGGGCACCCGATTTGTAAAAAGTTGTATCAATCATTTGAGCCCTCAAATGGGACATTATTTAACCTATATTTTATCCATTTTATTAATAATAAAGCAATTTACCTCGCCTCATTTCTTGTTATTTGATGTCTTTTCCATATTACTTGCATGTTTCCGTTTGATGCTCATAAGCAATAGGACATAGATACACGTAATTGTTATCATCATTTGGTGCACCATTTTTCCCTAATTCAGCAACAAATATATTATCCAACACACTAAAGGGTTGTTATCCAATTCAAACCCATTTTGGTAGAAACAAAAACTGATAGAATCCACCTACGCAAATATTTTGAAGACCAACAAAAATAATATTGAAAATAACCCTAAAATTTGACATATGATATTGGATCAAGCCTTATGGGATAACCAAAAAAGAATTGAAATGGCTGGAAGACATTGCTCTACTCTCAAGTTTATGAAAGAGAAGTTGCATTACCAATAAATTCAAAACTTCTGATATCAAGATCCATAAAAGATTTTGGCTTGAAGGATTTGCAACTTTTAGAAATGATAATGGTAGAAATTATCTAATTAAAAGAAGAATGTCAAAAAGCATGAAATAATGTCTACCATCACTAGAATACTATCAAATAATAGTTTTATCCAAAGACAATGACAATGGCATTTGAGGAAGGTGATCTAGTGCTCAAATGGGATTGGGATAGAGTAAAACCAAGTATAAATGAAGAATTTTATCCTATGGATTGGGTCGTACCTAATAGAGGAAAGGAAAATGCTAACCATACTTTAGCTATTCCAACTGGATGATTATCTACTACCAATTATGGCAAATGACCAACATCTGAAGCATTATGCTTAGAACAAATTGCACACAGTTTGTACATATATAAATATCACACGTGTACTTTCCCTGTAAATAGATTTTTCTTATTTTGGTCGAGGAAGAACTTTTCAAAATTAATATCCAAAAGTGGGTAGGTCATCTACTTAGATGACATCTCAAGATACGCAACCCCTCATCACATCCTCACTAAGCCACTAATTGATAGGTTCAAAAAATGATTGGAATCTTGAGGTACACATCACAATATAACAAATTTCGGTAGTCGTAAGCCACCCATGATTTAACAAATATAGTAAAGATATTTTCCATATCAACTGCCATACACAACATGCAACATTAAATTTACAACGGTTGGTTATCCTAGTGAAATCTTCTAAAAATTATAGATCCATGAAATTATGTAACCACAACCATGTCTATCAGAAGCAGTTATGATGAAATACACTCCAAGCTGAAAAACCATTGGTTTTCAACTTCAAAAATGATCAAAAAATCCCTAAAAAAATATTACTCAGCATACGTAAATCCATCGCATAGGTTCATTAACGCCCCTCAATGGTAAAATTCCCTTCCAAATAGTATAAATTGACCACGCCTCTCAAATGCTCTTCCCTTATAATACTGAAGTACGATAAAAAAAATCCTACCATTTTAGAAGAAGATTGAGATTAGTGATAAAAGTAGAATTAAAAAAAAAGTAGAGGAAAAAAGAGTGATGCTGCATGAAAGGCCATAAACAAATTATATAATGATATGGTGAGAATTCATGACCCGACACTCACAATTAAGCCCAAATTATAGATTTCTCGAATTGGATACAAAGAAAAGAGAAAAATATTCTCTGAGAATCTGTTGGAACAAAATCTGCCTTCGGTTAATAGTGTTGCGCCTTAGACTTTACCAACATTGAATAGACAGATCTTGCTTGAGATCATCTGTCTAGTCTCCAGAGAAGGCTAGTTCCTTTGAAGTTTTTTAGAAAAAAGGGGAAACAAGAGATAAGGGAAATATAGCCTAAGCTAGAACTTTTATATGGTGCAGGTTAGACAACATCAAAGACAAATTTACTTACTTCTATCCAAAGCATTTAAAAACACATTCCAATGCAAAAATTATATAATTCCAGATATGATTTTTGATATTTCGTTTAGCATGCGTATATATTAGATTCTTATTCTAGCAATATGATTTATGTATTGCGAAAGTTCAGATACAAGAACAGACTCAATTTACAATTCAATATTGTGATCAAAAATAAAGAACATCAATACATACACTTGCACGATATGAACCAGAAGCCAATGGGAGATGTGATTTTATTGCTTGTATTCGAAGTACGTACACATATTCTTGTAAATGTCCAAGAGCTGACCCTTTTTCTAGAGTCGCTCACCCCTATATATACCCTAAAAGAGTATCTTTTCCTAAGTACATCTTACTTATTTTACAAGCAATCATCTGCAGTTTCTAACAATACACAACAGATTTCCTGCAGATTGGATAGATTGGCAATCATCCAACGGACCTGCCAGGTTATAATCAATAGACCATTCTTCAAAAATCAGCACCTAATGTCAGTACTCGTCTCCAGTTGCCAAAAATATACTTTATTCCTTTGCAGCTGGCGTGTCACGAAATCATGATATTCTTTCCTTGCTTTGCTTTTCTGCCGCCTCCAGTCATGAAAATGAGACATGTCACGAAATCGTGACCTTCTTTCCTTACTTTGGTCTTCTGCTGCTTCCAGCCATGAAAATGAGACATGTCGTGAAATCACGACATTCTTTCCTTGCTTGGCTCTTCTGTCGCTTCCAGCCGCGAAAATGGGACATGTCATGAAATCGCGACATTCGTCTCTTCCTTTGCTCCTTTGCTACCTCCCGCCGCGAAAATGAGACATGTCATGAAATCATGAAATTCTTTCCTTGCTTTGCTCTTTTGCTGCTTCCAGCCACGAAAATGAGACATGTCGCATTGGAACAAAATCTGCCTTCGGTTAATAGTGTTGCACCTTAGACTTTACCAACATTGAATAGACAGATCTTGCTTGAGATCATCTGTCTAGTCTCTAGAGAAGGCTGGTTCCTTTGAAGTTTTTTAGAGAAAAGGGGAAACAAGAGATAAGGGAAATATAGCCTAAGCTAGAACTTTTATATGGTGCAGGTTAGACAACATCAAAGACAGATTTACTTACTTCTATCCAAAGCATTTAAAAACACATTCCAATGCAGAAATTATATAATTCCAGATATGATTTCTGATATTTCGTTTAGCATGCGTATATATTAGATTCTTATTCCAGCAATATGATTTATGTATTGCGAAAGTTCAGATACAAGAATAGACTCAATTTACAATTCAATATTGTGAGCAGAAATAAAGAACATTAATACATACACTTGCACGATATGAACCAGAAGCCAATGGGAGATGTGATTTTATTGCTTGTATTCGAAGTACGTACACACAGTCTTGTAAACGTCCAAGAGCCGACCCTTTTTTTGGAGTCGCTCACCCCTATATATACCCTAAAAGAGTATCTTTTCCTAAGTACATCTTACTTATTTTACAAGCAATCATCTACAGTTTCTAACAATACACAACGGATTTCCCGTAGATTGGATAGATTGGCAATCATCCAGCGGACCTGCCAGGTTATAATCAATAGACCATTCTTCAAAAATCGACACTTGATGTCAGTGCTCGTCTCCAGTTGCCAAAAATATACTTTATTCCTTTACAACTGGCATGTCACGAAATCATGACATTCTTTCCTTGCTTTGCTTTTCTGCCGCCTCCAGCCGTGAAAATGAGACATGTCATGAAATCGTGACATTCTTTCCTTACTTTGCTCTTCTGCTACTTCCAACCACAAAAATGAGACATGTCATGAAATCGTGACATTCTTTCCTTGCTTGCTCTTGCCTCCAGAAAATGAGACATGTCAGAAATCAGACATTCGTCTCTTCCTTTCTCCTTTCTTCCCGGAAAATGAGACATGTCACGCAAAATCGTGACATTCTTTCCTTGCTTTGCTCTTCTCTTCCCTCGAAAATGAGACATGTCGTCGAAATCGCGACATTCTTCTCTTCTTTGCTCTTTGCTTCCGGAAAAATGAGACATGTCGTGATATCGCGACACTTTTTCCTTTGCTCTTCTCTTCTTTGACCGCAAAAAAAAAACATGTCGCGATATCGTGACACTTTTCCCTCTTGCTCTTTCTCTTCTCTTTAGAACCGTGAAAATGCAAACATGTCGCGATATCGTGACACTTTTCCTTTGCTCTTCTCCTCGCTTAGCAACATGTCGCGATATCGCGACACTTTTCTCTTTCTTTCTCTTTGCCGAACAATGTCGCGATATCGTGACACTTTTCTCTTTTGCCAGAAACATGTCGCGATATCGCGACACTTTTCTCTTTTCCTTGTCGTATGCCTTTTTCTCTTTTGTCGCGAAAAATGAAACATGTCGCGATATCGCGACACTTTTCTCATTGCTCCCTTTTCTTCTTTGTAGAAAAAATGAAACATGTCAGCGATATTGTGACACTTTTTCTCCTTGCTCCTTTTTGTTGCTCTTAGCCGCGAAAATGAAACATGTCACGATATCGTGACACTTTTCCCTCTTGCTCCCTTTTGCTGCTCTTAGCCATGAAAATGAAACATGTCGCGATATCGCGACACTTTTGCCTCTTGCTCCTTTTGCTGCTCTTAGCCACGAAAATGAAACATGTCACGATATCGCGACACTTTTTCTCCTTGCTCCCTTTTGTTGCTCTTAGCCACGAAAATGAAACATGTCGCGATATCGCGACACTTTTTCCCATTGCTCTTTCTCTCCGCCTTGAACCACGAAAATGCAACATGTCGCGATATCGCGACACTTTTTCCTCCTTGCGGTGTTTTGCTTTTTCTTTGATCTTTAGCATATGGGCCACTTTGGTCTTCTTGGGAAATATGCAAAAAGGTGCATCAACTATTTTTCTTGTAGTTAGGCACTTTTTGACTAACATTCTTGGCACCTTCCGGGGAATTTTTGCTTGCAAAAATAGAGACCAGGCCTTTATCCATTGGGAAATGGAGTCACCAGCATAGTTGCGAAAAGTAAATTTTCGAGCAAAAAAACACAAGAAAAATAATGCACTTTGGAGAACAAGTGATCTTCACCTTATCAGAACCTTTCTTTTACCGCTTAGGTATTTAACCTTTGTCTGAAGAACACAAAAATTCAATTCTGGGAGCTGGGATTTCTTAGGTGGCTGGAACACTTCGGGAGCAGAAGAATGACCATTTCCTTTGCTTGGAAGGATTCCAACAGGGAAACTTCCTCCCAGGAGTGAGCGTCAATCCTTCTTATTGTCTTCTAGAAATATTAGGCCGTAAAAAAGGGAAATATTTACAAAACTTCAAAACTTATAATATACTGTACATATAATGGTGATCTGTAGTTTTACTGGAAATACAATTTTAGGTGAAAAGCGTTCACCGTGATGGGTAGAACCTGTCCATCTTGATCTTTTAACTGGAAGGCATTGAATTGCTTTTCTGAAACAATTTCGAATGGCCCCTCCCAGAATGCATCAAACTTGTCATGATGTCCTGGCTTTGCTTTCTTGACATTCCATTTTAATACCAGGTCACCTGTTTTAAATTTCTTGAAAGTGGTTTTCTTATCGAACCACCCGGATGTTTTTACCATATGCTTTTGATGATGATCGTAGGCCTGTTCCCTAGATTCTTCAAGCTATAGAAGTTGCATCATTCGGGCATCCATTGGATGGCCTTCATCTTCGTTGACTTGGTTTAGCATTCTCAACGCGGGTATTTCCATATGAATCGGCAGAACAACTTCTTTGCCATAAACCAAAGCATATGGCGAAGTATTGATTGATTTTTTTATTGAGATTCTGTCGGCCCACAAGGCTTGATTCAGGAGTGAGTGCCAGTTCTTCTTATTGTCCTCTAATGTTCTTTTCAAAATTCTCAGAAGATTCTTATTAGTAGACTCAGCTAATCCATTACCTTGTGGGTAATAATTAGAGGAAGTCTTCAGGTAAATTCCATATCTACTGACGAATTCGATCATCTTTGCACTAGTGAAAGGGGATCCATTGTCTGTAATCAAAGAATATGGTATGCCAAACCTTGTGATTAGACTTTCGACGAATTCTATCACCACCTCTGAATCAGCTTTCTTCGTAGGCACTGCTTCTGCCCACTTGGTGAAATAGTCCGTGGCAGTGAGAATGTATTTGTGGCTTGATGATGAGTTTGGCTCTATTATCCCTACGAAATCCAACCCCCACTGCTGGAATGGTTCCTCGACTTGAATAGGCTTTAAGGGCATGGGTGCATTTCTGTTTCTTCCCACATACCTCTGACACTGTTCACACCTCTGGGTCACTCTGTACGCATCTAGGAAGATGGAAGGCCAATAACATCCAGCTCTAAGGATCTTCAAAGTTGTAGTTCGACCTGCATAATGTCCCCCTAAAAACCCCCGTGAAATTCATCTAACACTTTCTGCTTTTCATTATCGGGAACGCATTTTAACAACACACCATCAATGTTAATCCTGTACAACCCCTCTGTTCGAAGGGTATATTTCAATGCTTGGGTCCTGAATCTCCTTCTCTGGGAAGCGTTCATATCTTCAGGGCATGACCCGGTCTGAAAATACCTCACAAAGTCATTGATCCAACCCGAACTCACTCTGTCTTGGTGTTGCTCTGTGTTTGCCATGACGGGGTGGTTCTCCCCATATCCACTTGCAGCTTGCTTGGCCAATTCCTGGCACAAAGCTCTCCCTCTGACTATTTTAGTAGGATGTATTTCTACATCATACTCTTGGATGCGAGTCACCCATCCAGCTCTTTTTTCACCCAATTCTCCTTGAATTATGAAGTTCCTTACATCGGGATGAATAACATACACCATCGTCCGACTCTGGGATAAGAAGTGTTTTAGCTTATTCAAGGACTTCATAATGGCGTATACTTGTTTTTCTATGAAGTTGTACCTTTCCTCATGTTTGTGCATGGTGGAACTCAGAAAGGCTATGGGTCTTTCTTCGTCATCTGCTCCTTTCTGAGTGAGAACTGCAGCATAACTATTTTGCTCTCCGACAACATATAGTATGAAATCCCGAGAATAGTCAGGGTTGACTAGCACAGGAGCTTGAGCGATGGCTTCTAGAATTTTTTGGAAAGCTTCTTTCCTTGGCTCTGTCCATTTAAAAGGAGCGTCTTTTTTCAATAACTCAGTCATTGGTTTAATTGTTTGGGCAAAATCCGCAATGAATTTTTTGACGAAATTTACTTGCCCAAAGAAAGACTGCAAACCTTTCTTGTTAACTGGGAGAGACAACTCAAGAAGCGCCTTTACTCTATCAGGATCAATTGACAGCCCAACTTTAGAAATAACATGCCCAAGGAGTATTCCTTCTTCCACGGCAAAAATAGATTTTGTAGGGTTTAGTGATATCCCAAATTCCCTACATTTCTCAAATACTTGTTGCAGATGAGTGGCATGGTCCTTTTTGTTGTGAGAAAAAATTGTCATGTCATCTAAATAGACGACAATAATTTTGTTCGCAAGCTCCCCAAAAGCTACGTCCATGGCTCTCTGGAAAGTTGCTCCTGCGTTAGATAATCCAAAGGGCATCCTTTGGTATGCAAATGTTCCCCACTTAGTGGTGAACGCAGTCTTGTATTGATCTTCATTTCTCACCCAAACCTGATTGTAACCAGAAAAGCCGTCTAACAGAGAAAACCTTTCTGCTCCCGCCACAGTATGAAGGATTGGGTCAATCTGGGGTAAAGGATAGTGATCCTTTAAAGAGGCTCTGTTCAAAATTTTGAAATCGATGCATAGTCGTATTTCTCCATTTTTCTTGCGGATTGGAACTAAATTTGCCACCCAGGTAGAGTGCTTGATTGGGTATATTATCTTAGCCTGCAAGAGTTTTAACAACTCTTGTTTCATTAAGGCTTCAATCTTGGGATTCACAGGCCTCTGCCTCTGCCTGAAAGGTTTGGCTCCTTCCTCCAGTTCAATGGTATGCTGAATGACCTCTTTCCTGTACACTTTCAGATCACTATAAGTCCAGGCTATTATATCTGGATACTCTCTACATAACTATTTTATTTTCTCTAGTTCTACCACTGTACAATCGGTCCCTACTTTGATCATTTTTCCCGGTTCTAGTTCTACTTCTTTATACCGACGTTCATCTACCTTGATCCTTCGACCTACAGCTCTGTCGCTATTGTCGAAAAGGCTCTCCAGGGTGATCAGTCCCCTGGGGATATGATTATTCCTCAGTTGAATAAGGCTCTCTTCGTCCTCTTCTTGTAACTCTCTTTCTGTAGAGCAATTCATCTCATGAATCAAAAAATCTAGGATCTGCTCGTCATTTTCAAATACCTGCCAAAAAATGTCCTTGTCGGGTACAGAAGGTCTGTATATAAGTCTAACTATTTTAGACTTCTGAATAACATTGTTGATTGGGCAAAAATTTGATCCTACTGATGCTAACAGGTCTGCATGTGTGTTCTTCTCTCTGGAAATGGATTTCATGTTTAGTGCTTCAAAATTTTCCAATAGATCTAACACTTTGTTTTTGTAAGCCCTTAGGTAATGCTGCTTACAAATGTATTTACCAGTAACCTGTTTAACAATCAGTTCTGAATCTCCATAGATCAGCAGTTGTTTTGCACCCAGTTTTTTAGCTTTCTTGAGTCCCAAACACAAGGCTTCGTATTCAGTTGCGTTATTGGTGCAACTCCATGTCAACCTATATGAAAAGACTTTTTCTTTTCCAGTGGGTGAAATCAGGACGATTCCAGCTCCTGCTCCATTTTTGCACCTTGAGCCATCAAAGTACAATTTCCATAACTGGTTGGTTGAATCATCTGTTTTAGGGACAACAATAGGGAGCTTTTTTGGTTTCTCAATGGAATAGCTTCCCATTTCTGTCTCTATCATAGCATTGAAGTCTTTCATTGAAAACTGATCTTCAGATTGGAGTTCCTCCAGGGTTTCTTCCATTAAGTCGATATTCTCCAATTCCTCGGACATCATGTTGACGGTAGTTGTTTCTTCTAGTCTTTCTACATGAAAAGTAGATGGTTTTTCATTGTAGATCTTGACTCTTTTACCTTTGAAAGGTATCTCCAAATGCGAATAATCCAGTGACAGATAACCTCCCAGTTTGGCTGTGAACTCTCTGGATAAACACATACCGAAATATGGTTCTAAGTCTACAACGACTACTTCTTGTATGACGACTGCTTCTGGCATTCTGTGGAGTTGAATAGGGATATCTTTGATCACCTCGATAGTTTTTACTGGAGTACCATCCAATTGCAACACACCAGGATGACTTCGAGTATATTCCATCCCCATTATGTCACATACGGCTTTCGGCATCACCGTAGTTGCGGCCCCTGAATCAATCATGCAATTGTGAACTATCCACCCCTCCATTTGCAAGGATAGATAGAATGGGGGCGGTCTATTTTTTCCAGAGGTTGACACAACATTTGCCTGTATAACATTTGAGGAAGAGATATTATTCTTTAAATTTAAAGATTCTTGGAGGAGGTCAATCTGACCAGGAATTTGCAGTGCATCATACATGCTTATCTTGGAAGGAGTCCTCTTCATTTCTTCTGCAATGTTGAACGAAAGGGTTGCAGCTAGGGATACCTCAGCACTTTTCTCCCTTCCACTAGTAGATGCGTCGTATCTGTCTCTATAGACCTGCGTAGCTTCTGTTCTTTGCCTTTTTGTCAATGAAGGAAATCTGAGTCTTTCCTTCGCTTGCTCTTGAGCCTCGCTCCCTTTTCTAGGAGGAAATTCTTTTCTTGGTGTAGCCGCAGAAGTCTGAGGAGGGTCAGAATGTCCTTTCTCATTCGACTAGTTTTTCTATGGAGTTGCCCTAGGGGCAGGAGGAAAACCTTGTGGTTGGAATTCCTTAGGGTCAGTTTGTAACGACTTTTTTCCTGACCTTGTCAGGACTGAGACTTGTTCCATGGATGGCATTGCCAAATTATGGTGGACTTCTCTGATTATATTCACTTGTCCCTTGCCGGTCTCCTTGGCTCTTTCATTAATAACTGCTTGCACATGGTGTTGATGAATCATGCATGAATCTTCTCCATGAGGATCATTGCAAGTGGTACACCAGTAATCAGAATTAGCGGGTTCTCCATTATCTCCTGTCTCATTTGCATACACTACATTTTTTCTTTCTTGTACCCTTCCACTTGTCGAAGCAGCTTCCTTTTGTATCTGTGGAAATCTTCTTGCTTGAATATTCCTTTTCGCCTCTCTCTTTTTCATGGATGCCATTTCATTTGACAACGTCTTCATGGTATCAATTATGGTTGTGTATTGATCATTGGGGGGAGCTGATGCAAGGGGTGTGGCTGGTAATGCACGAAATGCAGGAGGTGCAGCTATAGCTGGGAGGGCCTGCATTGATGGGAGTGCAGGCAGTTTAGAGATTGACGCTTGGGAAAACTCTGGTAAAATTGGCAATAGAGTCTTTGATGGATATCTTTTTGTAGCGATGAGATCAGCTTCGCCCTTTGCTACCTCTACATAGATCCCAGGAAAAGTGGTTACATGGGATTGCCTTATTATCATACTGAGTTCTGAATCAAAAGCCCTTAGATAATAGCATATAGCTTGTTCTTCCATGGGCTTTAGGCCTTGCGGTACTCTATCACGAGTTCTGGTAAACCTGATGTTGAAATCTTGGATTTCTTCTTGTGGATGCCTCTCAATGATAGTGAATTGATTCAGCAATGTGAAAGGATCCGCATGTATATTGAATTCATCGACCAGACGGTCGGCCAGTACTGCCCAAGAAGTAATGGATCCAGCGGGAAGCGCTCTGTACCAATAGAGCATCTTTCCTTTCAAAGATATGATCAACAATCTGACCATTACATCTTCCTCAGTGATGTTGTAAATAGATGCTAGCACTGATACATCCAAACAGTGCTCATCTACTGTTTTGCCTATTCCGTCAAAGGTCGGTAAGGCTTTTAGCGTAGCTTGTGGAATTTGGTGGTGTGTTCCCAAGTTCAAAGGGCCAGTTTGATTCCATACAAGATGCGTTGGGGCAGGGGCGGCTGCCATGATTGCTAAAGGAGTTACAACCGCTATGGGATTGCTTGCAGATGCTCCTACAGCGGGTGTTAAAGAGGTGCTAATGGTGTCGGGCGGATTTGATCGTGCGGCTAGCACAGGGTGTGCTTTTAGGCTTCCGAGATGTAGTTCAAAAAACTCGATAGGTTCTTCAGAGTTTCTAGCTCGGGATCTGGTTATCATATGGCTATATAACCAGAAGGCTTTCTAGACAAGGTCTTTCTTTTATGGTCTAAATGGCAACGGAGTCGCCGGGTGGTTTTTCTTGAGATTTTGCAAAAAAAAGGCTCTAAAGGTAAAACACAAAAACTTATACAATACTGTGGGATTGCTGGTCCCACCGGGCATGCCAAAAACTGTTGGAACAAAATCTGCCTTCGGTTAATAGTGTTGCGCCTTAGACTTTGCCAACATTGAATAGACAGATCTTGCTTGAGATCATCTGTCTAGTCTCCAGAGAAGGCTGGTTCCTTTGAAGTTTTTTAGAGAAAAGGGGAAACAAGAGATAAGGGAAATATAGCCTAAGCTAGAACTTTTATATGGTGCAGGTTAGACAACATCAAAGACAGATTTACTTACTTCTATCCAAAGCATTTAAAAACACATTCCAATGCAGAAATTATATAATTCCAGATATGATTTCTGATATTTCGTTTAGCATGCGTATATATTAGATTCTTATTCCAACAATATGATTTATGTATTGCGAAAGTTCAGATACAAGAACAGACTCAATTTACAATTCAATATTGTGAGCAGAAATAAAGAACATTAATACATACACTTGCACGATATGAACCAGAAGCCAATGGGAGATGTGATTTTATTGCTTGTATTCAAAGTACGTACACATAGTCTTGTAAACGTCCAAGAGCCGACCCTTTTTTTGGAGTCGCTCACCCCTATATATACCCTAAAAGAGTATCTTTTCCTAAGTACATCTTACTTATTTTACAAGCAATCATCTGCAGTTTCTAACAATACACAACGGATTTCCCATAGATTGGATAGATTGGCAATCATCCAGCGGACCTGCCAGGTTATAATCAATAGACCATTCTTCAGAAATCGGCACCTGATGTCAGTGCTCGTCTCCAGTTGCCAAAAATATACTTTATTCCTTTACAGCTGGCATGTCACGAAATCGCGACATTCTTTCCTTGCTTTGCTTTTCTGCCGCCTCCAGCCACGAAAATGAGACATGTCACGAAATCGTGACATTCTTTCCTTGCTTTGCTCTTCTGCTTCTAACCTCGAAAATGAGACATGTCACGAAATCGTGACATTCTTTCCTTGCTTTGCTCTTCTCCGCTTCCAACCATGAAAATGGGACATGTCACGAAATCGCGACATTCGTCTCTTCCTTTGCTCCTTCTGCCTTCCGCCGAAAATGAGACATGTCACGAAATCGTGACATTCTTTCCTTGCTTGGCTTTTCTTCCCATGAAAATGAGACATGTCGCGAAATCGCGACATTCTTTCTTGCTTTGCTCTTCTGCCGCTTCCAGTCGCGAAAATGAGACATGTCACGATATCACGACACTTTTTCCTTTGCTCTTTCTCTTCTTTGACCGGAAAAGAAAACATGTCATGATATCACGACACTTTTCCCTCTTGCTCTTTCTCTTCTCTTTAACCGCGAAAATGCAACATGTCACGATATCACGACACTTTTCCCTTTGCTCTTTCTCCTCTTAGCCAAAAACATGTCGCGATATCGTGACACTTTTCTTCTTTACCAACATGTCGCGATATCGTGACACTTTTCTCTTTTTATTCGATCGCGACACTTTTCTCTTTTCTTCTTTTCTCTTTGCTAAAAGCAACATGTCGTGATATCGCGACACTTTTTCTCTTTTGCCGTCGACAAAGCAACATGTCGCGATATCGCGACACTTTTCCTCTTTCCCCTTTTCTCTTTTAGTCATGAAAATGAAACATGTCGCGATATCGCGACACTTTTCCCCTTGCTCTTTCTCTTCGCTTACTAAAATGAAACATGTCACGATATCGTGACACTTTTTCTCCTTGCTCCTTTTTGTTGCTCTTAGCCACAAAAATGAAACATGTCGCGATATCGCGACACTTTTCCTCTTGCTCCCTTTTGCTGCTCTTAGCCACGAAAATGAAACATGTCGCGATATCGCGACACTTTTGCCTCTTGCTCCCTTTTGTTGCTCTTAGCCGAGAAAATGAAACATGTCACGATATCGCGACACTTTTTCCTCCTTGCTCCTTTTTGTTGCTCTTAGCCACGAAAATGAAACATGTCGCGATATCGCGACACTTTTTCCCATTGCTCTTTCTCTCCGCCTTGAACCGCGAAAATGCAACATGTCGCGATATCGCGACACTTTTTCCTCCTTGCGGTGTTTTGCTTTTTCTTTGATCTTTAGCATATGGGCCACTTTGGTCTTCTTGGGAAATATGCAAAAAGGTGCATCAGCTATTTTTCTGTAGTTAGGCACTTTTTGACTAACAGAATCACAATGTGGATGCCCCTTATCATTTGAACCTCAAAAAATTCATTCGTGAAGTTGTATATATGTGCTCGAAACTTATCCATGCAATAGTAAATTTTTATGATGATAATACAGTCACAGTCTATAATTCCAAGTCTAAACCATGTTTCATCATAAATAAGGAATTCTTGATGTAAGAATTTGTAGTAAATAAACCTACAAGAACTAGGCTAAAAATAATAGTGGAAGAGGACCAGAGGTTGTATCTGTAAAATCAGTCAGTGAAGGATTAGCTCACCGAAAATGCAGGTAAACTACCAGAAGAGTATATGATAGAAAATTGAATGCTCATAGAATTTAGTGAAGAAATACAACTAATATTCTCAATGTTAGTAGTTATATTGGGGATGAGAACACATGTAGTAGTATATCCTTATCATATGGATATAGCGAACATAGTTGTATGTGCCTTTGCACATATCACCTTGGATTGGGCTGAGTTACTAGCTCATAGCATACATGAATAGCTAAACGTATTAAAGAATAACATGTGTGATTTATTTACATACCCTTCCTACATAGCCTAGCTCTTCCTATTATATATGACCTTGGAGAATAATCATAGCATTGAGATATGGAGGATAGATGGGTGTAAGCCGCTCAGTATTGTACTGAAATCATGTATTGAGAGATAGCAGTCCATATCTTGAATTCAATAGGCAGTTCTTGGGACCAATGCTACCAATGATCTATGGTAATTGCCCCTGCATTTTAGAAGAAGCTACAAATATTTTTAGAGGAAAATCATGACAAAAAGGGGACTAGTATTTTTTAAAATAAGGGACCATCATCCGACTATATAGCTTCTCCAAGTTCCCTTACTTATTGCCCTATTATGTGAGCAACTGGATGTTCGAATTGGAATTTTGTAGACATACCTACCTAGTAGAGCATAGTCTTGGTCAAGGAGAAAAAAAGGCTTCAGTGTTTAGGTTTTCCCTTAAATTTGAGCACATCACAATCAAAATGGATCCCTTACAATATAAAATCTTGGAAGCCTAGCTCACAACTTTGAATCTACTAGTGGTGCCACACATGTGGAATTATAATCCAGACAGTATCTTGATTGAGATGCTAAGAAACAATGTTAAATTTCTTGGTTTTAAGCATCTATTGTAACCCAAAATTGAGAGATATAGGAACCTGGATGAAGGTCAGGTTACACCATTCAAATATATGGATATGTAGAATAGACCATCATGGAGAAGTTTCTTCAAATACAAGTAAATCTATGACCTGAAAAGCAATACAGATTAGTTGCTAGGTTTGATCTTGATTGATACGGTCGATGATAATATAGGTTGGGAGGAGTACAAGATTGAGGAATGATGGTTAGTGTGTTGTGAACATGACCTGAATAATAAGGCAAAGTATAATAAGTATACCGTTGATTTGTTTGATGAAACATTTAATGCTCAGTATAACACCTAGAATAAGAAGCATGAAAATAGACTCGTCTAAAAAATATTAAGGGTGTAATAATATATCATGATGAAGGATCCAAGGATCAAGTTGAGGTTGAAAAGGAATTATTGCCTCAAAACCTACTAGTAGTTGATATCATCAGAATAACTTCACAAAGGGTAGTTGAATCATCTTCTAAAATTCAGCCAGAGTCTTTTGGCCAAAGCTCCAAATCTAGTAAGAAGTGAAATGACCATTTCATTCTAGGGATTTTTTAAACTAATAAGTTTACAAGGAATAAAAGGCTAGAGGAATATAAATAAAAGCATAAGTAAAAGATGCAAGAGTTGTAATGAGAGGCACTAAGGTGTGAGGTAGAAGTTACACGCGAAGAACCTAAATAGGCACAAGAAGATAAACTTAAAGTCGAAATAGTACAAGCCTTGCAGATGGATGTGTTGGATATGGGAGTGCAAGACACATGTATGTCTTCTAATTTGCATCTTACCTCAAGTCCTTCATCCCTAGAAGTCTTAACCTCCTCACCCCACCAATTCTTGGTTCCCTCTTAATGTGATTCTTGGAATAATAAAAATTGAATAAAGGGAAAACCCTTCTCCATGTACGCCCACCATATCACAAGACCTACCCATTCAATCAACTGCCCACCACTTACTAAGTCCATTCTACTATCTCATTCGTTCACCCTCCAAGTCTCACCCCTGCAATATCCTAGTTTTTCCACTCCACCCATAGCCAAAAGAAGGCAAGATCTACAAGAAAGTACTCCCTTTGTAAATTCTATACTATCTTATCCTCTCACCCCCATACCAACCTTCTTATTTACTCCATTCCTTCTAGTCACTACCCAAGAACTATTGTCAAAGATATTCTCCAATGTTTAGTTGAAAGAAGAGAACCAAAAAAATGGATGGAGGAAGAAAAGTAGTTTGAATGATTGCAAGGAAAAGAGGATATAGTTATCTCCATGGACTATGATATAGTATATCCCATTAGAGAAGAAAGGATCAAGGTATTTTCCAAGCCAAAATTGAATAAGCCTACCTCCTTGATGAGACCAAAATATTGGGATATAAAAGAGTATAGAAGAGAAATATCCATGATATCAAAAATTGAAATCACTCGGGCCATACATGTGGATACAAACACATTGCTTGTGCAAGCAAAAAATATATATAGGAGTTTGAAATCCTTCTAGAAGAAATTTGACACCCTTGAGGTCAAGCTCGCTAAGGAAAAGATGAAAAATAGTGCCCTAAAAAATGATATTATCAGATTAAAGGGTATTATTGATAAGGCCACTCCTGAGAAAGAGGTGCAACTGAAAGATAAAAAAATCAAAGAGCTAGAAGCTAAACTAAATAGGACATGAGAAGAAAAATATCAGCAAAGCTCAACATTGGCTGAAGTAAAGAGCAAGCTGGTAGAACAAGAGGAAGCCTAGTTCACCACCATAAATGAGTTGGAGCAATAAATGAATAAACCATCAGGCTTAGCAATCTCTAAAGACTGGATCAAACAGGTATCAAAATTTTATTGGGTAAAAATAAAAGGAGTAGTTCTACCTACCTTCCCCTCTTTCTATATGAAGCTTAAGAAAATTAGTGCTACTACCAGGACGACTAGACAAGAGATATAAAGGGAAGAGAAAGGTCTCACATTAATATTTTAGAAGGCATATAAACTCAGAATAATGCTAAGATATCCTAACAACCTCCCTAGTATTAAATCCCAGTCCAACAAGGATGTAGAATATTGGAGGCTCTTGGCACACTGGGTCTACTGATAAAATGAGCTCATCGATATGGCAAGAGAATGGTTTACCATCATCAAAAAGGAGGCTTATTAAATGAGAATCATTGCACAGGACTTAAATACCCTAGGGTGGACCAAGCTTCTGAAATGATAAATCAGTGTAGCAAAAGTAGGAGACAATCACATAGCTATTTGAAATATAGATGAAAGACCAGAGTGAAATTGATTCATTATCCAAGACTTTGGATATTGATAAAGTTTTTGCATTGTTCTATAGGTTGTCACATCTCCTATAAAAAGTAAATCATCTGGCTAAGAAGTACAAAAACCCTCCTTATTACTATGTTGGTAGACTAAATGAAGTCATCTTAGAACTAAGAGGAATTCTAGACCTGCCCTTGCATATCTGGGGAAGTATGTGTCAATAACTCCACATATTTGAGCCATATAAGGTTGCTTCATAGCATGGAGAATCATTAGGAACAACTGCACAAAAGGAGCCTCCATATGAAGAAGGGTCACAACAAAATACACCAATAGGGGGTTATTAGAAAATCCATGGACTATATTCCTTTTTGTTCATTTTCACCATAACAACTTGTAAAAAATTATTACTTTGAAGCCTAATGGAACAAATGTAAAAACAAATTGAAGGGTAGGTGTAAAATCTATATTTGACACAATTAGCATTGTCTCTCATTTGTGAACAACATCGACCTAGGTCCTCCACTTTTTACGAGATAAAAATCCCCTAGGAGCTACCAATATTGTGGGTGTTTTTGACCACTACCCATAAGCAATTTGATAAGAAAGTGCTATGTACTATGCAACATGAAATATATTTAGTATGAAATTGGCTAAGTTTGGAGATGAATGGGATTTTTGCACCTAATCGGTCCTGAATTGATCCCAGAGACCTGACCTGACCAAGGCATTTGAATCTACCAAGTTCAAGAGAGGCCAAAAGTTTTGTCCCTCACCAAGGCCAAGGAAAATCCTAGAGATATGACACAACAATGGAGCTTGCAGCTATCAAAAAAATTACACTAGATTAGAGCTTGGTAAGGTCCTGGATGTTCGATCTGTCTAGAGCAAACTGGAAGTTTTACAGCCAATTAGAGCCTATAATGGTCTAAATGTTTTGGCACATGAATACAAAGAAATGGCCAAGTCCAATAAGTCTTAGAGGAATCATGCTCAACTAGAGCCTAGCAAGGTACCACATACTTAGCCTGGGAGTTTTGCACATGGTTGGCACTCGGAGTGGTCCCAAATACCCAACCCATGTTGAAAATATACTGCATTGTAGAAATATGCTAATTATCAATACCGCTGGAGGGTTTGAACCTAGAAGAAATCCAGAGGATTGTCATTTATTTGCCCAAATATTGACAACTAATAAAAGCATAATCTAGAGGGCATAAGATGATTTTTACCTGATCAAATCCTGAGAGGGTATTGATTTCCCAGTTTTCTTGAAAATCTAACTTTGGATGCTCGAGGGTTTTTGATATGGTTGACACTTGGAGGGATATCAAAACCCCACCATGATACCAGAGAGTGCAAGATCATAAATAAGGTAAATTATGAGACTATCAAAGATGCACCAATATTCTAGACACTCAACATCATGATATCATAAGTTTTGCAGTCAAATCAATTAGATCCAATGTTGTAACACCTACACAAGTAATTCCATCATCCTAGGAAACCTGTTCACTGAGATTTTCTATCAGAATAATCTCAGTAGCATGATTGTGTTCATGGTCATCATGTAGGATACAAGGCAGCCCAACCAAAAATAATCAACGAAGATTAAAAAACTAGATGAAAGCATCAAGCTCAACACTACTCAGTATGACACCGATTTTAGCCAAATAAGTAAGTCATGATGAGGCAGTTGGAGCGGCTATACTTCCAAATAGTCTAGCCAGCTGGTAACCCCTCTGACATAACAACAATCCATTTCTTAATAATTATGATTTTGATAATGATGAGATTGTAAACGATCCTATATATACAAGAAGGAAAAATAAAAATAGGTTGGCTCTTAGGCATTTACAATTCATAGGTATAGATGGATTACTTGCTAATAAAAATTAACCGTTGTCTGACCACTGGTTTGAATCATTTGTAGAGCATGCATGTATTTATGACCACTTCTAATTTGAGCATGTTGAATGTTTGTGGTATTAATTTTGAATCCTATATTTTTGTTGTACTCATTCGCTTGTTTGAAATTTGTGGTCTGATTAAGATACGATATATTTAAATTTAATATTTTGTAATTGATTGCAAAGTAGCTGGTCTATTAGGGAGTTTATTTTTAGTTGTATGATCCTTGTTATTGCTTATGTCTTGATGTTGCTTAATCTATACCACTGTAAGTTCTAGCTTTAGCCTCTTTTATCTCTTTCAACACCCTTTTCACCTATATTTATGTGAGTCTAAGTTTCAATTAACCTTAGATTAACATTAGGCCAAAGGTAATAAAATGACACGAATAATTAAAGCCAAAAATATTCATTAAAATAACCAGATTAAACATACATTAACTTAAACCTTATATAGGCTTAGAACATGCGCTAAAGTAGGGAAGGGAAGGTGGAGGAAGATCGGGGAGTTTAGAGAGAACGGAGGAGTAGGAAGTGGAGTGGGAGGTGGCAGCGAGCGTGGGGAGAGGAAGGGAGTGGAGTGATAAGGGAAAATGGACGGCAGGAAAGGAGGAAGCTGAATGGAGGGATAAGGAGAAAATGAAGGAAAGGGAGAAGGAAAAATCATGCCGACCATCCGACAAAATTAGCCGACAAAAGGTAAGTGTGTTCACACTGTGCTTAGAAAAACTAGATTTTTCTAAGCCTGATTCAAGCTAAGTCCTATTCACACTTGCAACATTCTCCCCCTTAAAGTTGAGAGAACTGACTATACAGTCTCTCAGCTTTACAAATTGAGCTTTAGCCAGCGCCTTGGTGAAGATGTCAGTGACGTTCTCCAAAGTGTGGCAATAGTGAAGCTCAACAATATCAGTTTCCACCATATCTCGGATGAAGTGGTACTTCATATCAAAATGCTTTGATCTACTATGGTGGACAGGATTGTATGCCAACTGAATGGCACTGATGTTGTCACAGAATATTCGAGTTGGACCACTTTGCTGCTCTCCAATCTCTTCTAATACCTTTCGGAGCCATAGAGCTTGAGTACTAGCATGAGTCACCGCTATATACTCAGCTTCTATTGAAGATAGTGCTACTACTGTCTGCTTCTTGGAACTCCAAGTTATTAGGCCTGAACCAAGACTAAAACAGTTACCCGATGTGGATTTTCTATCATCAATATTGCTGCCCCAATCACTATCACTAAAGCCTTCAAGCTTGATAGTATCACTTTTGTAGTAATCTTGGATTCCAAAATCCAATGTACCCTTCACATATCTCAAAATCCTTTTAGCTGCCTCGCAAATGCAGCTCAGATGGATTAGACATAAATCTAGAAACAAGAGATACAACATACTGAATGTCTGGTCTGGTGTTGGCGAGAAACATCAAACTCCCAACAATGCTTCTGAAAGTGGTCACATCAACTTTCGGTGCTCCATCATCCTTGCTTAATTGGATCCCATGTCCAATTGGAGTTGCAACCGATTTGCATTGCTCCATAGCAAACTTCTGAATCATATATCGAGCATACTTAAGTTGACAGATGAAGATCCCTGAATCTGTCTGATGTACTTCCATTCCAAGAAAGTATTTCATCAAGCCAAGATCCTTCATCTCAAATTCTTGCATCATGGAGTGCTTGAACTCCATGTTAACTTTTTCATTACTACCCATAAAAATGAGATCATCCACATACAAACAAACTATGAGGATGTCATTTCCTTGATTCAGGTAGTAGAGCGTGGGTTCATTTTTGCTTCTGATGAACCCATAATCTTTAAAGTACCCATCAATGCGTGAGTACCAAGCTCTCGGTGCCTGCTTGAGGCCATAAAGAGCCTTCTTCAGTTTGTAAACAAGATGTTCCTTGTCTTTCTCTTCAAATCCCTGTGGTTGCTCAACATACACTTCTTCTGTCAAGTAACCATTTAGAAATGCACTCTTTACATCCATGTGTTGGACTTGTCCATCCCTTGTGTGCAGCTAAGGCAAGAATTGTTACGATAGTCTCCTGTCTGGCTACAGGAGCAAAAGTCTCTTCATAATCAATTCCATATTTCTGAGTAAATCCCTTTGCAACTAATCTCGCCTTGTGCCTCTCAATGCTACCATCAGCATTAAACTTGGTCTTGTAGACCCACTTACATCCAACACGTTTCTTTCCTTTAGGAAGCTTCACCAGCTCCCAAGTGTCGTTGTTTTTTATAGAGGTGATCTCCTCTTTCATGGCATCTTGCCAAATATTTTGAGTACAAGCCTTCTCATAACTAGAAGGTTCAAGTTGTGTATTAGTTAACAAAGCATAGTTAACTAAATCTCCCCTAGGTTCCTACTGGGAAACATCATCACCATACAAGTGCATATTTTCTAATCTTTGTAGAACAAAATTCATTTCACTAGCTTGACTCCTAGTGTATCTTTTTGAAAAAATTTTATCCAACATCTGATATGATGGATGATTCTGTAGAGTTCTCTTACCTCTGGATGGAGAATCGATGTCCATTGGTGAGGAACTTACTGATCTCTACGGAGAAGGACTTGGTGAAGAAGTTGAATCAAAAGATGAACCTGGATCTCTGGGAGGAGACTGCTTACTTTTCTGTGGTGTCTGTTGTTGCACCTGCTTAGAACCTACATCACTAGATTCATCATCACTAAAAATCTGGGGCTTACCCCATTCTCCCCCTTCATCAAAAATCACATCCCTGGAAAGCACAAACTTTCTAGTCCTGGGATTGTAGAGTCTGTAAGCTTTTGTATTCTCACAATATCCTACAAAGATGCATGCCTGACTCTTTGGATCGAGCTTCTTTCTTAGCTCATCAGGAATGTGAGAATATGCCAGTGAGCCAAACACTCTAAAATACTTAACATTTGGCTTTTTACCATACCAAGCTTGGTAAGGTGTCTGTCCTTCCAAACTTGCAGTAGGACTTCTGTTCAAGATATGTACGCTGGTCCTGGCTGCATCTGCCCAATATGAATTAGTCAAATGCTTCGTCTGAAGCATAGACCTTGCCATCTCCACAATGGTGCGATTCTTCCTCTCTCGCGACACCATTCTGCTATGGAGTGTAGGCAGCAGTGAACTGCCTCTTAATGCCATGTTGCTTACAGAAATTCAAGAACTCATTAGAGGAGTATTCTCCTCCCCTATCCGATCTAAGACATTTTACAAAATATCTACTCTCACTTTCAACTCTTGTTTTGAAATCGACAAAGCATTCAAATGCTTCATCCTTATATTTCAAAAAATATATCCAACACATTCTAGTAAAATCATCAATGAAGAGTAGGAAGTAAGAGTTGTTACCAAGACTCTTGGTCTGCATCGGACCACGGATGTCTGTATGCACTAGTTGGAGTGGATAGCTGGCCCGCCATGCTTGTCCATGAGGAAATTTTGATCCGGCATGCTTCCCAAGAGCACACCCTTCACAGACTTCCTTACTATCCTGAACTTTAGGAAGTCCGGTTACCATCGCTTGTGAAGTTAGCATTTTCAAACTAGCTGAATTCAAATGACCATATCTCAAGTGCCATAGGACACTTGGATTGGAAATAGCAACATTTGCTAACTTATCTCCCCCTGGCTGGCCAAAATTTAAAGGAAACAATCTATTCTTTGACATTGGCACTTGTGTAATGATTCTATTACTTGTTATTTTTATCAAAAATAGTGCATTTACCCTCATCAAAAAGCAACTTGTAGTTCTTTTCTAACATTTGACCAACACTTAAAATATTGTGTTGAAGATGGGGTGTGTAATAGATATCACTTACATGTTTGATGCCTTCTTTAGTTGGAACTGCCATTGCTCCAATGCCTTCAACTCGCCAATGATTTATCATCTCCCAATTTGATGCTTGGATTTGTATGAGGAGTTTAGAGTAGCAAAGAGCCCTTCTTTGCCACTCATATGGTTTGAACACCCAGTGTCCAAGATCCATGTATCATTCATGTTCTGATATGGCTGACCATAAGAGAGAAAGAGATTTGTGGCTTCTTCCTCTTCTCCAAAATTTCCAAACTGATTGCTCTGGTTGCTACTAGTTCCTTGTGAAGTCTTTGTCCAATAGTCACGAGCATAATGGCCAAGTTTGCCACAGTTGTAGCAAGATTGTTTTGACTTATCTCCTCCTTTGCCTCTCGCCTGATTGTTTTCCTCTATTTTGTTGTCCTCCTCTATTTTGTTGTTCACCTCTGTTTGAGAATCCTCCTCTGTTCTGATTTCCTCCTCTGTTAGGAGTTCCACCTCTCTGATTATTTTTGCCTCTACCTCTATTCTGTCCTCTGCCATGGCCTCTACCTCTGCCTTCTTGTGAAGCAAAGGCTTTATCATCTCCTCCGTAACTTGTGGAAGGAGTTTGTTGTAACCTCTCTTCATGTGAGAGAAGTGAGCCAATTAGGGATTCAAAAGATAGAGAAGTTAGGTCTTTGGATTCTTCTATAATTATGGCAACTGAATTCCACTTAGGAAGAAGTGTCCTCAACACTTTCTTCACTATAACTTCAGGCTTTACATCTTCTCCTAAAGTGACCATCTTATCTACTACGGCTTTCACACGCACGCAGTAATCACCAACCTTTTCACTCTCTTGCATTTTAAGAGTCTCAAACTCTCGTTTCAAGGTTTGTAGTTTAACTTGTTTGACTTGGTCACTACCCCTATAACTTTCTTTTAAAGCATTCCAAGCAGATTCAGCAGTTATAAAAGAAGCTATTCTAGGGAAAATACTTCTATCAAGGGCGGCTTGGATATGATAAAGGGCGGAAGAATTATTCTTCTGTGCTTCCTTTCTAGCCCTTTTATCAGCTACATTCAAAGCTGCCCATTCAGCAACAGTAGGTTCAATATATCCCTCTTCAATCACATCCCAAAGACCTTTGCCTATCAAAAGAGTTTTCATTTTAATTGACCAATACTCGTAATCACCACCATTGAACTCAGGGATTGGTAGACTAGTATTGGAAGCCATATTAGAAAGCAAACTTTATTGCAACTTCAAACAAGTAGTACAAAGAAGTACAAAATAGATCACCGATTTACTGATTTAAATCAAATCTAGCTTTCTTAATATGCTCACTGATTTGGCGTTCTTCTTCTCGAGGATCACCCAAAACTGGAAAGGTGAAATTGTCCGCTTCGTCGTCACTAATTATAATGACTTCAGGTGCTGCTGCTGGTTCATAACTTCTTTTGAGAACATTTCGTTCTTCAGTTGCAGGTTTCACCTCCACTGGTTCTTCTTCCTCTTCTTCTTCTTCTTCTTCTTCTTCTTCTGCTTCTTCTGGTTCTGAATCAGGAGAGCGTGGTGTATAGCTCTCACTTGTTTCTACTTCAGGCACTGCAGGTGTATAACTGTCACTTGATTGTCCTTCAGGTACTATTTCAACCATCTCGGATTCAACTATCCTTTGCCCGAAGATATTATCTTCAGAATCTGCCTCGTAGCCAGAATCTGGTTTCCTCAGATGAGCAATCACTTGATTCTCTAATTGGCAAAACATTGTATGAAGTCCATACCGCTGGACTTTCCCGTCAAAGGAATCAGGAGTCTCTCTTCTCAACAGAGAGAGTAATGCATTATAGCATCCGGTTGACCGGATCATCTACCCAGAATCACACCGTATGAACTAGGTTACAACTTAGTATGATGCCAAAAAAAAATTTTTATATCAAAATATCTTTGCACCCTTTTATTTTTATAATTTTTTTTTCTAAAATTTGTTTTAATAAAGACTTTTTTAAAAAAAAATTAACAATTTCCTATATATATTTTTAATTATTATTTTTTAAATGAAATGGATATTTAAAAAACAATAATCAAAAACTATATATAGAAATTATAATTTTTTAAAAATCTTAAAAAAAAAAACAAATAATAAAAATTTAATTAAAAAATTTAACCTTTTTTTTTGTAAACCCCCGCTGGGATTCGAACTGGTAACCTCCGCTATCTACCCGACGATCTTAGCCGCTGCACCACGCAGCTTCGGATGGTAGCAAGGAAACAAAAAAAATATTTAAACCTCCATAATTCGCGAAGACACAAAAAAAATAATTTTACCCCGACGGGATTCGACCCCGGGTCTCTGCTCTGCAAGGCGGGGAACTTCACCGCTAGGCCACGCTAGACGGACGGGATAAGAGAGGAAGGACGTTCTATTTCATATGGCGGCAGAATACAGTTTGAAAAAAAAAATTTTAGTTTTTAATCCCACATGCAGTGGGCAACAAGAATTTCAAGGCTTTATCAAAGCCTGCGAACGTTGTTAGGTCGATTGCCTTCGGGCAATCGATCCACCAACCTTTTGCCCATCAGATGACCAATCAAATGCCACCACATGGCACACATCGAAGCTCTCATCCATGTCATCCAGCCATGTCAGCACTTGTCCATGTCAGCCAGCCACGTCAGCACTCATCCACGTCAACACTCGTCCATGTCAGCTTTGCCATGTCAACATCCAGTCAGCTTTGCCATGTTAGCATCCTGTCAGCTCTGCCACATCAGCATCCAGTCAGCTCCTGGTCAGCCTCGATCCACGTGCTGCCAGCTCCATCGCCATGTCAGCCTATTATCAACGTCTAGTCAGATCCTCGGGATCCATGCGCTCCTCGGGATCTATGCAACAGCCACTTAGTTGCTCCTCGGGATCTTTGCACTCCTCGGGATCCATGTGATAGCCACTCTATCACTCCTTGAGATTCATGCGATAGCTTCTCCACCGCTTAGGATCCGTGTGATAGCTTCTCCATCGCTCCTTAGGATTCATGCGACAACTTCTCTGTCGCTCCTCGGGATCCATGTGATAGCTTCTCCATTGCTCCTCGGGATCCATGCGCTTTGGCTTCCATGCCTTACCTCGGCCCTCGGGATCCGTGCCCCCTCTGCTCTGATACCAGTGTGAGTCTAAGATTCAATTAACCTTAGATTAACATTAGGCCAAAGGTAATAAATGACACGAAAAATACAAAGCCAAAAATATTCAATTAAAATAACCAGATTAAACATACATTAACTTAAACCTTATATAGGCTTAGAACATGCGCTAAAGTAGGGAAGGGAAGGTGGAGGAAGATCGGGGAGTTTAGAGAGAACGGAGGAGTAGGAAGTGGAGTGGGAGGTGGCAACGAGCGTGGGGAGAGGAAGGGAGTGGAGTGATAAGGGAAAATGGACGGCAGGAAAGGAGGAAGGTGAATGGAGGGATAAGGAGAAAATGAAGGAAAGGGAGAAGGAAAAATCATGCCGACCATCCGACAAAATTAGCCGACAAAAGGTAAGTGTGTTCACACTGTGCTTAGAAAAACTATATTTTTCTAAGCCTGATTCAAGCTAAGTCCTATTCACACTTGCAATAATTTAGGCATAGTTAGCCAAGACTTCAAGGAACTGACCTCCTCTGGAAATTAACCATTGTAGTTCTCATAAGCTCCCTGGTCATTCAATGTTGTTAAAGGTCTATACATGCACAAACCTTTTCGATAGAGAAATTATCCGACCAATAGTATTTTATTTTCTCAACAATAAGATCATTCTATAATTTTGGTTTATATTTCTATGTTATAATTTATTATACTTTATTATTTCTAGATTAAACTCTCTCTTGATATCCCTTAACTCAAAATTCTAGGGTTTGGATCATAATACCTCTAGTTTTCTAAGACAACACTAAATATTTCATTATTTCCTAGAAGAGGGATCCATGGTTGGACCTCAAATAGATTTGACACTACAAATACACTTATGTCCTAGAGAGAATTCTTAAAATGATATTTATCCCTAATGGTGTCCTTTCCCATCAAAATCATTGAATTATCCACTAATACATCCTCATTATCGCAACTCCCCTTATCTATTGGCCTAGATTTGGTATACTTATGAGAGGAGGAAGGAATATATTTTCTCTTCCTCTACACCTTAGTCCAAAATCTAAAAAAAAACTATATCCTTAAAAGAGAGAATCACAAATGACCTAGGTTGAATATTGGCCTATTTTTATGGGTCACTAGCAACCTTAATAACCAATTGATCCATATTGGCCTATTTAATTTTTCTTGATGATCCCTAATTCTCTTCGCCACCTCAATATGCATTAAAAACCTTAATAAAAGAACTAAAGTTTTGATGCATAAATCAACATCAAATGCAAAACACTCTAAAGGCCCTAAAAAATGCAAAACAAAATATTTACTAAAAATACTTAATTTTATATTTTTAGATATTCATAGCCAAAATGTATCTCTAGCCATGTTTCCACATGAGTAGAAGACAAAACACAAGGATAAGTCATATGCATGTAATTTATATTTAACATGTAGTTTGTAACTTATCAAAGGTAAAGCACCACATTTCCATACAAGTGACCTTCCAACATATGGAAGGTGAACCACCATATTTCCATATAAGTGACCTTCTATATCCAGTATGATGGATTTCCAACACACCAAATATTGTACAAAGACATATGAAGACGGATCCATGGCCAGGAAATTTGGTAAATTTAGTATGAATAATATGTTGGACATTTTGAGTCAAATTTGTCATTGATGTCAAGGAATGAAGTTGTCATTGATGTCAAGGAATAAGCTACCGTTGATGTAAATTGTCAAAAGCAACAATGCAAAGGTTAATGGCAAAAGAGCTTCATAATATTTTTAATATTATGTGGAAGCATAATTTTAAAGGTTTTTATTAAAACCATGTTTTGGAAAAATAAAAGGTTTTCCTTAAAACCAATGTTGGCAAAAATAAAGGGGTTTTTCATTAAAAACATGTGGGAAAGTTGATGATACCCCTAAAGTTTGGTTTAAAAGGCCAAAGTCCATTTAGTTATTAAATTATAATAATTAAATTCTTAAAAGAATTTAATTTATTATATTTAATAAATAATGGTCAAAGTCTAATGTTGGGCGTCAGTTCTTTCGCGTACATTTTCGACATCTTCCTCTGCCTACGTGGGAGCACATTGGAAGGCATATGGTATATATATACCATAGCCTTTCCAAAGGTAAAATCATCCACCCGATTCACTAAAGACTATGACATTCTATTTCGTGCACATTCCTCATGATAGTAACTTTGTGCAACGGGTTTCATAGAGCGTGGGTGAAGGAGCCATGTTTTGTCTCGTGTGTTTTAGAAGGTCAAAGTGCTAAAGGCGCTTGGAGGCTCTAAGAGGAGCACGTGGCTCCACGATGTGGAAGCCACAGTCAAGGTTCTAGTGGGAAAGATGCGCTCCTCAGTTCAACTCACACGCATGCCAAAGTGGTAAAGATTTTTAATTATTAAATTTAATTTTTGCTTAGGCTAAAGTTTGTCTTAGGAGAAATAAGGGGAATATTTGTTTTTGGAGTTTAGCCTAAGTTAAAGAGAATTTTATGAGTTTTATGAAAGGTGTTTGCTGAGATTAATTAGTGGGTAATAATATTTTTACCTTAGAGGAAAGGAAAATTATTTATTGCATTATTTTTCAAAAGAATTATTTTTAAATGCAATATTAAAGTAGGGATTTATAAGTAGAAACTGGGTTAATTTTCGAGGATATTAAAGTAGGGATTTATAAGTAGAAATTGGGTTAATTTTCGAGGATATTTTTCTAAAGTAGATTATGTCAAATTTGAATGGTTGAGATGAAATTGTGATGAGTTAGGGTTTTGAGAAGTGAATATTTAAACTATTGTGGTTTTGGATATTATTTTAAGAATGGAGTAATAAGGTGTATTTGTGAGTTGTTATATGCTTTGTATTTTTATCTAACTTCTTTGAGCTTGGAAAATAAGTGTTTGTGGTTGTGGTAGATTTTTGAGGTTCCTTCATCATCAAGAAAAATGTATGAGTACATTCTTCCATAGTTGAGTTGATTGGTTGGTTTTCTGGAAAACAAGTTTGGAGTGAAAAAGATTTAATTTGATTTCCTTATTGAGTGTGTTGAGTTAATGCTTCAAGATTTTCTAGAATAAAGAGTTGTTGTTAAAACCTTGGTTGATAAGCATTTTTGTTGAAGCTATTGGTTGAGTGAAGAACTTGAACTAGGGTTTAAAAATAACATGAGTATCATTGTTATGTGAGATTGGTTGATAAGCATTGTTGAAATATTTTGAGTGAAGGTTTATATGCTTGGACTAGGGTTTGCAAGGAAGGATTGTTTCATTGAGTAATTGGTTGAGCCTAGTCAAGTGGATGTGTGAAGTAATTTTTCAAGTTCTATAAAACAAAATATTCTAAATTCTGAATTGATTTGAGAAAGTGATTGAGTATTGAGTTGAATTTGAAGCATATTGAGTCTCTAACAATTTTCCTTATGTTTCTAAAAGAATGATTGAAAGTGATTGAGTATTGAGTTGAATTTGAAGCATATTGAGTCTCTAAAAATTCTCCTTATGTTTCTGAAAGAGTGATTGAAAGTGATTAAGCATTGTGATGAGTATAGAGCATATTGAGTCTCTAACAATTATCTTTATGTTTCTATGAGATTAGACAAGTTCTAGTGTGGACTTGTTGAGAATATTTGATGTAAGTATTTGAGAAAACTTGCGGACAGAGTTCGGTAAGCTTTTATAGAAGCTTACAATACATATTGGGAGCAGATTTGGATATGTTCTTGTGAGAAATTATTGAGCATATTGGACAAGTTATAGAGAGGAATTAAGGACATATTGGTGTGAGCTTTTGTGGAAGCTTACAAGGCATATTTGAGACAAGTCTTTGACAAGACTTGAGAGTAGATTTTATTGATTGATTTATTCAAATCTTGAGTTATGTTTTTGGGTAGATCCAATAGAGTTGATTTGAGATTTATTCAAGCTTTGAGGTAAGGCTTGAGGATAGATATTGAGGATAGATTTGTGCTAGATCAAACAACTGTGTTTAGTATATATTTGAGGATAGAGTTTGATGCAGATTTGAGGACAGGTTTGTTCCAGACTAGAGATAGATATTGAGGATAGATTTTTCTAGATCGAAGGACTATGTTTAGTACAAATTTGAGACAAATATTTGGAGGTGACAGAGTTTAGGATAGAGATCTCCAGCCAAAGCAGGGAGGACATGTTTCTTCTATGTATAGAGTTCTATTTGCTAAGGGCAGTGGAGGTAGAGGTCTTCTAGAGGATCACCAGCCAGAGCAGAGTTAGGATATTGGTGTATCCTGTGGATAGAGATCCCTGAACTTGATTTAGAGGATTGGTGTCTCCTTTGTATAGAGGTCCATAAACATTGTAATAGGGACATATTTATTGAGAAAGTTGAAGAACACAAGCTTATACTGAGAGGGGGTAGAAACAATATAAGAGCACTTTTTACTTTTCTTTCCAAATCAATATTATGCAATGTATAGATAGCAATATCAATAGCAGTAATCAAAGCAATGCATAAATCACACACATAGTAGAGACACCAATTTAACGTGGTTCACCCAAATATGGCTACCTCCACGGAGAAAATATTTCTTCTAAATATTTCTCAAATAATCTCTTGGGAATCCTTTCCCTATTACAATGTTTATGGACCTCTGTCCAAAGGAGATGTTGATCCCCTAAATCTAGTTCGTGGATCTCTATCCATAGGAGAACTCCTTCTCCTCTACTTTGGTTGGTGATCCTCTAGAAGACTACTACCTCCACTGCACTGACTTGTGGATCTCTCTCCACTGAAGACTCTTGTCCCCACTCAGAAGACCTGTCCTCACTACCCTGGTTGATGGATCTCTATCCACTAGAGACTACTGTCCTCTCTACTCTGTCACCTCCAAAGCTCTATCTCAAATCTACACTAAACACAGTCCATTCGGTCTAGCACAAATCTACTCAACAAGTCCACTCAGAACTTTCTCAAATATGCTCAACAAGTCCACTCAAAACTTGCTCAAATCTTCTCAATAAGTCCACTCAGAACCTGCTCAAATCTGCTCAACAAGTCCACTCAGAACTTGCTCAAATCTTCTCAACAAGTCCACTCAGAACTTGCTCAAATCTGCTCAACAAGTCCACTCAGAACTTGCTCAAATCTGCTCAATAAGTCCACTCAGAACTTGCTCAAATATGCTCAACAAGTCCACTCAAAACCTGCTCAAATATGCTCAACAAGTCCACTCAGAACTTGTCCAAATATGCTCAACAAGCTCACTCAGAACTTGTCCAAATCTGCTCAACAAGCTCACTCAAAAATTGTCCCAAATCTGCTCAACAAGCCCACATAGAACTTGTCCAATCTCATAGAAGCATAAAGAGAATTGTTAGAGACTCAATATGTTCTACACTCAATGCTCAATCACTTTATCAATTCAAATCAGAATATAGAATAGTTTATTTTAAGGAACTTGAACAATCACTCCACACAACCACTTGACTAGGCTCAACCAACTCTACTCAACCAATCACTCAAAGAAACAACCCTTTCTCACAAACCCTAGTCCAAGCATGTAATCACCAACTCAAAATATTTCCAACAATGCTCAACAATAAATCTCATATAACAATGATACTCATGTTCTTTTCAAACCCTAGTTCAAGTTCTTTGCACAACAACTCACTTCAACAATAATGCTTATAAAACAATCTTCACATAACAATGATACTCATGTTCTTTTCTAACTCAAGTTCTTCACACAACCAATGGCTTCAACAACAATGCTTATCAAACAAGGTTTTAACAACAACTCTTTATTCCAGAAAACCTTGAAGCATTAACTCAATCACTCTCGAAAAGGAAACCCTAATCAAGTCCTTTTCACTCCAAACTTATTTTCAGAAAACCAATCAATCAACTCAACTATGGAAGAATGTGCTCATACCTTTTTATTGAAGATGAAGGGATCTCATAAATCTGCCACAATCACACAAACTTCTATGCCAATCTCAAGAGGTTAGAAGATAAATATTTCTCACAAAATAATATAAATACTCAATTACACCTTATCACTCCACCTTTCAAAAACAACCATCAACATACATAAAGTATTTATCCAATCACACCTTATAAACTCCCAACTAAAAATAAATTCAACATCCACCAAAATAACTCAAAACCTCTTTAATCAATAAATGACAAGAAGAACTTTGGCAAGAATCAAATCCTCTTTCTTTAAAAACCTTAATAACATAAATCCCTTCTCAACAAAACAATCTTTCAAAAACCCTTTTAACTCCAAGTAGCACAAATCAATTTTCAATAAAAATAATCCTTCACAAACCCTTATAACTCCAAACACAAATTAATTAAAAATAAATCTTCACAAACCCTTATAACTCCAAACACAAATAAATCTACACAAACCCTTATAACTCCAAATGACCCTTTTAAGAAAACCTTAGGCAAAATTTAAATCAAAAATTACCTTTGCCACTAGTGGGATTCGATCCCACGATCTCTGCCTCCCCAAGCGCTCTAGCCATGGGCTTGACCACCACGTGCGCTAGGTGCACATTTGAGAACCAACGAGCACTTCATGCTCTTTCTCTTATTCCTGGCGCTCGAATCGAATGCGAACAAAAAGACCTTCCTTGGCACGTCCATGAGAATCGAACGTGGGCGCTTCCTTTCCCAACGCCTTTGCAAAGCATGTGCCACCAATGGACCAACATGTCCTATGTGACTCAAATCATGCGCTGTCCTCTTTTTGTTTTCTTCCCCGACAGTAATAAGACAAAGCTCTTTGTCTTCTTCCTCAATGTTCATGATGCATGAAATACCTTCAACCTTTTCGCATGGGAGTTAATTCGTCGAGGGGTAAGTTTCAAATGCCCCTTTGGGCATTAATTTATACACAAAACCACCATTCGAATTTAGACGTCGGTGCTCCTTAATTTTGATGACGTCGACATTAATTTAAACCTTTATATAATTTATAAATTATTTAAATTCAATAGAATTTAAATTTTATAAATTATATTTTAAAACCTTTGACTTTAATAAAATTAAAGTCTTCCATGGGGTAAATTTAAACCTGCAACTTGTACTCCACTGATTTGATTTAAAATATTCTACCACCATGGGTTTAATTAAACCTTCACTACCATCACAATGTGTAAGGATGCTTTTATATCCTTATAATGATTTAATAAAAAATCATTTAATTTTCCACCATGGGTTTATGGAAAACCCTCATAAAATATTATTTTACCAACTTATTCTCCAACTCTTTGCTTTGTTCCTGGTGTTAATAATGGTGTGCTCCATGGTGTTGATGATGGCTCCATTTGTTCACTTTGGCATCAATGATGACTTTTTCACCTTGACATCAATGACAACTAACTGAGCTCAAAATGTCCAACAATCTCCCCCTTTGTCATTGATGGCAACCCAAATTATTTTAACTGAAAACTTGACCTTTCCTTTGTTCTGCTCCCCCTGAGGCATTGCTCCCCCTGTCTCAATGCTCTCTCAAATACCAAATCTCTCCCCCTTACTCAAATATCTCCCCCTTTGACATCAATGGCAAAGGGTCACCTTTGGGGCTCGGGGCTAAGAATAAGCCTCTTAGCTTAGCCCCTCCCCCACCTTCTGTTAAGGTGGTTAATTCTAGGGTGGGAGTATTTCTACTCCCAGAAAGCACTGTTCTTTACCTTTATCCTCTTTTCTTCTTATCTAAATTTTTTGATTCCTCTAACTGTTTCTATCCATGTCCATGTTCCTATCCATGTCATCATTCCTGTTCCTATTCTGTTCATATCCATGTTCCTATTCCTATTCCTGTTCCTATCCATGTTCCTGTTTCTATTCCTATTCCTGTTCATATCCATGTTCCTGTTCTTGTTCCTGTTCATACTTGTTTCTGGAATATCTTCTCTACACCACTTTGTTGTGTGGCCATTATTATTGCACTTATAACACTTAATGTTATTATTCCTTGGAGGTGCAAATGTCTTAGGATTTCTCCTAGTGAAGCCATATCCTCTTCTGTCATGAACTCTACAATTCATTGCCTTGTGACCAAACTGATTACATGAGTAGCAATACCCATGAAAAGGCTGTTTGTTCCCATATTCTTGTCTTTCATGTGTCCTGCATTGTGAAGCCATGTGCCCAAACCTATGACATGAAAAACATCTTCCATTGAAGTTTCCTTGTCTTGACCTCATTGGTCTCCTATTCTGATTGTTGTTCCATCTGTATCTTCTTTGTGCATTGTTCCTATCTTTGTTGAATCCTTTATTGCCCAAACCATCCTTTGATGTCTCACTTTCTTTTACACTATCTTCTTCTAAAGTATCTTCATCTGAAGTTTCTTCTCCTCCAAAACTTGAAGTTGACTCTCCTTCCCATTTCTTTTGATCTTGTTCAAATCCAAGACCTGTTTTTCTTGATGTAGTCTTTTGTGTCTTGATGAACTTATCCAAGTTCTTTGAGCTATTTTTAAATCCTTTCATCTTGATCTTGGAGTCCTCTAAATCTTATTTTAGTAGTGCCACTTCTTGTGCTAACTTCTCACATTCCAAGATCTTTTCTTCTAACTTATCTTTGAACTTCTTTGCCTTAGCCTTTGATTTTTCTAAATCCTCTATGAGCAATCTTCTCTCTTCATCACATTCTTGAAACTGAATTTCAAGTTTAGAGTGTTGCTTTCTTACCTTCTTTACCGTGTCAAGGGCATAGATAAGTTCTCCCTTGAGATCATAACCATTCTCTTCTGAATAATCCTCTATTTGTTTACCTTTGTCCACATCTTTACTCTCTTTTGGCTTGTCTTCTATAGGATCACTTACTTCTTCTTCTAATGCCATTAGAAGATTTTCATCTGGTCCTTCAAGTGCATTCTCATACTCATCATCACTAAAACTATAACCATCCCTTGTACAATCATCTTCAAGATGTCCAAAGTTACCACATCTAAAACACTTGAGAATTACTGGAGTTTTCTTAACTGGTTCTTTTTCTTCAATCATAAATAGGACTTCATCTCTATCATTGTCTAAAAAACTAGCATCACTATCACTTGAGTACTTACTTGCATTATCCGCATAGTAGCTCCTATTTTGTCTTTGAAAGAACTTCTTTCCTTGTCTGCTTTGTCCATCCTTGTTTTTCTTCTGATGCTTATCCTGCCTATATCTTTTTGATTCCCTGTACCTGTGATCCTATTTTTCTTCACCATTGTTGTTCTTTGGTTCTCAACAATCTATTGCAAAATATCCAAACTTTCCACAATTGAAACACTTAACAGATCTTAGATCTCTGGATCTTCTGGAATATTTATCTCTTCTACCATAATTAGCTTCTTCATCACTGGATGACTCACTGCTTGATTCTAACTTCTTACCCTTTGTTTTCTTGATTGCTTTGAATGTTGCTTCCTTCTAGGGAATAGGATCTTTTGTTCTTATCTCAAAAGTTGTAAGCATACCAAGCAACTTATCTCTTGTCAAAGAATCACCATCCATTGACACTTCTATAGCAAAAACCTATTCACTGAATCTTTTTGGAAGAGTTCTTAAGACTTTATCACAAACATCTGATTCATCAATATTCATTCCAAGTCCTTGCATATCATTAACAACCTCATCAATTCGAATTAGATAAGCACTGATATTTTCCTCATCATTCATTCTCAATGTTTCAAATTATCCTTTGAGATTTCGTATCTTTGCTTTCTTGACACTTTTATCTCCCTCATATATACCTTGCAATTTATCCCACATTTCTTTTGCAGTTCTACAATGCATAACTTTCATAGACTCTATTCTATGCAAACCTCTCACAAGTGCATTCATTGCTTTTGAATTATAGTGCTGTAGAAGCTTACCTTCCTTATCTGTAGGAGGATTGACTATTGGATCATATCCAAATTCCACTGCATCCCAAACTTCATTGCCAAGTGCCATTAGGTAGATCCTCATCATCATACTCCAATACATATAGTCACTTCCATAAAATACTGGTGCTGAATTATTTGAGGACACCTCCTTAGGATCCATTGTGTTCTTGTTAGCTTTTCCTTCAAGTTGTTAAACTCTTATGAAGGCACCCGCTCTGATACCAATTGAAGAACACAAGCTTATACTGAGAGGGGGGTGAATAGTATAAGATCACTTTTTACTTTTCTTTCCAAATCAATATTATGCAATGTATAGATAGAAATATCAACAACAATAATCAAAGTAATGCACAAATCACACACACAATAGAGACACCAATTTAACGTGGTTCACCCAAATATGGCTACCTCCACGGAGAAAATATTTCTTCTAAATATTTCTCAAATAATATCTTGGGAATCCTTTCCCTATTACAATGTTTATGGACCTCTATCCAAAGGAGATGTTGATCCCCTAAATCTGGTTCATGGATCTCTATCCATAGGAGAACTCCTCTCCTCTACTCTGGCTGGTGATCCTCTAGAAGACTACTGCCTCCACTACACTGGCTTGTGGATCTCTCTCCACTGAAGACTCTTGTCCCCACTTAGAAGACCTTTCCTCACTACCCTGGCTGATGGATCTCTATCCATTGGATATGTATCGCTCCAAATTTTTTGCATCCCTACCTTCAGGCTATAGGATCCGTGCCCGGAAGGAGGATGGGAAAAGGATGGCGCGGTACCTCGGACTGAGAGGCCTTGCGAAGGTCCCGCCTCTCGGGGGAGGTGTATTATGGTGATTTTTTGATGGATGGTGGGTTCACCAGGAAACGTTTGAATGGCAGTTTCCATGCCTAGGTTGGGAATGTGTTTGATGTGTTCAGTTTTAGCTTTAATCATCCAAGTCCTAGGTTTGGCCAAAATGCGTCTAAGCTATTCTATATGAAATGCAGATTTAAATGAAGACAAAAATAGATTTGGACAGAAAAATAGAAAGAACAAGATGGATTAAAGACCCATACCTGATCCGGATGTCTGATGAAGGTTCTAATTTTTGAAGTAGTCAGGATCGTCTGGAATTCGACAGGATCGTCTCCTATCTGACAGGATCGTCTGAGATCTGACGAATTCGTCAGAGACCTGCAAACAGAAAAACAGATGCAAAATACAGAGAATGCAACTATGATAACAGAGGGTAATGATGTAAAATGACAGTAAGAACATTAAAATGATGATAATAAGCAAAACACGAATGCATTATAATGATCTAATGACAATTTATGCTTTTATTATGCATTAAAGCTACATGGGTGAACTCCAAGATGTAGAATAATAAAGAATAACCATAGAATTAACTAAATGCGAGAATAATACAATAGAAAAAGGATGAAGAAATGCAAACTCTGGGCACTGATTGCCCCCAATGTGGACTGCAGTCGAAATCATCTCGAATTGGGTCGAGATCGTCCGAGATTGTACGAGATCGTCTGAGATGAATTGAGCTTGCTCCGGCTGAAAAACAATGAAGTTCCTGCAAACAAACTTGGAAAAATACAAATGCAAACATTGATTTAAGATGGTCTAGTGCGTGTAGAATTCGAGTTACAGGGAATTTCAGCCAGGGGGATGCTAAGGGGAGGGCCTAGGATTAAATAGGCTTAGGATGGAGGTTAGGAGGTTGGAGATCATCCCTATTTGGGAGATCTCCAACGGGGAGGGTCTCTAACGGCACAGACACGCTTCTGCTCGGATTAGAGACGTCGTTGGAACAGAGACTAATTGTGAAAAATCAGTTTTGGGACAAGATCGTCTGGACGTCCTAGCCCAGACGAAATCGTCCGATCTGAGGCGATATCGTCTGATCGGCGACGATATCGTCAAACGGTCAAAACAAACTCTAAAAATGGCATGGGAAAGGAGGAAACGGGTTAAACGACGGTTTGGGAGCGGTTTTGGAGGTTGAAATTTGAATTTGAATTATTTACTAGAGTAAGTGTAATTATTAAGGTTTCACTGCGCCAATTTTAGGGTGCTACATTTTGCCCCCTCTTTAGCGAATTTTTTGAAGAAAATGCGTTAAAGATGAGTTCTTCTCGATCTACGAGAAAGCAAAAATTATTCCCATTTTTAGGCGACGATTCTTGGTCGAATCGTACGACAACTTACTATGGTGCCCCCTCCGTGTTTTTACCCAAATCGAACGTTTGAGGTAAAAACGCGAAAAGCAAAATTTTAAAATGTTTTTAATTGTGTTTTGAATAAAATTAAGAAAAATAGGGTAAAACCCTAATTCATTTTTACTGTTCATTTTTGGAGAGAAAGGGGGGGGGGGGGGGGGGGGTTGGGTGTTTTTGTATTGTATTTATTATTTTTGATAGAGGATTGAGTATGGAGGAGATTGTGGCATACCGATTCGGTTTTGATATGATGTATATATATTTGTTGATATATATAGATGAGATATTTTTGATCATATGACTTGTGTCTTATGTATTTTTATGATGCTTTTAATGTTTTGATTGATTGATTTGATGATTCATGTAATTATGTCGTTGGAAATATTATGGTTGAAATGTCATGCTTGAAAAATTTAAATGAAATAATCTGATAGAACAAATTGGTTGTTTGTGATGTGATGATTTGATAAAAAAAATAAAAGGGACTTTTAACAATAATTTCAAAGGACATTGTCGCTATTATAGACCATTTCATGGAGTCGCCGCTCACTCGGTCGTCAAGCTAATCCCAGTATAGAAATATTGTTAAAAAGTAAAAGAGTGCTTAAGAGACTGTCTTAAGACTTTGGTGCAATGGTGCAAATGATGATGATGATGGTTTGTTTTCAGAGTTTCATAAAAATAGTATGCATGAAATAATGTTAAAATGATTTTTGCTAGGCATAAATTCCTAAGTGTGATAAATTTTTTGGATAATTCCCTAGGAATTATACCATCATTGCAAAATTGAAGGTTGACATAATGACATGAAATAGTGATAATGTGCATGCTTTTTGTTAAAAAACATAATTGTATAACATAATGATTTAAGTCATATGGTTTTCATGATTTTCAAATAAATGGGGAATAAAAATTGGTACAATGGTTTGCGCTAGGCATAGAATATGTAGGTATAGACTTATACCATCATCGCGAAATCCAAAAAGAGATAGTTTTATTGCATGGTTGATTTTTAATAAATAGAAAATATGAAGATGAGGACTTGCGCTAGGCATAAAATTCCAATTTTGGTTTTGGAACTATACCATCGTCACGAAAGTCGACAATATATATATATATATATATATATATATATATATATATTTTTGTGTGTGTGTGTGTGTGTGTGTGTGTGTGTGTGTGTGTGTGTTTTGATTGTATGGTTTTGAAAGAAATTTTGATTTTTTCTATTATGTATGTAGTTGTCTTTATACTAAACAATTGTACTTTAAAGAAGAAAATGAATTTATTCCAGACAATTTGCAAAAAAAATATTTCAAAGTATCTTAAAGACAAAAGTTAGATTTATAAGGAATCCCATGTGCATATGTGAATTCATTTCCAATCTTGATTTATCATAATGATACACAAAATCTCTCAAATACAAATGTGTGTGCAATTGCTATGTTCATTTACCAGTTTTGAGCAAGATAATATGATACAAGTGATTTGAATGAACCAAATAAGTGTTCATTAACCATGATGTAGATGCATATAACCATACTAGACTACTATGTAAGTCGGATTATCAAGAGCTAGCTAATCCATAAGCGAGACATAGGTCTGTACAAAAGAAGGTCGCTAATGTGACGGACATATCGCCACGCTAGGAGTTACCCAAGGCCAAGCAGGTTGGGCACAAACCACCTGTTATGGGGCTTACCTCACAGTTTTCGAATAATTGAGAATTCCAAGGATTCAAGCTCATCAACCCTTCTTTTCTTTTCAAAGGGTAGGGAAAGGGATTTTATTGCTTTTGCTTTTGCTTTCTTTTCTTTTCTTTTTGTATTTTTGCTTGATAATGCTTGACTTGTAATGATATAAAATAATATTTTTCTTTTTCTCTTTTTCTTGAACTTTGCTTTTTCTTTTTTGTTCTATGCTAGGGATACTTGCTCGGATTAGCTGTAGAGCAAGGGATTTTTATTCTGGGTAGGGGTGAGCTTGTCCTTTTGCCAATTCTCAAAGATTCTAGACCATGTGCATGATAGGATAGCAGGGGAAACTTTTCGCTCAAGAAACCACTTCTACTATGTAGCATAGCATGGACATTACAAATATAATCATTTTATTGTGAAAGGATGTGCTTGGTTTAAGTAAATAACAAGATCAATTCTCTGTGCTCAAACTTTATTTAATTGAATTTTGTGGACTTTGATATAAGAGAGATTAGTAATCATGCCAGATAAAAATCAAGATATTTATTTTTGTGTGTGTGAAAGTGAGGGATTCCAAATAAATGCTAATTTATCCAAAATAATTTGAAACATATAACTGCAACATTTGTAAGAAGATATATATAAATACTTTTTGAGAAGTTTTGAGAATGTTGACTCTCTCTTTCTTCTTTATGTTGTTTTGGTTTCGAAAGAGTCAAGAATATTGCTGTTTTTTTATTTTTATTATTATTTTTTTGTTTTTGAAAGAATTAACAAGTGCCATAAATAAATACAACAAATAGTTTTGAATATTTTGATGATTATGAATGTTTTTGGTGTTTTTGAATTTATAAATTGAAAGAAATACAAGATAGTGATTTTGAAATATTTTAAACAAATATATACAAGGATGAAATGACCAAATTTATACATAGTAACGTTTAAGATGCAAAATGTTCATGGGTTCTTTAAGTTCTTTACCATCTAAGGTAGATAATTTGTATGCTCCCGATTCAAATTTAGCAGTGATAATGTATGGTCCAAGCCAGTTGGGCTCAAATTTACCTTTAAGGTCTTTAGTTGCATTAGTATTTTTTTTTTGAAGATTTTGAGGATTTTGATTTTTTTTGTATTTTGATTTTAATTTATGAATTGAAATTGGTGGTATATACAAGATGATCTATATACACTATACAAGGTTATTTGAGTATAGCATGTCTAAGGTTGCTTCAAAATCAAAGGAGGTTTTGAAGGATAATTTGGTTGAGGTGAAGGTAAGAACAAAAGGTGATGAATAAAAGGTAGTGATAACAAAAGCTTTGTTATAATGTAGAATAATGTAGCAAAAGATTTGACTTTTATATGTGTAAAATTGATCATGTTACAAAATAAAATGTCAGAAGGATAAGAAGGTTCTTCATTCTTATCACTATATTCCAAGTCTTGATAAGATGGAGGGAGCATATGTGAAAGATATGCATGGATGTTATTTGGTAAACAAGGATGATCATATATGGATGAAGAAAAGTGATGGATAGAAGATAATTGTGATAATAGAGAATGTATAGAACTTGATGTTTCAACCGTTAAATATTCTTCAAATGGTGTTGGGTCACCATGTATGGTAACAATTTTATTTGCAAGTTCAAACTTCAAACATTGGTGAAGAGTGGAAGGGACAACCCTCATCGTATGAATCCAAGGACTTCTGAGAAGTAGGTTGTAAGGTGAAGGACAATATGCTACATAAAACAAAGTATCCAGGATCTTGGATCCAATATTAAGGGGAAGAATTATAGTACCTTGAGCTTCTTGAATTTCATTGTTAAAAGATTTTATAATAACATTTGATTCATTAAGATCTTCTTCCTTTAATTTGAGTTTTTGGAATAATTGATAAGTGCATAAATTAAGAGAGGAGCCATTATCTACCATGATAGTTTTAACAGGTGTTTCTTTACTAGATCCTGTAATGTAAAGATAGTAGTCTTCTTGTGGAGTAGAGGAAGGAATATCCTCATCATAGAATGAAATATGGTTAACCTCAAGAGGGTTTACACCATTAATTATGTTCTTAGAGAAAATATGATGAGGAACAAATTGTTGGCTAGGTATCTTGAACAAAGTTTCCTTATGAGAACTTTGTAATACTTCTAAAAGGGATATCTTTGCTTGAGGATTAATCACTTGTTGTTGGCTATCAAAGTGGATTTCAGATTGAGATTTTGATTCTAAATATGAGCTTTCTATGCTTACATTCCATTTTGGATCATTCTCTAGAGCCAAAGATAGTTTTGAAGGTTGGTCAAATGAGGAATCCATATCTTGAATATCGGATTGAGTTGATTGAACTTGAGGTTGCTCATTTGTAGTTTCTGTTACAATATTAGTAATATCATCATGATGGGACACATTAACATGCAATATTTGATTGGTTTCTTGTTGTTGATAATTGAATAGGGGTTCTTGGGAGATCCCCATGTCTTGATTGATTATTGGTATTTGTTGTGTAGGAGTTTGATTGTTTACTTGGAGATTTATAATCGAGTTGTAGATTGTAATTCCTTTATATTAAAAAGACCCTTATCAATCAAATCTTGAATTGCACATCTTAAATCTTTACAATTTTGTGTCATATGTCCATCTACTCTATGATATTCACAATGTAGCTCAGGTTTAAACCAATCTATTGTGGTATCAAGTTGTCTTATGGAAGGGAGTTCAATCCTATTTGTGTCAAGTAAATACTTGAGAATTATATCCATTGGTTGATTGAGCTTAGTAAATTTACGTGATGAAGGTTTTTGAGAGGTTTTTGATACGTGCCTTAGGAATTCAGTCATAAAAGGGCCTAATGGTTTCTCACCTCTACTTTCTTTATTATGGGTAGAATGATGATAGGAAGATTGCGAAGTATGAGGTGAGTGCATGGTAGAATTGGAAGAATAAGTATTTTCTTGTTGAAATGGATGTGTTGTATTGAAAGAAGAATATTGAAAGGGTGGAGGAGGATTGTATGTGGATCGATAGACATTATATGGATATATGGGAGAATAGATAATATCGTTATGAAGAGGATTTGAAAAGGGATTGTCCTGTTGGGTTAGGGATGAAAAATGAGAAAAATGTGATGGAGGTAGTGTTGAATAGGGATGAGGTTGGGTCATAATCAACAAATGTATTTGGCTGAATTCTTCCCACATTACTGATGGGCTCATATTGATTTGAGTAAAAACTCATGGTTTCTTTAGTACTTCTAAAAGTAATATTTAGTATCTACTATTTAGAATTGAATCTAAAACATACAAACTTGAAATGATGATTTTGTTATATTTTTTTTCTTGTATACATATATATTATATATATATATATATATATATATTTTTGTTTTCAAAAGGTTTAAAATGCATTCACGTCGGGTTCACCAAAATGTATCGCTCCAAATTTTTTGCATCCCTACCTTTAGGCTATAGGATCCGTGCCCGGAAGGAGGATGGGAAAAGGATGGCGGTGGTACCTCGGACTGAGAGGCCTTGCGAAGGTCCCGCCTCTCGGGGGAGGTGTATTATGGTGATTTTTCGACGGATGGTGGGTTCACCAGGAAACGTTTGAATGGCAGTTTCCATGCCTAGGTTGGGAATGTGTTTGATGTGTTCAGTTTTAGCTTTAATCATCCAAGTCCTAGGTTTGGCCAAAATGCGTCTAAGCTATTCTATATGAAATGCAGATTTAAATGAAGACAAAAACAGATTTGGACAAAAAAAATAGAAAGAACAAGATGGATTAAAGACCCATACCTGATCCGGATGTCTGATGAAGGTTCTGATTTTTGAAGTAGTCAGGATCGTCTGGAATTCGACAGGATCGTCTCCTATCTGACAGGATCGTCTGAGATCTGACGAATTCATCAGACGAATTCGTCAGAGACCTGCAAACAAAAAAATAGATGCAAAATACAGAGAATGCAACTATGATAACAGAGGGTAATGATGTAAAATGACAGTAAGAACATTAAAATGATAATAATAAGCAAAAACACGAATGCATTATAACGATCTAATGACAATTTATGCTTTTATTATGCATTAAAGCTACATGGGTGAACTCCAAGATGCAGAATAATAAAGAATAACCATAGAATTAACTAAATGCAGAATAATACAACAGAAAAAGGATGAAGAAATGCAAACTCTGGGCACTGATTGCCCCCAATGTGGACTGCAGTCGAAATCGTCTCGAATTGGGTCGAGATCGTCCGAGATTGTACGAGATCGTCTGAGACGAACTGAGCTTGCTCCGGCTGAAAAACAATGAAGTTCCTGCAAACAAACTTGGAAAAATACAAATGCAAACAGTGATTTAAGATGGTCTAGTGCGTGTAGAATTCGAGTTACAGGGAATTTCAGCCAGGGGGATGCTAAGGGGGAGGGCCTAGGATTAAATAGGCTTAGGAGGGAGGTTAGGAGGTTGGAGATCATCCCTATTTGGGAGATCTCCAACGGGGAGGGTCTCTAACGACGCAGACACGCTTCTGCCCGGATTAGAGACGCCGTTGGAACAGAGACTAATTGTGAAAAATTAGTTTTGGGACAAGATCGTCTGGACGTCCTAGTCCAGACGAAATCGTCCGATCTGAGGCGATATCGTCTGATCGGCGACGATATCGTCAAACGGTCAAAACAAACTCTAAAAATGGCACGGGAAAGGAGGAAACGGGTTAAACGACGGTTTGGGAGCGGTTTTGGAGGTTGAAATTTGAATTTGAATTATTTACTAGAGTAAGTGTAATTATTAAGGTTTTACTGCACCATTTTTAGGGTGCTACAGGATACTACTATCCTCTCTGCTCTATCAGCTCCAAATCTCTATCTCAAATATGCACTAAACACAGTCCATTCGGTCTAACACAAATATGCTCAACAAGTCCACTCAGAACTTGCTTAAATCTACTCAAAAAGTCCACTCAAAACTTGCTCAAATATGCTCAATAGGTCCACTCAAAACATGCTCAAATATGCTCAGCAAGTCCACTCAGAAATTGCTCAAATCTGCTCAAAAAGTCCACTAAGAACTTGCTCAAATCTGCTCAACAGGTCCACTCAAAACCTTCTCAAATCTGTTCCACTCAGAACTTGCTCAAATATTCTCAATAGGTCCACTCAGAACCTACTCAAATCTGCTCAACAGGGCCACTCAGAACATGTCCAAATATGCTCAACAAGCTCACTCAGAACTTGTCCAAATCTGCTCAACAAGCTCACTCAGAACTTGTCCAAATATACTCAACAAGCTCACTCAAAACTTATCCAATCTCATAGAAACATAAAGAGAATTGTTAGAGACTCAACATGTTCTACACTCAATGCTCAATGACTTTATAAATTCAAATCATAATATAGAGTAGTTTATTTTAAGGAACTTGAATAATCACTCCACACAACCACTTGACTAGGCTCAACCAACTCTACTCAACCAATCACTCAGAGAAACAACCATTTCTCACAAACCCTAGTCCAAGCATGTAATCACCAACTCAAAATATTTCCAACAATGCTCAATAACAAATATCATATAACAATGATACTCATGTTATTCTCAAACCCTAGTTCAAGTTCTTTGCACAACAACTCACTTCAACAATAATGCTTATAAAAAAATCTTCACTTAACAATGATACTAATGTTCTTTTCTAACTCAAGTTCTTCACACAACCAATGGTTTCAACAACAATGCTTATCAAACAAGGTTTTAACAACAAATATTTATTCTAGAAAACCTTGAAGCATTAACTCAATCACTCTAAAAAAGGAAACCCTAATCAAGTCCTTTTCACTCCAAACTTATTTTCCAAAAAAACAATCAATCAACTCAAATATGGAAGAATGTGCTCATATATTTTTATTGAAGATGAAGGGATCTCATAAATCTACCACAATCACACAAACTTCTATGCCAATCTCAAGAGGTTAGAAGATAAATCTTTCTCACAAAATAATATAAATACTCAATTACACCTTATCACTCCACCTTTAAAAAACAACCATCAACATAGATAAAGTATTTATTCAATCACACCTTATAAACTCCCAACTAAAAATAAATTCAACATCCACAAAAATAACTCAAAAACTCTTTAATCAGTAAATGACAAGTAGAACTTTGGCAAGAATCAAATCCTCTTTCTTTAAAAACCTTAATAACATAAATCCCTTCTCAACAAAACAATCTTTCAAAAACCCTTTTAACTCCAAGTAGCACAAATCAATTTTCAATAAAAATAATCCTTCACAAACCCTTCTAACTCCAAACACAAATTAATTAAAAATAAATCATTACAAACCCTTATAAATCCAACACAGATAAATTTCCACAAACCATTATAACTCCAAATGACCCTTTTAAGAAAACCTTAGGTAAAATTCAAATAAAAAATTACCTTTGCAACTAGTGGCATTCGATCCCATGATCTCTACCTCCCCAAGTGCTCTAACCGTGGGCTTGACCATCGCGTGTGCTAGGCACACAATTTAGAACCAACGAGCACTTCGTGCTCTTTCTCTTATTCTTGGTGCTCGAATCGAATGTGAATAATAAGACCTTCCTTGGCATGTCCACAAGAATCGAACGTGGGTGCTTCCTTCCCCAACACCTTTGCAAAGCATGTGCCACCAATGAACCAGTGTGTCCTATGTGACTTAAATCATGCACTGTACTCTTTTTATTTTCTTCCCCAAAAGTAATAAGATAAAGCTCTTTGTCTTCTTCCTCAATGTTCACGATGCACGAAATACATTCAACCTTTTCGCATGAGAATTAATTCATCGAGGGGTAAGTTTCAAATGCCCCTTTGGGAATTAATTTATACACACAACACCATTCGAATTTAGACATCAAATCTCCTTAATTTTTATGACATTGACGTTAATTTAAACCTTTATATAATTTATAAATTATTTAAATTCAATAGAATTTAAATTTTATAAATTATATTTTAAAACCTTTGACTTTAATAAAATTAAAGTCTTCCATGGGGTAAATTTAAACCTGCAACTTGTACTCCACTAATTTGATTTAAAATATTCTGCCACCATGGGTTTAATTAAACCTTCACTGCCATCACAATGTGTAAGGATGCTTTTATATTCTTATAATGATTTTAATAAAAAATCATTTAATTTTCCACCATGGGTTTATGGAAAACCCTCATAAAATATTATTTTACCAACTGATTCTCCAACTCGCTTGCTTTGTTCTTGGTGTTAATAATGGTGTGGTCTATGGTGTTGATGACGGATCCATTTGTTCACTTTGGCATCAATGACGACTTTTTCACCTTGACAATAATGACAACTAACTGAGCTCAAAATGTCAACAAAAGTTTTAGTAAAATATTTTCTTTATTGTGTGTGATGATTTGTGCATTGCTTTGGTTATTGGTATTGATATTTCCATTGATTATAATGGATAATATTGTTTGGGAAAGAAAAGTAAAAAGTGATCTTATACTGTTCACCCCCCTCCCAGTATAAGCTTGTGTTCTTCAATTGGTATCAGAGTTGGTTCCTTCAAAAAGGTTTAACAACTTTAAGGAAGATCTTACAAGAACACAAATTGAAAATAAAGGCAAAGGTAAAACCATGAGACACAAGAAGAAAAGAACACACATGGTCATGAAAGAAAAGGAAGATGAGTTTGATATTGTTGTGTTGGGAGGAAAAATAGAAATAGATTCAAAAGATGAATCAAGCAATGGAGAAAAGATCAGATTGATAAAGTTTTGTACCATATGTAGGAATACAGGTCACCATGCAACTTATTATCCACAAGAAGGTGAATAATGCTTTGTTTGTGGTCAACTTGATCATGATGCAAGATATTATCATGGGTTCAGCAGTAGTGAAGATGAAATGGATCTAAATGATAATAGGGATAGTCAAAATAGGTATGAATAAGAAACTTTACTTTTAATAATAGAATAAAAATGAGATGCTCCTATATAAGATAAAATAAAGAAAGAAGATGAAAATTCAGAAAAATAAAAAGAGGAAGCAACTCTTAAGGAACTTGTTGAATTGAAAAGAGAGAATTTAGAATTTAAGGCTCAAATACAAGAAGATAAGAAATGTAAGAAAAAGCTTCTAAAATATATCTTTGACTTGAGAGATAAGGTTGAACAGGTAAGGAGATCTGAAAAAGGACATGGTTGAATAGTCAAAGGTAAAAGAACAAAAATGTAAAATACTTAGTGTTGATCTCAAAGAATTGAAAAGGGAGAACTCAGGATTAAGGATTCAAGCTTAAGAAGATGAGAAAACAAAAACAAAGTTTCTACAGGAACTCACCAACTTCAAAATCAAGGTTGAAGAGACAAGAAAAATTGAAGAAGGTATGGCCAAAAAATTAAAGATAAAAGATCTAGAGTGTGAAATATTAGAGCATGAGATAGTTTCACTAAGGATGGAAGTAAAGGTTCTAAGGACATGCTACACAAGTTTGAGGAAAATTCAAAGACTTTGGATAGGATTATCAATGCACAAATATCATTAGTCACAAAAAAAGGACTTAGTTATAAAGAAGAACAAGGGAAACAAGAAGCAGAAAAAGGAGATTCAAGCTCAATTATAAAAAATGAAGAAGTTTCAAAAAATAAGAATGAAAGAGAAAGTGAGACTTCTAAGGATAAGTTGGAAAATAGAAAGATCAATAGGGAAAGGAACAATGCACAAATGAGAAACAAATGGAACAAGAAACAACACAGGGAAGAAGAGACTAAGAGACCAATGGAGTCAAGGCAAAATTTCTTCAATGGATGATGCTTCTCATGTCATAGGTTTGGGCACAAGGCTTCACAGTGCAGGACACATGGAAAACAAGAATATGGAAATTTTAAAAATGGACATCTCTTTCAAGGGTATTGTTACTCTTGTAATCAGTTTGGTCATAAGGTAGTTAATTGCAGGGTTAATGATAGGAAAGGATCTTGTTTCACCAGGAGAAAATCAAGATATTTTCACCTCCAAGGAATCACAAGATTCAATGTTATAAGTGCAACAATGATGGACATACAAAAAAATGGTGTAGAGCAAACATTCCAGAATCAAGTATGAATAGGAACAGTAACATGAACAAGAATAGGAAAAGGGATATGTATATGAACAGAAACAAGAATAGAAACATGGATATGAACATGAACAATAACAGGAATATGAACATGAACACGGATATGGACATGGACAATAGCATGGACATGGAAAGGAACAGTTAGAGGAATCAGAAGGATCTAATAAGAAGAAAAGAGGATAAAGGTAAAGATCAGTGCTTGTTGGGAGTAGAAATACTCTCACCCCAAAATTAACCACCTCAAGAAGAGGTGGGGGAGGGGCTAAGCTAAGAATATAATTCTTAGCGCTGAGCCCCAAAGGTGACCCTTTGCCATTGATGTCAAAGGGGGAGATATTTGAGTGAGGAGGAGATATTTGGTATTTGAGTAAAGAGGAGAGATTCAAAAAGAGTATTGAGCCAGGAAGAGAAATGTCCCAAGGGGAGCAGAACAAAGAAAAGGTTAAGTTTCTGGTAAAAAGAATTTGGGTTCCCATCAATGACAAAGGGGAGATTGTTGGATATTTTGAGTCAAAGTTGTCATTGATGTCAAGGAATAAGCTACCATTGATGTAAAAATGTCAAAAGGAACAATGCAAAGGTTAATGGCAAAAGAGCTTCATAATATTTTTAATATTATGTGGAAGCATAAGTTTAAAGGTTTTTATTAAAACCATGTTTTGGAAAAATAAAAGGTTTTCCTTAAAACCAATGTTGGCAAAAATAAAGGGTTTTTTCATTAAAACCATGTGGGCAAGTTGTAAGGTTTTTCTAAAAACCAAGGAGGCCCTAAAGTTTGGTTTAAAAGGCCAAAGTCCATTTAATTATTAAATTATAATAATTAAATTCTTAAAAGAATTTAATTTATTATATTTAATAAATAATGGCCAAAGTCTAATGTTGGGCGCCGGTTCTTTCACGTACATTTTTGATGTCTCCCTCCGACTTCATCGCATGCATTGTCGACGTCTTCCTCTGTCGACGTGGGAGCACATTGGAAGGCATATGGCATATATATACCATAGCCTTTCCAAAGGTAAAATTATCCACCCGATTTGCTAAAGACTATCACATGCTATTTTGTGCGCATTCCTCTCGGCAATAACTTCGTGCAACACGTTTCGTAGAGCATGGGTGAAGGAGCCATCTTTTGGCTCGTGTGTTTTAGAAGGTCAAAGCACTGAAGGCGCTTGGAGGCTCCAAGAGGAGCACGTGGCTCCACGGCGTGGAAGCCACGGTCAAGGTGCTAGTGGGAGAGATGCGCTCGGTTTGACTCACGCGCATGCCAAAGTGGTAAAGCTTTTTAATTATTAAATTTAATTTTTGCTTAGGCTAAAGTTTGTCTTAGGAGAAATAAGGGGAATATTTTTTTTGGAGTTTAGCCTAAGTTAAAGAGAATTTTTATGAGTTTTATGAAAGGTGTTTGCTGAGATTAATTTGTGGGTAAAAATATTTTTACCTTAGAGGAAAGGAAAATTATTTATTGCATTATTTTTCAAAAGAATTATTTTTAAATGCAATATTAAAGTAGGGAGTTATAAGTAGAAATTGGGTTAATTTTTGAGGATATTTTTCTGAAGTAGCTTATGTCAAATTTGAATGGTTGAGATGAAATTGTGATGAGTTAGGGTTTTGAGAAGTGAATATTTAAACTATTGTGGTGTTGGATATTATTTTAAGAATGGAGTAATAAGGTGTATTTGTGAGTTATTATATGCTTTGTATTGTTATCTAACTTCTTTGAGCTTGGCAAAGAAGTGTTTGTGGTTGTGGAAGATGTTTGAGGTTCCTTCATCATCAAGAAAAAGGTATGAGCACATTCTTCCATAGTTGAGTTGATTGGTTGGTTTTCTGGAAAACAAGTTTGGAGTGAAAAGGATTTAATTTGATTTCCTTATTGAGTGTGTTGAGTTAATGCTTCAAGGTTTTCTGGAATAAAGAGTTGTTGTTAAAACCTTGTTTGATAAGCATTGTTGTTGAAGCCATTGGTTGAGTGAAGAACTTGAACTAGGGTTTGAAAAGAACATGAGTATCATTGTTATGTGAGATTGGTTGATAGGCATTGTTGGAAACATTTTGAGTAAGTGTTCATATGCTTGGACTAGGGTTTGCAAGCAAGGATTGTTTCATTGAGTGATTGGTTGAGTAGAGTTGGTTGAGCCTAGTCAAGTGGATGTGTGAAGTAATTGTTCAAGTTCCATAAAATAAACTATTCTATATTCTGAATTGATTTGAGAAAGTGATTTGAGTATTGAGTTGAATTTGAAGCATATTGAGTCTCTAACAATTCTCCTTATGTTTCTAAAAGAATGAGTGAAAGTGATTGAGTATTGAGGTGAATGTGAAGCATATTGAGTCTCTAACAATTCTCTATATGTTTCTAAAAGAGTGATTGAAAGTGATTAAGCATTGTGATGAGTATAGAGCATATTGAGTCTCTAAAAATTCTCTTTATGTTTCTATGAGATTGGACAAGTTCTAGTGTGGACTTGTTGAGCAGATTTGAGGTAAGTCTTTGAGAAGACTTGTGGATAGATTTGGGTAAGCTTTTGTGGAAGCTTACAATACAGATTGAGAGCAGATTTGGATAAGTTCTTGTGAGAACTTATTGAGCAGATTGGACAAGTTCTAGATAGGACTTAAGGATAGATTGGTGTGAGCTTTTGTGGAAGCTTACAAGGTAGATTTGAGACAAGTATTTGAGAAGACTTGAGAGCAGAGTTGATTGATTGATTTGTTCAAACCTTGAGTTAAGGTTTGGGGTAGATCCAATAGAGTTGATTTGAGATTTAGTCAAGCTTTGAGTTAAGTCTTGAGGATAGATATTGAGGATAGATTTGTGCTAGACCGAAGGACTGTGTTTAGTATAGATTCGAGGATAGAGTTTGGTGCAGATTTGAGGATAGGTTTGTGCCAGACCAGAGATAGAGATTGAGGATAGATTTGTGCTAGACTGAAGGACTATGTTTAGTACATATTTGAGATAGAGCTTTGGAGGTGACATAGTTGAGGATAGAGATCTCCAACTAGAGTAGGGAGGACAGGTGTCTTCTATGGATAGAGTTCCATTTGCTAAGGGCAGTGGAGGCAGAGGTCTTCTAGAGGATCACCAGCTAGAGCAGAGTTAGGAGATTGGTGTCTCCTGTGGATAGAGATCCATGAAATTGATTTAGGGGATTGGTGTCTCCTTTGGACAAAGGTCCATAAACATTGTAATAGGGAAAGGATTCCCAAGAGATTGATTGAGAAAGTTTTAGTAAAATATTTTCTCTATGGAGTAGCCCACATTGGGTGAACCACGTTAAATTGGTGTCTCTATTGTGTGTGATGATTTGTGCATTGCTTTGGTTATTGCTATTGATATTGCTATTGATTATATTGGATAATACTATTTGGGAAAGAAAAGTAAAAAGTGGTCTTATACTATTCACCCCCCTCTCAGTATAATCTTGTGTTCTTCATAATATATTTATGTCTTAGGGAGGAGACTTAAAATGATATTTATCCTTTAAGGTGTCCTTGCTCATCGACTTCACTTTGTTATCTACTAACACATCCTCATTATCAAAAATTCCTTTATATCTTGTCCTATATTTGGTAGACTAACAAGAGGAATAAGGGGTAAATTTTCACTTCCTCTACACTTCACTCCAACCTCTTAAAAGTACTACATATCTAAACAAAAGGGGTTCTAGAATCTCCTAAGATCTAGGTTGGATATTGTCTTGATTTTAGGGGTTATTCATAGCCTTAACAACCAATTAAACCATATTTGAAATATATATCTCTATAATTTTTATATAGCTTCATTCATATCATAATCTATATCGGGGAATATAAACCCTTAAAACCCTAAGTCTTCAAGCCTAGAGTCTGATTAGTTGACAACATAGTATTTTACTATTAATGAATTAACAGGACCAAAGACAATTTGATCCCATGAAAGGGTGTGATAAAATATCAAGAAAAATATACAACATGTGCCATAGATATAATTTTTTTATACACCCAACTTTGTAACAAATGAATAGGCTCCATACTAGCTACATGGTTATTAAAATCCCTATTTGTATTCCAATCCCCATAACTAGACTTAAGTAGGAATTTATTGCCATGTGACCCTCTCCTTTACATAAAAAATATGTGTTCAATTGATTTAAATACACAACCCCTTAAAATATCAAACTAATATATTTTTTGGGCTACAAAATCTTACCATCCAATTCCATTTCTAGACATGCATGTGGATGGACTTGGAAGACTAAGAACTTCTTGCACTCATTCTTGCACCAAATTAATATGTCAACCCAAGAAACAAAAACTTTCAAAAATTATTTAAGAACCAAAATAAGGAAGGGAAAATCCACCTAGAATGAAAAAAGTAGCTTTGGATGATCCTAGCCCACTTAATAAACTCAAGCTCTAGAGGTGTCTCTCTAACAAAGAACATAATAATTTTTTTATTGACAATTATTGAGTCTTTGTACAACATATCCATGTAAAATAATCTTAGGAAATGTACTTGAATCTTGAGCACATATAATTCCATTATCATGATAGGTTTGTCCTTGAGTATCAACTTATTCATGTGTTCCTATAAATACATGGTCAATCCTTGTTGTAACTTGTTAAGAGCGAACCCCACTTAAAATGATTCCATTAGCACCAAATTTCAATGGAGAATTCTAAGACACAACGTTCTTTCCACTAATACTCTCATTTACACATTTTCCATATAGACAATAAATATTCTTCATTTTTGGACTTTGATACTAAAGATGGATTATTGTCTATAGTAGCCACTTTTAAGAGCAATTACAACTCTTCCATATTTGGTACCCAAAAATTAGTCAATGAAACCTCTAGTATCACCATTCATTAAGCTATAATAGATAGGGAAAATGTAATACAATGAGGATTAAAACACAACACCCTTATTCTCAACTAGACATGAATATGAAGGGGTTAAAGTGTGGAATTATTAAAACCCAACATGCAATATATGAGATATTGACCAAAAGGATCCTTTGGATTGGTTATTTGAGTGGGATAGGATTTAAGCATGACTAAGGACCAATTATACTAGGAAAATATATGGAGATCTAAGGGGACATAGGAATTTCATTTCCATGTGAGGAGATCAGGCTAAACCTTGCCATGAGTTAGCTTGAAATAGGAATATGAAACATTATGCTAGACCTACTTTAGAACATAAGGGGTTAATTTAATAAGACTAGGTATAGCATGTGTGTTCATGTTATACTAAAGAATACCCTTATATTTTATTTCTACCTCTCAATACTATATTGTTAATTCCCCCTCCTAATATATATTTTAAATTAATATACTTCCTATTTTCACTATGTATCCTAGGTAACATTTTTAAATGACATTTTGTATATCCTTTGTTATGACAAGGCTAGTTTTATTTTTAATGGCTTTGTTAACCCTACCATTTATGAATGAAATAGGTGTAAGGTTACTTTTATCTTCATCATTAACTATTTTTTAAAAATAATTTATATGAGATTGAAATAGGCCCCAATTGTATTAAATCAAGACCACATAGTGGTAATACAATAGCTTGGCTATTATACATGTATCACTTGGTAATATTCGAACTTAGGTCTCCTCCTTAAAATTCAAGGAATTTAATTGGTTGATCTCATCCCATTTGATGTGCTCAATGTGAACTTGAATATGATTGGAACTTTAATTATTTTTTTTGTCGATTATCTACTTTAGTAATAATGACAAATAGAGACTATAAAAACAATACTTTCGACCATATATAGAGATTGTGGTTCCTTCATTAGAATAATTGAAAAAGAGAAGTTTCTTAATCAAGATCAAAGAGTCTCTAGGCTCCAAGTAAGGTATAACCATATAATCTACAATATGTGACAAGATAGTTAATAAGACATAAGAATTTTATATGGATGAGATTATTAGGTAAACCAAGCTCTATAATTTCATTTATAATCTAGAAAATGGCATTGACCATTATTTCATGTGAATTTTCTCATCATCTATAAAATCGACTTTGGAGAAAATAAAACAAAGTAGAATGATATATTTTTTAACATATTTCATTTTATTTACCCTAACATGGACCCAAATAGTATGGTATTGGATTTATTATTTAAATTCATTGTTGTAGAATAAACTACCAATGGGTTAGTTGGGGTAAAATTAGGGTTTCCTTATAGCAAGTAGTTAAATGAGATGTGATTCTTGTAGCAACAATGGTTGAGCTACCTATCACAAAGACCACTAATACCAAACTTATAATAACCATATGGATAGTGTTGGTAAACAATGACACAACATCTTGAATGAGCAAAACTTGGGAATTAGGATCTCTTATATATGCCTCAAAAGCATTAACAACTGATTCACCTACCCCACCTAAGTGGCCAAGATTATTTTTGCCACGACACTCCAGCATACCCAAGCGTAAGGTCATTTGTTCCCCCGACTCCATGCATCAAGGTCACAAATTCTAAACAACATGCAAATAGGTATCTTGAGTTCATAACACCACCTTATAAAAAGTCAATGTCTCTTGATCAACTAAGCATCAATGAAAATCAACTTATTGATCAAAAAAAGACTAAAACACATTTAAGTCAAACATATAAACCCTCTAAAGCACTCCCTTATCATTTACATTTGGCATCTATTTTCATTAAAAATAATAATTATTGTAGTCTTTGAAACACTAGTTCTAGACACTTACGAAATAGTTATGAACATCTCATATACTATATTACATTATGGATATAAAAAAAGAAGATAAAAATAAATATGAAGATGATCGATATGTTCTAAGAGATATGTTGAAATAGCAAGAGACACCTCTTTGGGACATCACAATGGTATGGCTTTGGGCTCTCTTTCAAGAGATTCCAGTTCAAACCATGACAAGGTGTGTGTTATTAGAAAATAGTAAAAGAGCAAGAGATACAAGAGGGAGGAAAGAGATCACATCAAACAAAAGCTTTAAAATTTTATATCACAAGTAATTTATTTATGTTATGACATGAATTTATTATTGAGAATGGTTATGGATTTGTAGAACTATACTAATGGGCATTATTGTTCTCAAGCCCATGATGCATTTTTTATTATCTATCTATATGTAATGTTAATTCTATAATGGATTTAGAATTAATAGTAGACAATATGAAACTGCAAACTCTCAATTTGAAAACCCACCCAATTTACGTTTGACCACTCTATAGATATAAATTACCTTTATATATAATTAAAAAATAATTATTTTAAATTTGTTGTATCATAAATAACTATTTTAATTTTTTTTATTTAAATTGACTTAACAATTTTATAATAAAAATAAATTAATGTTTGATTTATTAATAAAAAATAAATCAAAATATAATAAAAATTAGTGAAAACTAAATTATTCAATAATTGAAAACTATTTATTGATAAATTCATTCTAACTTTGATTTCCTTTCTACTGGCTATTGTTACAATGTGCAGGTTTTGCACGATTTTTCTGTATGATGATGGAATCCTTTGGAAAGTTCAAGTACTTTTTTTGGAGACTTTATGTTTTTTGGTATGACCTGGAAGATTCTAGAAGACTAGTAAGCCTTGGAAGATTCTAGAAGATTATTTGGGTGGGCAAATTAGAAAAGCCTCCCATTTTGTGATTATAAATAGGATATTTGCATGTAACATTGAACATGGAGTTCCTTTGAATAAATGAATGTTTTTCTCTATAAATATTTGGTCCTCCTTTTATTTGTTGTTTATGTTTTTGCTTGCAATTTTTGTTCTCTGTCTGTTTTAGCATATGCTCTATTTTTCTTTTCATGGTATCAGAGCACTATAGTAGAAGAGAGGTAGTTGTATATGCTTTGGTAGTGAATCGTGCTCTCCCTCTCTGCAACATTGGTTGCTTTATCTTTATTTTGGAGCGCTCTTGAGGGCTAGTGCATTGTTTCATAGTTTGAGTGGGAGAAGAGAACAATTTGCAAAAAATGAGCAACAGACTAGAGATTGAGAAGTTCAATGGATTGAACTTCACATTATGGAAGATCAAAATGGAGGATTTGTTGGTGGAAAGGGACTTGTGGGTTGCAGTCACTAGAAAGCCCACTAGGATGGCACAAGAGGAGTTTAATAAGCTAGATAGAAAAGCAATGTCCCTCATTAGATTGAGTTTAGCAAACTCTATGATTCTAAATGTGATAGAAGCACAATCTACTCAAGATATGTGGAACAAGTTGGAGAGCATCTATGCTTCCAAGTCAATAGTGAACAAGTTAATGTTGCGAAAGAAGCTAGAAAATCTCAAGATGAAGGAGAATGACAAGTTCTCAGACCACTTGAATGATTTTAATATGCTAATGAAGCAGCTAAACTCCATTGGTGATAAATGGAGTGATGAAGATCAATGTTTGGCATTGTTAATCAACATGCCAGACTCATGGGAGAATCTTATTACTGCCATAAGTGTTGCTTCTAACAAGTTACAAATGGAGTCAATGGTTAGCCAATTGTTGAATGAGGAGACAAGAAGGATATTTGTTGGTGAAGCATCCACTCCAGAGGCCTATTTAGCATGTGGATGCTCAAAGGAAAGAGGAAAAGGTAGATCCAATGGGAGAAGCAAGTCTAGAGGCAGAGGCAGATCGTCCAGCATAGGAAAGAAAATTTTTAGCAATGTGGAATGCTACTACTATCACAAAAATGGGTATATCAAGTTTCATTGTCCCTTGTTGAAGAAGAAGAATGAAAAGGTAACAAAAGAAGAGACAACTAATAAAGTTGTAGATGAAAACTCCTCCATGTTTCTTGCTTCTTCTTGTCTATCAACTGAAGGGTGTCCTAAAGACTGGATTATAGATTCAGGAGCTTCTTTCCACATGACACCACACCATGAGTGGTTTGTCAATTATAAAGAGGTAAATGGTGTAAAATTTTATATGGGTGATAATGCCTTTTGTGATGTAGAAGGAGAAGGTACAATTCCTGTGAAGGATTTAGGTGGAAAATTCAAGTACTTTCAAAAGTTAGATATGTCCCTAAGTTGAGAAGAAATCTTCTCTCAGTTGGACAACTAACTGAAAAAGGAGTAATTGTTACCTTCTTAGATGAAGGATGCAAGCTCACTAGAGGTGCACTAGTGCTTGCAAAAGGAAAGAAGAAAGGCACTTTGTTCAAACTAGATGTCAACCCTTGTGAGAAAAGCCATTGCAATGTTTCCTCTATAAAAGAAGCTAATGCAACTAAGAAAAATGATGAAGCAGATGTTGGAGATTGTCTTCTTTGGCATAAAAGACTTGGCCATCTGGGAGAAACTAACTTGAAGTAGTTGGTCAACAAAGGCATGGTGCATGGCCTCAAGGATATCAACTCCAACACTCTTAACTTTTGTGAATCATGTGTGATGGGCAAACAAAAAAGGGTAACTTTCTCTTATCACCCACATAGAGCTAAATCTATTTTGGATCTTGTTCATACAAATATTTGTGGTCCTATGGATACTCCATCTATTGGTGGTGCACTATATTTTACCACTTTTATTGATGATCATAGCAAAAAAGTATGGACTATATTTTTGAAGAAAAATAGTGACATCCTCGATCATTTTAAAATGTTTGTTGTTAATGTAGAAAGGTAGATAGGCAGGAAACTTAAGATATTGCGTAGTGACAATGGAGGAGAATATTATTCTACTAAATTTGAAGAGTTTTGTAGGTAGAAAGGCATCTCTAGATAGAAGACTACACCTTATTCTCCTCAATAGAATGGAATAGCAGAGAGAATGAATAGAACATTGCTGGAGAAGATGAGGAGCATGTTGTCAGATGCAAAGCTTAGTAAAGGGTTTTGGGCTGAAGCAATCTCAACTACCAACTATTTGGTTAATTTATCATCGTGCACTGCTTTGAATGACAAGACACCAGAAGAGGCCTAGAGTGGGAGAAAACCATCAATCTCTCACTTGAGGGTTTTTGGTTGTGAGGCCTTTATGCACATTCCTACTGAAAAGAGGAAAATTTTGGATGAAAAATCTAAGAAATGCATTCTTGTTGGTTATGGAGAAGTTGTTGGAACAAAAGGATATAAATTATGGATTCTAGATGAACACAGAAGTGTTTTCAACAGAGATGTGATTTTCAAAGAAATTAAGACAACTAAAGATATTCAACAACAAGAATTACAACAATAGTTGAAAGAGAAGGTTAGTGTGCATGAATGCACTATGATAGGTCAACCTTCAAGTGAAGCACATGCTCAACCCTATCAACCTCAAGAAACAATATCCTTTGACATTTTAGATAATGTTTCCAGCCTACAAAGACCTAGTGAAGATCTGCCTATTTATGTGCCTGAAGAGGTGCATCAAGAGGATCAACAAATAATACAACCTGATTCTCCACCTTGTAGAGAAGAGGTCCAAGAATCAATGGAGCAACCTAGAAGAACTAGAAGAGAGAGACATCTTCCCAATAAGCTTCAAGATTATTTTTATGGATTTATAGCTACTTGTGATGATCCTCTCACATTTGAAGATGCCATGAATAGTCTAGAGAAAGAGCATTGGAAGAAGGCCATGCAAGAAGAAATAGATTCAATGAAGAAGAACCATGCATGGGATTTAGTTCAACAACCTGCTGGAAGAAAGATAGTAGGCAACAAATGGGTGTTTAAAAAGAAGTTAAGGCTTGATGGGTCTGTGGAAAGATACAAGGCTAGGTTGGTTGCAAAAGGGTTCTCTCAGATCCTAGGTATAGATTTTCATAAAACTTATGCTCCCACTATGAAGTTATCTTCTATTAGACTTTTGCTTGCATATGTTGTTGCTTTTGATTTAGAGGTTGAACAAATGGATGTAAAGATAACATTCCTGCATGGAGATTTGAAGGAGGAAATATACATGCAACAACTTAAAGGTTTTGAAGTAGGAGGTGCAGGTGTTGTCTATAGGTTGAAGAAATCCCTCTATGGATTGAAGCAATCTCCTAGAGAATGGTACCAAAAGTTTGATAGTTATGTGTTGCAGAATGGATTTTCTCGTAACCCTACAGATCCATGTGTGTATTACAAAATAGAAAGTAAAAGCTTCGTAATTCTAGTTTTGTATGTGGATGACATCCTCCTGATTGGAAATAATAAACAATTGATTTCAAAAACTAAGGAGTTGTTGTCAAAGAACTTTGATATGAAGGACTTGGGTCAGGCACACCATTGCTTGGGCATTGATATTGTCAGAGATCACAAGAGTAGATAATTATGGCTTTCCCAAAAGGATTACATTAACCAGATTTTGAAGGAATTTGGAATGTAGGATAGTAAACCTACCAAAACTCCTATGCAACCTGGAGTTAAATTATCTACAAAAATGTGTCCAACTACAACTGAAGAAAAGGAGAGGATGAAGAAAATTCCATATGCAAAGGTTGTGGGTTCATTGATGTATGCAATGGTATGTACCAAGCTTGATATTGCTCATGTTGTTGGTATGGTCAACCGATATATGTCCAATCCTGGAAAGGAACATTGGACTATTGTAAAAATAATTTTTAGATATTTACAAGGTACTAAAGATCATGTTTTGTGTTATCATCCCAAGAAGAATGAAGAGTTTTGTTTGCAGGGACATGTAGACGTAGATTGGGCAGGTGACTTGGACAATCGTAAGTCAACAGGAGGATATGTCTTCACTTTGTATGGTGGTGCAGTGAGTTGGAGGAGTAAAAAGCAAACTATTGTAGCTTTGTCAAGTGCTGAAGTAGAATATATTGCTACCATTGATGTTGCAAAAGAAGTTGTTTGGTTGATGAGGTTGTGCAAAGGTCTGCATTTGCACCAAGAATATGTTGGAATAAAATGTGACAGCCAAAGTGCAATAGCACTTGCATATTCTTCATCATTCCATGAAAGGACAAAGCATATTGCAATGAGATATCATTTTGTGCATGATATGGTGGAGAGTGGAATGATCAACCTAATCAAATGTAGAACCTAAGAGAATGCAATAGATGCACTTACTAAGGTTGTCACAACTCAAAAGCACCAATTTTGCAGCAATGAGATTGGGATAAAAGATTGCAAAAAAATTCTACATCAAGTGGGAGTTTGTTACAATGTGCAAGTGTTGCACAATTTTTCTATTTGATGATGGAATCTTTTGAAAAGTTCACGAAAGTTCTTTTTTGGAGACTATATTTTTTGGTTAAATACGAGATTCTAGAAGACTAGTAAGCCCTAGAAGATTCCAAAAGATTATTTGTACGAGAAAATTAGAAAATCCTCCCATTTTGTGATTATAAATAGGATATTTGCATGTAACATTGAACATGGAGTTCCTTTGAATAAATGAATGTTTTTCTCTATAAATATATATTCCTCCTTTTATTTGTTATTCATCTATTTGTTTATATTTTTACTTAAAATTTTTGTTCTTTATCTATTTTAACATATGCTCTATTTTTATTTTCAACTATAACTTTGCTTCTCATAATATACTCTTGAGTCACGTTACTTATACTAAATTCTTCATAGTTATAGCATCTTCTAGAACTCTCCTTACCACAGTTTCCAGATACTCATCTCATATTTCAGTTTTGAGCATAGTTGCACTAGCTTCTATCAAAGCTTTATCCTAGAAGCCTTCAAACATTTTGACCCTTCAATATTTGACTGTATGTTTAGTTGTCTTAAGTCTGGAAGAAAAGGTTAAAGGTTATATCCTTTAACATTCGATAATATGGTTAGTAATTTTAAGTTTTTTTTTTTTTTATTTGTGGAAAACATCCCAAAAGGGATGCCACTTTCGGGTAAGACCCAAGGAGGCAGGGGTATCCATTCCACCAAAAACGCCCGGGACTCGGACCTGGCCTACCACCTTTGACATACTCAAGGAGCAAACAAACACACAAAACCAAATTAAAAAAAGAAAATAACAACAAAAATAATAAAATAAAATAAAAAACAAACTCCTTGAGTGTGTCAAAACCAAAAGCACAACCAAACACGCACAATAAGATAAAAGAAACCACAACACAAACCACATAGAAAAACACAAGAACCACATAACAAAACACAAACAAGACAAAAACAACAGAACACTACAAAGACATAACCCAAAAAAACATGAAAAATAAACACAACCAAAACCTAAAAAATAAAATAAATAAAATAAAAATAAAAACAACCAACAACAGACAATAAACAAAAACAAAAAACATAGAAAACACTCACACATAAAAAAATGAAATAACACAAACAAAGAGAAACCCAAGAACAAGAACGAAAAAAACACAAGAACAATAACAATAAACATAAAAAAAAACAAAACAACAAAAACACAAGAACAACAAAAAACAACACAAAGAACACAAAAACAAAACAAAACAAAAGAACCCACCCACCTTAAAAAACTAAACAAAAAAACAAAGAAGACAAAAGAAAAAAAATGAACAAAACAATGACCTATCTAGACCGAGAAGACTATTAATGCAAGAATCAACAGAGGAAACAAAATAAAGAATAGAATGAGCTAGGGAACTAAAAAAATTGAATGAACCAAAGAGAAACAAAAAAAAAAAACAAGAAGAAACTAGGTACCTTTAGAGCTGGAGCCATCCAAAGAAATGATAGAAAGAAGAGCTTCCCTAATTTGAGAAGCCCACCATATAGGAGGGTGGCCATAACAAGTAAGATCACCTTTGTCCAAAGCCCAATTAGCTAAAGCATCAGCACTCTTGTTTTGATCTCCGACCACATGATTGTAATCAACTTTCAAAAATCCCATCTGGATTAACTGAATCTTCTCAATAATTCTTTTTATTCTCCAATCCACCTTATGATTCTTAGAAGGAGTCTTCAAGAGATTAATCATAAGTTGAGAGTCAAGACTCAACTAACACCTTTTCCCATCCAACCTTAGTAGCCTCCTGAAGGCCTCTAAGGATACCATACCCCTCAGCAAGGTTATTGGAAAGAATACCCAAATTCTCAGCAAAAGTAAAAACCAGGGAGCCATCCGAAAGTCTACCAATTCCTCCCACACTGGCTTTTCCAGGGTTCCCTCTAGAGGCTCCATCGGTATTGACTTTTCCAAAATCCTTAGGAGGAGGTTGCCAATTTCTAGTCCTATCCATCTTACTAATACTCACATTCCCTTTAAGTTGGTTGCCCTTAGAAGGTTTAATCTTCAATCTTTGCATCACTTGATCCCATCTTTGGTGGGAGTTTTGGGGGTGATTAAGGAGATGATGGACTGATTCAACTAAGTTGGCTATGGTCTTTTGCCAAATATAGTGAATATCCTTCCTATCTTGATTAAAAATTTGGTTGTTCCTTTCATTCCAAATATTCCAAAGAAGAATGGTAGAACCCATCCAAACTAACTGCCTAATAAAATGATCAACACCCTCTTGATTAGGCCAATCCCTCCAAAGTTGTTCAAAAGTGAAAAAATTGGACCACTGTAAGCCAAGTAAAGTTGCCATTCTCCTCCATAGCTCAGAGGCTAAAGTACACTCAATAAAAATATGGTTGATATTTTCTACATTCTCTTCACACATTTCACATCTAAAAGGGCCATGAAAACCACGCTTCATAAGTTGCTCACCGGTAAGCACCCTACGATGCAATAAAAGCCAATTAAAGAACCTCACCTTAGGCCAGAGCTTTTGAGCCCACAATTGAGAAAATATGTCGAGAAGAATGGTTGGGATTATTATGGCATAAGGTCAAATAACCTTGAGCAACTGAATACTCACCCTTAGTAGTGTCGTTCCATCCAAAACAATCTTTTTCATGGGACCAAGAGAGGGATCTCATATGAAGGATGCCTTGGATATCTTGTCTTTGCCTTTCTAGGATTTGAATAGGCCGAGTCCTCAATAGGGATCCAATATCTACCAACCTTTGAATTACCGAGTATGGTACATGACGATAATTAGCCACCTTTATCCAATTAGCTCGGTGAAGCTCCTCCATCCAAGGCCTCCAATCGGAAAACTGAGTTATCAAAGGCTTGTGACCATCCCAAGAATCTGTCCAAAAATTTGCATGTTGACCATTATGAATGATCCAAAATAATTTTTTCTTTATCAAATCCTCACCGAGTCTTAAGAACTGCTAAAATGGGAGAACCTTTGGTAGGAAGTTGATAGCGAACAAGGTCTTCAGGACTTTTGTTCTCGGCATATTTAGCACGGAGATTATTGGCCCAAAGAGCATTGGGGTTATGCAACATCCTCCAATATAATTTAGCAGCTAAAGCTTTGTTGTTATTAATTGAAGACCGGAATCCTAACCCCCCTTCACTCTTAGGAAGACATAAAGTATCCCATTTCACCAAGGCCCATTTTCTTTTCTCCTTAGTACCACTCCAAAGGAAACGATGACTGATTTGATCCAATTCTCGAAGAACAACCTTTGGGATATTCAAAATGGAAGAAACATAAATAGGAATAGCTTGAAGGACTGATTTTACCAAGGTGATTCTACCCCAGGAAGAAAGCCACTTGTTGGTCCACTTTCCAATTTTCTTCTTGACTTTGTCCAACAACCAATTCCAATCTTTATTTTTTTGCCTTTGAATATTTATGGGAATACCTAAATAAGTGATTGGAAGAGAGGTCTTCTTATATCTTAATTTATCCAAGACCATGGCTTCCTGTCTAGCAGAGCAGTGAAAGAAAATAACTTTAGATTTGTCTTCATTGATCAACTGCCTAGTAGCCTTAGAAAAATAGCTAATGATTTGCTTAAAATTAGAAGCTTCCTTAACTGTAGCTTTACCTAAAAGGGTAGAGTCATCCACAAATTGAAGATGAGAGATAGGTCTAGCTCCATGAGCAATGGTAACTCCCTCAAGGGTTTTGTTTTCCCTCTTTTTGGTTATAGTCCTACCCAAGCATTCAGCAAGAATGATGAATAAATAAGGGGATAGCGGGTCACCTTGCCTGATACCTCTGGAAGCTGGGAAAGACTGAGAAGGCCTGCCATTGATAAGAACTAAGTAGGAAACTGAAGAGATACATCCCATAATCCAATCCATCCAATCCTTAGAGAAACCAAATTGCCTCAAAACTTTGATAAGGAAGTGCCAATCCACTCTGTCATAAGCTTTGGATAAGTCTAACCGGATGAACATAGAAGGAGAATTTTGCATATCCATGGAATGGATGGCTTCCTGAGCAAGAACTATCTCATCTACTATTTGACGTCCTTCCACATATCCCCCTTGCTCTGGGAAAATAATCTTATGTAAAAGAGGCTTCAACCTTTCTGCCATGATTTTAGTAATAATTTTGAGAAGAACATTACATAAAGCAATAGGTCTAAAAGCTGAGATATGATCAACCTCTTGAGCTTTTGGAACAAGAGTAATATAAGTTTTATTGATAACCTTCAAAATTTCTTTGGATTTCCTGGCTTCTTCCACCACCTCTAATAAATCAACATGAAGGATATCCCAGAACTCTTGGTAGAACTCAATAGGAAAACCATCGGGACCTGGGGTTTTCCCTTTTTGCATTTTAAAAACTACTTGTTGAAGCTCATTGATAGTAACGAGGAGCGAGTCAAAATAGAGTTCTCCTCAGAAGTGATAAGAGAAGGGATTGCTTGAAGAACATTTTGTTGAGAAGGTGAGTCAAGAGGAGTAGCGGCAAAAAGATTGGAAAAGTAATCAACAACAATAGAGTTCATGCCATCCCAAGTATAAACAACATCTCCAGAATCTGATTTTAAGGAAGAAATAAAGTTGTGAGATCTTCGAGCTAGAAGAGATTTGTGGAAGAAATTTGTGTTTCGATCTCCTTCTTTGAGCCATTGAATTCTAGATTTTTGCTTCCATAAGATTTCTTCTCTTTTTTCCCATTCCTCTAACTGAGTTGTGAGTTTAATTTCATCTGCACTTCTCTTCTCTGTGAGGCCATCTAAACGGATTTTCTTATTCAAATTTTCAAGATGAGCAATAACTTCATGTTTTTTTTATGAACATCCCCAAACTCTTTCCAGTTCCAAGTCTTGATTTTGGATTTAATGTATTGCGAGTCTTTTGGCAAAACAGAACATCTTAGTCCCATGCCTAGGTTTACCTTCCTTCCACCATTGTTGCACATGAGGTCTGAAGGAAATGTCTCTAAGCCACATTAATTGAAAATGAAAAGGAGAGAAACTCACATTGGTTTTCCACATTTCCACCATGGTCGGCCAATGATCCGAACCGACATTATTAAGAGTCTTCACTTTAGGAATGTGACCATGGATTAAGAAATTTTCAGAGAGCAAAAACCTATCCAATCTCTCCATTATACAAGCTAAGCCTTGCCTTCTGTTAGACCAAGTCATAAGGCCATTATCTGGTTGGATATCCACAAGATGGAGGTTTGCAATATATTCGCTCATGAGGTCAGTACTTTTGTCCAAATTTCTATTTCCCCCCCTTTTCTCATCTAGAGAGAGGATGGTATTGAAATCTCCTCCGATCAAGATCCAAGCTTTAGGAAAATGAGAGATAATATGAGTAATATCCTTCCACTTGTCTTCTTTTTTCCTCCAAAGAAGTCAGAGCATAAACGAGTAATGTAGAGCATAATCTGGTTGGAATGTCTACTTTGAATAGCTATAGCCAACAAACCCCAACTGCCAACCATATGGTGAATAACTACCTCTTTTGGGTCCCAAAGACAAGCAATGCCACCCGAAGTCCCTTGGGAGCCGAGGGAAACCACTTTTCCAGTGGCCAAATTTTATTGGCAATTAAGTCCATATCCTCCATTGACATTTTTGTTTCTTGAAGGAAAACAAGATGTGGATGATTTATCTGAATCATTCTTCTAATTTCATTTTGTTTTGAAAGACTCCCTTTGAGTCCTCTAATATTCCAAGTGATGATCTTCATTAATACCAGGGCTAAAAATGTTGGGAAGGGCATTAATCTTACCTTCCTCTACAAGCTTTTCACCTTCTTTTACCATATGATATTGATTGGTCTTGCGACCTACTTTTTGATTAGAATCCATCTTCAATTTTTTTTCCCTGTTTCTTGACTTATTCCAATTGAATCCGAGATGGCTTCTAACCTTGAAGAATGCTCATACACAGCCAAAATTTTACTAGATGGTTCAATGGAGTCTATATTGGGACTTGCATTATTTGAAGTTTTGACATTTGAAATATTGTTTTTCTTGTGTAAATTTTCTCCTTTTTTTTTTGTTGAAAACCTTTGATTTGTTGGTTTGTCTCTGAGTTCTTTCCTTCATATTTAAATTGTGTTTCTAAGATTTCAGTTTCCATTATTTCCTCTTCCTCACTTGGGACATCATTTGTGGAAAGGATTTCAAACATATTAGCAAATGACTTTGATTGATCCTTCATTACTTGTTTTTTTCGAGTGTTCTTCTTCTTAGGTATTTGGAAACCTGCTTGAGTTTATATCTTCTTTCTTTTGATCGGGAATTTTATTTGGGCAAGCATTGGCCAAATGACCATATTCATGGCAAATTCTACAATGAAAAGGAATGTTCTCATAGTCCACTACTTGCTCCCAAGTGTCTTCCCCAAATTGTAATGTGATATTTTTAGGTAGGGGTTTGTCAAAATCCATTAAAACACAAATTCGAGCATAAATAATATGTTCAAAATTTTGAGTACAATCAGCGAGTCATCATAAAAGTTCCTAAAGAGTTTCCAATTGAAGAAAAAATAGTAGGATTCCAAAATTCAATAGGGAGGCCAAAGAGTCTAACCCACACGGGAGCTATAGAAGGCATCTCTTCTTCGGCTTTAAATTTAGTATGCCGGGGCTTCATGAAAAGCCTTGCCCTTCCAAAAAACCAAGGACCCCCTTGAAAAGTTTTCTCTCTATCTTCATTATTAGCAAATAAAACAAGAAAATAACCATTTGGATAAATAGAGATTTGTAACTCACCTTTAGTTTTCCAGCTTTTTGCAGCCCGAGACTTTGAAAGCGAGATAGACTCGGACGAAAACCCACGAACCGACAAATTAGTCCTCTTTTTTCCAAATCTTCAATGCCGGTCTGAATGTTACCCATATCAAGCTTAACAATAGGAGTTCCATCGAGTTGCTTTAAGACATCCTGACTCCGTTTTCTTGGGATCAATCTTAGGCATTCTTAGAGGTTTATGAGAAGCCCTAGTATTGATATTAGCATTGGGGTAGAGGCTGTCCACCACGAAGGGCATCCCTAAAATTCATTTTTGGGACTGAGTCTTCAAAATTCTTACCCTTGAGAGGGGTTTTCATAGTAGAATTATTTTGTGGGTGCACCTTAGCACCAGATTCACTTGAGATATGAGCCATTTTTTGATCAACTGCTTGAAACTTATTTCGTGGTCTCTTTAATCCTTGCCCTAGACGTCGTGGAAAGGTATGGTTTTCACTTTTCTTTTGTGCAGCAAATTGGAAGCCGTTGTCACTCAAGTTCACGGTATGATCTGTTGAAAGACAAATTTCTAACCCATCTTGTATCCCCTGCAACATTTCTTGCTAAAATATTGAGCATAAACCACAAAAATATTGGCCGCTAGGGCCCGAAGGCCCTAAAAACCAACCTCTGGAGCTGCTTGCACTCAACCCGAGATGAAACCCTCGCATAGCCGCTTGCCAAATATATCGTTCACACATAGGGATGCGCTAGGATCTGTGTTGCTCCAAATGATATGAAAATTGGTGGAGATGTTCTAGGGTTTTTCAGGCATCTACCCTCAAAATTTCAGCTCAATCCGAGTTCGGATGAGTGAGATATGGCCAAAACGAGTTCGGCAGTTTGGGCAGTCCTGCGAAAAACGTCTCTCAGGCTTGTTTTATTTTTAACATTTTTCCTTTATTTTTCCATTGCAAAAAGAGACCATCAATTTTAAGTTTTAAGACAAGGTTAAAGGTTAGAGTTATTTTTTATGCTCTAAAGTTTTTAAAATCATTTAACATTTTATAATATCTCTCATGGTCAAATCTATGTATATAACAACATATAGACAAAAGATCAACCTTTCTAGGTATTTCATGTTACAAGGAAACCAGTTTTTTGGTATTGTTTTTTACATTGATGCCTTAGATAATTGACATTGCATATTAGGATTCCAGTTCTTTAAAGATTACAAAAATAGTTTAAAAATTAAACTTTCAATTCCTTATTAATATCTGCGTGTTATGTTTGATTATTTCAAAATAGAACAAATGAAAATTAAGAGACTGGGTTGCCTGATCCATACTCTTATTTGGTTCATTGATGATATCATCAAGGAATAATTGCATGTAAATATTTTGCATAGGTATTGACCTCTTCGATACAGTTGGGAATACCCATTGAGCTTTAGAGCTTGCTATGTTCGTTAAAGTAATCAAAGGTTTGCAAGTCTATGAAGAGAAATTCTCACTGAAAATAGAACTACTATGCATCTGCAAACATGTCTGCCCTAACTTATGTTCTTCCAGTACAAAATAACAAGGAGAAATAACTTCATAGAGCTACAAATAATGTTATATGGAGAATTTATTATAACAATTGTTTTGTTGTTTGTTAGAGTAGTAGGTTGTATATAATCACAGGCTTCATATCCAATATCAAGGGAATTAGTAACTTTTCTTCATTGTATTGTATCAATTCATTGTTTAATTTTAGTTGTTATTATGATTTCATTTATAAATGTGATGATTATTCAATTACATGGTGATTAACACTCCACACTCAATAACACTTAAATTACTTTCAATATATTCCATAGAAAAAACACCCTGATAATGTTATATATATTAGAACTGCTATCTAGTCTTAATACACACTTTTAGAGAGGTGAATAAAATCTCAAAAATACTAACGATACAAAATTATTTCTTGTTAAATACAAGTTGTGTTGATTGATAATATCATCAAGAAAAAAGAACACAAATATTGTTTTACTATTATAATAAATATGAGTGTCTGTTCTTATTCGGTCAAAGGCACTAAGTAATTCACTACTTTGAACATTTAAAATAGTGTGACAACAAAAAAATATTTTTATCTAAAACATAATTATCGAAGAAGACAACCAAATAGAGACATAAATTAATAGTAGAACAAACTCTCACTGGGACTAAAGGACCCAAATTGGATGAGCTAGTGAAAGCCACCCATACAATGTGGGGAATCCAATTATTATGTATATGGATATGAAAGAAAACCCTAAAGGATCTCAAATAAAGAATAAAAAGGATGATAATGCAAAAGAAGAGAACCTCTTGAATGAAGAAAATCCACTTTCTTAGGAGCCATCAATAGGTAGGGAACCCTCATTCTTCTCAATAAAACCCTAGTCGTATACACGCACTCTAGGCTTGGACTCCATCCAGGATTCATCTAGCATAAAATAGGAATAACTCAAGAAAATAAAATTGGACACAAATTAGAAGGATGTGCGCAAAACCAATCACCACTACATAGCCAATGAAGGGAAAAAAATATGATTTTTAATGGTAAGGTTAATCCCTCACTCCTCTTGAGACCCATTTTATGGAATGTAAGGGGGTTAAAGGTAGCCCCTAAAAACATAATGAAATTTATATGATGATATAGATAAATAAAACACATCTAGTCTCCTTCAAGAGACTAAGCTATTAGTAGAAGAGATGAAGACAATGGAAAGGAAAATTTGGCCTACAGGTAGGGTGGACTCTCTTAGCTTCCAAGTTGCATTGGGGGCTTTCCTACCTAGTATAGGATCTTTGATCCTAGTGGTGTAGAATATGGGGGAAACGCTGATCAAGACACAATTATTTTGGAGTATCAATAATGATTGCCAAGTAAATTTTTGGATAGAGTCCTAGGATGGGTATCCCTGATTGATTCAATAATTTCTTGAATGGAGACCTCTTATGGAACTTCATAGGGAAGGGTTGGTCAAAGTTTCCCACTATTACAAGAACAATGAGGATGGTGCTTAACATGAAAGTAGTCTTAATATATTACTCCTCATATTAGTATGTTTTCAACCCCCTTAGTGTTGTCCTTAATCAAATTTGGTAGCCACTATTATGGTCCAATGTGAGGTTTTTTATCTGGCTTATTTTCCATAAGCAGGTCCTTGTAAGAGAACAATTGATGAAACGAGTTTTTTTGGCCCCTATAGATATGTGATGTGTTGCAAATATGGAGAGACTTTGGGTCATATTTTTATTTCTTGTCCCTCCACTATCCAATTATGGAAAATTTTGGTCTTTCTCTTGGTTTTAGATCTCACATATTCATGTCCTTTGAGAAAGCTTGGTGTTCCTAGCCTAGGATGGATGTCATAAATAGTTCTATGAAGGTGTTGGTATCTTTATTGCTCTATAATCCTTGGAAAGGAAAAACAATAGGATCTTCAAAGTCATTCAACATGATATTCACTATATTTGGAAGAGGACCTTAGCTAATATAAAGTAAACTATCTAGCATGCAAGGCATGCCCCCTCGTCCCCATCCTAGAAGTGGAATAGTATTCTCAATAAGATGACGTTTTATTTGGATGAATGGATATAAATAAATCCTTAGAAACATAGGTTCCTATTCGTCGGGATGGTTATTGGAAAGCCTCTCCTAATGGTGTTAGGAAGACTAAAATGAATAGATATTCAAGAAGTAATCCAGGTAGAGCAAGTATTTGGGGTATAGGAAGGCTTTAAAAGGACAACTTTATCTTCATATTTACAAATAATTTGGATGTTATCTTTAATAATCTAGCATAAGCTTATGTTATCCTTTAGGGCCTTCAAGAGGTTTCTAAGGTTGGTTGGAGCTTAGTACAGGTAGATTCAGACTCCTAAATGCTCAGCTATAAGATCCCACTAAGGTCCTTTCTCAAGACTATTATTTATAGAATTTTTTCATGCCTCCCACGAGCAAAACAAGGTAGTGGATGTTATGGCAAACTAGGCCCTAGACTAAGAAAATATAAGTTTCTATGGAGACCTCCCAAGATGGTCGATGTAGCAAATTAGAAAATACCTCTATCATATCTTATGTCTTGATGTTGGTAACATTGATGTATGTGTCTATAACTTATAAGAAACTATTAGATTCCTTCTTTTTTGTTAAAAAAAATATTATAGAACCTACTAAAAAATAAATTTGAATGCTAAAAAAGTTACTTGGTAATTATGGCATGGTATTTTTTAAAAATTGCTTGGCTAAATTGGGTCTTTCTCTTACTAATAGTTGTTTTTTGTAATAAATTTTGGTTCCTTAAACATCTATTTTCAATGTGTAAATATGTCGACTAAGTCTAATCAAGGTGTCCAACAAATTTATGTCAATATTCATTTTTGTTGGGATGGTAAAAAAATAATAATATAATTTTTGAACATTTTTGAAAATTATATATATATATATATATATATATATTTTTAATTAAAAATAGTTTAAAAAAGATTATTTGTCTCATAATCATTTTTCTATTAAAATTAAATAAATGAAAAACAATATATTTAACACCAAAATATAAGGCTCCATATATTTTATATGGAAACAAATAAATAGAGGCAATAAAAAAAGAAAATAAGGAAGTAGCGGTCAAATAAAAAAAAAGAAATTAGAAAAGTGGTTGAAAAAAAACATGTTGAGAATGAATGGTAAAAATTAAAAAAATTGGAAAAGAAAACTTTAAAAATTTGTTAAATATTTTTTTATATATATTTTTGATTGGTAACAGGGGTTTTGAAAGGGTCCTGTAACCTTTTACAAAATGTAGACTATCCGGATAAGCCCTCCAAATTAAAAAATAAACCAGAAGTATCACCTCTGTATGGGTCATCAAAGAAACAAAAAGAGACTTGAAAGCCCACACAGGGGCACAAAGAGGGAACCCATAACTAGCACTGAAGAGGCCCACGCAAGGGCAATCAGGAAACAGAAAAAAAACAAAAGCATTATTTGAGTGGTAATTTTATCCGATTGCAAAACCACACTCACACTTAGGATTTTGATTAGACAACCCTCTCCTGCAAAGAAGTTAAAAACGAAAAACAACTTCTCCAAGGTTTCACTATATAAGCATTGCACATGTGTATTTGTAATTTTGTGAAGATGTATTAAATAAGTGCTAGGAATACCTTAGTGATTTGCAAGTAACTATTAACAAGGGGTTTGTGTTGATTTATTTTATTATGTTATGCTAATGATTTTTCATGAAACTTAAAAGTAAAAAAAAAGAAAATGTGATTAGCCCTCATATGACCACGATGTAAAGCCTTAATTCATTTTATGTTGAAAAATTTTAGATAGATTTTATCTTCTTTTGGTTAAGCAGATTTTAGACAAGTTTTATCTTGCATTATTAAACCCTACTTTGAGCATAAAACAAATATTAAAATCTATCTCTAAATGTGGACCTCAAATGATGATTGGATTCATGTAATGTTGCTTTGAATATGAAAGTAAAAATATCCTTTGATATAATAAATAAAATAACCCTCTTTAATGAAATTAGATTTTTCATAAAGAGAAGTTAATTCTTTTTTGTAATTAAAAGAGGGTTTTAAAAGCTATCCCACAACCTTGTACAATAGCTCCAGCAGGAATGCAACTCCGGATAGCGAAGTTAAATAAATTACCCCTCTTTAATGAAATTAGATTTATCATAAAGAGAAGTTAATTGATTACTTAAAAAATAATGGCCTTTTGAAATGCCATATAAATCACTCCCCTTTTATGAAATTGTAATTTTTATAAAGGAAATTTGATTTATTGCTTACAAAAAGATCATGCAAATCTTGAAATTAAATTTACCTTCAAAATGTGTAAATGTGTAAATATGTAAAATTCAAAATTATAAAATATCTGTAAAAACAACAACTTTAAATCATTTTTATAAATTTGAAATGGCTTCAAAATGAAATCAAACTTGTTCTAAATAAAGTGTTAAAGCTCGTTCTTCATACCCGTGCATTTATTTTTGGAATTTTAATTTTTTTCCGATTTTTATTTTAATCGTCGAAGTTTAAAAAAATCTACAAAAAGGAAGAGTTAGAAAAATAAATATAAAAAATTGGAAAACAAAATAGAAAAACTAAAAACGTAAACATGCAAATATTCTCAGTCTAATGCCACCCTACATAGCAAAACCAGAGATAGTGAGAAATTTCAAAAGGGTAACCTGACCTAATCAAACCTGCAAAAACACAATTTGAGTTAGACCAAGTGCTAGCCTCTAAGAAAAATAAATGAAATCTACACCCACAAATCTTCACGTAGTGTAACCTTTTTATAGAATTAAACACCATATAGAAATACAAGAAAACGTAGAGACATATTGATAGTAAAACAAAACTACCCACTGAAATTTTATCCTCCAATCTTGCTCACAAAGTGCAAGTTTCTAGATTATTTGCATTAAAAATAATATTCAGTTTTACAAAAAGTATTTCCAGCTTTCCCAAAAAATATCTCTAGCATCTGGCCTCCAAAAATTTCTAACCCTTTTCTTCTTTGTTTTCTGTGTATTTAATATTTACAGTCTGTCTCTTCATTCTTTCCTTCCAACCGTTCACTTTCCCTTCATTTGGCTTGATAATGCTTTTCACTTTTTCTTCATTAACTCCTTTTGCTCACATTGTAACAAAAATGTTATGATTTCATTTTCCATTTCTTATTTGGCCTCCTACCACTTTGCCATTTTGACTCTGGGTATCTCATTCAATTTTAGAAAAAAATTTCTCTTGCATATAACGCCTTGGACCCATAAGTTTTGGTCCAATCCATGCACACCCATGTGAGTATTGTTTGCTCTTTCTTCATGATATGAATGTGCATCATGGCTGCTTTAGCAATGGGCTTTAAACAACTCTCTCTAGTCCATTTTAAAGAACAACAAACATGTTTAATCAATAAATTCTAACTTTTGATCTATTATTATACGACCACCTACGCATGTTATTTAATTATCGTGCTACTATGGACATCCGACTACACTTTCTATGTCATCTATCTTCTTCAGAATCACCATCATGTCAGTCATCTAGCTAGGTCCCCGTTCACAATGCCTCATCAGCTTTAACTCATGTCCACTCGTGTAGTTCAGGAGATACACATCTACATATGAGTCCGAATTCATCACCATCTATCTTTGTTGTCAGATACCTTACCTTCGTCACAAGTGCACTCTTATCTCATGTGAAATATTTATTTTGCACTTTAATACTTGTTGCACAAATCCATCGTGGATGCCCATTGACACATCGAATATCCCTGCACTGGCATCACAATCCCAATTGTTGTAGAAGTCGTTCCCTTTTAAGATTTTGAACACACCTTCATAGACAATACACCATACTAGAGACTATATTATCCAAAATTTTGGAAAAATAATGGTGTACATGATTACAACCCCTCCAACTGTGTTTACTATCGCTAATCTTGATGAATCCTACCATGTGCTACTAATTGGTCATATTAACATCGTCGACTGCATGCGAAAACTCGTGTAGTTGTTTCACTTCCACATCAGTGACTCTAAGGTAATGATGATGTTGCTCATCATTGAATACAAGAATCTATGTCATAGCTTGTCACGTATGCAAGTTTTCATCTACGTCAACATCTATGGTGTTGATATCCCACTTATCTGCTCCGACAACTCCGTCAATTCTAGGCTAGTGTAATTTATGGACAATGGGTTCAAAGGTGATAACTGCAACACCCATAAGCATATGTTTGCAAATGTGTTGGATATGTTCCTATTGTTAACATATAATGAAACTAATCATATTTTTCATGCTATCATCAATCTAACTTGGTCAGCTGTGCTTTTGTAATGTCATGTGGGTCTGTGTTGACCTTGTTAGCATGTGGGTCGTCCATAAATATACATTATTTAGCTGCATGAACTCCTTGATGTATATCCACTATGCCCATGAGTCCCATACATCTGCTACACCGTGTGCACTTCTTCCTACCTAATTGTTGATCCCCGTCGAGTCCACATAGGATGGCTAGTCTATGTCACCCGTCAGAATTTGCATCATCATCCTAGCCAACTTGTTTGCCCATGCCTATGTGCTAGTAGGGTCCACATCATGTGTCTCAGTAAACTACTATAATTATCCTCAATGTTTGTGGGTCTAAGTTCAAACATCCACCTCTGGGTCCATGTCATCTGATTTCATTGTAGTGATGTTGTCTGGTGGTCCGTCTGAGTTATGGTCTACATTGTCCATCCTACCAGTAGTCTTCTATATCATTGTTCATCTAAACCATCTATGAGATCTGCGCCCATTAGAGGGTCGCTCATCGAATTCTTCTCCAATGATACTTTTAATAAACTTGAGACTAATCCAAAACACAACAATTAATCATTTAAGCAAAAACAAAAAATAAACCAATATAATAGAACTAAAGCATAAATAAAACCTCTTTTAAAAACTAAAATAAAGAGCTGAAATTAAATTTGTAAAGGCCTTATGACATATACCACACACCCCCACATATGCCTACATGGACTTATATATATATATATATATATATATAGATTTTGTTTTTATTTTATGAAAACAATTTTCAATGTTTTAACCAATTTAATTTTAACATTCAAATTAATTAAAACATCACAAAACAAAATCATGAAATAAAATCCAACCCAAAAAACCACACAACCTACAAGACTTTCAAAGGAAACACTAACCTAAAAATAAAACCTAGGCGTCTATATTGCAAGGCCATTGATGGTAAGAACCCAAGGTCTTACTATAAAATTATTAACAAATTAATGTAAATGTAATCGCAGGCCACTCAAAGGGGGCTCCCTTGTAATCGCTTTGCCACTATAGGGGGCTCCCTCCTTTAGAATCTATATTATTCTTCTTCTTATTATTCATGGATGATTTGATATGGATGACCAACCTAATATATATGTCTACCCTAAAGCTACATTGGTGAAGAGACATGATGGTTCACATATGAAGAGACGTGATGGTTCATGTTATGAAGGTTTGTGATGGTTCACTTTATAAGTTAATAATATAATAATTAAATGATTAATAATACTAACTAATACTAACTAATAATGTTAGGATTGAGGATCCTAACATGCCACCCTCCTTAAAAAGAGATTTGTCCTCAAAGCTCAAATTGAGAAGCTTTGTCCTTTGTTTTCCAAGAAGGATTTGTGTAAGTTATTGGACTCTTTTAATGGCATCCTTTCGTAGGTAGGGATATCGAGAAGGATGAAGCATTAGCGGGGGGTTGCCAAGAACAATAGTAGAATCTTCCTTAGGAAAATCATGATGAAGATGGGAGGGAAACCCTTGGGGTTCCTCAAATACTTCAGAATGATGCATCAAAAATGATGGTAATGATTTCATATCCTTTTTTGGTTCCTTGGTAGAGCCAATGGAGAAGGAGTGTGTAGTCACTCTGCATTGCTTTCGAATAGGTTTGGTCATATGGCAAGAACTCACTATTGGTGAGGAAGGTATGTGTAGATATTTTAGAGTGCATGTTTGGCTAGCATTAATCTCTTTGGGTATGTCTACCTCATCCTTGCTTGGTACATCAATCACTTCTTGCACATCGACCTCATTGTATTCATTGCAATGAGTAGGTGCACTGGTCACTTCGGACACAACTACCTCATCTGCTTGCTCTATGGAGAGACAGGGATCAACTTCCTTCAATAAATACAATGTTAGTGTAGCACATTTATGGTGGGGTCCAAATTGTTCATCACAATTATCATAGAGTCCTTTTGCTCGTCGTTCCTTCATCTCCTCAAAGCTAAGATGTTTAATTCATAAATTTCGATTAGATTTGGGGGTTGTGTAAGTGCTTTGTGCCTTTCCATTATGCATAGGTTTAGGAGCGATGTAAGTGATCGACGATTTTTCCATAAGTGGTTTCCCTAATCGTTGTTGTGCATTGATTTTATCTTCAGCTAATTTTGCCAATACATAGGTCTGCATCATGGTATAGGGATTGAACCTTGTCACCTCCATTCTAATTTCCTCTTTTAATCCCCTAATGAAGCCATTGATGAGAATTGATTCATCCAATATTGTGTTGTGTTTGGTGATATCCTCAAACCAATTTTGATACTCACGCACAAAAGTGATTTGATGAAGATCTTTGAGCAATTCCCACATGACTGGGTCCCACATGGCTCTGATACCAAATGGTAAGACCCCAAGGCCTTATTATAAAATTATTAACAAGTTAATGTAAATGTAATCGCAGGCCACTCAAAGGGGGCTCCCTTGTAATCACTTTGCCACTATAGGGGGCTCCCTCCTTTAAAATCTATATTATTCTTCTTCTTATTATTCATGGATGATTTGATATGGATGGCCGACCTAATATATATATCTACCCTAAAGCTACGTTGGTGAAGAGACATGAAGGTTCACGTATGAAGAGACGTGATGGTTCACGTTATGAAGGGTTGTGATGGTTCACTTTATAAGTTAATAATATAATAATTAAATGATTAATAATACTAACTAATACTAACTAATAATGTTAGGATTGAGGATACTAACAATTTATAAGGCTCTATCAACCAAATGCTCAAAGACACCTAAAGAATCCTAAACCACAAATATTAAGGTGGGTCCCCATATTTGGGGTACATTTTGGAATGGCCACAACAAGCACTTAGACCTATAACGTAAAAACTAGTTGTTGGGGTAACCAGAGCCCTAGAACTTATAAAAAACTTCATCTATTGTTTAAATCTCCAGGAAACAATCTACATTAATAGAAATTGGGAGTGGATCTCTTACCCCTAGCAAAGGGCTGAGAAGGATTTCCAACACCCATATTCAATAAAGACTAAGATCCATTGGAAATCTCTAACTATGTCTTCTTTTTCCTCAAATATTTAATTGATGGCCTCCTAACATTATGCTCTATCCCAACATATGCAAATATCTTTTTAATACTTCTTGGATTAGGGTAAATAAATCCCTTCTTCAAGAATGATTTTGTGGGACATTTATGACTTCTGAAAAATAGGGATGGAGATATCATCATATAGAGAAGAAAAATGGTTTAAAATAGGGATAGGGGGCAGACCTTAAGATAAGAAGAGAGGTTTGAGCACATCAAGGAATGTTTGAAGGGAGAAATAACATCGGTGGAAGCCTAGGATTTCTGATGAGGTGCTCCTTGGGATTCGATGGTCGAGGGTACCTCCCCAGGAGGTTTTAGGAGGTTGGGGATCGAGGCAGGATTAGGAACTATGACCGAAAAGGGTGAAGTGGAACATCGCTAGGAAATATGGTGTTGGTGATGCCCAAATTTGGGATAGCTCAGAGGATATTTGGATTTAGAGTATTGTGAACAGAGATGACCTTGTTTGGAGTATTCATCACAAATTGAAGGCTTATTTTCATATTCGATAGTTTGAGATAAATTAATTACCTTTGATATGAGATTTATTGAAGAAAGGAGGGCAGAGTGAAGGTTTGTGTTGATGCACATACGGGCATGGACCATGCAAGTCCTAGATTTTGTTGGTAGATTGAAAGCGATCAGATCTTCGATGTTCTATGCAATTCCTCTGAGGATGTATTCATGCCATAATTGGATAGGGATGTCTGGGAGGCATGCCCAAATAGGTGTAAAGTTGATATTCTGGATAGTTGGATCAAAATCAACACTCCATTTTCATAGAAAAAATCATTGTCTTCCAAAAAACCATGATATACCTATGAGAATCCAACTAGAATCACTAGAGTTGTTGAGCTGAATGAGAAAAAATCCCCTAAGGAGAGCGATCAACTCCAAAGATCCTATGGGACGCCAAGTGGATAGAGCCCACCTGCGAATCGATTCCATGTCAGTTTGCGATCCCAAAAATTTACCCACCAAAGAATAGAAGTTTCGGGAAATCACAGAGGACATAAGCTCAGATGGGATTCTTAGATCTTAGATAATTTTTTTAATAATTATTAGTTATAATATTTCTCTAATATTTTTAAAAATTTATTCAAAACACATTTATAAACCTTAAATAGGTATGCATTACATGACAAAAAAAAAAATTGAACCTAAGATTAAATATGTAAGTGGTTGATCTCATGCCATTTGACATATTAAGTTCACGCATGTCTTTGGAACCTTGAGAAAGTGACTCAATCCAAGCATCTATAACATGTGCTATCAAGAAATATTTTCATATATATATATATATATATATATATATATATATATATATATTGTGTTATAATTTTTTTTCATAAAATATTTTTGAAATTGGTTATATGGGATTGAAATGGGACCTACCCATAATATATCATGACTACATAGTAGTATTACAACAACTTGGCTATTATGCATGTGTCACTTTATAAGATTCAAACCTTGATATCCTCATTGATAATTGAGCAATGAGCTAATGCTCTTTGAAAAACATTAATTTTTACCCATAATAAAGTGTCTGAACCTAAGTATATATATCATATGTTATCAAGAAATATTAAAGTATTATGGTTTTTTTATTAATATAGATTTTAAAATTGGTTATATGGGCTTGAAATGAGACCCACCCATAATACATAATGACCACATAGTAGTATTAAAAAATTACAATCAATGATCCAAGATCATATTCTAAACATCTTAAGCTTCTCGTAGGGCTCCCTCCCACTGGACTACTTGGGGATTCCTCTCCACTATAAGAAGTTGAAGGTGATGGAATGGAAAACACTAGTGGACAAATTTGGTGTGAAGGTAAATCATTGGATGCATCATTGGCATTCTTTTGGAGGAAGAGTGACTCTTCTTCAATCAATGGTTCAAGCAATATCAGTTTACAAGTTCTCTATCCTTGCTGCTTCAATTGGAATCCTAAAGAAGCTATATTCGCTCATGCAAACATTCCTTTGGGATGTCCTAATGATGGGTAAGCAGTGGGATTTAGTAAGTTGGTATAAAATCTGCCAGTCTAAGCAAGCCAAGGATTAGGAATTTAAAAAACAACATATAATATCCAAGCTCTAGTAGGCAAGCTTTATTAGAGATTGATCTCCAATGAGGAAGCCTTGTTAGCAAAGTCATTACTAGTAAGTATTTGGGTAACATTCCTCATGAGGAAGTAGGTTGCATTACTTAATTAGAAGAAAAAGTGGTAAAAGAAAGACTAGGAGAGAAAGTGGTAAAACCAAGACTAGGAGAGAAAGTGCTAAAATTAGGAGAGAAAGTGGTAAAACCAAGACTATTTTGAAAAGTGAGTAGAGAGAATAAAGCAATTTTTTTGACAAATTATTGGGATCAATACCCCCTTAATTTAAAAATTTCTAGAGCTACAACCCCTTCAACAGAGCCTTGAGGCTAGAGGTTGGATCAAGACAACATGTTATCTACATACAAGGTAGATTGGGACCTTCTCTCTTATGCAACTAAAGTGGTGGGAAGAGTGGCCAGTCCCAATATCTTCGAATTTGGTGCCTCTAATAGAGAATATATTAAAGCAATTCCACCTTATAGGAAAGAAGGAAGAGGATAATATAGCTTGGGGTCATGGGAACTTAGTCATCTAAATAGTTTGGGATGGTTATAATGAACTACTCCCTCCCCTAGTAGTGTTGTTGGATGTTCCATGGGATAGAGTATGGTTGGTAAAGGGATGGTAAAGAAATTTATTTACCTAGAAAGTTATGCATTAGAGCTTCCTTGCCTATTATAACTTATAGAAGAGGGGTTTTCATGGCCCATATCATGTGTAATACCCAGTAGAAGATAATATATCATTTGCTCTTCTAGTGTGACTTTGCCTTAGATTTGTGGAGTCAATGGGTTGATCTCTTCAAGGCCCCTCTCAACTATCAATTAACACATATTAATATATGATAGGTCTATAAATGAAGAAGGTTAAAAAATAAAATAGTTTAATTGGGTTTGTCTCTAGGTCCAAGCTTTATCTAGTGTCACATATAGCTAGAAAGAAATTCTAGAATGTTTAGATAGGAATACACTTCAATAGAGCTATTTTAGTAGAAAATATTAAACAAGGTTATAGAAACTGTAAAAGCTCATGTGGGAAAGTAGAAAAACTAGGAGAGAGAGAACGTTGTCATGAGGCAGACTCATGGAGCTTGGAAACCCCCACCCCTAAGCTAGGAAAAAATCAATGTGAATGGAACAGCCAAGGATAACCTAGGGGCAATGACCATTGATTTCCTCAAACAAGACTACTAGGGGAAGGTCCTTCATTTGGAATTGGAAGACCTAGGAGTAGCAAAAAATAATGAAGCAAAGGATTTTGCAATTAGACAAGGTTCTCTCAATGCTTGGGAGAATGGAGTTTGCAAGATCATAGTGAATTTTGACTAAAAAATTGGTGGGATTGCTAGATGAGATTAAGAATTTTATATTGAGTGCATGGTAGATCAAGAACATAGTGAGTTAGATCAAATCCATCTAGAAATAGTTTGAGGATACCATATGGTTCATGTAGGTAGAGGAAAGAATGCAACAATTAAATTTTGGATAAAAAGGAAACCAAGAATATTGTCGATTACTTGTTGAAATCTAATTAAAATATGGATATTGTAGATTGGATGGAGAGGTGAACCAAAAAGTTTTATTACTAGCCAACTGAGATTTAGGCAATGAAGTGTTTTGTACCAGTGTAGATAATTATGATGATTTGACATCACACTACTACTTGCAGTGCTCTTAGTCCCAATTTGGTTTAGTTATTGAAGGCATGGCAAGAGGGAGAAGCTAATCTAGTTTCTCTAGAATAGTTTTAAGCAAAAGTACAATCAATATTGGAGTTTTTACTCTTTGGATCGCTCTAAAAATGTTGGATAAGGAGATGTTAGAGTTAGTTTTATTATAATCTTGGGGTTAGCCAAAAGTGGCAGGCCAATCATTCAAACTTTTTTTTGGTAGGTAATAAAATTTATTAATATCGTTGGGTTGAAGGGTCCCAATACCTATTTACATAAGGCTATTATCTAGCACCGAAGAAACAAAAATAGAAAAACCCCCATAGACATAGGGAAGAGTTGTGCTAGTTCTATGGGAACACAAAAAAACAAAGCAGAAGATTCCAATAACCTTTTTTGACAACAGAAAGAAACCAGGGATATACTCGACAAAACAGGAAAGGTTTAGTAACATAAACTAAACTAAAAAATCCCACTAAACCAGAACCCAGGACTACTGGGCTTTATCATTCTAACTTTGGGCCTATATTCTTAATAAGATTTTCATATTTTTATTAAAATAAAATTGCTATTAATGAGATTGGGATGTTAGAAAATGAAATTAATAGTAAAAAATTATTTTAGATATGAATTAATACTTATTAGAAAATGTTAAATAAAAATTTACCTTTTATAATGATTTATATGAACAATGTCAATGAGAACAAGCTTCATGAGATGCATGATGTGGAATCATATCATATTTAATCATAATTATTTTTATGATGTTGAATGAGGTTTTACATTTTTATGTTTGTTTTTACTTATTTATAATTACTATTATCATTATTATTCATCGTATTTATGGGAATTAAAGCATGTGGGCTCTTTGCAAGTTAAATATTATCTTGAATTGAAATTTATCCTATGGATTGTATATTATATTTATTAAATTAGTACCAATTCAAAATAGCTTTACTAGTTAAATTGTTCAGGGGCGAGGTTCAAATCTTGTTAAGCTATACATGTATAATTGTTATGCTATTATAATACCACTATATGGTCCGGATGTAATATGTACGAGGACCATTGTAATCCCATATAACTAGTTAAAAAAATCATATTAATATTTTTTTTTTAACTAGCTATGTGTGGCTTCTATGGGACCCCTCCCATTTAAATAAAAAATATTATATTCTTCTCGTTGCATTGTTATTAGGTTAATTAAACTATATTCAAATTGCCTTTTTTATCAAATATATTCTTAATTTACCTTTTTATCAAAGATATTTGTCATCTACCTCAAACTACCGCATTTTTACAATCCATTCATTATTTTATTAACAGATAGCATCTCGCTCATTCAATCACCTTTTAAAATTTGAACTTTGGCAAGATGAAAATCAACATTGAGAATGACTAAAATATTTGTGGCCTAGTTTCCATTTCTATAAACATGTTGTCATATTGTCTATAAATTCCTGTGAATTCCCTAATGCTTCTTCATTTCTATTGTTGTGAGGATTCTATACTATTTGATGAAAATAGAGAAAATTTACCTAGAATAGACTTGACCTCTTTTGTTATGTTTAATTTAATATTTTTGTCCCTATCTTCCTTTGCACATTTAATTATTTTTTAATTAAACTTGCACATTATACCTCTTCCATTACATTCTACTTTATTTCTTCTTTTTTTGTCTCTTTGTTTGGAGTGGAATATTCTTGATCTAATTAAGCTTCTATTATAGTATGATTTGTTTGCTTCATCTTGAAGTTTGTCTCATGACCAAAATTTTATGTCTCTTTCTTCATCGTTTTCACTTTGCAATCCCTTGCCATGTGTCCACTATCATAACAACTACGACTTCATAATGCAATGCTTTCATAATGCACTTGTTGATCATATTCTTTTGATTTAGATTTAGTTTTAATGGATTGAAGCAAATGATTTGAAATGTCCATAGCAACACATATATGAGTATATATAGCATGCATGTTGGTAGTATATATAGCATGGATGTTGGTCCCTCCTTGATGAATTCCCCTGGGGTATTTTCAATATTCTTCAAAACATCTTTACTGATAAGCTAATATGGAAGTCCAAAAATATTAACCCACACAATTTTTTTTTAATAATTTATGTCTCAATAAAAAAAAACATTCAATGGTCTTAAATAAAGGGTATATCTCCCCCTAAACCATGGGCAATCATCCCTTATTTTATCCCTGATCTAAAAAATGTGATGAGGAAAAAACCTTTAGGCATAAAAGTCATAGAACTTAATCCAATTTTGAAAATTCAAAAATCTTGGCTAGTATCCATAGAACTTACATATTAAACCTCTAATTTTAAGAACCATTACATCGTGCTTAATCATCTCATCCTTAATAATCACTTGTGGGGTAACATTTGTTCCCTAGATAGAGCATGTCATATATTTGCTCTTTCTCTTATCTCCAACTTGAACATCCATACTTTTAGTTAGGGCATTCTAACTTCCCATTAAATATTTTAAATATAAATTTCCTTTTATATTACCTAGTAAAAATCACCACTAACTGCTCTTAATTTACACCTAATTAAATTTGATTTATACAATTAAAATAATTTATAAAATTTAACATAAAATATTTATTAAAATATTAATAATTTAAAATATTCATAATTAATAAATATAATAAATTTTACTCTAAATTTAACAATTTTATTTTATATTTAAAATTATAAATATTTTCATTTATAATAAATATTATTTTTTAATTAAAATAAAAAATTTATTAACAAAAATAAACTTCGAAGACATACTTAATTTATTTAATTACAATTTAAAAACATTATATTCCAAATTACATTAATAGCTTTTAAGAATTCCTCATCTATCAAGACAGACAATAGCATAATATCCCAACATTTTTTCAAGTTGTGACTAATCTTTTTCATTTAAGTTTTTTTTCCTGTGCTGAACATCATTCCATCAACTTCTATCAAAGTTTCATATTTTTTTAATAATATTTTTATACATATTTATTATAGGATTGAATTTGGGTTACATCACATCATTTCTTATACATATTTATCATATGATTGAATTTGGGTTACATCACATCCTAAGTGATATTCTTATCGGTAAACCACATTCACATTTTTTAATTCATAACAAATAGCAAAATGTCAAATAACAAAATGTTCCTTTTTTAAATAATACAGATTTCCATTAGAAATATGTCACTAGAGTTATATATCATCTGTCTGTCGAGATATGTGTTTAAGAGACCAGAATCCATGATCCATTTACTTCATACATCACATCATCAAAGAATAAAAGAATGTAAAACATTTGCGTAGGTATTGGACCTCTTCAATACCCACAAGGTTGGGAACGCCGACCGAACTTCACAGTTTTCAATTTTCATCGAAGTAATTGAAAGACTGCAATTCCGCGAAGAGACAGTCTTGCTGTGAAAAGAACAAGTCTGCGTCTGAATTCATGTCCAACTCAAACTCTTGTTCTGCCACTGCCGGCGAACGCCAACATGGAGAAAAATCTTCATAGAGCTGTAATTGATCGTTACTCGCACACATTTTTGGCAGCGGCGGCGGCGTCGTGGAAGGCAGGATTTGACACGGAACCTGCGGCTGCTCCAAACCGGATACAAAAATATTCTGATCATTATCACACACTGAAGGATTTAAGGTCATATTGGTTGATTTTACAGAATTGGAGTCTTCTTCTTTTTCGTTTGAAGGGGAGTCTTTTCCTGTGAGTCGCTGCACCAACGCCATGAAATTGCTGGGTTCCGTGTGAAATACCTTGGGAGACCTGAGGTATATAATCACAGGCTTCCTGAGAACTCCATGCATGCACTTGTTAGATTCCTTGCAAATCTTGAGAGGCCCCAGCCTGAGACCTTGAAGCTCTCTTTTGCTAGCGTTGCTCTTGTTCTTGCTGTTTCCATGATATCTCGCTTGCTTCTCGTCCATTCTGCGCTTAATATCAGTGCAATTCTCTCCTTTTTTTTTCGCTGTGATCACTCACTTTTTTTTCCTACAAATATGAGAAGATAGATCTTGTTGTGGCAATTTATAAATGAGGAAGACAGTTCTGACTTGGTCACATGTACGAAGCGCTGTTTTGCAAAGTCAAGACCACGGCCCCGGTCCGGATAGACGTGACATGCTGTGACCCTGTCAATCTAAAAAATAATTATTCATCGGGGAAAAGTGTAGCCTCAAAAAAATATTGTCATGTTTATCGGCCGTGACGGCATATATGGCAGAGGAATCTCTTCTGAACTTTTGGATTGTGAGCAATGGCTTTTTTTTATTTTTTTAAGTTGAAGTATTTAATTCCTCTGAAATGTAATAAAAACCGATATATAAATATACATTGACTTACAAGAATAATATGAGACAAGGGAATCTAATTTCGACATGTGCACGATCAGTTTACGCGCGTTAAACTTGAACCGCTTCCACACGTCCTGGCAAATGTCTCCATCGCCTTATGCCAAGGCAGAGCCTTATGCATCAAATGGGTTATTTGTGTTGTGCATTGCAATAAAGCCTGGAAACACTTGCTTTGACACTAGATAGCCTATGGTGTTTCCATTGAAGAAAAGTATAGGGTGTTACAAATATTAATCCTAATTTCTCGTTCAACTGCGCTCCGAACATGTGCGATGTCGGACTCCGCACGACAAAAAACAACGAAACTGGGCGGTTCATCAAAATATTCGATGTGACGTCGCACGTGTCCTCTGACATCTATCCAATCTACATTGATCTCTTTCGTGCGGGTTTAGGTGATTGGTTAATTTCATTCGTGCGGTAGTTGGTGGTTGGTTCCTCAGCCCCTGCTATATAAACCCTAGCTTGGGGTGCATTTCGTTGAAGAGAGGGGATTTTGGAGAGAGGACATAGCGGGCGAGAGCAGTGCAGTCATTTTGCAAAAGCATTAGTCAAGAGCAGTTTAGTGAGCAGAAACGCTCATCTGGCTCAACTCCGAGCAGCAGTCTCGACAGTTTGGTTTTCTTAGTTTATCCTGCAGTTTTATCTGCAAAAGTTTGTACATCCTGAGTCGAGGATTTTTGTAACCCTTATTTCAGATAAATAAACATTGCTATTTTTCGGCATCTTGTAGGGTTTCGATTTTATCTCTGTCTACATTTCTTTATGACTCACACCTTTGCAATTTAGCTTGAAATTAGTTGTTTTCTAACCCTCGTTGACAACATATAGCGACTTCGAATGCAACCTAGATTTGGTGTTCAACGTCTACAGAATTAGTGCCTTTCTCCCGTCGGCACAGGGATTGACAGACTAAGCACGGTGTTACCGCATCTGCATGCGTCTTTGACAACAACTTCATTCGGCAAAATTTGCCTAAGTTTGGGACTGCCCGTCCGATTGCGCAGCGTAGTCCAACTGCGCGAGCCTTCTTGTGTGCAGTCTGACGAGTCAGCCCAAAAAGGGGCAGCGTAGTTCAACTACTACTAGTTTGCTATTTGACTAAGTATTTTGGGAGTCGCCCGCTTGCGCAGCGTAGTTCGAATGCGCAAGATTTCTTTTGTGCAACCGGACGGGATTGCCCATATTTTTGGCTAAGTCCCTTGGCCCCCGCCCGACTGCGCAGCGTAGTCTAATTGTGCATCCTTTGACCTACGCAGTCGGGCGTTGACTGAGCTCAACCTGCACACTGTCACGGATTTTCCTCGCGCAGCCCGACGTCGCGGGATTTTCCTATGCTCTTTGTCGGGTTGAAAAAATAGTTAATCGAATCTTCAAATTGGTATCAGAGCCGTAGTGTCCTTGATGCGAAGACCAAAGCATAATGGCTTTTAGAAGCAACCAAGTGTTGCAGTTGCAGATCTCGCGCTTCAACGACAAGAACTATGATTACTGGAGCATTCAGATGAAGATCCTGTTCGGATCTCAAGACCTATGAGAGTTAGTCGAGAACAGCTACCCAAAACCGACAGATGTAGTAGCACTGGCTGCCTCTCCTAAGCATACAAGGACCTGTTGAAGGAGAACACAAAGAAGGACCAAAAGGGCCTCTTCTACATCATGCAAGCGATCAAAGAGACTATCTTCCCGTGGATCGCATCGGCCACTAAGGCGAAGCAAGCCTGGGAGATTCTAGCCAACTCGTACCAAGGCATCAACAAGGTGAAGTTGGTGAAGCTGCAGATGCTGAGGAGGGAGTTCAAAAATTTGCAGATGAGTGAGTCCGAGTCCATGAGTGACTTCTTCACTCAAACGATAGACATCATCAACCAAATGAGGTTGAACAGAGAAATTATGCAGACCTAGAGAATCATAAAGAATATTCTCAGAAGATTGCCTGCCAAATTTGATTATGTAGTTATTGCGATAGAGGAGTCAAGGGATTTGAAAACTCTCTCGATAGACGAGCTCATGGGTTCGTTGTAGACACATGAGCAGAGGTTGAGCCGTTCATATTAGACCTCTTTGGAGTAGGCACTCAAGGCTTAGGTCTCATTCTGAGACAACGACATATAAGACTCCCACCAAGGCACCTCTAGTTCTCAAGGAGGAAGAGGTAGAGGCAGACATGGGAAAGGAAACAAGTCAGGAGGACGGTCAAACCCTAGTGAGGGAGAGACAAACTACAACTTCCATCAGCAAGGAGGAAGAGGCAGCGCGAAGAACCAGCAAGTCGTATCTAGTCAGAAAAAGGACATGTCAAAGATCCAGTGCTACTATTACAATAAATTTGATCATTACATCTCGTAGTGTAGAAAGCGGATGGCCAAGGAGAACCAACAATAGGCCCATTACACGAATGAAGCTAGAAATATGGCAGGAGGAAATGTGCTGCTGACTTGCAATATTGAGGAGGAGAACCAAAAGAATGTCTGGTATCTTGATACCGGGTGCAGCAACCACATGACGGGGAACAAGGAGATGTTCTCACAACTGGATGAGATAGACTAGTTCGAGGTCAATATGGGGAACAACAACAAAGTTACCATGATGGGGAAAGGAAAAATCCTCATCCGCACCAGGCACAGTGAACATAAGTAAATTTGTGACGTCTATTATGTGCTTGGTCTGAAGCTCAACCTGCTAAGAGTTGGACAACTCATGTAGAAGGGGCATACGGTCCAGTTCAAAGACAAAGTATGCACCATCAGAGACAAAATGCATGGACAGATTGCAATTGTGTCCATGATGAAGAACAAAACGTTTTCGCTACAGATTCAAAGTGAATCGTTGTTGTCTCTGAGTGCAGTTGTGAAGGATGCTACTTGGTTATGGCATCTCAGATTTGGTCACCTGAGTTTCAGTGGCTTGAATTAGCTGCACAAGAAGAAGATGGTGAAGGGTTTACCCCTTATTGAGCAACAAAACCAAGTTTGTGAAGGCTTCTTAGTTAGCAAACAAAACCAAGACTCGTTCCTATCTGGATAGTCTTGGAGAGCATCACAACCATTGGAGATGGTGCACTCAGATATTTGCAGTTTGATGCAGACCAGCACGTTTACCGAAAATAAATACTTCTTGACATTCATAGATGACTTCACCCGGAAGACCTAGATTTATCCCATCAAGCTGAAGTTAGAAGCATTTGCCAGATTCAAGGAGTTCAAGGCTCTGGTGGAGAAATAGAGCGGATATCAGATCAAGACTCTCAAGACATATGGTGGAGGTGAAAACATCTCCAACGAATTCCATAACTTATGCAAGCAACATGGAATTTGAAGGCAGCTCACTGCCACATACACACCGCAGTAGAACAACATAGATGAGAGGGAGATCGGACCATCATGGAGATGACACACAACCATGAAGAAGGAATTTGATATTACGGACTTAGGGCTGATGAAATATTTCTTAGGCATTGAAGTTGACCAATTGGCAGATGGCATCTTCATTTCTCAAGGCAAGTATGCGAAGGATGTCCTGAAGCGGTTCAAGATGGAGGACAACAAACCTGCCATCACACTTGTTGCCACAAGTTTGAAGCTGAGGAATTTGGACTCTGGTAGAATGTCGATCCAAATCTATTTAAGAGGCTAGTTGCAGTATCATGTATTTGACTACAACTCAACCATATTTGATGTTCAGAGTCAGTCTAATTAGTCGTTTTATGGAGACTCTGAAGGACACGCTTTGGCAAGCTAGAAAACACATCTTGCGCTACGTTAATAGGACGTGAAACCATGGCTTATTCTACGCCAGATGATACCAGTTAGATTTGGTGGGCTACACAGATAGCGACTGGTCTGGCAGCATCGAAGATCAAAAGAGCACCTCCGGGTATGCTTTCCATATCGGATCGGGGGCAGTCTCATGGGTGTCCAAGAAGCAACCAATAATTGCATTGTCAACTGTTGAAGCAGAGTATGTCATCGCCATGTCAGCTGCATGCTAGGCAGTTTGGCTATGAAAAGTTTTGGGTGAACTGAATCATCCTTTGAAAGGCGTGACAACAGTGTTCTGTGATAACAATTCTGCCATAGCACTATTGAAGGATCCAGTGTTCCATGGCCGAACGAAGCACATTGATATTCGTTATCACTTCATCAGAGAGTTGGTGAAGTTCGATGAAATTCAGCTATAGTTTTGCAGATCTAAGGAGCAGTTGGCAGACATTTTCACAAAGCCTTTGAAGGAGGAAGACTTTAGTAGATTGTGAGAGCAGCTAGGAGTCAAAGCGATTATGAAATCAGGCTTAAAGGAGGGTGTTAGAAATATTAACCCTAATTTCCCACCCAACTGCACTCTGAACATATGCGATGTTAAACTTCGCTCGGCAAAAACAATGAAGATGGGTGGTTCGTCAAAATGTTCGATGTGACGTTGTACATGTCCTCTGACATCTATCCACTCTGCATTGATCTCTTTTGTGCGGGTTTAGGTGATTGGTTAATTTCATCCATGTGTTAGTTGGTGGTTGGTTCCTCAGCCCCTGCTATATAAACCCTAGCTTGGGGTGCATTTCATTGAAGAGAGGGGATTTTGGAGAGAGGACATAGCGGGCGAGAGCAGTGCAGTCATTTTGTAGAAGCAGTAGTCAAGAGCAGTTCAGTGAGAAAAAATTCTCATCTGGCTCAACTCCGAGCAATAGTCTCGATAGTTTGGTTTTCTTAGTTTATACTCCAGTTTCATCTGTAGAAGTTTGTACATCCTCAGTTGAGGATTTTTATAACCCTTATTTCAGATAAATAAACATTGCCATTTTTGACATCTTGTAGGGATTCGGTTTTATCTTTGTCTGCATTTCTTTATGACTCGCACCTTCGCAATTTAGCTTGAAATTAGTTATTTTCTAACCCTCGTTGACAGCATAAAGCGACTTCGAATGCAGCCTAGACTTGGTGCTCAATGTCTCTAGAATTAGTACCTTTCTCCCGTCAATGCAGTGATTGACAAACTAAGCACGGTGTCACCGCATCTACGTGCGTCTTTGATAGCAAGTTCATTAGGCAAAATTTACCTAAGTCTGGGACTGCCTGCCCAACTGTGCATCGCAATCCGACTGTGTGAGCCTTCTTATGCGCAGTCCAATGGGTCAGCCCAAAAATGGGTAGCGTAGTCCAACTGCTCCCGGTTTGCAATTTGACCTAAGTATTATGGGTGCTGATTGCTTGCACAATGCAGTTTGAATGTGCAAGCTTTCTTTTGCACAGACGGATGGGACTGCCCATTTTTTGGCTAAGTCCCTTGGCCCCCGTCTAATTGTGCAGCACAGTCTGACTGCGCACCCTTTGACCTGCGTAGCCGGGCGTTGACCGAGCTCAACCTGCTCACTATCATGGATTTTCCCCGCGTATCCTAACATCGCGAGATTTTCCTACGCTCTTTTTTGGGTTGGAAAAATAGTTAATCGAATCTTCATAGAGGAGACCTGGTCTGCAATCCATTTTGGTGATGAAGGTGTTAGTTCAAATTTAGGGTACTTTTGTTGCTAAGAGTATTTGGAAGGCCTAGGAAGCTCTCTGACCTTGGTTTCTTTGGAATGGTAATGATTTCAGTATTGGACTCTCTATTACTCTCTATTAATTAGTAGTCACTATGGTGGTCTCCCATTCTCACCTATCAAGAGAAGCCACTGGTCAATATCCCTTGGGTCCTTGCCCTTCGATTTTTCAACAAGGGTATTTGGGTCATCTCTGACCTCTTTTACAAGTGGACCAGGGAACTTGCTTTCATGGACAAAAGTAAAAATGGAGTTTTTGTCTCTCTAACGTTGATAAAGAAACGTTTCAATTAATTCAAGTCATAGTCCCACCTAAAATGCTTCATAAAATTTGGGTTCAAACCATATGTTCTTGGTGGAAGGACTATAAATGGTATCCCGACACTCCTTTCAGAAACTATAAGCTAAGAAAAGGGTATCATTGGCTCTCGCCACATCTGCCAATGGTCCGTGAGTTAAATGAGTGATAGAAAATCCAGGCAACCAACAAATATTGGCATTACAGATTTCACACTCTATGGGATGTTGTTTTGGAGCCTAAAGCAGCTCACTTTCTTTGGTGTCTCCTTTTTCAAGGACTTCTTGTAGGAGAATGCCTTCATCATTTAGGACTGCACATTCCCAACTATCCTTTTTGTCATTGTAGGGAATCCATTAAACATTTATTTTGGTATTGTCTTAGGCCCAAGCGACATGAAAATATATTCATGATTTTTTTGAACTTTTTAGGCCATAACCCATTTCTTGGCCTATGGTTCTTCTTGGGGATACAACCTGAATGCCAGTACATATAGAGCATATTTGACATATTTTTAGAATGAGATTTTATTTAACATATGGAAAAACCATAATGGAATTTTTTTTTCTCAGCATGCATCTTTAGATTTTTCCATGTATTCAAAATTTCTAGTATGCTCTAGTGTTTTACTTTAGATTCAAGCGCAAGCAAGGTTTCCCTTGAGGTTCAACATCTACTAACTTTGTTGGATCATTGGGCAAATACTCCCTGTACTGTATTGTGGCTCGGGTTTTCCCTCCCCACCTCACCAAAGATATTTTTCTTCTCAACAATAGGATCAAGGCCGCAAGACTCTGACTGCATGTAGCCCTCACCCATAGGACCAGTGTGCCAGGGAAGGATTGTGCTCTGTGTCATAGTATTACCATTGGGGCTCATCATCTGGTTGGGCTACCATTTTACCTTAGACTTCAGGGACACTTCGACATTGCAAGTCGACAATTCTGGGTGGGATTCAATTCTAAAAAACTCTAATTATCCTATCGGCCAAGGAAATCCTTTGAATAAGGACCCCCTCCCTTTGCTAGTGCTACTCCTATAGTGACTTGAGTACTAGCAGACCTTCTGCCCTTTCTTTCTTGTTGACACGTTAACTATTTTATAGTTGTTCCTAGCCTTTTTCTGGACTTGCGTTAATATTTTGCATAGGCTTTTGGGTGTGCTTCCATACCACCCATTTTTTTGAATGATGTACTCTTATTTATTTTTAATAAGATCAAATTACTTTCAACAAAAAATTATAATATATATCTTTATTAAATAATATTTTTAAAAACAAATATTTATATTAAATATTTATTTTTATTTTTTTAAAAATAAATCTTATTTATAACATTTACACAAAATCTAAAATTGTTTATTATTAATAACAAAACATAAAAATAAAATTTAACTTATCAGCCTTCCTTCTTTTTCTTTTTAACGTTAAAAAAAAAAAAATAGTATCACAATGAAACGAGTTGTTGAGGTAAATTACAAGATATATAAATACATACATAATTCTTATAAAAAAAAATATCTTACATGGTAAAAAAAGATTTGTATTGGTATTGATGGGCAGATGAACCCCTGTTCTTAGCAGAAGAGAAAAAATACACCGAGAGAAAGGAGCAAGGAAATTCTAAAATGCTGCAGCAGTTGTTGCTTTAAAATATTAAAAGAGTTGCATTTGACTGTATTCTTCCGATAGCAGCAGAAACGTGACTTGCTGTGACCCTGTCAATCTAAAAAAATAATTATTCATATTGTTTACTTTAGTTCAAATGACTGACGGTAAAACTTTCTATTATTATACTTTAACTTTAAAACTATATCACCTGTGATACGTAACCAACCTTAAAAAATATTATTAGTTGTGATTTCATATGATAGAAGAATCTCTTCTGAACTTTTGGATTCTGAGCACTGGCTTCTTTTTTTTAATTTGAATTATTTAATTCCTCTGAAATGTAATAAAAACCGATATATAAATATACATTGACTCACAAGAATAATATGAGACAAGGGAGTCTAATTTCGACATGTGCACGATCAGTTTACGCGCGTTAAACTTGAACCGCTTCCACACGTCCTGGCAAATGTCTCCATCGCCTGTGGAATAAAGATCAATGGAGAATAGATCAAAGAATATAAGCTTTGAGTAGAAAACTTTCAAAACTTTCACACACTTAAATATATTTCTCATTATTATTTTATAAAAGAGATTTTGAATTTTAAATTATAGGTGTGGCAAAAGAAAACAAAGTAAAGTCAGCTTTAAAAATAAATTAATGGAGAATAGATCAAAGAATAAAAGCTTTGAGTAGAAAATCAAATAAGAAATTGATAGTATTTTAAGGAGACAAACTAATCAGGGGGGATTGGTAAGTTCAGTAGGTTTTTATTGGTTTTAAGGTAACTGATGATTATACAATTATGGAATATTAGGGGTTTAAACAACGAAATCTATCAATATGTTGTTCAAAGACTCTTAGAGAAAAGTAAAACATTTTTTTGCTTTTCTAGGAGATAAAAATGTCATTGGTGTAGACACCTAAAAATGTCACATTTATCCCTTGTGCAATGCTAACGGTCGATTAATTTACAGAGATCTTCAAAATTTGCATAATTTGCCTAAACATATTATTCATCTTCTTTAAGCCTCTTTGGCCACTTAAGCCCCTTCCTACGCTTAGTCCCTGGTCACCATGTGACCACCTCTTTAGCCTAGCCTAGGTTCACCTCACCCTAGTCTACCCTTTGAACAGCCTAACCTCCACCTCACCTTAGTATACCCTTTGACTAGCCTAGCCTACAAAGTAAAGTCAACTTTAAAAATAAGTCAATGGAGAATAGATCAAAGAATATAAGCTTTGAGTAGAAAATCAAATAAGAAATTGACAACATTTCAAAGAGACAAACTAATCACTAGGGGATTGGTAAGGTCAGTAGATTCTTATTGGTTTCAAGGTAACCGATGATTATACAATCATGGAATATTAGGGGTTTAAACAACGAAACCTATCAATACGTTGTTCAAAGACTCTAAGAGAAAAGTAAAACACTTTTTTTCTTTTCTAGGAGATAAAAATGCCATTGTTGTAGACAATTAAAAAGTGTCACATTTATCCCTTGTGCAGTGCTAACGGTCGATTAATTTACAAAGATCCTCAAAATTTGCATAATTTGCCTAAAAACATTATTCATCCTGTTTAAGCCTCTTTGGCCACTTAAGCCCCTTCCTACGCTTAGTCCCTGGTCACCATGCAACCACCTCTTTAGCCTAGGCTAGGTTCACCTCACCCTAGTCTACCCTTTGACTAGCCTAACCTCCACCCCACCTTAGTCTACCCTTTGACTAGCTTAGCCTACAAAGTAAAGTCAACTTTAAAAATAAGTCAATGGAGAATAGATCAAAGAATATAATCTTTGAGTAGAAAATCAAATAAGAAATTGATAGCATTTCAAGGAGACAAACTAATCATTGGGGGATTGGTAAGGTCAGTAGATTCTTATTGGTTTTAAGGTAACTGATGATTATACAATCATGGAATATTAGGGGTTTAAACAACGAAACCTATCAATATATTGTTCAAAGACTCTTAGACAAAAGTAAAATAATTTTTTGCTTTTCTAGGAGATAAAAATGTCATTGGTGTAGACACCTAAAAATGTCACATTTATCCCTTGTGTAGTGTTAACGGTCAATTAATTTACAAATATCCTCAAAATTTGCATAATTTGCCTAAAAACATTATTCATCTTGTTTAAGCCTCTTTGGCCACTTAAGCCCATTCCTACGCTTAGTCCCTGGTAACCATGCGACCACCTCTTTAGCCTAGCCTAGGTTCACCTCACCCTAGTCTACCCTTTGAATAGCCTAACCTCCACCCCACCTTAGTCTACCCTTTGAATAGCCTAACCTCCACCCCACCTTAGTCTACCCTTTGACTAGCTTAGCCTACAAAGTAAAGTCAACTTTAAAAATAAGTCAATGGAGAATAGATCAAAGAATATAAGCTTTGAGTAGAAAATCAAATAAGAAATTGACAGTATTTCAAGGAGACAAACTAATCATTGGGGGATTGGTAAGGTCAGTAGATTCTTATTGGTTTCAAGTTAACTGATGATTATACAATCATGGAATATTAGGGGTTTAAACAACGAAACCTATCAATATATTGTTCAAAGACTCTTAGAGAAAAGTAAAATAATTTTTTGCTTTTCTAAGAGATAAAAATGTCATTGGTGTAGACACCTAAAAATGTCACATTTATCCCTTGTGTAGTGCTAACGGTCAATTAATTTACAAATATCCTCAAAATTTGCATAATTTGCCTAAAAACATTATTCATCTTGTTTAAGCCTCTTTGGCCACTTAATCTTCTTCCTACGCTTAGTCCCTGGTCACCATGCGACCACCTCTTTAGCCTAGCCTAGGTTCACCTCACCCTAGTCTACCCTTTGACTAACCTAACCTCCACCTCACCTTAGTCTACCCTTTGACTAGCCTAGCCTCCACCTCACCCTAGCTTAACCTAGCACCTTAATCAACCTTAAATCTTGCTCGTCTCATTCCCATGCACATTAAATACATTCAATAACATGAAGACTTTCTTGCCCATGTGCATTGAAGGCATTGATGACTCCCCATCCACATGCCATAAATGGGGTGAAGATTTTCCTCCACCCATGTATTTATGAGGTATGGTGCACCTATGCCCATTTATTGCATATGGATGGGTGAGGACTTTCCTCCATCCAAAGCCATTTATGAGGCATGGTGCACCATTCCACCTCATAGGACACCTCAACACCGCCCTAACCTTGGCCAAGTCTATAAATAGATGGTAATTTCTCACATTCTAAGGACCACACATTTGCATACCCAAACTCTGCAGATATCACCCTAGACTCCATTACACTCACACCATCCTTTGCAACAAATCACCATGGATGCTTTTCTATGTCATTTTTTGTCCCTTGTTATGTTGTAAATTGCTTGTAGGTACAAGTGCAAAAATCTATAAAATTCAAGCAGGATCTTCCATAGGATCAACAAAACCCTCCTAATCAAAAGAAGCCTCTATATAGATAACACAAAGTTGATCGTATGGATAGGTACAGTCAGATTGGACCATACCCAGGGGTACAATTCTCTCCAAGGACTTGTTTTAGGAAGATACAAACCAAAAAACTACAAAATCAGGTAATTATAATAGTTTTATTAGTTTCGTAATCATTTACAATATTTTTGTATTGCAATAGACTAGATTTCATTTGTGTTTGTCTTTTATCAATAAGGTTATGATTGATATAGGCCCATAGGTGCTACTAACAACTTTGATTGGGTTGTGTAGGTTTAGAGGAATTATATAACTAGCAAGGGTACCCATGTAGTAAACCCACTCTCCCTTAGGTGCTCACATAGAGCCTTGGTGTCATTACTTTTTTACTAGAAAGAGGGCTTCCTCATTAGAATACCCATATTGTAGCCCATGGGGTAATTTATGCAAAAAGAAACATTTTGTAACACATATTTTTTTATTAATGAAATGGCATGCTTTTTATGAACAAATTTTAGTGATCATTATGGGACTCTAAAACCCTTCTTTTGTATTTTTGTTAGCATTTATGCTATCTCACTAACATTGTTATCTTTTTTTGTGTTTCTAGGTACCCAAAACTAGCACAAACCCTCCAAAAACCTGATACACCAAATCAAGTCCAAGGTAGAAGCCTTTTTTTGTCTATGAGCCAAAACTATACAGAGGGGTACGATCAGCTTCAGGACCATGCATATCCATATGGTCACTAAAGAGCTCTATAAATGGGGCCCACAACAAGTACCAACTTCTACACATCACTCACAACTATCACAACAACCATAGTCATTGCAAGTAGGTATAACGTTACGCCCTTTACCTCCCCATTATCAAACTACCTTCTAAGGCCACATTGCCTCTCAAATGATATCCCAAGGTGTAATCGTTCACCTCTAAAACCTTTACTCTTAGCAAATTTAGTTGTTTTTTTTATGACTTTCATTAAGTAGATTAGTTTTATTTCCTTTCAATACATATTGTTTGAAGGAATTTAACTTTTTGTCCCTTTTTGTAGGAAATTTTATAGAAACACCTTTTTGTAACATACAAATCATCAAAGAAAGAGCTCCAAAAACTTCCTCTGCTTTGGACTATACATATAGGTACAATCAAGATCGGTCGCATAGACCTATATGATCATTTTTAGATAATAGAAACGGTAGACACCAAAACAACACCAATCCGATTATGTGACTGCAAACACTGATCGCTTTGACACACACACAGCCCCAGGGCAGCCCTTAAGAGGTTAAACAGTGGTCCTAACCACTTTTATAGCAATTTTGTAAGGTCAAAAGGCAATTTGGCACATTCAGGCACTTTGCTCAGTATTCGTCTCACCCAGGGACGAATTCAAACTGGGATCCGTCTCACCCAGGGACGAATTCTTAATTCGTCTTTGGTCAGGACGAATTCCAGGTTTAACGGGCAAAAAGAAGAATGGCGCCAAGTGGCAGCCAAAGACAGTCAATTGATGACTCTTGCCTCGCACGCGCGTGTAGGTGGGCAGATGGGCCGTTAGAGGACTGTCACAAGGGCATTCATGAAAGCCCAAGTCATGGAGGACTTTCCTCTCTCATGAGAAGACATGACCGCCACATGGCACCTATGACCACCACATGGCGCTTATGCATGCCTCTCCAAAGAGACCCCCTGGGTCTATAAAATGGTGGACTTTTCCCACCCAAAACAAGAAGGAGGAAGCATTTTCAAGCAACGAAGTGCTGCCGATTTGATACCACGCCTTTACCCTTTTGATTTACATTTTCCACATCCTTAATCTCTTTCGCAAGAGAGGTTATTGGGTGGCTATTGGAAGTGTGAATTCGGACCCAAAAACCTGACATTTGACCACTTTAATCCACCAATTTGCTGACAACCCCATCCTAAGAGATTTTGGGCCCATCCCAAGTGGATTGGTGCCAAAATCAAGTTCCAACGGTGGGCGGCCCACTTGGGCGCCCCGCACTTTTTAAGTTTCATTCTAATTTGTTCTTTTGTCATTTGTTCATCTTTCATTTCATTTTATGCTGTCTAGATAGTTTATATGTTCGATTTCATAATGTTTTGATCAGATTTCATCATGTTCTCGTCGCTTTTGTTGTCCCACTAACTTGTAGGTAGCGACGCCAAATTCTCATTGATGGAGGTCAAATTGGGAGAATCCGACCATCTGGGTCATCCCAAAATGCCCCCAATTAGCTAACCCCTCTGTTTGTAGGTCATTTGGAGATCTCGAGGTGTGACATTTGGACGGCATCAACTCGACATTTTATCACAGTCGAATTCGTCCTACCCGAGGACGAATTACAGTCGGATTCGTCCTACCCGAGGATGAATTACAGTCGAATTCATCCTGACCAGGGACGAATTGTAGTTGAGTGCGAATTGGCCGACTGTTTCGATGGCAGTGGCCTTCTGGTAATGTTTTTCGGTCTCTGTCGAGTTTGCAGGTCATTTAGAGTCATTTTGTCTATCGATTTGGCTAATCTTTTACATGCATCTTTCATTAATTTTAGAGAACAAACGTTTCTTATTTGCAGCAGGTGCTACTAACATCTTTGTTGTTTCTTTGATCGCAGGAGGAGCAGCAAAGGTTAAGGACTCATCAACACCAACGACGACAACGTTTTGGCCCGCCCATTTCAAATGTGGGCACGCGGAAGGAGGAACATTAAGTCTTGATTGTAACCAAATTCATTTAACGCTCCTAGCCCCTGAAAAGGGAGGAGGCATCTTTGTAACCGAGATCAAGAGAGTTAAATAAAAGGGCTGTGATTTCTCCATTTTCTTGTATCTCATTTCAATGCGTCTCTTTCATTTCATGCATTCTACATTTCTAGGACTTAAGCGTGTTTGATTTTGAATACATCGCAATTAGTGTTTCTTTCATCCGAAATCTCGTGCTTTCAGTGGCGATCACGGTGGGACCCTGTCCCCTAGTTTTAAGATCAAGAAACTGATCAAATTTTTGTGTTTTGTGCTTGACAGGTACCTTTTTCAATTTTTGACTGTTATTCGTCTTTGCCTGTGGCGATTACTTTACTGCAATTCGTCTGACCCTGAGACGAATTCTAATTCATCTCTGGGAGGGACGAATTCTGTTCTGTAATTCGTCTCACAGAGGGATGAATTTTTGTCTATGAATTTTTAGAGCCGAAGATCAGAAACAACAGGTTTAGGCAGAGAAAGGTAAGGGTTTTAAAACTGTTCCTGTCATTTTCTATTTTTTTGTTTCTATTTTCTGTCAATTTTGCTTTCTTAGGGAAAGTAGTTGCTTCTGCATGTTTCATTTTTCAAATAAAAAGAATCACACACACTTCACGCAACATCTTTAAACCAAGGAGCTGGTCGTAAAACCCCAGCCCTTGATCAAGACCATCGGTGGATTTCATCACCACCTTGGCTTGATTTTGCATCCATTTCCCCGATTGTCACTGTTGTTAGGCGTAAATCCTGATGAAAGCTGACCGAGTGTCACTGGGGTGATTCCCAGCATGCGAGGATAAGTCTTCTATGGTAGGTGTCATTAACAGGACAATCCCCCTTCCGTACCGCCTACGTACCATGTACCATCTGCTCTCACGTACCTATAGTCTCCCTCTCGTAAGGGCGGGTATATAGAGAGGTTGGTATATCGGCCTGGTTGGTATATTGAAGGGGCGACCATTTATGGGAGTTATATGAGCCTTCATTACGCATTTAAACGTTCTTCAAAACTTTCAAAAACAAAACAAAATCATCAAAATGCACTAAAACTAGTTTAGGACACACCATTAATCTTTAAAAGAGATAATCACCGTTTGTGTATGTGTGTGTTCATTTCTGCTTAGTGTAACAAAAAAAAATCAAAAATCATAAACGAAAAGATAAAAATCTGCTTAGCTAGTAGAAAGGTACCACAATGGTGTACACCCGTAGCCAAGCCCAATCAAGGGCAGAAGCTCCGAAAGGTGCACAAGAAGCGGGCACAAGTCACCTTCGCTTTAGCCCTGAAGACTTGGTCATACCGCCTTGGCGGTCTAGGCCACAAGAGAATCCACATCATTCCATGTCTAGGTGGAATTATAGGGACACCCCTCTGGGGGATACGCCCATTCAGAATAGCCCCTTTCGGGAAGAACCTTTACATGTGACACTCAACGCAAATAGAAGACCGCCTTTTGAGGCTAGATATGAGTGGCCACCGTGCAATGAAGCGCTAGAGAGGCACAGTGTCCATGAGGAGAGACAACGTGACTATGGCATCTCTCCTTTGCCTCCCATCATTGTTAGAACTGAAAGACAAAACCCAGAGCGTAGGGCTCTCCACACAGGGCGAGCTAACTCTGCCCGCCCCTTTCACACCCATGAAAGGGAGTACGAGGAAGATCATCGCATTCCTCGAGAGCAATATACAACGTGGGAGCCTTGCGCTTCCGCACCTGCTAGATATCATGATCACACATTAAGGCCAGAGCCTCAAGTAAATGCCACCAATCTCGATAGAGGGAAGCGACCCATTGAAATCTTGGATCATCACGACCAAGGCAAATACATAGGAGAGGCATACAGGCCTCCTAAGCCCAAGATGGTGGATCAAATTGACTTGGCATTTGCCAAACATGCCACTCGTCAAGCCCAGATCACCCGGCTTGAGCAAGATCATCAATAGTTAGAACACTTATACCACCTTAATAAAGAGCGCATTCAGCGCCAAGCATATGAGCTACTTTACAAACTACCTGAGAGGGTGCCAACCCCTCACACTCAAAAAGTAGAACAATATGAGAGGTATAATCCCTTGGTGCAGGATAGGTCTCCATGACCTCGCCAAGATTTGCCTTTGAGACCCCATAGACCTGAGAGGGAGGCCACTCCCCGAAACAACGATGGGTACCCTCAGCGGGGACTCACTCTGGGTCATAGGTCTCACCCAGAGACTCCTCAAGAAGTTTATGAGGAGTATGAACTAGAAGAAGAATGGGCCGAAATGCCCTATCAAGGTGGGAGGGCTGCTATTCAGCCACCCCTCCATAGGCCTCCAGTCTCCCATAACTCACAACGGGAGCAAACAAAAGAGGAAGAGATTAAATCTTTCGATGCATACAAAGCGCTATTAGAGCGTTTGGAGTCTATGGAGACTAAAGCTTCTGGGCACCAAAAGCCCATGTTACGACAACTCCGTAGTCATCCGGTGCATCCGTCAGTGCCCACACCTCTTTATCCCGAACATTTCAAGTTGCCTCAGTTGGTAGTCTTTAAGGGTGAAGAGGATGCTCAAGAGCACGTGACAAGATTCTTGAGCCAATGCTTTGGCATTCAGGATAATGATGCATTGTTGCTAAGGACATTCATAACCACATTCGTAGGTCCTACCTCGGATTGGTTCACACAGTTGCCGAAGCACAACATAAATAACTTGGATCAATTAGTAGATGCGTTCCTGGAACGCTTTGCCTTCAACACCAAGAAGAAGGCATCACTGAGTGATCTAGCCAGCCTCAGGCAATATGAGGAAGAGACAATGGCGGCTTATGGGAATCGATGGAGGGCTCTGCTTTCTAAGCTACCTTACCTTCCCCCTATGTCCGACCTCACACAAATGTTTTCACGGAGTTGTCTGAGATCGATCTCTGGGCTATTGCAGCTGCAGCAATACGCCAGCCTAGAAGAAGCTTTGGCGCAAGCCAGAGTTATTGAAGAGATCAAAATATAGGAGGGCAAAATCACCAAGCCTAAAAAGAAAGAGTGGAACAAAAACACTAAGACAGGGACTACGCAACCAAAACCTGTTGCGGTTAATCAAGTTGCGATAAATGTCCCCAAGCTTGTGCAAGAAATACAGCCTCAAAAGGCTAATTATCAGGCAGTGCCTCCTAATTATGAAAGAGAAAATAAAAAATAGGAGCAAAATCAGTAGCGTCGCCCTAGGCGACAATTCACCCCTTATACGGAGTCCAGGGACTCCCTATTTGACCGCTTGTCAACGGCAAATCTAATCACCCTTCCAGAAATCCAAACCATAGATCCTAACGCTCCCAAGCCTAAGGGATACAGAGAGGATTTATATTGTAGGTTCCATAGGCGAAGGGGACATGACCTAAATGCATGTTGGAAATTCAAGGGATTGATACAAGATTTGATTGATAATCAAACATTGGCAGTGGACAACCCCATAGCACCAAATAATCAATAGATGGGGGTATTCAAGGACCCTTTGCCTACCCACGAGGCACAGGCAAAACCTCTTCAGGTTAATGAGGTGCGATAGAATCTCCCCATGCAAGGGTATGTGGGAATGATCAGCATAGTAACAAGGAACAAGAAATACCCAGGAGTTGCCCCTGAGGCAGCTACAAGAGAAGTTCCTTCAACGTCGCAACCTCAACAACACACTATGCAGTTGCCTCCGCCTAGACCCGAGGTCATGATATGGACCAAACTCACGCAGAGTTTGCGGACCACATCGGCTAGGCTTTCCATTTATGAGCTTATACAACAGTCAGCGCCCCATCGAGAAGCTCTCATGGAAATTTTGAAAGCCATCGAGTTACAGCCTCATGAAGCGAATTCCTTCAATAACTTCGTGGGACATGTAAAATGATGTACGGAGCCGATCATTACCTTCAGAGAGGATGAAGTTAAAATAGTATCGAATGACATGGCAGATCCACCCCTGCACGTTATCGCGCGGGTCAACGGGATCCCGTACAAGAGAGTGTTGGTAGATACTGGCTCGTCCAGTAACATCATTACCACTACAGCATTAAAACATCTGAAGCTGCCAGCCTCTCATATCATGGCTTCCACATACACACTGCGAGCATTCAACGATGCGATATGCTCGATAGTCGGCACAATTGTTCTACCCGTCCAGGTAGGACAAAAGACGATACCCACATTGTGCCATATTTTGGAAGGCGAGATGGCATACAACATATTGCTAGGGCGACCATGGATCAGGGACATGAAGTGTGTCCCTTCGATAGCTCACCAGTGTCTGAAGTATGCATTTGAAGGAGAAATACATGTAGTCCCGATGGACTTAGAACCCTTCAAATATTGCAATGCAGTGCAATTGATGCCGCAATCGACCCTCCCATCGACGCACTTGGATTTCCAGTTAAATCCATCTAGACAGGGTCCGATGCCGTGGGCACCACTGGTGACTAATCCATCAAAACCCTAGCCAGGTGCATCTTCATCATCTGCTCCTTCATTACCAATGCCACCTGTCATGGCTAAACAGAAGGACAAAGGAAAACAGATCCTGGAAGAGGCTCAACCCCTAGAAGAGGTGTTGCCAACGATATCAACTGTCTCAATAGAAGAAATACCTAGCACAATGGAAGTTGAAGCTCCTAATCCACCCAACATGGAATGGACTCAGGAAGGCCTTCCATTTCCTCCCTCTCAATCATCAACAATTACTATTGAAATAGCCAGTACGGGCCTGGGGGAATATCTAGTGCAGAATGTTGTAGCAACGCCCATGCTAGAATCAGTGCAGGACATGGGGAGACCTCGCCTTCCCATAGGGATAGTTGTTCCTTTAGGTTACCCACCAAACCAGACAAATTTTGTGTATGGGGGCCTTGATCATGGTATCGAACCATGCAAGCAAAAGGACGAGGACGAAGAGCCTTTTGCCAAAAATATCAATTATCTGTCGAACCCGGACTTCGCTCTGAGATATCTCGGCCAATGCAATTGGCACGGATACGGGTTAGGTAGGTATGAGCAAGGGGTGCATGTCCTTTGCCAGCCAAGATATCAAATGCCTTATGATAAGTCGGGAGTAGGGTTCAACCACCCCCTGCCCTTAGACATCTTGGTGGAAAACATGCAAGGCCTAGGAATAGGCAACAAGGGTGGATTGGCATCAGATCCTTATGCCAACCCAAACACAACGTACACATTGGGAGATTATCTCCCATGGTCAACAACCACCCTTGGTAACATCAATAACCCTTCTCCGTTGATAGAGAGAGGTGAAAGTTCGGACACTAACTTCCAAGGAGAGCATAAACAGTGTCCAGATATCTTTTTGAAATTGTTCCCTTTAGAGGTTCCAATTGAACCAGTGCAATGTCAAGAGAATCAGGTCCCCCCATCGAGTGTGGAACAACCGCAATGGGATCAGATTAATTTGCTCGAACAAGATGAGCATAATATGTCGCAGACAGCTATCGAGGCCAACGAGGGCCTTTGGATCACCGACAATGATTACGAAGATGAAACTGAGATGGAATATCTTAATCATGCACGATGGCACAATCACCCTGTAACCCATGAAGAACTGATGGCACAACTAGGCATAAGGTTAGGGCATGAATGGTACGTAGACCCAGCAAGGTGGGACCAAGTGTTGGATCAATGGCTCCAAGTTTACGATGAGCACCGTCCACCCCGAGACCCTATAATGACATCAGTGCCGAGGGAAGACCCTGTCTTCCTATCAACACATAGGGCCGATCCGTTCATGCCCGTCCCTACAGAGCCAGATCCAGAGCATAGGGAGCATCCAGAATGTTCGAGTTATCACACCCATGGTAATGGAGACCAAATTCATTTCATCCACATGATCTCCATTGATTTGACCGCACCCATCCGCAATCCGACCGATCCAACATGGTCATTGCATCTAGACATAGATGCCATCGACTGGGATCACATCAATTCACCGCTCTCCCCATCAGAGTATTGGCCTTTCGATAAAATGCCTCATTTTACCCCAGGGACAACTCAAGATATTTTTCAAGCTGAAGAGGGACCCGAGGTTCCAAACGTAGATTTAAACTCAGCTAATGATATCCATTTGATCCCGACTCCACATCAGTTGGAGGACGGATCCCACATGTCAGTCGAGGAGACGACTGACGTAGACATCGGCTTAGATCCAATGAATCCATAGATTATCAAGCTAGGGGTAAGCTTATCCCCTGAAGAGCAAGCCGACTACATTGCCCTTCTCAAAGAGAAGAAGGAGGTTTTTGCATGGTCATACAAAGACATGCCGGGACTAGATCCATAGCTAGTCATGCATAATCTAACGCTTGACCCGACAATCAAGCCAGTTAAGCAAAAACTATGTAAGATGCACCCAACAGTGGCCTTGATGGTCAAAGATGAATTGCAAAAGCTGTTGGATGCACAGTTTGTCATCTGCATGGATTATCCGCCATGGTTGTCCAACATGGTGCCCATCAAAAAGCTCGATGGGAGGATTCGCATATGCACTAATTTTTGAGATCTAAACAAAGCGAGTCCTAAGGATGATTTCCCCTTGCCAAGCATCGACGCGTTGGTAGACGCTACAGCAGGTCACGAAATGCTATCCCTCATGGATGGTTTCTCAGGATACAATCATATTCGTATCAATCCTGAGGATCAACTCAAAACGGCATTCACAATGCCTTGGGGGACATTTTGTTATAAGGTCATGCCTTTTGGCCTTAAAAATGCTGGCGCCACCTACCAACGTGCCATGACATACATCTTCCATGATTACATGCATAAAACTTTGGAAGATTACATGGATGATTTGTTAGCCAAGTCTCTTTTGCGCTCAAATCATCTCGATGACTTAAGCAAGATTCTCGATCGCCTCATAGAGCATAAGGTCAGACTGAATCCCAAGAAGTGCGTATTCGGCGTCACATCTGGAAAACTCTTGGGTTTTATAGTCTCAAAGCGAGGCATCGAGGTGGACCCAAAGAAAGTCAAGGCAATCCTTGAAATGCCTCCCCCAACTACTATTAAGCAGCTCAGAAGTTTGCAAGGAAAGGTCGCGTCGATTAAGCGCTTCATAGCGCAGCTATCTGACAAGTGTCGACCCATGAACAAATTATTGCACAAGGGGGTTACATTTCACTGGGATGACGAGTGCCAGTCAGCCTTTGATGAAATCAAACAATACTTGGCTTCGCCACCAGTATTGGCACCACCTAGACCAGGAGTGCCATTCTACTTATACATCTCAGCTATTGAGGTGGCACTGGGCGCCATGCTGGCCCAGAAGAATGAACTTCACAAAGAATAGGCTACTTACTATCTTAGCCGCACCCTGGTCAGTTATGAACTTAACTATGCATACGTCGAGAAACTCTGCTTGGCAGTGGTGTTTGCTACCAAGAAGCTACGCCACTACATGCTGAGCAACACTACGTATGTTGTGTCTAAGGAGAATCCATTGCGATACATGATGAGTCGTACTTATCATAGTAGTCGCACGGCGAAATGGATCATGTTGTTGACAAAATTTGACATAGAGTTTATTGGACAGAAATCTATCAAAGGACAGGTCATAGCCGATCAACTAGCAGAGGCTCCTCTTGAAGACGATCAGCCTCTAGTCATAGAACTACCCGATGATGGGGTCTTCCATGTCTCAGAATCGCCAGATTCTGATGAGCCTGAGTCACAAGCCGACATAACCTTATTTTTTGATGGTTCTAAGTGTGAGCAAGGTGGTGGCACGGGAATAGTATTCTTCACACCGCAGGGCGCTCCAATGCCCCTGTCATTTAAATTAAATTTCCCATGCACCAACAATAATGCAGAGTATGAAGCCTTGCTCATAGGTCTTCAAACAACAATCGCCATGAACATCAAATGACTGAACATCTTTGGTGATTCGCTGTTAATTGTCAATCAAGTCAAAGGGGTATACCAATGCAAATGCCCAGTTCTACAGGCTTATAAAGCCCTTGTGGACAAATTCTTGGCAAAACTTGAATGGTACGACATCGAGGCACTCCCTCGATCATCGAATCATTTTGCGGACACAATGGCCTCCTTGGGGTCACTAATCCCGCAAGACCTTTCTGGTGATATGACAACCATTCAAGTCAAAACCCTATCGCAATCCATGATGGAGCGTGCAAGCTCTGACTTGACGTCAGGAATCCACATGATCCAGATTGAACCATCCTCGGATAAGTTCTCTCGAATCCATGATCATCTGAAACATGCCAACTGGGGGTCCTTGTTCTCCCCTACTCCCATTAATAGCAACACAACGTTGTTCTTACAAGTTCTATCCCGCTCAACATTTGTTAGGGATGAACTTCAAGAGGGATTGGTTGTTCATACTATCGAGGTTTTCGATCAACAGGATTGGTATTTACCCATTAGAGACTACCTCAAGTTAGGTAATCTCCCGCTTGGATTGACGCATGCCGCAAAATGAACATTCAAGCAGAAAGCGGCTAAGTATGTCTTGATAGGAGACATTTTGTATCGTCGTAGCTATGAAGGGATCCTCCTTCATTGCTTGGACCAACAAGAGTCCACTTGGGCGATCGCCCAAGCGCACGATGGTACATGTGGTGGCCACTTCGGTGGTATGGCCATCGCAAAGCGCATTCTTCGCATGGGCTATTATTGGCCATCTTTAGAGCGAGATTGTTGCGCATATGTCAAGAAGTGCGTGAAGTGTCAACATCATGCCAATTTGATGCACGTACCTTCCCAGGCCTTGCAGACAGTCCAGTCTGCTTGGCCATTTTTGTAGTGGGGCTTCGATCTAATTGGAAAGATCTCCCCTGCGTCGTCAGGCCATCACACGTTTATCATAATGGCCACAGAGTATTTTACCAAGTGGGTGGAAGCAATTCCGCTGACCTCTACGATAGGACCCCGCATTGTGGAGTTCATTTTGCATAACATCATATGTCATTTTGGTATTCCATCCAAAATAATCTTGGATAATGGGCCACCATTCAAGAACAAAGACGTGCGTGCTTTGACCACAAAGTACAAAATTCAGCACAGTTTTTTGACACCCTATTATCCGCAGGCAAATGGGCAAGCAGAGGCGTCAAACAAAATGCTAGTTGCCATCCTTAAAAAGATGGTCGCAGATAGTCATAAGGATTGGCACATCCAAATTCCACTTGCCCTTTGGGCTTATCGCACTAGCATTCGGACGCCCACTGGGGCTACTCCATTTTTGCTCGTGTATGGCTCCGAGGCAGTCATGCCTCTAGAGTTGGAAATTCCTTCCCTGCGCATATCAATGCAAGAGTTCATCAATGATGACGCTGCATGGCAGGCCCGGTTAGACCAACTTACGTTGCTTGATGAACGACGCGTTAATGCTCTCGAGCACTTACGTATCTATCAAGAGCGACTTAAGAAAGCTTACAACATGAAAGTTCACCTAAGGGACTTTCGGGTTGGTGATTTGGTTTTGAAGGAAAACCAACAGAACTCTAATTTGCCGTCCCACCTAAGGGACAAGTTCACGGCAAATTGGTTAGGTCCATATGTCATTGATAGCAAAATAGGACCCGAGACGTACCGGCTAGCCTCTCTTGATGGAATCAAGGAAACAGAACCCTTGAATATCAGTCATTTGCGACCATTCTATATCTAAGAGAGCCATATCCCAAAAATGCTCCAAGGATTCCTAAAATCGCTTGGTCAATCCCAAAAATGCTCCAAGGATTCTATAATCGCTTGGTCAATCCCAAAAATGCTCCAAGGATTCTGAAATCGCTTGGTCAATCCAAAAATGCTCCAAGGATTCTTGAAATCGCTTGGTCAATCCCAAAAATGCTCCAAGGATTTAAATGCTTGGTCAATCCAAAATGCTCCAAGGATTCTAAATCGCTTGGTCAATCCCAAAAATGCTCCAAGGATTCCTAAAATCGCTTGGTCAATCCAAAAATGCTCCAAGGATTCCTGCAATCGCTTGGTCAATCCCAAAAATGCTCCAAGGATTCCTGCAATCGCTTGGTCAAACCAAAAATGCTCCAAGGATTCCCGCAATCGCTTGGTCAAACCAAAAAGCTCCAAGGATTCTCGCAATCGCTTGGTCAACCCAAAAAGCTCCAAGGATTCCCGCAATCGCTTGGTCAAAAGAAAAATAAAATCATCAAAAATAACAAAAAAATTGCATCTCATTTCTAGGCATGCTCAAATTCATCAATACAAAGCTCTTCTCACATCTCATCTTCATATTCACAAAAAAATCAATCCATCAAAAATACAAAAATATGTAGCTGCATTAAGCATCACACCCATACATTGCATATTTGTGGTCGTACAGGTCAAAGGCACCATAGACTGTAATTATTCTGCTAGTCCATCTTGTTCCATAATTTTCCATCTTACATAAACAAACAAACAAATGCCATTTACTGTTGTTTACCACAATAGAGTCAGTGGTCTTATAATGTATCAAGAGTTTTCGTCTTTCAGTCGTCATTTTGCTTTCTAGCCACGTACTGTACCAAGTCAGAGAGATTTTATGAAGGTAGAGTTCTACTTGAAATACGCCTTGTTACGTAACATCCTATCACAAGCTAAAACACATAAAACAATTCCTAAGTTGTATGAACGAAAGATGAAACCTGCATAGTAATCTAGGTCACCATAAGCGAAACGGTTATCTTGCTTATCCCCCCGTGTAAATGACCCAAGGAATGCTGAGAGTTGGCAAAAGGACAAGCATCCTCCCTACCCAATTCCCCAAGAATCCCAAATTTCTCTATAGTTGCAAAACATCAAAAATTTGCAAACGTCAAAACTCAAAAATTTGACATCCCACAGTGCACACATCAAAAGGCACATACAATAGTGATTCTTATCACTAAAATCCAAATCCCTTGCTCAAAAGAAAAATATATAAAAATAAATAGTGATTTTTATCACTACAATTGAGCAAGTATCCCAATACAATTGAAGAAAAGAAGGGAGTCGAACTTGAATCCCTGGAACTCTCAGCATTTCGAAAGGTCATGAGGTAAGCCTCAGTACCGGTTTGGTTGACAGCCTATTGGTCACTGGCGGTAAACCTCCCGCATGACGATATATCTATCACATTAACTTGTGTACAGATCAATGTTTGCATGTGGATGAGCTAGCTTATGGTATCCTAGAAAACACCGTAGATTAATCTGACTAAATACAATAAAGGAGTTAGTGGAGCTAATTAGGTGATCCTCAATACGAGTTCGGTTGAAAGCCCATCTGGCACTGGCGGTATCCTGATAAATACCACATAAATGAACTCAATTGCACACACAGGGATGTGAAATAACTTGGTCAAAAACAAGTCCGATTCATACCTTGTTCAAAAGTCTTGTAAGATAAAGCACAATCATGGCTAGTGAGTTAAAACCGTCGGAGTTTCAGAAAAACTTAGCTACATTTCTAAACCAACTGCGCTACTTTTCATCCTTACAATACCATCAAAAAATACAAAAAAAGGAAAACCACATGTATACATACAAAGTCATTTATTACAGCAATGGCTTAAAAACAAAATAAACAAAGTCCTAAACAGTCTATGGTGCCCTAACCAAACATCACAAATTCCATTCATCCACTTCATTCTTGCATATCACATATAAATCAAAAACACTTGCATTCAACATAACATATGCATCCATCAAAATAAATTAACATGCATACATATTCATCAACATATACATAAGATCAAATCATCACATATGCATCAACAAAATAAAGTCGATATATATATATATATATAAAGTCAAAAAAATGCTCGTAGGCTACAAAACTGGTCCTCTGACCTCGCAATCATATAACAAAACCACCCAACCTAAGGCGTCGGCCACCATGATCATGCAGGATCGGTGCGACGGGAACTACCCCCCATGGTGTGGGTCCTATGGGACCCCTCAGAGCGGCTACTGCTAGCCCCAACATCACGCCTACTGCCGCCTCCCTCATCCAATCGCCTCCGACGAGATGATGTTGACTGCTCGTACCACTGTCCCTCGTTCGACGTGAAGATCCACCTCCCGATGGCTCAGGTAGCCGCCCACAGGTGGATGATCTCCCCCTCCAAATCCATCATGTCGCCCATCACCCACTCGCCTCCCGTCAATGGTAGTAAGCTACTGCATCATCATGCTATGCCAAAACCCTATCTCGCTCTGCTAGTTGAGCCCGTAGGAGATCCCTCTCCCATAGCGCATCCCCTAGCTCCTGATCTCGCCTCCATAGTAGCTCTGCCAATCATGCATTCTCAGCATGTACCCTGGACTCCATCTCCTCTGCATCCGCCGAAGGCATGGGACTCTCTAGAATAGCAACCTGCTCTGGCTCCCACTGCTCCGCCATGTCCTGCATCTCCGGCTGATCCGGAGCCCCCAAATCTACATCAACACCCTCCACCTCCACCATGTCCTCCAAAGGAGCTCCCCAATCATCCCCTGGTGCCTCAGCACCCTCCCCACCCATCGCTGCCACCTCCGTGCCTCCCAGTGGCCCCTCTCCTCGCCATCGCCGTAGTACCCACCACTGGTCATACTCTAGTAGTCCCGACGTCATCCATGTCCGGGACATCGATCATCGCATCTGAATCCTCGCCCAATGGCATGATGACCGGTCGGTCTAGAGTCCTCTCATCTCCCCGACATCGATAGACCATGGGCTCACCAGGAAACCCCTGGTGCACCCCAAACTATCATGTAACCTGACTATATGAGAAGAACTCATGCTCGGTCCCATGTCGCCCAATCAACCACCGCTCTCTACGTACCCGTCGGAGCCACTCTCCAGCCTTCGGCCAGGCTGGACAGTCTCGATAAGGATGCCAAACCACCTCCCCTGGAGTGAGCCGAGAGAAGGTATCGACATAGTGCCCTACGACACCTACCCAACGTCGACTCTGCCCCTGCTCTCCGGACCGCCGCCACAAAACTGCATACCCTATCTCCTTATCCTCCATCACCGCCCGAGTCATCCATGGTAACCCGGTTGGCCTCTCAACTGCTATGTGCTGCCAACCCCAGCACTGCAATAGATAACTGCAGTTGATCCCCTTCCTGTCGGTAAGCGACCTCATACAGCTCCCCATAGAGCTGTGCCAACAATGTCTGTCCCCATCTCAAGATAAGCGGTGCCTCTATCGGGCACTCTACCAACTGCCAAACCAAATCCAGTAGGTTCCATGGGAACCTCGCACCTGAAGAGTCAGGTAATAGCATGTTGGAAATGAGGCCCATAAGGAATGCGTGCCTCACTCCCAACACCCCCCTCTCCTGCCACCATCGAACCAAAATCCCACCAACCTGGCAGTCCACCTCGCCGTCTCCACTGGGCTCTCTACACCCAACCGCTCCCCATGCCCGAAGCATCTCGTCAGTACATTGTCCGCTGATCACGCGACGATGTCCTGATGGGCAGTCCATCTATCGAAATCCGTAAAAGCCGATAGATATCCTCCAAAGTAATAGTCATCTCCCTTGTCGGGAGATGGAAGGTGTTGGTCCGTGGATCCCAAAGATTGATCAGGGCCATCAAATAGGCCTGATCCGTGACCACTGGCTCTAGTCGAGCCACCTGCTTGAGCCCAAGGGCATCAAGCCACTCCCAGTCAGCCTCAGTCAGCGCCCCCTGCTTCAGTAAAGCAATGGATACACGGTACCGGCTCCTAACAACCTGCAAAAGAAAACAATTCAAAAAAAAATTAAAATCATGGAAAAGAACTGTACAACAATAACATGCATATACAACATTGCCTATCAATGTACAACAAAAACAAACAAAAATTCAGACAAAAATTAAATTTTTAGTTCTAGGGTTTCTAATCCTAACTGATTAATTTAAAACAAAAACAAACAAAAATTACAAAAATTAAATTTTCAGTTCTAGGGTTTCTAATCCTAACTGATTAATTTAAAAAAAAAACAAACAAAAATTAAAAAATTAAATTTTTAGTCTTAGGGTTTCTAATCTTAACTGATTAATTTAAAAACAAAAAAAAAATTCAAAAATACAAACATTGAGTCTTAGGGTTCACGTTCAGTTTATCCTAGGGTTTAGTTGAAGAAAAAATTCTTTACCTAGATTTTGCGCTACGTTTAGTTGTACACTAAGTCCTAGTTGTCTTAAGCTCAGTTTCAGGGTTTAAGTTTTAAAAAATATTGAAAAATAACATCACAAAAACAATTAAACAAAACAATTGCAATTTTAAACAAAAAGTAATAAACTCTAGGGAGCACTTACTGGTCTCGCTTCGGCTCCGCCGCTCGATCCGGTTTGTGCACTCATGATGGCAGGGAAAATCTCGACAGCGCTTCGCTTCGCAGAATTAACTTCCTCCTCCCCAGAGCTCCAAATCGCAAGAAAAATCAAATGCAAATGAGCCCAAACCCTAGTTTTGCACCTTAAATAAGCCTTTTGAGCTGGAATTCGTCCTTTACTGGGACGAGCGCTCTGGTTAGCGCTCGTCCCACCCAGGGACGAATTCTAAAGCTGGAATTCGTCCCACCATGGGACGAATTCAGGCCAAAAACTTCAAAAACATCAAAAAATGAACAAAAATGCACTAAAATAGATAATAAATTTGCTCGATGAGAGTGTTGTTGCACTTGACATCCCGGGCATACAAAATAGACGTTGGGGTCACAAATTGTCATTATCCTACTCCCTAAGAAGGCTATCTTAGCCGGACCGCTCCATGGGAAGACGGATTTTTGCCAATTTCAGCTCCAAAAAGCGTCGCAAAAAGGGTTACCACCCACCAAAAATAGGTCTAAATGTCGGAAAATTGCATATGCTTAACGCTAAAACCATCTAAAGGCACCCTTGCACAAGTCATCTTGGGTCAAGCGACTCGTCGCTTTTCTCACGAAGGTCATTCCCTCATCGATTCGTCGCTTGAGGGGGTAGTCACACTTAGTCACCAATCAACAAACACACACCCAATCAAGGCAATGACATGCATTCAAAGAATCATTGACAAAGACAATTACGCTCCTGCTTGGGGCAGTAAACAAGCAACAATCACAATCTGATCAAATCACTTGGCATTTTGTGAATCATGAACACAAGGTTCCCCCCGTGGACAAAAGGTTGCGCCCTTTGCCTATTCATGACTGATCAATGTCCAAGCTCAAGTCACACCTCACCAAAATAGGTTAATACTTGAAATTGAGTGCCTTCGCTCGTCAGAAGCAAGGATTCAAGAATGCATGCCCTTTCCATACTTGGGGCATCAAAAGTTGGTTAGGTTACCAAGAAACCCTAATCATTAGTGCTTTGGTTATCTATTTTTGCTCAGCGCTACGCCATGCACAACGCATCCCAAAAAGGGGCATCTGTAGACACCAAAACAACACCAATCCGATTATGTGACTGCAAACACTGATCGCTTTGACACACACACAGCCCCCAGGGCAGCCCTCAGAGGTTAAACAGTGGTCCTAACCACTTTTATAGCAATTTTGTAAGGTCAAAAGGCAATTTGGCACATTCAGGCACTTTGCTCAGTATTCGTCTCACCCAGGGACGAATTCAAACTAGGATCCGTCTCACCCAGGGATGAATTCTTAATTCGTCTTTGGTCAAGATGAATTCCAGGTTTAACGGGCAAAAAGAAGAATGGCGCCAAGTGGCAGCCAAAGACAGTCAATTGATGACTCTTGCCTCGCACGCGTGTGTAGGTGGGCAGATGGGCCGTTAGAGGACTGTCACAAGGGCATTCATGAAAGCCCAAGTCATGGAGGACTTTCCTCTCTCATGAGAAGACATGACCGCCACATGGCACCTATGACCACCACATGGCGCTTATGCATGCCTCTCCAAAGAGACCCCTGGGTCTATAAAATGGTGGACTTTTCCCACCCAAAAGAAGTAGGAGGCATTTTCAAGCAACGAAGTGCTGCCGATTTGATACCACGCCTTTACCCTTTTGATTTACATTTTCCACATCCTTAATCTCTTTCGCAAGAGAGGTTATTGGGTGGCTATTGGAAGTGTGAATTCGGACCCAAAAACCCGACATTTGACCACTTTAATCCACCAATTTGCTGACAACCCCATCCTAAGAGATTTTGGGCCCATCCCAAGTGGATTGGTGCCAAAATCAAGTTCCAACGGTGGGCGGCCCACTTGGGCGCCCCGCACCTTTTAAGTTTCATTCTAATTGGTTCTTTTGTCATTTGTTCATCTTTCATTTCATTTTATGTTGTCTAGATAGTTCATATGTTCGATTCCATAATGTTTTAATCAGATTTCATCATGTTCTCGTCGCTTTTGTTGTCCCACTAACTTGCAGGTAGCGACACCAAATTCTCCCTGATGGAGGTCAAATTGGGAGAATCCGACCATCTGGGTCATCCCAAAATGCCCCCAATTAGCTAACCCCTCTGTTTGCAGGTCATTTGGAGATCTCGAGGTGTGACATTTGGATGACATCAACTCGGCATTTTAACACAGTCGAATTCGTCCTACCCGAGGACGAATTACAGTCGGATTCGTCCTACCCGAGGACGAATTACAGTAGAATTCGTCCTGCCAAGGGACGAATTGCAGTTGAGTGCAAATTGGCCGATGTTTCGATGGCAGTGGCCTTCTGGTAATGTTTTCCGGTCTCTGTCGAGTTTGCAGGTCATTTAGAGTCATTTTGTCTATCGATTTGGCTAATCTTTTACATGCATCTTTCATTAATTTTAGAGAACAAACGTTTCTTATTTGCAGCAGGTGCTACTAACATCTTTGTTGTTTCTTTGATCGCAGGAGGAGCAGCAAAGGTTAAGGACTCATCAACACCAGCGGCGGCAACGTCTTGGCCCGCCCATTTCAAATGTGGGCACGCGGAAGGAGGAACATTAAGTCTTGATTGTAACCAAATTCATTTAACGCTCCTAGCCCCTGAAAAGGGAGGAGGCGTCTTTGTAACCGAGATCAAGAGAGTTAAATAAAAGGGCTGTGATTTCTCCATTTTCTTGTATCTCATTTCAATGCGTCTCTTTCATTTCATGCATTCTACATTTCTAGGACTTAAGCGTGTTTGATTTTGAATACATCGCAATTAGTGTTTCCTTCGCCCGGAATCTCGTGCTTTTAGAAACCAACACTCCAAAGCCTGTCAAACATTCCAGACAATAGTCTAACATCTTAGGACCATAGGTAAGCATTTCTGGCACTATTTTTTAGTCAAATATTCTTTCCTACTTCAAAATCAATTTTTTTTTACAAATTTCATTTTAAAGGCACCAAATTGCTTTGGTAATTCTCAAAATTGCTTTCTTGATTCATAAAAGGTGTCAAATTGCTTTAGTCATTCACAAATTCTGCTTGCTTTATAAAAGGCTCTAAATTGCTTTGGTATTTCAAAAAAATTACTTTCTTATTTTACATAAGGCTCCAAATTGCTTTGGTCATTCACACAATTTTCTTTATTGCATTACAAAAGGCTCCAATTTTTTTTGGCAAAATTACAAAATTTAATTTCTTGTTTCACAAAATGTTTCAAATTGCTTTGGTCAAACCACAAAATTCACTTTCTTTTCATTCATAAGTGTTAGCATAGCTTTATTTTCAAGGGCGATCCTCTTTCGAGTTATTTGCTTCTACGCTTTGCATTTATCTTTTCCATAGCATAGGATAAGAATATTGCATAAGTTTTGAAGAAACCTCTCAATTTCTTCATCTTTGTGAGTTGAGACAAATTTTGATCTATCTCATGAATAAAGCTCTAGTAAAACAATTAGTCATAACCATAATAGACATATCTTGACTAATGTAGATAGATTTACGATCAAGCAAATCTTAGCATAGATATTGCTCAAGTCAAGCAATCTATCACTTTCATATTTTTAGCATAGATCTTTGCTTACAAAATAGTAACTTTCATTGCTTTCTTAGCATAGACTTTGTTTTTAAAAGCATTTTTTTCATAGAAATCAACAAGTTCTCCAATGATTTCATAACATAGTTTATTTTCACACTTTAATTTCTCAAGAAAAACACTCCTACACACTTGCAAGTTCTATTAGCACATTGGAAATTTTGGATTTCATCACAAGCCATCAATCGAGATCGATGACATTGGATTTCATCTCCAACCATTGACTCATCCCCTAGGCACCATAGTAGCCATTCAAGTAGTTTTCTAGACTTCATCACTATAAAGATCGCTACCCTTGGGATTATCTCGAGGTAGTTTAGGATAGATGCCTCTGCTCATAGGGCTATATAATTAGTGAGTGTGCAATTTTCAATATTGACCAAGCTCGATCGAGGGTGAAGCAAAAGCCTACTAGGTTGTCGCAAGTCTTAGAAAACATCACCTCTTGCACAAAAGTTTTATATTTCCCATTTTAGTTACCTTGAGCCATCTCCATCTTAAGAAGCCATTTGCCTATTTGTGCACTATCTCTCTTTCCATAACTTTGGGTATATTTGGGAAATGTGCATTAGATTACATTTTATTTACCCAATTTCTTTGCTTTAGAGGTCTTCAAAAATAAAAAAACACATAAAAATACAAAACAAATCAAACAAAAAAAAAACACAAAATACTATCCAATCATATTAAAACACATCATCATACAAACACATTTTAAAACATTCCACCTTACAACTTGTTTGTCGTTTCCTAAAAGACTTGCTTGGTTAGTTTTTCTAAAAATAGCCATAAAAAAAAAAGAAAATCAAAAAGTAGTCCCAAAACTCTTATTTTATGTTTTTTTCCATCATTTTGTCTTTGTAACCAATTTTTGATGGGATTGTATAGACAGGTACGATCATACATAATCATATGGACAAGTATGGTTGAATTCAAAATTGTACAAATAGGTGTCTTTCACCCAAAATTGTACAAGCATGTGTAGTTCATGTTGGATTCAGCTACATACCACTTTTCAAGCCATCTACCTAACCTGCACCCCTCCAATCATGGTTCTTACTCATAGTCAAGTGCAAGAGCAAGGGTGCCTAGCCATGGAGGCTTCTAGGGTAAGCCATCCTCTTTCAGCCAACCCATATAATCAATCAAAGGGAGCAACCTCCACTTAGCCTCAAAATATACCCACCTATTCTCATAAAAAATACCAAATTGGCCCATCACAACCTAGGCCTTCAAACTACAATCAAGGACTCACACAACAAGCCACTTATAATGTGCCACTTGAGAGTCCTCACAAGAGGCTCCATTCACCCAATACATTTTTGAATACTATGTACTTTGAGATAGATAACTAGATGCCTTCCACCTCTTATGTTGATCATTATTCACCTTCCTCTCATCATTTGCAACCAAAATCACCTCAAGTTTCATTACCTCCTCTCCATATTATCGATCGTTCCCTTTCTTATCTTTCCTAGCTTCATACTGATTCTCATTTCATCTCCAAAATCATCAGTATAGTCTCAACCACTCCTATTCCTCCTAACTCACAAGATGCTTCTTCTTTAAATCTTACCTCTTCATCACAAAATCGTTCTCGACCATGCCCTTGTTCAATTTTCTTAATTCTAATTCCTTTCTCAATATGCATACGAGTGTCCCTTCTCATTATGGTTCTTCTATCCCTCCCATAACATTCTATACACCTACTCCTATTGCATCTAATTTTCTCAATATTACTCAATTTTCAAATTCTTGTCCAAATCCTTTTCAAACTGATGCACATGGAGCTTCTTCTTTTGTCTATCCATATTATTTTGCTCCTTCCTATTTAAAATCCACCTCCTATTTTTTTTCTACCTCCTTATATTCCTCTATCTTCTATCAATCCCCAATATCCTCCTTATCTTTAGCACCCTTCTTTCTATTATTCTTAGAAACATGCATAGTCTAACTCTTCTAATCTTATTTCTCCTCCTTAATCTCAACTTAATTATTTATCCTCCTTAATATCAACTTAATTATTTCTCCTCTCCTCCTTATGGTAAATATTTCTTCTAAAATCAAACTCCTCTTCCTCCTAATTCTAATTAGAATAGTTTCTTCACTTCATCTCCTTCCTGGACTTCAACCACACCTACTGCTCCACCCTTCCAACCTCTTTCATCCTCTCCATATGAGTGGTATTGAATCCCTAATCAACCTCCCAATAAAATCCCTAATGAACTTCCCAATCAAGTGTTGAATCAAATGCCTAATCAAATTCCTAGTCAAGTCACCAATCAAGGTCCACATCCAAGTCACAACCAAGTTACTCAAGTTTCCAATCAAGCTCCCTTATTTACAAATTAACCTCCTTCGGCCCAACCTCATTAATGGGCTATGCAACAACAATATACTTTAACCCCAACCCAATATCAACCTCCTCCAACACAAGGTCCAATTCCTCCTAGACAACATCAAGTTACTCCAACCCAATATCAAACTCCTCCAATATAAAATCTAGTTCCTCCAACACAACATCAACCTCCTCCATCCTCTTACCCCATTCACCCCTCTTATTATCAGCCTCCTCAACCACCACTTTATTTATCTTAGAAAAATCCCATATATTATTGTGTCCAAGCTCTAAATCCCTCCTAATCACCTCTGCCACCATACTTGTATACCTATTTGTACTCCTATTACCCTGAACCATCCCTTGTTGATACTCTTGTCTAGCCTCCCTTGATAATTCATAACCCTATTTTTGATGAAATGCAAATAATTAGGGAACAAATCAAGAACCTTGAATTGTAGAAAAGTGGTTATGGGTCCCAAAAACCCACATATAATCAACTATACAATGATCTTGTTAATCCCTCGGTTCCCATGAACCTGTATCCTTACCAATTTGAGCTACCCAGATTTGAGATGTTCAAAGGCAGAGAAAACATATAGGATCATCTATGGAATTATAATTTTTCTTGCTACCACATCCATGGTAGTGACTCTCTCATGCTTCACTCTTTTCCTTTGTCCCTTAGAGTCCAATCCCTAGACTGGTACAACAACTTGCCCCAACACAACCTATTTTTATTCAAGCAATTGGAAAATCTATTCTTGGAACATTTCTTAATAAACATCAAGAATAAAATATCATTGCAAAACCTTTATAGTCTACAATAATTTGGTGATGAACCAATTAACAATTATGTTTCCATATGGTGTGGGGTGATCAACAATTTGAAATTTTCTATCCCCCTCCTAAATTGGAAAATATGTTTTCTAAGAGTTACACCAAGCATATCTCTACAACTCTATGAATTCAGCAATATCATTCATTTGAGCATACCATTTCTCAAGAAAAAGTAATAGAGGATATTAAGATCCAAGTGGATGAGGTCAAAATTTGCAAGAATACTAACTTCCCCACCAATTTCAATAAGGGCAACCCAAACCCTAGTTAATTTCGATCTCCCCAAAATAACCACATCATGTTAAATGCAATAATAGTTCTATAATAACAAAACATTCAACCATGATTCTAGGGTTATCAAAAAATTAGACCCACTTATTCTCCTCCCTAAACTAACCATCCTATGGCTCATTTGTCATGTCCTCCTCATCCACCTAGCAACTGGAATCTCCACTTTGAGCCACTAGATAATATTTTTTAAAAGTTACGTGATGTAGGCCACATTGCTTTGCCTAAGGTTAGACTAAAAAATCCCAATTGGATCAAATCAAATTGTTATAACGAGCACCAATCCTATGTCTATCATCACCAATGTGGGTATGACATTAGTGATTGTTGTAAATTTCAAAACTTGGTTCAAGACCAAATCAATCATGAAGTCATTCAAGTTGATAACCCCTTGGTGCCTCCTAATAAAAATATTACCATTTTAAGAAATATCTTGCCCCAACATGGGATGCAACAAACATATTTTAGCACCTCAACATCTCAATCTACACCCCAGTAGACCAATCATGTCAATGGTGTCCCATCCCACTAATGTTTTGTTGGGATGATTAATATCATAACCAAAAACCAGCATTAACAAGCATGACATCCTCAGTAGCGTGATCATCCAACCATGTTCTCTTCCTCTAATGCACCCCTTATGCAAGGTTATCCCCCCCCTCAATGACTCATCATAACTATACATAGTATCTTCACACACCAAATTAGAATAAAATCGATAAAACTATCAATTTATGACCTTCTACATCAGTCAACCTCATCGCGAGGCTTTCAACAATATTTTATAGTCAATAGATATTGAAACTAAGGACAACAATACCTTTGCTAATTTTGTGGGTAGTGTCAGAACCTACATGCAACCCTTAATTTTGTTTTAATATAATGATATAACAACCCTTGAGGGAATAGGGACTGATCCCTATGCACATAATGGCTTATGTCGATGGCACCACATTCAAATGTATGTTGATTCACACTAGCTCCTCTATCAACATAATCTCCACTATAGCTCTAAAACACCTAAACCTCTCACTTAGCCATCTTGACACCCCAACCCTTGACTTATAGGTCTTCAATAGCACCTTGTGCTCCATGTTGGGTATAATAGTCGTACCTATTCAGGTAGGTATCAAAACCATACCCACATTGTGCCACATCATTGAAGGAGATATGTAGTATGATCTTCTATTCAGGTAGGCATCAAACCATACCCCTACCACCACTTAGCCTATTACACCACCATTTCCTATTGATCCACCAATCCCTTCAATGACAAACCTTGCTCCTTCTCTCACTTCCTCCAAAAATATTTTACCTCCTCCCTTGTACTTAGCCTACACTCCCCTAGGCTATCACCATATCCTTGTTAGGATCCAACTACCTCCATTCCCAAGATCCTTCAACCCTCATACTCTCCCTACTACTAAGTCCTCTCAACCTACATAATTCACTCATGTTGTTTTTGCCCACTTATCTACTCTTGGAGAATGACACTTTTGGGAGTGATGTGTTTCTCAATTTGACTCTTGATTCACTGAGTCTACTCCATATGTTTCTCTTCTCCTCATCAACCTACCTCATAAATATTGTTCTTCATCCTCCTCCTCTTCCCCTCCATTATCCAAAAATTATGGATCTCCATCGTAGCAAGCATGTCATGAGATGCCCCATGTGTCAGTCCTTATGTCTAGTCCAGGTATAGGGTAGTACACTATATATAATGCTCATATCTCCCCTCCTAGCATACAATAAATACAAGATTTTGGTCATCCTCAAGATGTACCCTTGACTATAGATATAGTTATTCCCATGGATCCCCATAAAATCTGATAAATTTTGTGTATGGAGGCATTGACACCTCTTTAGAGCTACCTGAGCCCAAATATCTTGAGGTTCAATTTTGAAAACTTCTCAATTATATGTCCAATATTATCTTTGTCATACGATATTTTCAATGTTTCAATTAGCAAGGGTTTGTCCTAGGTCACCATAAACATGGCCATTGGTACCTTATCAATCCCACTTATTAGCAACCTAGAGATAAATATGGCTTAAGCTATTGTTGCAACCACATCGATATCCTTGAGGATAAACTCCAAAGCCTTAATATTGATACTTCAGAGGATGATGAATATATAGATCTTGAATATATCTCCCATTGGGTCTTAATATTGATACTTCAGAGGATGATGAATATATAGATCTTGAATATATCTCCCATTGGGAACTATTTTCGATAATTCATGTTGGATATTCTTTGGAGCTTTTTTCAAGTTTCCTTGATCCACACCATGTTATCTAACACTTCTAATGATGAGCTTTATAAGAACTTTGATGATATCTTGATAATTTATGATAGCTCTAAAGATGTGTCATATCACATCCTTTCCATAAATTACAATTTGAATGATCAGCCACCCTATCTCATTTTACCTCATAATCCCCTGCATAAACCATGGACTCCTCCACCTATCCTTTAGTAGCTCCTATTTCAATTACATAACCTATCAGTATCAACTACACCCTCTAGCGTATCTATCTTTCAAACTCATCCTCCTTATATGGTAAATATGATCATTGATATGTTTTCCCCGTTGCATTACATAGCTCATCCTAATAGTATTCTTAGCATCAACATAAGTTGTATTAACTTCAACCAAATTCCTTTTGACCCTTCTCCTCTTGAATTTCTCCCTTTAGAATCGTTGATAGCACACTCCAATGCTTATCTTCCTACCTTTCCTTCTCAATATTATTTCATGAACCAAATCAAAGTTATTCACGATGATGAATTCCTTCTAGAGAATGCCATAGATGATCTATATATCATCCCCACTCCTGTCCAACTCGAGGATGGCTTCCACATGCTTGTGGAAGACACAATCAACATTGACCTCAATTTTGACCCTGCCAATCCTTGTATCATTAAACTTGAAAAATGTTTATCCCTTGAAGAGAAATCAAGCTTCACAAAGATCGTAACGCATGTAATATTAGGTTCACTTGGTCCTACACAGATATGTCTATTTTGATCAATCTAATTTTAGTGATCCACAACATAACCCTCAACGCGACACAAATTTGATCAAATAGAAACTCAATAAAATGCACCCCACCATCACTTTAATGGTAAAACAAGATTTGCCAAAACTTTTAGATGTGGGATTTATTAAACCAATCAATTTTTGTGAGTGGGTATCAAACATGGTACTTATTAGAAATCCTAAATAGGGATACACCTATGTATAAAGTTTCATTATATCAACAAAGCATGTCCCAAGTACAACTTCCCCCTTCCTAATATTGACATTCTATTCGATTCCATAGTTGGTCACAAAATGTACTTCTTGATGGATGGTTTTTTAGGATATTATCAAATTCTAGTTAATCCTGATGATCAATACAAAATATCCTTCACCACCCCCTATGGGAAATTTTGCTATAAGGTCATGTCATTTGGTCTTAAAAACATAGATGATACATATCAACATGCCATGGCCTACATATTCCATGACTACATGCATAGATAGTGGAAGATTATGTGGATGACTTATTAGCTAATACCAAGAGCGCAGTCAAAACATTGGAATCTTGTGCAAAGTCTTCGATCAACTCCTAGAACATTATGTGAGGTTGAGTCCAAAGAATGTGTCTTTGGTGTTACCTCAAGAAAATTAATTAGGTTCATCATCTCTCAGTGGGGTACTGAAGTGGACCCCAACAAAGTACAGGCTATCACAAAAATGCCACTCCCTATAAATTTAAAGCAATTGTGTAACCTACAAGACAAGATTGAAGTGATTCATCACTTCATTGATCAATTATCAGACAAGCACAATCCATTAAAAAATATATTATAAATGGGGGTTGCATTTGAATGGAATCAAGAATTTCAGGATATTTTTGCAAAAATTAAGCACTACCTCATGTTCACACTAGTTTTATCACCACCTAGTCTAGGTTTCCCATTTCATCTATACATATCCACAACCAATTTTGCCTTAGAAGCCCTGTTGGCTCAAAATAATTAGGTGAATTGAGATCAGGTCGTATGATATTCTTATATGGAGAAAATATTCTTAGTAGTTCTTTTTACTACTAAGAAACTTTGACATTACATGCTCAACCTTACTGCGTATGTTATTGCCATGGAAAAACCATTAGATACATGATGGTTCAATCCTACAATAACAACAGAACTACAAAATGGATCACACTTTTAATAGAATTCGACCTCGAATTCATCAATAAAAAATCCATAAAAGGTCAAGTCATCATAGATCAACTTGTGAAAGATCCACTCGAATATGATAAACCTCTCATCATTGAGCTTATTTATGACTCTATATTCCATGCTATTAAGCTCGAAGAATGTGTTAAACCTAAATATAAATCTAACCTAACACTTTTTGTTTATGGTTCTCGATGCAAGCAAGTGGGAGGTGTTTGAGTAGTTTTCTTCACACTGTAAGGGGCTTCATTCCCTTGTTATTTTAAACTCAAATTCCCTTGCACCAACAACAATGTTGAATATGAAAATCTCATCCTTAGCCTTAAAAATTAAATTTTAATGCACATCAAGCAACCTCAAATCATTGGTGATTCTCTTATTTTTCAATCAAGTGAAGGGTATATATCAACATAGATGAAAAATACTCCACTAGTACAAGAAAATTATAGAAGAGTTGTTGTCACGATTTAAGTGGTATAGTATTGAAGCCTTTCCAAGGTTCAACAATCTCTTTTCTAACACCATGGCCTCTCTTGGCTCCTTCATCCCTCATAACCCACATAATAAAGGAACACATGTATTTATAACAACCCTCCACAAGTCTTCTATTTCTCATAAGACCTCTCCTAACAACATGGATGTTAATTTTATCCAAGTAGAGCCTTATTATTCTTGGTTTTTCCAAATCAAGTATTACCTTAAGCTTAGCATACTTTCCCTTGATTTACCTCATACTCCCAATCAAACCTTAAAGCCAAAAGTTGTGAGGTACACCCTTTTGGGGGATATCCTCTACAATAACAACTATGATGGTATCCTCCTTCGCTGCCTAGAACCACATGAAGTCAACCATGTCATATTTGTAGCTCATGATGTTACTTGTGGTGGTCACTTGAGTGGAATGGACATCACTAAGCACATCTTGTGCATGGGTTATTATTAGCCCACTATGGAACACGATTGCTATGCACATATTAAGAAATGTGTTATGTGATAGCAAAAAACCTATTGAACCCATTTAACATCACAATATTTGTAGTCCATTAAATCCATGTGGCCATTTTTCTAGTGGGATATTGACCTCATAGGCAAAATGATGCTTGCTTCATCAAGCAAATACAAGTTTATAATTATTGCAATGGAGTATTTTACAAAGTGGGTGGAAGTCGTTCCTTTAGTCCAAACAATAGGACTCAAAATTGTTGAATTCATCATGCATCAAATCATATATTATTTTGGCATTCCATCTAAAATCATCTCTAACAATGGTACATCATCCAATAATAAGGAAGTTCAAGCATTATGCAAAGAATATAACATCCAACATAGCTTCTCGACTCATTATCCTCAAGGCAATGACCAAGTTGAAGCCACTACCAAAACCATTTGTGCCATCCTTCACAAGATGGTTATAGAGTCTCATCATGATTGGAATAATAAAATTTCATTAGCACTATGGGTATATAGAACAAGTATTCACACATCCACTAGGAAAAATCCAATCTTACTAGTCTATGACATTAAGGCTATTATGCCCCTAGAATTGGAAATTTCTTCCTTACAATTTTTTTTTCAAGAATTCATTGATGATGGTAATGTGCACCAATCTCATATAGACAAACTTACACTTATTGATGAGCATCAAATCAATGCTATTGATCATCTTCAGGTTTACCAAAATCATTTTTGGTGTGCATAAAACAATAAAGTCCATAAGGAAAAATTCCAAGTTGGATACCTAGTGCTTAAAGAGAATCAATAGAATCCAAATCAACCATGCCACTTGAGGGATAAATTTACTCCCAATTGGCTAGGACCTTACATTATCAAACAAAAAATTGTTTCTGGAGCTTATCGACATATCAATATCAAAGGAATAGAGGAAATTGAATCCCTCAACATCCTCCATATTCATTCCTGCTATGCCTAACCACATCACATAAGGTTCTCAAATTCTTGTACATTATTAAAAAAAAACATAAAACACCACAACAACAAAAACAACATAAAAAAAAATAGACAAACAATTGCAATAACAATTTGCAAAATCATTCTTCCCCTAAATCAACAATATTTTTATGCTTGATTGTTTTATTGGCATATTTTACAATGCGCGTATGTGCTTTTATAATTTTTTTGTAGTTTGTTGTTAAAATATTTTGGTGTGGTCTTGGGTTTTGGGCAAATGGGTATCAAAAAATACCCTCGGTTTCCTAACCATACAAGTCCATACGATCATTCTGATCATAAGAATTCTTACATTTTTTTTGGTGTTTTTGACACGTTTTGTGATGTGTGTGTGTGCGCATTGTGTGTTAGTGTATGTTTTTTGAATTTGTGCTATCATTTTTTTTTTAAATTATTAATGGATGTATTTTTAGGGCAAATGGTTATTTGAAAATACCTTTTTTTCCTGACCACATGGGTTTGTATGGCCATGTTATACCATATGGATCCATGAAATGTTTTTTTGTAACTTGTCATCAATGAATAATGTATGACAAGGGGGAATGATGGTAGGTAAATATGTTATGGCTGAGACATTGTATTAGGCTTCTCTTTGATGATATTAGAGAGGTGTGGAGTACAAATGATTGATATTGGTTGAGGATCATAGGTTTTTATGGGGTCACGCATATGGCAACCATAAAGTGTGATCATTTATACCTATCAATGTTATGTGAGTGTTGGGATCCTAACATGAATACCTTTCATTTCTTGATAAGGGAAATGATGATCATGCTGGAGGACATATATAAGATATATAGGTTATCGATTAGGGGTTGTACTATTATAGCAGTGAGTAGTCAACAAAAGGGATTATGATGTAGAGTGCATTCAAACTTAGATGGTGATCGATGGACATGGAAAGTCGTGAAGTAGTGTATGATATGTACTATTACATAGAGATATTGATGTAGAGACATGCACTAGTGATGGTCCTCATCTCTAGCTATGTGTTACTAAATTTTTTAATAATGAGGTTCCATGGAACCTATTGGGTATTGTTTGTGATCTGGTGGATAGGTTTGTTAGATATGCATGGGCTTCAGTGCTACTAGCTTATAATTATAGGGATCTACATGACATGAGGATGATAAAGAGGATAGGACTAAGCTATAGTTTGTTGATTCAACTATGGGTATAGGAGTACATAATAATGGAAATTCCATTAGAATTGTCTTATAAGGCACATAGGTTGATGGGGGAGGATGTACCTTATGCATTGATATGATGCATGGATAGGGAGACACGAGTGAGGAGGCCTCATGAGGGAGATACCCTATACTATTAAGGAAAGTATGGGAGCTTGAGATCTAAGGATATTAGTTGATGATCATGGAGAGGAGAACCATCATGGGCCAAGGATGTGATAGATCTATATCGAGTGAGGTAGTTGATATGGGTTATCGATCGTATCAATAGGTTATCTATTGTAAGGGTACACAAGTGGAGTTCTTCAAGCACACTCAGGTGGCTAGGCAGTTTGATTTGTGATAGGGATTGCCTAATCCACTATTGATTATCTAGAGGTTCAAGGTAGATCATGGGTGATGATTACATGTGGATCCTCTATATATGGAGAGGGATGAATATATAGAAGCACCTAATGTCAATGATGAAGTGGCTATCACAAAGTTTGATTCATGGTGGATGAAATAAGGATGTAAGCCAAGGTGAGTGTCGAGGGATGATGAGGGTAGAGATAGAGGTAGATGACAGGGCAAATGAGGAGGAGTAGGAGTAGGAGGAGTCATTTAGGTGATGATTACATCATCATATAAAGGGGGAGTAGGCCCATCAAGGATAATAATAGAGGAGGAGCCCACACTAAATTTTGGGGGATCTAATTTTGATGATAGTATACAATGGGAGGATGTGATGGACATCGTACATGAGGCTAAGATGCTGAGAGATAGGGTTTTATAGGTGGAGGTACAAATGGTATATCATGATGCTACTTGGTAATTAGAGAGGATGGTATTGTGGGGTGATAGAGACTCAGCTTTCGGAGAGAAATAGAGGATCTAGGAGCGATTGGATATATTGATCACAGAGAATGGGAGATTACAAAGTGAAAGACACATAGTTGATTAAAAGAGGGATTGTATGACAATGGAGAGAGACATACTCTAGGTAGAAAGGGAGGATCTACAAAGAGAGTGAGATGTTGTGGTAGCTAAGAGGAATAGAATTCGAGAAGAGGTAGAGCGACTTAAGGCACAAGGTGATATGGAAATTTTATAGGTAGAGGTTTCTCAACTATGGCATGTCCAATATGAATATAGGACAACTTATGCCAAAGAGAGGGATAGATTTTTTTGTGTGAGGATGCATTGGTTGCTTGCAACTTAGTTATTCCATATTTCTCAAGTTCTATATTGTGATGCAACCATAGGAGCACATATTTAGTGACTCCAATAGTATCAGGTTTCATAAATATAGAAACATTATAATAAGGGGGGTCATATTCGATGCAGGGTGGTGAAATATCACAGAGGAGCAGAGGCAATAGACCAGGAGGATAGGAGGGCAGTGGAGAGGATCCTAGTGGTTAGCAGATAGGATTCTATTTTTGATGTGGTAGATGAGCCACCATTTTTGTAGATTATTAATTTGGTGAGATGATCATGAGGATGTTTGTGATGACATATATAGATGTATATATGACTTAGCCTATAGGAATTATTGATTATGTACTCATGGTTTTTGATATGTACACGATGATCATTGGGTATGTGTCTTGATTTGATATATGTTTATTGTGTTGTTGAAATGTGATGGTGCATTGGTGCATATGATTATATATATGTTATGTGATATATGGCATTCAGTTAATGTTGTAAATGTTATGAATGAACATGTATTATTACATAAATGCATGGTTTAAAATACATATGTGTTTGTTTAATCAAAATTTTGAATTTATGTATTTATAATTCACAATTAGAAATGGATTAATTAATAAATGATAAGGTAATAGTCATATAGACACATTAAAAAAACATAAGGCAATGTACATGATGAGTGCAACTCTAATAATGATCATAGGCAAGTGATAAAAATTATGGTTTGATTACTAATCTAATGATAATGTATAATGAACATGTAACCATAAAAAATGAACATTGGACTAATAATTTGAAGATGATGTTATTGATTGATGAAACTAGCCATGATGTTGTTCATTCCTATTGCCTAGGGTTTGTGCATGATGGAAGAATTTATAGAAAATAAAAAACCTTAGTTTGAACAATAAAACTTAACTATTAGTTAGTCAATATCCTATAGAAATCCTAACCATCTTGAATAAGATTAAGCTTATATTGGACCAAAGTGTGTGAAATGATGCTTATTTTTCCATTTTAAGTGAGGTTGGACTAATCAATTATAAGCTTAGCTAGTATAAGCTAGCTCATCCACAAGCACACAATGGTCTGTACAAAATAAGATAACTAAAATGATAGACATGTTGCCACTCGTAAAGTATACTCCACTACCAGACAAGTGTCTATATCCCTAATGGAGGTTATTGCCACTATCCATCAACGTTGCTCCACTACCAGCAAAGTGTATATAGTTTTGGTGGAGTCATATAAAATACTTGAGGAAACCAAGAACAAGCTATTGGTAGTTCTCATTTTGTTCTTTTCTTTCTTTTTGCTTTTGATTATTTGACTTTTTTTATTTTTGTAATTTGTTCTTTATTTTTCTTCAAGCTTGGATCATGCAAATGATAGGATGAACAAGAAAATTTTCACTTTATGGCAATATCCCTCATGGAAATGTCTTCCCTATACCCAAGAATTGTTAAATGTTTGATTTATGATTGGTCCAAGAAATAACTCAAGCTAGTTAGGGGAAGCCTAGATTCGCATTAGAACTCGAACGACATTCGATAAAGGTTGATTGGATCAACTAGGACTGGTTGAGTAATATAAGAGATATACTACCAAGAAACTTAAGAATAGGTTAAATAAGATATCATGATAGTTGCGATATGTAATGTATTCTTATGGACATTGTGCAACATATAGAAGGGGGATATGTACAATATGACAACATGACAAAGGATAAAACCTAGTACTTAGACACATGATAATGATATGAACACATGATACATATAAATGGGAGAAAAAGTGTACAACAAAACATGTCATTGATTAACTATGCCAATTGGGATTGGTCAATGCATATCCACACATCCAAAATGTGACCAAATTAACACAATATGAGTTGAATGGTATTTATGCATGAATGTTTAATGAATGAAAAGCAAAAAAATTATGAGGGAGAAAATATTGTAAATTAGAGGAATAATGGTGGAAAGAATATACTAGAAAAAGGGAAGCAAGAAGGGAAGAAGAATGGGAAGGAAGAGAAAGTACCAATCAAAGGTGTGTAGTCAGTTGTGTGTGACCATACGACATTGATATAGGATCAAGAAAGAGAAGAAAATGAAAAGGGAGAGAGTAAGGGAAATGAGAATTTTAAGAAAGGAAAAGTAATGAGGAGGAAATACGATAAGCCAAAGGTATGTAGCCACTCATGCATGACCATACAACATTCACAAGAAACCAAATAAGAGGAAGAGAATTGGAGAAAATGTTGAAAGAGGGGAGAAGAGAAAATAAGAAGCATGAAGAGACCTACAACACACTTAATATTTCCTCTTACATTACTCTATTTTTCTATGGTTTCATTTCACTAGAAATTGGACCCTAGGGTTCATTTTATTTAAAAAATTCAAATAATACATATATAAGGGAAAAAAAAATCAACTAACCAACACTATACACCCTCCATCGCTAGGTCCCACACTATCCTCGACCATCTTGTGAGTTAGCGTGTCCACTTCGATAGTGTTTCACATCAAAATATTTCTCTCACATGTCACTCTCCTCCTAATTCTTCCAACTCGTGCAATGAAAATGACCATATTTCCATACAACCATGATTTTATATAGAGGTGCATGCTTGGACCGTATAGATCCATATGATTGATTTTGACTATACCCATCTGTATGGTCCCCACCATTTTTCAAAAATTTTAATTTTTTTGAAATTTTCAAATTTTATCATTTTCATCATTCCTAACCACTATGCAATCACACAATGATAATTTTGTCAAGTATTTTGTATTTTTTAGTTTCTTCACTCATAAACTCATCACTTGAGGGGGTATACATCACTAATTAATGCCACCTTGTGTATGACCAATATTAAACACTCAATCTTGGAATCACGCTTGTCCAAGAACTTTACCTAATACTATCACAAGCCCTCCTTTTCTAGGGAAAAAAAAAATTGAATTTCTCTTCTCAATCAAACTCCAATCTAGCCAAATATTAGTAGAATCCCATCCCTATGATTGTATGATTAATAACAAATTCCCTTAATCCAAGTTGTAAAGGTAAGACCACTTGTGATTGAAGCATCATAATGATACCTACCGTTGGTTGGATGGCTCATCTAATCAATAAAGCTTAACAATTCATCAAAAGGTAAATTTTTAAGGATATTCATCCCTTCCATCATTAGGGCATCTTACATTGTTCATGGATCAAGACAATCTTACATCTCCTCCATCAATAATCATTATAAAGTGATAAAATCCATGATTAACCATAATCAATTATGGACCAACCATAACCATCCATCATCAATTCATATTTCTCATAGTCAACCATAAATCCTATGTCATAAGTTTTTGCATTGCATCATGTTTTCACACAACGTAATAAAAAAGGAGAAAATGTAGACACCTTAAAATGTCACGTTGATCCCTTGTGCACTGCTAATGGTCAATTAATTTGCAAAGCTCCTCAAAATTTGTGTAATTTGCTTTAAAATACTATTAATCCTATTTAAGCCCCTTCCTATGCTTAGTCCCTAGTCACCATGCAACCACCCCTTTAGCCTAACCTAAGTCCACCTCACCCTAGTCTACCCTTTGACTAGCCTAGCCTCCACCTCACCATATCTTAACCTAGGACCCTAGTCAACCTTAACTCTTGCTCCCCTCATCCCCATGCACATTAAATACATTAAATACCATAAATACTTTCTTTCCCATGTGCATTGAAGGTATTTATGAATCCCTATCCACATACTATAAATGAGATGAAGACTTTCATCCACCCATGTATTTATGAGGTTTGGTGTACCCATGTCCATTTATTGCATATGGATGGATGAGGACTTTTTTCAATGCCCCCCCAAACATTGGCCAAGTCTATAAATAGAAGGCCATTTCTCACATTTCTAAGGATCACACATTTGCATATCCAAAATCTATGTAAATCACCTTAGAATCCATTACACTTACACCATCCTTTGCAACCAACTACCATGGATGCTTTTGTATGTCATTTTTTGTCCTTGGATATGTTGTAAATTTCTTGCAAGTATAGGTTCAGAAGACTACAAAACTCAGTCAAGATCTTCCATAGGATCGAAAGAACCCTTCTCATCAAAAGAAACCTTTGTCTAGATAACACAGATATGACCGTATGGATAGGTATGATCAGATTGGATTGTTCCCAAGGGTATGGTTCCCTCCAAGGACCTATTTTAGCAAGATACAAACTAGGGGACTACAAAATCAGGTAATTGTAACAATTTTATCAATTTTGTAATCATTTACAATACTTTTGTAATGCAATAGACTAGATTTCATTTGATTTTTTATTTATCAATAAGGGTTTGATTGAGACATGCCCATAGGTGCTACTAATAGCTTTGATTGGTTTATGTAGGTTTAGAGTACTTATGTAGCTAGTAGTGGTACCCATGCAGTATAACCACTCCCCTTGAGGTGCTCATAGAAAGCCTTGGTGTCATTACTTATTTACTAGAAAGAGGATTTCCTCCTTGGAAGACCCATATTGTAGCCCATGGGGTAATTTATGTAAAGAGAAACATTTTGTAAAACCTTTTTTATCAATGAAATGGCATGCTTTTTATGAACACAACTAGATATCATGTATAAAATAGTAATTAGACTTTGGAGGGGTGTTGGTTATATGGACACAAGGGATCATGTGGGTGAAAATTTGAGCACATTCATCCATTTGTTCCTTTTTTATTAGAAAGGATGATGGATATCATAAAAAATAAGGGTTTTGGAGCCAAGATTATGGGCATCATGTGGAATATGCTGAAGGTGAGTCTTTGATATTCAGTGCATCTAGGGTGAAATCTTCGAATACTGTGCAGGTTCCAATGAATGATAAAAATTTTGTGATATCAAATAGGCCAGAGGAATAAGTTACTCTGAGACATTAGGTAGATCCTAAAAGTCCACCCTAATATAAGTAACCAAGAGGAGCAGAGTATTATTCACCTCAAGATAACCCCTAGGGCCCCACTAATTAGAGATGTAAAATCTAGCTAAGTAAGGCGACAAGCAAATAAATTAGCATGCAAGACTTTAGGTACATCCCAAATTCCCACCCCAGCCATAAGGGTAGGGAATCAGGATTCCAAGAGCCCACCTCATGCAGTGGGAAAAAAATGGGATGATGACAAACCATAATGAACTCCTCAAATGTCACCTTGAAATTAAGGTGAAATACCATCCGAAGCTCAATAAAAAAATAGGTATCCACTCGACTTCTAAAGGATCCCAAAATACTCCTAGTACCATAAGAATTATGCGAAGCCTAAAAGCCCATCCTGATGAAGGAAAAATTCTACCTAATAGAATTTTAGGTCAACAATAGATAGTAGGTAATCTCAAAATTCAACCTAGTGTCGAATGTGTCAAAAGAACCTCAAATGGAGGGAAGTAACAGATCCAGTAGAGAAGGTATGTGATGAATGGCTAGCACACGAGGGTTAATTCTTGTCTAGTAGGTAATATTATGAACTATGGGTCCATCGAAGCAATCAATTATAGAAGTCTACTCACTTAGTTAATTGCTTCTTGTTTTCAAGTACAGGTAGATGGAATTTATGGTCTATCAAGGTTATTAGAGTGATCAAGGGTTCAAATTCATGCAACACATCCTACTTCCCTTAATAGCCATATTTAGTCATATTTTTTAGAGGGATAGGAGGTATTGATAGTTTAGCCATCCCTTGATGCAATCACGTTGTTGGACTACCATCATAAATGCCTATTTAAAAACTCTTTGTAAAATATGTAGATATTGGAGTGCAAGTCATTCCAGGGGGTCGACTCTTTAGCCATTACAATATTCATGTAACAATTTGAAGCACTCTGAATACAAGTGGATTATTTTCTAGCCTCCAATACTTTTCATGTATGTATGATTGTGCGATTATTTATTTTTGTTAAAGCTAGTTGAATGAATTGGCTCTAATTCTACATTTTGGATTTCATGTTGTTTGTTCACTAGTTCTGGAATTTTCAATCAAACTATGTGTGATATATGTTAATGGGAAGCATTGGTTGGTCTATTAGATAGTTCATGAATATTTGTGTGATGTTTCAAGTTTACTTATACATGTATTTTGATGTGGCTGAAACCGTACCATAGTAATTTCTAGTTTTAGCTTTGTTTAGTTTCTCTTAGCACCCTTTCCCTCAAACATATCTATCTAGGATTCATAAGGAGTTGGTCTTCTCCAGAAATTGACCTTAGAGATTTTATTCCTAAGGCCACTCTATGTTGGTTGAGGTTTTTGGGTGCATTACACTTGGTGGATATTAAATATCTTGGAACCAACTATAGTTGGACTAATAAGAGGAGGGAGATACATGGTAGGAATGTGAAGTTAGACCCTTATTTGGTTTTAGAAAAAGAATTTTTGAAATTTTAGATTTTGGAGGGTCTACTTTTGGATCACTACCCCATTATATTAGAAGGGGGATCAATATAGGGTATCACTACAAACTATTCATATTGAAAACTTTTGGTTACAAAAGGATAAACTTTGAAATAAAATCCCACAATGGTGGGAAGAGGTATGACCAACATATGGGATAAAAATGTTTAGAATACAAAAGCAACTTCATTATGTCAAGAATCAAATGAAATAATGGAGGCAAGCTAACAAGTCAAACTTCCAAGCCCAAAGAGCTCCATTGGTGGTCAAATGGGATGAGGTGAAAATACTCTTAAAGGAAGAAAACATTACAAAGCAAATCAAATAAGAGGATGATGAATTGTGTAAAATGGTTGAGGACATTGAAAACCAAGAGGATATCTACTAGAAACAAAGAGTAAGAACCACTTGGTTATTGGAAGGTGATAAAAACATCAAATTTTTCCATTGGGGTACTTATACTAGGAGACAGACAAACAAGATGGAAGCTCTTCAGGATGAGAATGGGCACTCCTTTGATATGATCCCGAGTATGGATTTCCATTCAATGGATTATTTTGCTAAATTGTTTAAGGCATGGTGCAAGATGAAGAGGCTTAGAAAGAAGTTCTTGTTGTCATATCCTTTATTATCTCTAAAGAACAAATTCAGACCTTGTTTAAATCCATTGATAGAGATCCCCTTAGGATCCAAAATATGACATTAGATGAATTTGTTTCTTTGATATGATCCAAAATATTCCACCAAGTATCTATTTCTAGTTTTCTAAAATGCAAAGGGATCCCCAAATACACCAATAGGAAAGAAGTGTAATCCCAATATATCTAAAAAAAATTCTTGAAGCCTTCAATCAAGATTGAAGAAGACCACATTTGAATCCACTTCAAGCCTTTATCAGGGAGATACTTATTCCCCTTATATTGTTTTGATATTGTTTTAAGGCTTGGATAGACTCATATTGAGGAGAAGACAATAGGGTTTTCTAATAGGTATCAAGGTGGGTGAGGAGGTTTTGACTCACCTATAGTTTGTGGATGACACAAGATTAGTGGGAGTGGCCAACCTTAGGAAAGCAAGAGTGATCAAATATACTATTAATATTTACCTTAGGACCATAAACAAAGTCATCAATGATAAGAAATCCAATGTGATCTTCTTCAATATTGATTGACAGCTTCAAATTTTTTTTTTAGATATATTGGGATTGCACTTCTCTCCTATTGGTGTATTTGGGGATCCCTTTGCATTTTAGAAAACTAGAAATAGATACCTGGTGGAATATTTTGGATCATATCAAAGAAAAAATTAATCATTGGTCTCACACATGGTTAACCTTTTGGGGTTGATTAATTTTTTTGCAATAAATCATTCAAACCATGTAAATTTATATATTTTATATTCTTGGTACCCCACATACCATATAGAAAGAGTTGGACAAGATGGGTAGAAAAGTTTTATGAGGAGTAAAAGGAGAGAGGAAATGGGTATTAGTAGGTTGGGGTAAAGTAAGACAGCCCAAGGAAAATAAAGGTTTGGGATTGAGGAGATCATATCTAAATAGTAAAGCTTTGATTGGAAATTTGATTGGAGGTGGATCTCCCAACCAACTTCTTTAACCAATAGATTTTTAACTAGTAAATATTTGGGATAGGTGAACCCAAAGGTGGGTCATTTCCATTTGGATGGTAATGGATCCCTAGTGTAGAAGGATCTAAAGTTAGGATCTAGGTAGTGAAAGATGGATTATTTTGGAAAGTGGATATATATGAGAAGGCATTATTTTTGATAGATTCATGGGATCAATACCCACTTCTCATTGTTGAATTCTTAGAACTATAACTAGTAAAAAAAACCATGGAAATAAGGGTTTCGATCAATATTAAAAGTTATTTCAACACTAGACAACTAGGGGATTATAGGTTTAAGAAATTTAAGAAGTTGGATGAGTGGCCAATTTCAATCCCTCCAAAATTGATACCCATCATGACTAAAATCTTGGAAAAAATATTTCTCTTCAATAGAGATGAGGATGATGAATTAGTTTGGGGCTATGGAAACCTGGAGTATACATAGTGAATGATGGATATGATAATATCTACCTAGAACCTTTGTCTCATGCATATCAGGTTGAGGATTGGAGAAATATTTGGTAGTCCAAGGGTTGACCAAAAGTAAACTTTTATGCCTAGCAGTTCATGCACAATGGAATTATTACTTTTAATAATTAGATATGTAAGGGAATTTTTGGTCCATATCAATGTGTTATATGCTACAAAAGTGAGGAAAAAGTTGACCACTTGATGTTTGAGTGTCCATTCGCATTCCAAATCTAGGAGAAATGGTTTTTAGGCTATAAAATCTAAGCCAATGGTGATTTGAACCAGATTAATATTTGAGAAGGATGGAAGAGAGTAAAATTTAAATTTGAAGCTCTTCGTATTGGGTGGAAGCTTGGATTAAACTTTATTTGGTGGTAAGTATGGTTGGAGAGAAATGGAAGAATTTTTAGAGAAACGTTTCATCCTTGGATGGTATCAATAGGTTATTTGGAGTAAAGTCATAAAAATCATGGTAATGTATGCTAAAGAGGAAACTCAGGATGATATAGGGACAATGGAGAATGAATCCAAAGTGTAGGAGGGGTAGGATAGAGCTAGTTGGAAAACACCCTTAGAAAGCTAGATTAAAATTAATACTAATGGGGATATAAAAAGCAATTTGGGTAGAGCTAGAATTGGAGTGGTATGCATGAATCATGTTGGGATAGTGCTCTATTGGAAACCGCTAGGCCTAGGTAGGGCCACAAATGATGATGGTATTATAACCCTTATCATCCAAGCACTCCACTCTCTTATCAAAATGATCATCCTTCTCCCTATACTACCAAATCTAATCAATACCTATGATGACATCGTAGGATCCTCATGGATCCATATAGAATTTTACATTAGTGGTATAGTAATTTTATACCCACCCATGCATAGGCATTGCTCTACTCTCATTTCTACCTAATTTCCATATTATAATTCCATGAATTATATGTAAATGTAGTTGTTCTTTTTATATTAGCTAAAAATCATGAGAGAATAAAAATTTTAGGTACTTCATATCCATTAAAATGGAAATAGGAGACCATAAATTATACCTAATGCCTGAATGGTTACATTTTGGTATTCTACTTATTGATTCCATGGGTACATGAATTTGGTGAGGCTACTATGGGGTTTAGACTTGGAGATTAACACCTTACCCATTATTCCTCTTTAGATACTAACTAGCATAACAATATCCATTGTAGTTGTAACACCTAAATTTGGACCCTCCTTTAATTTCATTTCTACCACAAGACCTCTTAAAATAACTCTACTATTAAGTAAACTTCTTGTTTAAAAATTTTGTGTTCTCTATCTTCCCATTATTCCCATTGAATAGTTTTTATTTTATGAACTTTATTTTCAATGATGGTATAGGTTGTTGCTATATACATTTTGTTTTTCTTTTAATTCCATAAAATAAGCATGAATGGATTGAGTCTTTTGTTCTTTCTTGAAGGACTTCTTGAAGACTTGTTCCATAGTAAATGGGTTATGCAATTCCACATCATCCCCTATCTATACATACATTGCATAATGAACTTTCAAATCCCAAATATCTCATCCTATTGATGTTGTGGCACATACTTAAGGATTTTAATAAAGGTATTTCAATACTAGGTTAGCATCAAATTCCCTTAACTCAAGTTTTGGAACCCTATAACTTTTTTATCTAAATATAAAGGGAATAACCACCTCTTTTTGAATAATATAGTAAATTTATACCAACTTATACTTTAAATCATCAAGACCTTCTCCACCTTTAGGTTGTCCCACTAAGATGTTGCTTCACAAATCAATTGGTAAGTTTCCCATGCCTATATATTTAGTAAAATTCCAAAGTTCAAAGTACTTTATTCTCTTGTTGAGCCATACCTTTGTTATATCTTTGATGTTATTTCCATCATACTTGAAAGGAGTAATCTTTTTGAGGTGCTTAGATAATTTGGTTTTGAATTAGATTTTCTTGGTCAGTTGATCCTCATTAAGGCCCTCCTCTAGTTGAGTATATATACATTTATTATTTCTCTTACTTTGGTCTTTAGAAGATCCTATGGTCTTAGAATAAGAGACTCTATCTCTAACCCATCTACACATTTATTTTCAAGCACATTTATTGTATATTACATATCCTACATAAAGTTTATCAATTGGTCAAACTTGGCATTCCCCTCTTCAATTTTTATGGATGGTTTAACCTCATTTATTCTTCTTGAAAACATGGATGATCCCATTAGGCCCTAGTATAATACTGGGAATTGATAACATATGTAAATTAAAATCCTATTCTAGTTTAATGCAACCCTATTCCAAATTTAAATACATAGTTAAAATTTTGTAAATTTCAAGATATAAATTATAACACCTTAAATAATTTCATAAATTAATATTTGATGTTGAATGATATTCTTAAGAACTTAACTTGTTATGCTTATGGAATCACAACCTACATAATTCCTAGAGATCCACTCTCTTTGGATCTGTTAAGGTCACCTATTTTTTCAGTGGCCATACATGGCCCTTAGAGAGCAAATCAAGTCATATTGAAATATAGAAGACATATAAGTATGTTTTACCTCCTTGATGGTGATTATAAACTCAAATTTTCCCAAGTTTTTATCTTTGTATTTTTGTTGGATCTAACTCCTAGTCAAAGAGGTCATCCCATAATTTATATTATAGCATTATAAGGTGCAAATCATGTTAGTTCTAGAAATATAAGTATGATTAGCAAAAAATTCAGTTTATGATTCCTTGGTTATGTCTAGGTTTATAATAGCCATGATTTCATAATTTTCTAAGTGCTCAATACAATAGAAGTGAAGGCAACATTTCAACAACAAGGTACAACCAACTTATTTTCAACCATCTAATAATAATTGTGTTAAGTAATATCTAGATTCAATATTCTAAAACTTATCAATATAACTAAATAAATTTCAATCCCATTGAAAAATTAATAATTATCTTATAATTCAAATTCAATTGCTATATATTAAGTTGCATTGTATATTTACATCAAATAAAATTGTTAACTTCTAATACTATAGTCATCACATATTTTACAAGGTTTGATTTTGTAAGAATACAATAATTATTTTTTTATTTCATAGATTTTTTTAAAATAAATTTTCACCTTCTTTTATTATAATTCCTCTTCTATACTTGAGCTAATACTTAGAGGAGAGAAGGTATCATCCTAGTGATTTCCTATCAACCAATTGATATTTCTTGAATTCTCCCCTCTAAACTTCATAGTATGAAGCTCTAACCCTTTATGAAGGGGTAGAAATGAAAAACAACTTAGCTAGAGAGATCATATATGTTTAATATTTTTTGCATTGTTCCATCATGTTCACAAGCATATACTCATTCTAGTACTAGGTTTTACTGGAGTGATCAACTTATACTTTGTGAATGCAACAATTGTGCATATACTTTCCATATTTATTATGTAGTGATTTATCTTCCAAACCATCTCTCTATCCATCTATGTTTTCATATTTTTATTTAATAATTACATATGTAGCACAGTGAATGCATCCTATTTTTTATGCACTTAATTTTTCCTACAATTCATTTAGTAATAAATCATTCGCTTCTTGCATCCACTACTAGTTTGTGTAATATTTTCATATGATGTATTTTACATCAAAATTACCATCAATAATTGCATATACAACATGATAATAATAATCAAGTCGAGTACATTTATCAACAATTATCATAGCACTATGGAAAAATACTAAATTTAATCTATTTCCAACTCACTTCACACTTTATAAATATAGTTTTAGTGTGTTTATTTAGCAAATATTACAACAAGACTAAATGTTTCTCAAGCATGAGGTTAGAGGTTTTATTTTTTCAAACTTAACCAATATGTCAAAACAAACCTAAATGATTTACAGTATAATATCTAGCTAAGTGTTCCAAGGTAAGCCATCATCTACCATTAGCTATATGATGTTCAAAATAATAATATGTGAAGACCATTTTCAATATTATTCAGGGCATGTTTTCAAATTAGAAAAGAACATAAAATTGAAGATAAGAAAAAAACTTACTATATGTAGCAACTAATTCTTAAAAAACATCTACCAATTGTAATTTGATATACATATAGTTCAATATTACTAGGATGCCAGTAAGGGTAATGTAGTTCTTTACATTAGCTTCACACTAGATCACCCTTACATTGTCATTTCCTAGTTTTTCCTTGCAACAAGAATTCATACTAGGGTAAATGTTAAAATTCAATAATCTTGTAAAGAACACAAGATACTATCATGATATTATTTTCTATCCCCAATTATCAATCAAAATGAATTGGCATATAATAATAATTTTCATATCACATTTATAAATTTAAAATATAGCCAAACTATAAACATTCTAGCTAGGATCACAATTTAATGGAGTAAAAATAATAAATAGTCTTATGAAACTAAGGTTTAATATGATATTATTTTACAACCATAATCATGAGGTAGTACAACATGATATATTTATAGTCATACATCCAAAATAGGGTTTACACTAATATCCATGCATTTATAATAGAATATTGAAAGATATGTCTTCACATATATGCATCCAAATGATTTATATAAACTTATGCATTCACAACCATGCATCCACTACATGGTATAATAAAGTACATATTCACTACCATTCACTTACATGCATTGTCATGTTTTTAAATAGGGTGTATTACATGTTTCATTCACTTTCATGCGTTCATAATAGAGTGTAGCCTAAATTCCTTTCATTTTCATGCTTACAAACATTTTACAACCTAAATTCCATTCACTATCATGCTTACAAATAGAGTACAACCTAAATTCCATTCATTGTTAAGTTTTCAAATAGAGTCTAATAGGTTACTATTTTATTTTTATGCTTTCAAAATAGGGTGTAGCCTTGTAAACATGATAATTACATTGCCATTAAGTTAAGAACCTTTGCTCTAAAACTAGACATCAGGGGAATTTGCTTATCATAAATATATAAACATTTACAATATGCAAACTAATAAATAAATCAACAATAGAAAATAATTCACATGTGAGACAGGATATGTGAATACCCTTTAGGTAGGAAAACCCTAAGATTATTTCTTATGGAAGATATCACTTCACAATATCTCCCAACATGATATCCACTCAACCAATAAAAACAAATAAAATAATGATTTCTTGGACTAGGTGATTCATAATTATTGACTTTCTTATTTATAATAATCATCCTTGAATGCTATTTTTTTATTTTTTTTTGGAAATATATAATACTAGTCAAAGCATACAATTAGAGGCACATTAGGGGGAACCCTCCCTAGAATAAAACTTGGTTATCCACAAGGAGATCCCAATACCTTTACCATTGCAGTGTCCCAGCATGGACCTTCAATGCTATTTAGGAAAAAATATAACACTAACTTTATCCCACTCACTATTATGATATAATATCCTAGAAGTAGACCTTGGGTTATTTTAGCCCATGATAATTACATAATGTAATTGGTTTATATAATATAGTTGGGTTATTTATAAATCATGTCAACTATACAATTGGGTTATATAATATAGTTGAGTTATTTATAGATCATGTCAACTATACAATATAATGTTATATTATTAGGTACCTACCCTTAGGTAACCCAATATTCCATTCCCATTAAGAGTATTTTGTAGTTGAAATATAACAAAACAATATAATATTATAAGTATTATTATTATTATTATTATTATTAACATGGTGGAATTGGTAGCAGCCACGAATCCAAATTTATGGCCGCCATAGTATTATGCATTGTCCACCCTAGAAGCCGCCACATAGATCTTCGCATAGTCCTCCCCTATAACCACTATGCCACAATAATTTTAAACCTTTTATGCCGATGAAAGCATCAGGAAAGGAACAAGCATTCAACTCGGTGAGGCCGAAGATTTGAACCTTGGACCTCTGCCCCCTTATGGGATTTGGATGAACCAATTGGTCTACACCTTGGACCTAATATTATAAGTATTGTTGAATGTTAAATAATAATATTACATTATTTGATTTGGATAGTTAGGTTTTTCCTATTACTTTGTTATTAAAAAAAACTACAAAATATTTATCTCTAATAAATATGATTGAAGAATATGTAATGTATAATTAAATATTTTCAATAATAAAACCTCTTACAATCCATTTTGGAACAATATGTGGTATCGAAGAAGATGAATTCTAGGTTGTTAAAAATATATTGGTTGATTTATTCACTAGAATATCTACTTTGGCTGATCTCTATACCAAAAACTTAATTCATTTAACGTCTCTAGTTAAGTTCACTAGAAATTAATGATGGCATTGCATATCAATTACATATATTGTATAGAATAAATAGAATGTGAATGAGCAGACATTGTCTATTGATCACATATGTTGTGTAAACCAAAATATATCACCCTCATGTATATGGCCATTGCATATTGATTTCATGTTTATGGAAGTCAAGCAATAAAATATTTTGATATCCCTAATGTGCATTAACATAAAGGCACGAAGACTAATAAATAAGTATTTTTTATTTATTTCTCTTTGGTGGTTAGTATTTCTTTTACAATACTAGAGACGTCACAAAAAAAATCCACCTAGCAAATAAAGTTCTTGAATCTCTAGACAACAAATCCATTAACTCACAAAGGCACAAGAACTAAAAAATAAGAGCATTTGACTCTAAAAAAAAGGCCATCATCCTATCCTAAAAGAAATAATTGCTTAGACTCCTTAACGACATTGAGTTTGGAATAAAAAGGTGATCATTTTCTTGAAGAATAATGTACTCAAATGAATACCATTCTTGCATTAAGGTACATGTCATAGATGCTTACCTCCCTAAATAAGTATACACTAAAATATATGCTTTCATCTCTAAAGAAGAATAAATCCACATAGATGCTTGCCTCCCTAACGAACAAGACGCTCAGATAAACACTTACCTTCCTAAAGAATAAGGTGCTTAAGCAAAGGCTATGTGTTTATACAGTATTTGGAAAAACTAATAACTTGTGAACATTTGAATGTCATGAAATGCGTAGATGTCAAGTATGATTTTTGGATTATAAAATTCATATTAAAGTGAATGGATGATTTATTGATTATAAAGTCATATTAGAGGAGCACATGATTTATTTATTATAATCACTATTAGATAAGCACATGATTTATTGATAATAAATTCATATGTAAAGAGTGCATGATAACTTGATTATAACATTGGAAGATATATTTTAAAAGTACAAGTACTTTTAAATCATAAAAAAGGATCGCTCTAGAAAGAATTTTTTTTTAAAGAAATTATTAAGGGTTGTGGTGTTTTATGGATATATGAGTTAAAAAGAGACAAGACCTTAGAATTAATTCAAAAAATCATCAAAAGGAGTTATAAGGAGCATGAAAATTTATCATGTCACTCACACAACCAAAGACATTATTTGGCACATAGACTCTAAAGCCACTAAGCATATGATAAGAGATAGTCAATGGTTTTCTCATCTTCATAAAAATATTGGAAAACCTATCACTATAGTAGATGATAAATTTTATCAAACAAAAGGGTCTAGAAATATTCATATCAATATCTTACATGGAAAACACACTTATAAAATATACTCTATATACCAGGTTTAGCCAACAATCTTCTCTATGTATCACAAATGCTAGATAAATGTTTAATAGTTGAATTCAAAATTGTGAATGAAAATAAATAATGTGTGATCACAAATAATGGAAAAGTAGTTGCAATTGGTTTATTTTAAAATATATTGTTTGTTCTAGATGCCACCCCTACATATTTAGTTGCCTTATTTGAAATTACAAAAGGTACAACATTCTTATGAAATAAAATATTTGGTCACATTGGATCAACTTCATTGTTAGACCTTCATAAACATCAAATGGTTAAAATATTACCTAAGATTTCTATGCAAATAACAACATGTTCTAGTTGCTTTACTAGAAAGCAACATCATATTCCTTTTGAATTTAGTTTGCATAGATCAAAATTTTGGATATAATCTATACAAACTTATGTGATTCTATGCCAACTAGTCTTGGAGGATAGAAATAGTTCCAAATATTTGTGGATGACTATTCATGAAAAATGTGGGTCTATTTTCTACCACTAAATTCAAAATCCTTCAAGTGTTTCAAAAGTTTCAAACAAATTATTGAAAAAAAATCAAGCAAATCAATATGAATTCTTCAATTAGATAGAGGAGGAGAATATATTTCTAGTGAATTTTCTACATATCTTAAACAACATGGGATTAAATATAAATTAACTATTACATACACACCACAACAAAATGGAATTATTGAAAGGAAAATTTGTACTATTATGGAAATGGTTTGATGCACATTAAAAGAAGCTAACCTTGAGCAGAGTTTTTAGGTAAAATCAATCAATACCATAGTACATATTCAAAATAGAACACCTAAAAAAGACCTCAAAGTAATAACACCATAAGAAGCATGGTTAAGAAGAAAACCATCAATAACACACTTCAAAATATTTAGTTGTAAAGCATGCACGCATATTCCTAAATAGAAAAGAATAAAATTAGATGATAAAATTTACCTTGTATATTTTTCTAGGATGTGATTTGACATCTAAAACATATTATCTAATGGATTTTATTACAAATAATATCCACATTAGTAGAGATGTTATATTTTATAAATAATGTTCACAACTATTGAATCAAAAGATACTTTGTCATCTACAATAAATATCAAATATGACTATGAGGTCACTAATAAAGTGAATCTAAAGTTATAAATGAATCAATAGAAGAATAAGCGATAGATATATCATCTCAAACTCCATGAAAAATATCAAATGGGCTTCTTCTACTCTCAAAGATGCAAATATAGATATACCTTTAGGTATAACTTCTAACAGACCTCAAACTCACAGTCAAACACAAAGAGAAGTTAATTCAAGTTTGATGACTACAATAATAGAAAATTAAGAACCTTAATTAGTAAAAGAATCACTCAATTATCTTGAATGGAAGAACGTAATGAAGGTTTAATATTATGCTCTAATGAAGAATGAAACTTGGAATCTAGTTGTTCTACCTAAAGATAAAAAATAAATTGAAAGCACATGGGTTTATAAAATTAAATATAAAGTAGATGGATCAATTGATAAATATAAAGCATGACTCATTGTAAAAAGATTTGCTCAAAGATAAAGAATAAACTATGATGAAAATTTTGCACCTACACCAAAAATGACTACCATACATATAATATATGCACTAGTAGCTCAAAATAATTGGAAAAATCATTAAAGGATATTAATAGTGATTTCCTTAATGGAGATCTTGAAGAAGTATATATGATATAGTCATAAGGTTTCAAATTATCTAGTCAAACACAAAAGGTATTTAAACTAAAAATAATAATTATATGGGTTGAAAAAAGCTCCACATGTGCAATATATTTAAGTCTAATTACTTCAACAAAATGGTTTTCATAGAAGCTTTTTAGACTCAAATTTCTACATCTATAAAAAGGTTTTGATAGAGTAATTCTTGTGGTATATGTTGATGATTTACTTATCATAGGTAGCTCTAATGACCTAATAACAAAGATGAAAAATGATCTAAAGGAGGCTTTTGATATGACAAATCCTAGAATATTAAATTATTGTCTAGGTCTATAGATATGGCAAAAGAAATATTATATTGTAATAAATCAAACTAAATATGCCAAGACTTTATTATAGAAGTTCAAAATTATAGAATGCAAGGCTAAAGCAACTCCTATGGAATACTGATTATATTTATCAAAATATGATACATCATCATTTGTATTGGCTACGTTATATCATCAATTGATTGGTAGTCTGCTTTATCTCACAAATACAAGATCATATATAGTTTTTGTTGTTAACTATCTTTCTAGATTTATGCAAGAACCTAAGGAAACTCATTAGAAATTTTTTAAAAGGGTTCTACAATATATACAATGGATGGTGGAATATGGATTAGTATATAAACAAACTACCAATTTCTCTCTATAGGGATATATAAATTTTTACTATGCTAGAGCTATGGATGATAGAATATCTGCTTCAAGTTATGTATTTTATTTGGGTACTCGTTCTATCAACTAGCATAGCAAAAATAGCATGCAATAGCACTATCATAAAATGAAGCTATATATAAAGTTGAAAAAAATGCTACATGTGAAGAACTATGGTTACAATATATCTATCAAATATGGGCCTTTCTTTTAAACAATTGACATAATAAAATTGTGATAATCAAGGAGTACTAAAGTTGAGCAAATTTTTTTTTTTCATGAATGAACTAAATAGATCGAATCATAGTGTCACATTATTTGAGATCATATTCAAGAAAATCATATCAGTCTCAAATACATCTCTATTATAGAACAATTGGCATACATATTCACAAAATTTCTTGGTCAATTAAAGTTTGAGGATATTAGACAAATTTTATGTTTACCAGATAATGTAATACATGGGGATGTTAGATAATAATATTACATTATTTGGTTCAGGTAGTTAGGTTTTCCCATTACTTTGTTATTCAAATGACTATGGGATTCATCCATAATTTATATGATCAAATATGATGTAATATATGATTGAATATTTGCAATAATAAAAGCTCTTGCAATCTATTCTAGGAAAACATTGACAACTGGTACAATTTATGATCATCCAACCATCCACGTGAGACATTGATTGGTGGTTATATTTATTGATGTCATGTTTCTATTATACCACTCTAATATCTGCTAGTAATCTATTGGTTTCATGTATTAATTATGCTTGTTTAGTCTCTATGGCTGCCATAAATATTATTTTTTTAACCAAACTTGCTTGGCATTGCCACTAGTTGCATATCCATAGTTTTTGCGACTATAGTTGCATGTAAGTTCATCACAACTCTTCTAATTTTCTATATGTTATCTCCATGATTAGTGCCTCTTATGGTTGTGTGGATGATGATATGTTGTAACCTTATCCATAAGATATATTTCCTTTGACTCTTCAATCTTTTGTTCTTCTATTTTAAATGAATTATCATGTTGTTATCTCTTAGTCACATATTTTAGTTCATCCTTGTACTCTTCTATATATGCTTCCTTGGAATTTACTTTTGATTCTTCCTTTGAATTTTCTATTGTAGAGGGTGGGGAGAATGCCTTGCCAAATATTATGCTCAGTTGGATTCGCTAGGAGCCTAGGTGACCGCTTGGGTGTATTATATTCTTACACTCAAATGCTTGGGGATTGAAGGGTTTACTAGGAATAGTTTGAAGACTTAATCCAAGTCTAGGGATGTAATTTTTGATGTATATATTGAATAAGCACCTATTTTTGGCCTTTCTAAAATCTAATCTATGGAAAATTGAGAAAGCAATGTAGGACAAACATAAATGCAAGCAAAAAAAAAAACTAACCCTAGGATGATGTTTGATCTTCAACGATGACTAAACCCTAACTTGTAATAAGATAAATCCTTTTATTTTTTAGAAAGGGTTTAATAGAATGCACAAACAAAGTTAACCCTATAATGCAAACTATGTGTATTTTTCTCTTTCAAATTCTTATAAATAAAATCAAAATATTTTTATTTTCATTTATGATTTATATCTAGAATACAAAAATGGACAAAAATTAATCAAAAAATAGCCTAAGAAGTTTATTTAGAGCACTTATCTAAATTAACATTTCATCCTAGCTTTAGCTTACATCTATAATATCCAAAAAATTTCAAAACTATGAAATAACTTACAAACCTTGGAAAATTTGATCAATTTTTGGGAGCCTACTTAGGTCGCTATATGACTAAGCTTAGAGGTGTAACAGTCAAGCCCCCTTGGTCCTTTTATATTATCATTCAAAAATAAAATGATATTTGACCTTTGGAATAGATAAAATCAATATGAAATAGATATGAAAGAGTGAAATGAAATAGAAATAGAATGTAGGTGATAGAAAGTTAAAATGCAAACAAGAAACTCGGATTTTGGGAAGCAAAACTTTACCCCCAAATCCTAATTAACCAAATTCATGTCTTGTAATGAGGGGGCATGAGTTTGAATTTCCAAATTCACACCCTATATGTATGGGGCACAAATATGGTTTAGATACACTTTTTGGGTCTCAAAATGTCAAAAAAGATGATGCAAAATAGTAAAAAATAGATCTAACAACTAACAATGCAAGTAAAGAACCCAGTTAGCTAATGGAGGAAGCAAGTGGAAATGATAAAGTTAAAGAAGCAATTCAATATGGTAGACCTCTCCAATCATCAAGACTCCTCCACTTTTTCACCAAGAGCAGCTAACATTAAAGCAAAAAATAATGAAATATCAATCCCACAATTACAAAGGCTAGAGAACTTGTTAGCATAAACTATGAGTGAGATGAGATGTGTCAAGACCTCAAGATAATCCAAGATTCTCAAAATTCAATATGTGAAGAACCTCAAGGACACAGTCCTCTATCTAGCATGAATTTGGTTTATGGACATAAATTTGGTCAGGTGACCATGCCAAATTCATGCCCATTCATCTCAAGATGCATGTTTTTTTTTTGCAAAAAATACGTTTTTTTTTTAAGTATGATCATGATGAGATTAATTAAATATGTTTAAATGCTTTAATATTTATTGTGTAGCTAGATGTACTTGAGAGTATATTGTAAGTTGAGCACATTAGAAATTATTGTGAGATATCTCATAGTGGTAGAGAGGGACACACTGGGGAATGTAAGGCTATTACATCTTGCAGATATGACCTACATTGAGGTAGACAGGGCACCACTAATGACTTTGGTGAAGATATGGTATCTATATTTTTCCATATTTCAGCTACCAACAAGGGATATAGCCATCACACTGGAGGATGTATGGCATATCTTTAGGATCTCCATTAGGGGGAGGAAAATTTATATGGTACAAGTGTCGATGGTGGCATATGAGATGATGTCAAGGTATTAGACACATGTTATCTAGTAGAGTGGATTCCATGTTGATGAGATGCCATATCAATATGGAGTTGGGGTACTAACATCTGTACTATGTGGAATTGTGGTGGGGATGTTGGTGTGCCATACCATTAGGTGAAATCTACCATGGGCATTGACAGGAGTAGTGGAAGATATATGAGATCAAGGAGTTATATTCACATGAGGACCATATGTATTGGCTTGCTTGTACACATTTATGCATGACATCATGTATAAGTGGTAGACATGCCTAGTTTGTATGACTTTGCTTAAAGTGTGGTGCTAGAAGCACATAGTAGTTCAAAGACCAAATACACTACCAAGGCCATTGCCCAATGTAGAGCAACCAAAAACATATAGGTGGAGTTAACACTATGTGCATGGGAATAGGACATACACTAAAGTATTACCATTAGGAAGGTAAGTAATAGACAAGTTCTGGGAGGACTAGATCATATGGTGACCATGGAATCTACACCCTAACTAGGTGAAGAACACAAGCTTATACTGAGAGGGGGGGTGAACACTATAAGAGCACTTTTTAATTTTTATCTCAAACCAATATATGCAATGTAAATATAGCAATATCAATAGTAGTAATCAAAGCAATGTACACAACACCACACACAATAGAGACACAACAATTTACGTGGTTCACCCAAATATGGCTACTTCCATGGAGAAAATATTTCACTAAATTTTCTCAATCAATCTCTTGGGAATCCTTCCCAATTACAATGTTTATGGACCTTTGTCCAAAGGAGATGTTGATCCCCTAAATCATGTTTATGGATCTCTATCCACAAGATAACTCTTTCTCATCTACTATGGTTGGTGATTCTCTAGAATAATTTGCCTCCACTACATTGACTGGTGGATCTCTCTCCACTTGAATACTCTTGTCCTCACTCAAAAGACCTGTCCTCAATGTCCTAGCTGATGGATCTCTATCCACTAGAGACTCTATCCTCACTGCTATGTCACCTCCAAAGATCTGTCTTAATTCTATACTAAACATAGTCTAGTCGATCTAGCATAACTCTGCTCAATATCTTACACTAAAAATAGTCCAGTCGGTCTAGCACAAGTCCACTCAAATCTAAACTAAACATAGCCCAGTAGGTCTAGCATAAATCTGATCAATAGGTCCACTTAGAACCTACTCAAATCTGCTCAACAGGTCCACACAAAACCTGCATAACTCTGCTCAATAGGTCGACATAGAACCTATTTAAATCTGCTCACCAGTCCACACAAAACCTGCTCAACTCTACTCAACAGGTCCACACAGAACCTGCACAACTCTGCTCAATAGGTCCATATAGAACTTGTCCAACTATACTCACCAGGTCCACATAGAACCTGCTCAACTTTGCTCAACAAGTCCACACAAAACTTGTCCAAATATGCTCAACAATATCACACAAAACTTGTCCAAATATTCTCAACAAGCTCAATTTTTTTTTTCCAAATCTGCTCAACAAGCTCACACAGAACTTGTCCAAATTTTATCAACAAGCTCACACAAAACTTGTCCAAATCTGCACAACAAGCTCACATAGAACTTGTCCAAATCATCTCAACAAGCTCACACAGAACTTGTCCAAATCTGTTCAAAACTTTCTCAACTCAAATCAATCTCATAGAAGCATAAAGGGAATTGTTAGAGACTCAATATGTTCTATACTCAAAAACTCAATCTCTTTATTAACTCAATATCATAGAAGCATAAATAGAATTGTTAGAGACTCAATATGTTCTATACTCAAAACTCAATCTCTTTATCAACTCAAATCAGAATATAAAATAGTTTGTTTTATGGAAATTGAACAACCACTTCATACATCCACTTGATTAGGCCCAATAAAATCTACTCAAACAATAACTCAAGAAACAACTCTTGCTCACAAACCCTAGTCCAAGCATGTATCATCCAAATCAAAATATTTCCAACAATGCTCAACAATAAATCTCACATAACAATAATACTCATGATCTTTTCAATCCCTAGTTCAAATCACTTCAAAAACAATGCTCATAAATCAATCTTCACATAACAATGATACTCATGATATTTCCCAACTCAAGTTCAAGTTCTTTGCACAATCCAATGGCTTTGACAATAATGCTAATAAAACAAGGTTTTAATCACAATACTTAATTCCAAAAACCTTGAAGCATTAACTCAAACACTTCACTCAAATAATGGTCTCAACAACAATGCTTGTCAAAAAATGTTTAATCACAACTCTCAATTCAGAAAACCTTGAAGCATTAACTCAAACACTTCACTCAACCAATGATCTCAACAACAATGCTTATCAATCAAGGTTTAATCACAATTATCAATTTCAGAAAATCTTGAAGCATCAACTCAAAAATTATTGAAAATGAAACCCTAATTAAATCCTTTTCTCTCCAAATATGTTTTCATAAATCAACCAACCAATCAAATTATCAAAGGATAATATTGCCCATACCTTTTTGTTGCCAAGGAGTTGTTCACAAAATCTGCCACACTTGAAATTTCTTTTCCAATATCAATAAGGGTTAGAAGACTTCAAAAATCACATTACAAAAATAACAACTCAATCACACCTTATTACTCCAACTTAATTTTAACATCCACCAAAGTATTTTTAGAAGAAACCCTTATAAAAAATAATAGCCAAAAATTCTTAAAATAAATCTCAATCAAGCCTTAATTATAACTCCTTATACCTCCTAAACATAACTCTCAAAACAATAATTTCCAGATTATAAAACTTAAATAATCATCAACACTTCACTTTCAAAAATCAATCACCACAACATTTATTTAATAAAGTTTATTAAAAATTAATAAACTCTAAAACAATCTTATCACTCCAACCTTAGGGCATAAACCATAAAATTTTAATTCAAAAATCATACCTGCCTCAAGGGGTTTTGATCCCACGACTTGCCCTCACCGTGAGCGCCTTAGTCACGGATAAGGTTGCCACATGAGATACACGCTCGTTCACAAATGGGGAAGCACCATGTACTTCCTCTTTGCGCTTCTCCTTGACCACATTTAATAAAACGTGCACCTTGGGCGCTTCCACAACACTGCAACCAAAAACCACTCTATGAGAATTGAACGCATGACCTCCATGCTCTTAACGTCTTTGCACTCTCCAAGCTACCACTAGGCCACACTGCTCGATATGAATTGGGGGCTGGTCTCACTCTGTTTTATCCTCTACTTCCTTTGCCAATCGTTTTAAACCATACGAGCTCATTTTCGCATATGCCACACAACAATAATTTGAGAAAAGGATAATTCATGAATAACTTTGGGCATATATTTATATTGCCCTCCTTTGACTAAGACGTCGATGCTTTTATTTGAATGCATCACGTCAACGTTCTAAGGCTTCGAAAGCCTTAGTAAAACCCAACCTTTGGGTTAAAAACTTTACGCATGAATATATTTTATTTCTCTAAAACTCAACCTTAGGGTTTTAATCAAATGAACTTTATCCTTTAAAATATAATTATATTATAATTAAAATTTATAATTTATAATTATATTTTTACCCCTTTGGTAAATATTATAATAACAATTATAATATTTTTAACCTTCCAATGCTTCAGATGAATTGCTTCCATGGAGAAGTAGAAACCTCTTTCTGACCCAATCTTTTTGGGTGTAAAATAAAATATTTTAACCCATTATAAACTTCCATTAAACTTTGCACTCGAACTGAAGAAGAACTCTCACTGGCATCTTGACATCAATGACAAATTTGGCTTAGGGACTCAAAATGTCCAACACTAGGAAAAGGATATAGAGGAGCTACCTCATGTACAAAGGATATGGTGGGTCATCATTGAGAAGGGCGAGTAGGATATATATTGGTTGATCGATTATAGCACTAGTTTAGCATTTTGCAAGAGATTTTAGACCTCAAAGACTACTAGTTTTGATGGGTGTGGTGAGACCCATCAGGAGTCAGCAGTGCTCTTGAGGTAGGTAGATGGGTGGAGGAGGACCTAGATGGCCCACTATACATGGATCCAATGGTGGAAAACGTTAGGGTGACCCTTGGGTATAAGATATAGTATAGGAGAATTATGCCCCCAAGGATCTTCCCATATGTCCTAGTGTAGGGATGTTAGGTTATAGCTGGTAAGTGTAGCTAGCACTATGAGAGGTCACTCGACACACCATGGAGTGAAAATGGGGGGACATAGGTCCATCAATATTAACACAAGCACAAGTTCAAGTGGATATAGTGATGTCCATAAAGTGAAATATCACCATCTCTAGCTCATGTGGAGGGGAAATATGAGTTACCCCATAGAGGCACAAGTGGGAACTAGTGAGGCTACAAGTCCATGGAATCAATCCAAGGAGATAGAGGCACTACGGGCCATGGTGGAAACTATGTAAGTGAATATGTACATCATATGCATAGCACTAGACCAAATGCATGTAAAGTGAGACACAATGAGAGCTAAGGTAGATTTCCTTAGAGGGGAAGTGGACTAGTTGAAGTGAGAGTGACAATAGGCCCAGGTAGAGGATATGGTTGTCATTGCAAGTAGCTAACAGAGTGAGAGAGGAGTTCTAATACTAGCATAGATGTAGAGGGTGAGAGATTTATATGAGATAGTTGTGTATAGGGAGACCTACTACCAGATGGTATATTACCATACCATTCTAGTAGATCAAAGGGTTCCTTCACTATCATCTTTATGATCATAGGCCCTTATAATCATGAGCATGGTTTGGTTCATGATTAGTGAACATGACTCAACCAAGACCTTCTCCAATAGGCAAAGTAGATGGGATAGGCTCGTAGATCTAGCATAGGGATCAGGATGACATATAAATTTTGGATATGTGGCATGCATCCTTAGGGATGGTTGAGTGTGCCAAGATCTCGATTGTGGCACACCAACTAGCTGATATGCACTGACTACTTTTGAGCAATATATGTTGCGTTTACATTATGTTATAATGTGTTAAATGTGTGTTCTTTTTATGTGTATGATCATTTTTAATGATGCATATTGAGTACAAACATGATGAATGAAATGCATGATTGAATCTGATTGATGAAATATCTTAATGCAATCTAAAATGAATGTAAAATGAAATATATGAATGAACGGATGGAAAGAAAAGAAAGGAAGAAGTGTTAGCATACTTAATAGCTGTTATACTATTTTGTCTTTATTTAATTTCAGGCAGACTGTTACAACTCCTGTAACAGATCCGTTTCGTCGGTGACTATTCCCGGCTATTGTAATATTATTTATTTCGTAGATGAATAATAAACATTGTTCCATATTCTAACATGGCATCAGAGCCAGTTCTATGAGTTTGCTGGGCAGAGAATTTTTTTTTGCAGTGGTGGTGCAAACACGACTGAGGAGAAGAGGCCCCCTACTGCGGACGCACTAGCTACGCGAATTAAAAAAAAAAAAAAAAAATTGTCGCGCGCAGACACGCGACATTCATCGCGCATCCACGCTTGACTGGAGGGCAGAGGCCCCTGTTGAACACGCGCAGCGTCCGAGAAATTATTTAAAAAAAAAAAAAAAAAAAAAGGACGCACGTCGTGCGTCCTTGGCTGACGCACAGTACATCCGCGCGGAGAACGTAGGAGGACATCACACAGGACGTACTCGCGGAGGAGCCAAACACCCTCCCCCGTCGAGGGGACGTCCATGCGCCAATATCTAGGTGGAACGCGGACGACGGTGGGCGCGTCCTGTCCGGCGGTCCCCCCTCCACATTGGAATGCGTCGGGGAGATTTAAACTCCCCCTCCCCCCCCATTGGAGGAAGGGGACGGACTGCGCACGGGGGAGATTTAAACTTCCTCGGGCTCCATGTCCAGCCTGCGCTATGAGGAAGGGGACGAAAGAAACCCCCCCCCCCGTTGAGGGCGGCTCGGCGCGCTGCATCGCCGGAGCACCTGCGCAACGTAGTCCAGCCGCACGGGGTTGAGAAAAAAAAAAAAAAGCAGGAATCCTGTTCTCCCCCCCGGTCGAGCGTTTGGATACGTGCCCCCCCCCACCCCCCCCGCGTTGCGCTGAGCAACTGAAAAAAAACAAAACAGAGAACGCGCGGAGCTGCAGCGGCGAGGCCGCGATTTGCAGAGGACGGGCAGACCGAGGAAGGATAAAGGAGGGGTCTCCACTGATCCTTCCGGATCAGCCCGCTAGCTCACTTGGAAGTGGGGGTTCAAATCCCGCCGACCCCCCCAAGGTATAATTTTTTTTGTCAAAGTTATTTTTTTTAATTATTATTTTTTTAATTAAAATTTTTAATTTTAATTTTTTTTAATATAGTTTTTTAACTTTATAAATTAAAATTTTTAATTTTAATTTATTTTTTCATAAGTTATAAAACTATATAAATTAAAATTATTTATTTTAATTTTAAATATATAATAATTATTAAAAATGCTTTGTTAAAGGAATTTTTTTTAAGGGGGGATATTTTTTTCAAAAAATCAAAGGGGGATTGTGAGTAATTTTCTGAAAAAGCAATTTGGCGAATTGTAAAAGGTGCATTTTCGGCTGTGTCCGACACCTTGTGGGTTATTATTGTGGGTAGTTTTTTATGTTGTATGTTGCATATTTCATTTTTGCACTATAACATTAAAAACTTAAAATCAATTCACTCCCTAAGTCCCCAGAATAATTAAAACCCATCCATGCAATTTATTGCACTACAGCGTTCGGTATTTGTGATACCTCTGGCCAGCACTTACAAGTAAAGTTGTTGTGATTTGGCTACTGTTTCCGCTGCCTAATATAGTTGCTACAACGACGTCTGAGCTTGTTCTCTATAAATCGTCGGGGAGAGATAAGTTTGCCATTTTTTGCATTTTTTTACTCCATCCACTACCCTTTATCGCACTTGTGTTTAGGCGTAAATCCTGATGAAGTATTCTTCATAGTGTTTAGGGGAAGTTACGCCCCACGCATGAGAAGAATCTTCTATGGTAGGTGCCATCAACAAGGCAATTCCCTTTCAGTACCGCTTATGTTCCACGTATCGTATGATCTCTAAAACTCACCTATAGTCTCCCTCACGTAAGGGCGGGTGATTTTTGTTGATATTTCTAAATACCTATAGTTTCCCTCACGTAAGGGTGGGTATTTTGTATGGTATAATGGCCTAGCAAAAGGTATATTGAAAGGGGGACCAATTGGTGATATAAGGAACCTTCACTATGGCCGTTGTTGCAAAGTTGATGACTGATCCGCATCAGTTATTGAAAGGTCCAAATTATACACCATGGAAACATAATATGAAGGCAATTCTCCAAATGGAATATTTGTGGGATATTGTTACTGGAGTAGCAACTATGCCTTCACCAACAGCAGGATCCACAGGTCCTTCCACAGATCAGATAGCTTTTGACAAGAAAGACAGTCGAGCAAAGGTGCTCATTTTGTTTGTTGTTTCAGATGAAGTGCAACCTCATATAGCTGACAAAGCAAGTGGTAAAGAGGCATGGGATGCCCTTCAAACCATCTATGAGGGAAATAATGATTCCACCATTCTTCATATTCAACAACAACTTCATAACTTGAGTTTGAGACAGGGTGAAAGCAAGTTGAACTCTTTCTGTGCAGAGTGTCTGAATTGAAAGAGAAATTGAATTCTTTGGGATATACTGTGGACGAAAAGCTTCTCATTTCACTTGTGATGAGAGCTTTACCTTCTTCATTTGATATGTTGATAACCTCCATCCAGGTGTCTCAACGATAAATTACCTACATCGAGTTGGTCAATCTGCTTCAACAACAGGAGGCACGCCAACTTCACAAGGATGATTCTTCCAATACAGCCCTATACACCAACAGGCGGGGTTCTAGGAAGAAAGGTAATGGGCAAAAAGGAGGCAACTTTCAAAAAGGAGGAAATTCTCAACAAGATACGAAAGGAAAAGGCAAACAACCTCAACAGAAGAAGAGGTGGTGCAAGATCTGTGAGAAATACAAACATGACACCAACAGGTGTTGGCATAAGAACAAGCAGAAAGGCCAAAACAAACCACAAAATAAAAACAAGCAACCACAGGTAAATGTTGCTATTGAAGAATCTAACTCAGATTCTGAATGGGCACACAAGGTGCTCATGACTACCATAGATTCCACACAGAGGGATCCTGTTTGGTATGTCGATTCTGGAGCTAGCAAACATATGACTGGCGATAGATCATGGTTTGAATCATTTGTGGCCAAAGAGGGCAAACCTGTCACCATTGCTGATGATAAAACCTATAGGGTTCAGGGAGAGGGTACAGTTTCAGTCACTCTTCCTGATGGCAAGTGTCAGATTGACAAAGTCCTCTATGTTTCGGGATTGGCTAACAATTTGCTGTCAGTCACACAAATCCTGGATAGAAATATGGTTGTCAACTTTCGTGTTGAGAATGGAAAGAAGTGTTGTACAATTACCAGGAAGGGTAAGCAGATTGCAACAACTTCATATAAGCACGGCTTATTTTCACTAGATGCTATCTCTACTCCACATGTTGCCATGATTGTCTCTACCAAGGAGGCAACTTCCCTATGGCACAAGAGATATGGGCATCTTAGTTCTGGCTACTTACTTGAGCTCGGCAAGTATGAGATGGTAAAGGGTCTTCCTTCCCTTTACTCGCCACATTGCCGGTGTGCTCGATCGCTAGCGAGAAAGCAACATAGAGTACCATTTGAGAAGAGCTCTACAAGAGCACGAAAACCTCTGGAGTTAATTCACACCGATCTATGCGGTCCTTTCACACCCAACAGTTGTGGAGGGAAGAGGTACTTTCAGTTATTCATAGATGACTACTCACGAAAGATGTGGGTTTTCTTTCTCCAACTGAAATTTGAAGCTTTCGCATTCTTCCAGCAGTTCAAGAAATCCGTTGAGGAGTCAGGAGATTCTATTAAAACCCTCCGCTCAGATCAAGGGGGAGAGTTTACCTCTAATGAATTTTCTGCATTCTTAGATAAGCATGGAATCAAGAGACAGTTAACAACTGCCTACACTCCTCAGCAAAATGGAGTTGCTAAGATAAGGAACCGTTCTATCATGGAAATGGTTCATTGTATGCTCACAGGAGCTACTCTTGGGCAAAAATATTGGGCAAAAGTTGTCACCACTGTAGTATATCTGTTGAATAGGGCACCCACAAAGGTCCTAAAAGGAATGACTCCACAGGAAGCATGGAGTGGTCGAAAACCCTCCATATCTCATCTACGTATTTTCGGGTGTCACGCTTTCATGCACATACCAAAAGAGAAAAGGAAGAAGCTAGATGAGAAAACACTGAGATGTATTTTTCTTGGTTATTTTGAGCACTCTAAAGGATATCGTTTGATAGATCCTTTGACCAAGAAAATTCATATCAGCAGAGATGTTGTCTTTGATGAAGCTTTCACATCACGAGAGCACATCTAAAGTACACCAAGATATTGTGGAATCTAAGGAAGAGAAGATTCCTTCGTCAACAGAGATAGGAGGTCCTTCTACATCTTCTTCAACTCCATCGAAGAAGAATCCTAAATGGTGTACAAATACAATCGAGAGATGCAAATTTATCCACTCCTCCCAATTTGAATTTGGATAGACCTCGTACACGCAGTATGGCTCAAAAGGAAAAAGAAGCCAAAGAAACTGGTGAGGTTGATGATCTTTGTCAATCTTTTGAGGAACTTTATGTAACTCCAAGTACAGAAGTAGAGGATATGGATATTGATGATGACAGGGCATTCATGTCTACCATAGATGATCTTGAACTTGCATCAGTGCAAGATGCTCTCAGTGAGCCTCAGTGGAAGGCCGCTATGGATACAGAGTATGAGTCTTTGATGAAAAATAAAACTTGGAAGCTTGTTGATTTGCCACATGGAAATAAACCCATTGGCTGCAAATGGGTATATAAAGTCAAGTACAAGGCAGATGGAACAATTGATAAGCATAAGGCCCGTCTTGTTGCAAAGGGTTATGCTCAAAAAGAAGGCATTGACTACGAAGAAACTTTTGCACCTATTGCTCGGATGACCACAATTTGGGTTATGTGTGCTATGGCAGCAGAATATGGGTGGAAATTTCACCAGATGGATGTCAAAAGTGCCTTTCTAAATGGTGATCTCCAAGAAGAAGTCTACATGACTCAGCCAGAAGGATTTGAAGTGGAAGGCCAAGAGTAGAAGGTTTACAAATTGGTCAAATCCTTATATGGTCTAAAACAAGCTCCTCGAGCTTGGTATATAAAAATGGACAATCACCTTATGCAGCATGGATTTAAGAGATGTCCATCAGATGCAAACATCTATTTCAAGAAACAGGGTTCTGAGATAGTGTTGCTTGTACTCTATGTGGATGATCTGCTCATTACAAGGAGTTCAAAAACTATGATCTCTATTGTCAAAAGAAACTTGTGCAAATCTTTTGAGATGACAGATCTCGGACTTCTCCATTATTGTCTTGGTCTAGAATTCAGCCAGAAGGAGCACTCCATCAAAGTGTCTCAGAAAAAATATGCCAAGACATTGCTGGAAAAATATCGCATGACTGATTGCAAGCCAATGGCAACTCCAATGGAGAATGGACTTCAGTTATCGCGATATGATGATTCACCTTAGGTAGATGGTACTCTCTATCGACAGTTGATTGGGAGTCTCATATATCTGACCAATACTAGGCCAGATCTCGTATTTGTTGTCAACTATCTTTCGAGGTTCATGCAGGAGCCTAAGACCACTCATTGGAAAGCAGCAAAACGTGTTCTTCACTATGTCCGTGGTACTATGGAATATGGCCTAGAATACAATAGGAACAACAAATTCTTCTTGCAAGGATACACGAACTCCGACTATGTCGGATCATTTGATGATCGCAAGTCAACTTTTGGATACATTTTTCATCTGGGATCCGGTACTATCTCTTGGCATAGCAAGAAGCAACAGGTGGTTGCTATTTCATCAACAGAGGCAGAATATCGTGCCGCATGTGAAGCTGTGTGCGAAGTGATATGGTTACGTTGCATTCTGACAAGTATGGGCCATCCATCAAAATCTCCAATACACTTATTTTGCGACAATCAGGGTGTTCTGAACCTCGTCAAGAATCCAGTCCATCATGAAAGAACAAAGCACATTGACACACAATGTCATTTCATTCGAGATGAAGTTCCAAAGCACCGAATTCAGCTTCAACACATTCCCACCGATGCTCAAGTTGCAGACATTTTCACTAAGGCACTTGGACATGTCAAATTTGAATTGTTTCACAGCTCACTTTGTATTGCAAAATAATGTAAGGGGATGTTAGTATAGCTATTAGTTATTACATTACCCAAATAATGTAATAAAGGGGGATGTTAGCATACTATACTTTGGCTGTATATCATTTAGGCATATTATTGTTGCACTGTTACAACTTCATAACAGTTCAGTTCCGTCGGTGTGCTATTCCCGGCTGCTGCTGTATTATTTAAACTCTGCTGAATAATACAAATCTAGTTCGCACTTTTCTACAAGAAGAAAGCAAAAAAATAAGTAAAATAAGTGAAGAAGTAAAATGAAAAGAGAAGTGAAGAAGGGAAGAAGCGAAGAAGTAATGGAAGAGAAGAATCAAAGATCCAAAAGGTCAAAGAAAAAAAAAGGAAAAGAAAAGGGAGCATGACCCTGTAAGGATGTATGTTCAAAAATAGCCTTATGTGGAGGCTACCCCTCACTAGTGGCCATGAAGCTATCTCGTAAGGATGTTATGCATGCAAATATGGTCAAGTGAGGAGCAATACCCACTATGGGTGTGATGCTCGAAAATGGATAAATATGAAGAGATACTCGTTTGGATGTATGCTCACAAATGATCAAATGGAGGCTGCCATTCACACATGACCATGAAGTTATCATGTATGGGGTGTGATGTTCCATTGATTTACCAAAATGCAAGTGTAACCTAATAGGGGTGTGGTGTGTGCATGAGATATGTGAGCATAATGAAACATAGCATGTGTGTGCATGTGTTAGAAAACAAAGAGAATAAATAGAGACAAAATAAGAATAAACATGTGTGTCCTCAAAATTTTTTAGAAGTAAGAGATGTGCATAAGATAGTTAATGGTCATATGATCACCATAAATTATTTTCATATGATATATACCCTATCTCACGAGGATCCATTAATAATCAAAATATCAAGAAATAAAAAAGTGTGAGCAAAGCAAGATTCACAAAGAGAAGAAAGAACATATATCCTTTGTCTTGACAAAAAGGAGAAAGAAAACAAACAAAGGATAAGGATATACAAAGAGACTATATCCCTTGACTTGGAGAATAATATAATGATCATTTTATATTTTTAAAGGTCAAGGAATATAATATAAGACAAAAATAAATGGAATGAATAATAAATCTAATCATAAAAATGCATGGATATGGACCCTAGGTTGGGGATTCGCTAGGTATCAAAGCCCTAGTATAAGTGTAATTCATGTGAGCTAAGATCTAACTAGGTTTCATCACTTTCCATCCCATGAAGTTCCCAAAATCTGTATGATCAAGTAGTCATGCATGAATGATCAAGCAACAATTCAACTATATGACAAAAAAATATGCAAGTAGAACAAAATATCAGGAAAATCATGCAAGATATGATAGGCAGTCATGCCGTATTAACAAGCAAACCAATTGGAATATGAAAACTAAACTAAAATGCAATATGAGAAAATAAAAATGCAAATTCATGCATAGTATCTTTTTAAATGCATCATATTCATTGGTTCTATTAAATATTTACCATCTAAAGAAGCTTAATGGTAGGCTCTTGAGCCAAACATGGCCATTATGAAAGAGGGACCTACCCGATTGGAGTGAAATTACCTTTTAAATATAAACAAGCATTGGTATTCTTCTGGTTCTCCTTGAGGACAAGGTCCCCAACATCAAAAGAACAATTTTAAACTCTCTTGGAATAAGATTTCTTGAGCCTATTATGATAGGATTGAAGATGATCTAAGGTATGAATGTGCTTTTCATCTAGCAACTCCAATTGGTTCAAACAATCTAAGTGACTCATCGCCCATAAAGACATATTGCAACAAGATGTGCAACAAAGGGATCTCTAAATTGAATGAAAATACTACCTCAATCCCATAGACCAAGACATATTGAGAAGTATCTATAGGAGTTCACACATTGATGTGATAGGCCCACAAGGTAGGATAAAGTTGGATATGCCAGTTGGGACAAATATTACTAACCAACTTCTTGAGGATATTGACTAAAGACTTGTTGCAATATTTGGCTTGATTATTACCCTAAGGGTAATATGGATTTGACCACCTGTGTTAAATCTTATACTTAGCACAAAGCTTATGGATATCCTTATTCTTCAAAGGAGTGTCATTGTAAGAAATAATAATCGAACGAATCCAAGGGGAACCAAATTTATCTTATTGAAAAACAAAATACCAATGGAATAAGGTGGTCTCTCATCCTCATCACTCAACTCCAAGCCTTGATGATCCAAATATTTAGCATAAGTAATGAGGTGATCAAAATGATCAAATGGAAAATTTTGGGTTTTATTGGGTATGTAGCCTATGCCACATCTACCAAGTCAAAGCTCAACTTCCAAAGGTTATTGAATACCTTTCTATTATGGCCCTAAACCTTTACATATATATCTCATACTAGATAGGATTTTATTGGAAAGTGGGTAATCATTATATAAGTAACAAGAGGTAAAAGAGTGCTCTACAGGAAGAGGGTTGCTACCACATATATTTTCTTTGAGGTATATACCTACAAAGATAAAGGTACACGTACCAACATGTACTACTTCACCCTTCTTATGAGGCAAACCCATAGTCCTCGGTGAAGGTGGTAGCTTAGCTATATATACAAGAGGCTCTTTAATAGAGGAATTGACTTGATCTTGTGATAAAACTTTGATTAGAGGGTCCTCACTTACCTTTAAATTTTTAAGTTGCATGGTAAGGTGAGATGAAGAAACTAATGGACATAAATTAAAATTAGATTGAGCTTTCTCAACCATTTAATAATATTGGAATGGATGAGGGTCACCTAAAATGATGATAAGTTGATATTTGAATTCAAACTTCACACATTGATGAAGAATGGAATGGACAACCCTCATCGCATGAATCCAAGGGAATACAAGAAGGGGATTAAAATATGTGAGGCAAGGTACCACATAAAACAAGGTATCTAAGATCTTAAGCCCAACCCTAAGGAGAAGGGATATATTGTCGTAGGCCTTTTGGGACTCATTGTTGAAAACTTTAATGATGACATCAGATTTAATTAATTCTTCCTCTTTAATCCAATTTTTTGGAAAAATTAATAAATGCATAGATTGAGGGAGGAACCATTATCTATCAAAATTCACTTGATAAAAATTTCCCCAATATATGTATTGATGTAGAGGGAAGAATCCCCTCAGAAATATAAGGAAGGAATATCGTCATCCAAAAATGTGATATGATGTATCCCAAGGGAACCTACAACGTCAACTATAGCATTAGGAAAAAATTCTTAAGAGATATATCATTGACTTAGAAGCTTCAACAAGGCTTCCTTATGAATAGGAGAAGTTTACAAAAAATCTAAGAGGGAGATCTTGGCTGGGGTACTAGTTAGCTAGCTATTTTTTAATGTCAAAGGAGACTTTTGGTTTTGGCTTCAACACTAAGGTTGGGTTTTCTACTTGCGTGCTCTTTTTTGGATACTCTTCAAAACTAAGGGTGGTTTTGAAGGTTGATTGGATGTAGAACTTATCTCCTATTGAGATCATTGGGTCGGTTGAGTCTGATATTGTTGCCTTGTAGTTATTGCTATCATACCAACCATGTTGTTAGAGGGAGATAAAACATTATGATATGACACTTGATTACCTGCATGTTGTCCATGCTTAGGTAGGGGATATTTGAATATTTCCATGTCTTGATTAGTTGTGGTTGTTTGTTGAGTAGGAATATGAATGTTTTTTGGAGGATTAGGTTGAGGACACTCTATAATAAGGTGACCTACATCAATTAAGTCTTGAACCACATGTTTCAACCTCATACATAATTTTATGTGCCCATCCACTCTATGATACTTATAGTGTTGACTAAGCTTATACCAATTAGTCGTGGTATTGGGTTGCCTTATGAGGGGAAACTCAATCATGTTAGCTTCCAAGAGTTGCTTTAGGACTGATGAAATATGTTGGTTGAGTCTCATAAAATTCCTTGGTGGAGGTTTTTGAGGTTTGCTAAGTACCATTTTTTGTAAGGTAGTAGCAACATTGTTGATGGGTCTACTATTAGTTATCCTATCACCAACTACATGCTTGTCATTATACTAGGATTTTGCGGTCCTATATTCTTTCTTTGGCTTAATTTAACCTCTTAGAATAAGGACTTGCTCTACCCTTATTACTAGATCTATTGCTTGGTCAAAGATGTAATAGTTGTTGTTTCCAACTCATATGTCATTTGATTTTGTAAATTTCTAAAAAATATCTCTAGCATGTCTCAAGGAGGTAAAGTATATCTCAATTGTCCAACTAAACTTCTCCAACAAGACAAGAAATCTAAAAATATTTCATATTTTCCTTGTTTCAACATATAAACATATTTTATAGTCACATTTTTCTCAACATAAACTCCGAATTGTTAATCAAAAACTTTATGTTGTCTCTTCAAAAATATTTAAATAATGATGAGGTAGTTGATAAAACCATTCTTAGCCATACCACCAAGCCTCTTAGGGAATGACTTTAGTAACAACATTTCATCATATATAATATCATGGCATGTTGTCCTACACATCCTTAAATGTTCAATTAGGTCCTTTGTTCCATTATAAATAGGTAAAACCGATATTGAAAAATGCTTAGGGTAGGTCCTAGAGGTAATAATAGGATCTAAGGGTTTATTGCACATTTCCTTGTAGTTGAAGGTGAAACTTGGAGGTTGAATCATATCCACTCTTGAGACCTATTTCACCATATTTCTTAAGCTTTACATATCAGGATTGTTGTTATGTAATGTACCTAGGTTCCCTAAGGGAGGGTTATAAGTAGGTTTTTGAAAGGGGACTTGGACAATGTTGGAGGAATTAACACTATAATGGTATGGGTTATGATATGTGGTATCTTGTTGTTAAGGACAATTAACGTTTGGTGGAATATAAGCATGAATTTTGAGATGAGTAGAATGAGGAGAAAATTGAGCATGATCTCAAGATGCACTACTAGTTGGAGGAATGCGTGGAATTCTTCCAACATTGGTGGTTGTAGTAGTGATATATGTTGGTTTATGAAAAATATTAATATGATGTGAAGATTCAAACAATGGATTGGTGTGAATATTCTAAGGAGAAATGGTTGGAGGATGAGATGTCCTAGCTTCTTCAAGTTGGGCCTCCTCATCCATAGCCTTAACCAAGGCATCCTTATGATGTTTCATGAAATTATAGATATGATCATATGATTTGAAGGTGATATGTCCATTAGATGCCACAAGAGGATCAAGGTCATTACTAGTTTATATATGTTCTTCCTCTTCTAAATTTGGATTCTTCCTATCAATGTGATCATGTTCTTGGGGAACCTGATCATATTCTAAGATCTTTCACTTAATTTTAATGTTGGGAGCCATTAGGAGAAAGAAAAAATATAGAGGAGAAAAGGAGGATAAAAAAACTAGCAAAAGACACATAAGAAGATTTTCAAAATATTTTTAATGTTTTCTAATTCTAAGAAAACAAATTTAGTGGTCTTTCTTAAAGTTTTCAAAATAAAAAAAAGGAAGAGGCTTTCTAATTTGGCCACTAAGACATATTTTCATGTCATGTTCATGAAATATGTAGAGGGGGGAAACTAACCTACCACATACGATTCTTGATTGTATCCACTAGGAGCCTAGGTGACCATGGGGGTGTGTTATATTCTCTACACTCAAGGGATTTGGAATTTGAGGTTTCACCAAAAATGGTTTAAGAACTCACTGCAAGTTTGGGGATAACTATTTTATGTATATATTGAACAAGCACATATGTTTGGCCTTTCTAAATTCTAGGTTATGGAAAAATTAAGAGAATAATGCAGGATAAACAAAAATGCAAGCAAAAAAAAACTAACCCTAGGATGATGCTTGATATTCAATGATGACTAAACCCTAACTTGCAATAATATAAATATTTTTATTTTTTATTAAGGGTTTAAGAGAATGCATAAATAGAGTTAACCCTGAAATGCAAACTATATGTCTTTTTCTCTTTCAAATACCTAGAAATAAAATAAAAATATTTTTATTTTCATTTATGATTTATATCTAGAATATAAAATGGATAGAAATCAAACAACAAACAACATAATAAGTTTATTTAGAACACTTCTCTGATATGTCGATTGATCCTAGCTTCAAATTACATCTAAAATATCCAAACAACTTCAAAATTGTAAAACAACTTACAAACCCTAGAAAAATTGATCAGTATTTTGGAGTCTACTTAGGTCGCTATATGACTAAGCTTGGAGGTACAACATTCAAGACCCCTTGGTCCTTTTAGTTGATCATTTGAAAATGAAATGATATTTTACCTTTGGAATAGACAAAAGCAAGATGAGATAGACATGCAATAATGAAATGAAATGGAAACATAATGTAAGTGATGAAAAATTAAAATGCAAATGAACTAGGGTTTTAGGAAGAAAAAATTTACCCCCAAATCCTAATTGACCAAATGCATGTCATATAACGAGGGGGAATTAATATGGTTTTCCAAATTTAAACCCTGTATGGATAGGGCATGAATTTGGTTTATATGCACATTTTGGGTCTCAAAACATCAAAAAATGTGATGCAAAATAGTAAAAATATTGATCTAAAAACTAATAATGCAAGTAAAGAACCTGGCTAGTTGATGGAGGAAGCAAGGAGCAATGATAATGTGAAGGAAGCAACCCAATATGGTAGACCTCTACAATATTCAAGACTCCTCCATGTTCACCAAGAGAAGTAAACACCAAAGCACAAAACAATGAAATATAAATCCCACTATAGCAGAGCACTTGTTAGCATAAATTATGAGTGAGATAAAATGTGTCAATACCTAAATATAATCCTAGATTTTCCAAATTCAATATGGGGGGAAAAGGGAATCAAATCCTCTATTTATAGGAGGTTTGGAGGGCTATAAGGTATGAAAGAAAAATTTCATCGTGGGCAAGAGCCAATGCCAAAAGGGGCCGATGAGGGGGGGGATTTTGAGAGAAAAATCCCTAAAAATTAAAATTCATGCTCCATCCTTATAGGGTGTAAATTTGGAAAGCCAAATTCATGTCCTATATGTATCAGGTGCATATTTGATAAGGCTAGTGAAAAAGAATAAAATAAGATGGGAAAAGGGGCCCAAATTTGCACTTAGCAACTTTGGATGGCTTCCTAAAGATCTAAGGAAATACTGACTCATTTTGATGGGTCAATTATCCATGTCTAAAACTACTACCTCCTCCTTAGACTCTATTTTAGGTTCTAATTTTTCAATTTTCCCTTACGAATGTTTTTTTTTATTCTCTCTAGATCCTTGCTCCTTAATCTAAGAAATATCATGCAAACTTAACTTCTTTTTCCCATACCATAATTTCATAAACTTCTTTTGCATATTAATGTTAATAGTGCCCAATTAATCTAAGGACAACCACAAATAATATCCACATCATTAATATAAATAACATGAGAATAAGAATGCAAACTATATTTATTTAGTTATAAGTCTTTAAAAATATGAAATTTCTCTCCTTCAAACTATCTATCTTTGATACTATTATCCAAATTCATGTGGATGAAGTTATACTTGCTATTATACCTTATGGAGATAATAATGTTTTTCTTTTGAATGTAATCATGAACTTGCAAAAAATATTTTTTTAGATAAAAATAAATACCTCTCATCATCCTCTTATTTTTCTGTCTTCAAAGGTATGGTTCCCTTAGCCTTCACATTATCATTGATATTTATTCCTTTTTTTATCTTCCTTAAACGTTTTGATTTCTTATTCATAGTATTTAAGTGTATCCATCAAATTAACTATTTTTTTATCCTTTTTTACAAATTTTCATTTGTTTAATAATGCTTCTTCAATTTTTTCTCACTTGTACTTCTAGGTAGCTTTAACAAAATTATTTCACCAATGCAAAGTTACTTCAAGATCAAAATGAAGAGAAACTTTCTACAATGATTCACTACAATGTTAAGTTTTAATTTTTTTTAACAACTCTCTAATACCAATATCATCCTCTCCAAATAAATTTGGTGACTCCATGAGTTCAACTCAAAAAATTTCCTATAATATCTAGGGACTGGTGAAACTATGATTTATCAAAATTAAAATTCTCCCTCACTAAATCACCTTCAATATTTTTCATAAATAATTAGATCTAACCATTTATTTGAAATAGGTCCGATGTGTAGCCCAATTGGTTCATCCAAACCCCATAAGGGGGCGGAGGTCCAAGGTTCAAATATCGGGCCTCGTCGGACTGAACGCTTGTCCCTTTCTTGGTGCTTTTAGCGGCATAAAAGGATTAAAATGATTGTGGCATGGTGGTTATAGGGGTAGACTGCACGAAGATTTGTGTGGCGGCTTCTGGGGTGGACAACGTAGAATACTGTGGCAGCCATAAAAAGCTAGACAGCCTACCCGGATTATTCCACCATGTAATTAAAAAAAAAAAAACAAATTTATTTGAAATAGAACAAATGGAAACTTTTTTGCTTACCTCAATTGAGAGATATTTTTTTTTTTATGAATTCCCATATAAAAAAAAATAACTTTAATAACTTGACTTTAGATAGCTATAACTCCTCCAACACTACTCAAAATTTAGCACATGACTAGTTATTTTGAATTACTCAAAATGATCTATATGATGCTACAAGACCATTCTAAAAATAATTTTCCCATAAACAAATATGGACCCCAAGCATTTATGATGAATTTTGTACCTCAAATGACCACTTTTATAAACTATGATGGTTGAGTTTTGAACTATCTCCCTCAAAGTTGCTTAGAATTTTACAAGTGACCAATTTATTTTATAGTAATTGAAATAAAATAATCAATAGTGTAAAAAATTTGTAGATATTAAACCTATGCAAAATTGTATGGCTTCTAAAAAATATAAAAAAAATTCTAGTTTTTCTTCAAAAAATCAACAAATCCTATGAATACTCTTTATAATCTCTTGAACCGTACTAAAAAATATCAACTTTTTGAAAACCATTGCTCTAAAAACATATGCCAAGGGCTTTTTCTTCTCATAAATATAAAAGCATCTAAAATATGTGAAAAATAAATTAAATTAATCATAGAAAATAATTCATATGTGAGACAAGATCTATGAATACCCTTTAGGCCAGGCAATATCAAGATAATTCCTTTTGGAAGGAATCGCTCTATAATATCTCCCGAGGTGAGTGTCGCTTCACAAGAAAATATGGTTATAATAATGATTGCTTATATAGGATGATTCACAATTACTAGATTCCTTCTTTATATAACCAAGGTTATTAATAATGCCATGTGTTCTCGTATATAACCTATTACATTAATCAATAAATATGTGTGGTTAATTTTACACAATAATTGGTATTAAAGCAAATTGCTATGTAGACAATGAGAAGACACTTAAGAATGTTGCATATAAATAGTTACACCACTTTTATTTAACATCAATGCAAATTCTTTGAGTTCATATGAGGAGGAGACCTTACCAAATTGATTGGAGAAGAATCACTTTTCTCATTTGTTCTTGTTTGTGTATGTAGGTTTTAAGCAATCAAATTTATTCGTTGTAGAATATTTGTCATCATGTATTATTTTTGTTAAATGGTGCAAAGAATAGTTCATCTAAAGCAGTGCACTAGAGAGTTAAATGTGGCAATAAGATTAAATTTCTTACAAGTTGGAGCAGTCACCCTCTTCATATCTTGTTATTTTTTATCCATATGAGAGTTACATTAGAGTGGAGCAAGATTGAATATATGTGAATGAGTCATCTAAACATAGTGTTATCACATAATTAGATTATTTCATGATAGGGTTGTCTACACATTCATGTCGATTAGGTCATCTAGAAGGCTGCATTGATTGAGCCATCTGTTGACTAGGTTATCTAAAAATAAGGTCATCTAGATATATGCATGAGGTCTATATGACTTGAGGGTCATATAAATCAAGTTTAATTTGTGTTTCTAATTTTTATTGTGTAGCTTAAAATCGGTTTATTGTATTTTGGAGTTGTTGAAGACTAGAGACAAGTTTGAGTTATTATTGTTGATTAAATTGGAGAGGTGATTTGAACAATGTTAAAATATGTGCTTGTAGATAATTTATACATATGATAAGTTGAGGTTATCCAATTTAAAGAAGTAGCATGTCTGGAGTAAAGACATCTAGTTGAAAGGGACTTGCTATCAAAATTCAAAGAGAAGAGATTGAGATTTAAGATATGGTTAGAATAAGGTTATTATGACATCCAAAAAGGAAGGTCACAAATTCAAGTCCATTTATTTTATTTGAAATAAAGAGGACGTATTGCATGGAGTCCTTCCACTACTAAGATGTAAGAGGAATTGTTATAATACCAAGACATCCAGTTTTTAGAGAATGCATTAAGTTTACTATAAGATTACTTGAAGTGGATGCATAGTTCAATTGTAGAAAAGGAGGTACAATTTTTTTTATAAAACATCCCATCCATTTAGAAATAAAATCACATGCCATTTTTCATCATGAAATTGGATATCAATAGTAGAGATAGTGTTGTTGAATGGATATTGATTGTATGCATATTTTTTGATGTTGTGAAGTTCCTACTTTGAAGTAAAATTGGATATTTAATCCCACATTGTTGGTGGGAACATAATTTATTCTACGTAAATATACATGACATTAAAGTATTTGTTAAATTTTTTGCAAGTAGTACTCCCTCTATTTGCATATAGAAAACTTTTAGGAATGTTGACTTGATTGTTGCTTATGGTACACAACTCGTTTAGTTTAAAAATAAATTCCATAATCCCACATTGGTTTCTCTAAGGTGGTCTCTGGTGTTTATAAGTATGGAATTTTGCTATCTATTAAATTAGCTTGCAATAGTTAACACCATGGTATACAATGATGATGTCAAAGCTATTTTACTAAATAACATGTCTACTAGTTAGCTAATATAGTATAAATATTAAACACGATTAATCCTAGACTAGAAGATATAATTTTTCATTAGTTGAATAAAAAAATATTTGTTTATAGAAGAATATGCTTTACTTATGAATAAAAAGCTTAATATCACCTCTAGAGCTAGTCAGTCATCCTCAAAGACAAAGAAAATATTGACAACTAGAACCATGTGTCTTTATTACAAACAAATATGTCATATTATAATGAATTAGGTTCAACAAGCAAAATATCTCATAGAGTGAAAGTTAAAGACAAATAAGGCAATGGTAGTTACTAATGGGATTGAAGAAAAAGAATGTGGATTTATGACATATATTTAAGAATTTTCTCATGAGAACAATAAGGGAGGATATATTTTTTGAATTAAAACAAAGAATGTACCTGTGTATAGTTGTGTGTCCCTATTCACAAGATGGAGGTGTATCTATGATTGTTTAAGTGTTTCTCTAATCATAGAGGTGTTGTACATAATTGTGTTTATCCATATTTTCAATCTTGGTAATGGATAGTGTGTGTGTGTGTGTCATTATCCATATTTTGAGTAAGATTGTAGATAGTAGTATTTTCCCTTATCCTTAGTTATAAATGAGTTGTTGAGTGTGTCCCTATTCAATTACAAGCTATAGGGTGCATCCTAGTTCATCATTTGTTTATATTTTGAAAGTGTTATGTCTACTTCTACATTGATGTAATAAGGGATAAATGCTACAAAATTTGGTATAGGTAGTTGGCATTAGTAATAACCAAGGTCATTACTAACATGTGCTCTCTTGTATATAACCTATTATATCAATGAATAAAGGTGTGTAGCTAATTTTATACCAAAATTATCATCTACTGCTATTTTGGGAAAGGTATGACCCTAACCATATCCCACTCACTATTATAATATAATTTCCTAGAAATAAACATTGGGTTATTTTAGCCCATGCTAAATACACAATACAATTAGGTTGTTTATGGCTCATGTCAATTGTATTGTATAGTTAGGTTATTTATAGCTCATACAAACTATATAATATTTTAATACACTACTAGGTGCCTACCCTAGGTCACCTAGCATTATATGTTTCATTCACTAGCATGTATCCATAATAGAGTAGAGCCTAAATTCCATTCATTTTCATGTTTTCAAAAGGAGTACAATTGGTCATTTTTTCATTCATTCTTTCAAAATATGATGCATCCTTGTAAATATAATAGTTATATTTTCATAAGGGTAACTTTTAGACTGGTTGAACAAAATCAGTCTCTCAAGGAAATTATTTATATTTTGTGTCACATGCTACTCTTGGAAAATGAGTATTGCCTTCAATTATTTACAATATTGATGCAATGTTTTTTTGAAAAATGGGTTTTTCAACTTTGAATTAAATTAGAATGTAGAAAATTTAAACGTAGGTTTTCTTATTCCCATGCAACTAGGCTAACCATTAATTCTACCGGCTCTAAAATATGAAAGCTTTTTAAGTAAAAGAAACCTAAAATTTACAATGAGCAATCCAAATTTATCCTTGTTGCCCATTAAATAAGCAATGCATTTTAGCTATGTTTCTATAAATTTTAAAAGCAATTCATTATTGGTTGTAATGCTTTCACAAAATGAGGAAAACCTAATTTCCACAACTTATATTTTCACTCTAGATTCCTTTCATACCCTTGCTCTATCTAGTTCACACTTTTTTCTCTTTTATCAATTTCCCATTAAAAGACCTCCATTTTGGTCATTAATCATATTCTCATCCCCCAAGGAGTATTATATTACCAACAAGTAAAGAAAACAAAGATTCATACGTGAGATATGACAATGCATACAAGGTTTTCCTACTCCTCCTCAAGATACTCTATTGTGCCCTAACAATGGAAAAATAAAATAACTCTCTTTTTTAATATTTGGTGGCACCTCACAAGACATTCAAATTATCCCCCCTCTAATTATAAAAGAAAGTTTTGTAACTTATAAATTGTCAATGCACATATGAAGGACAAGTTTATTTCCTAAGGCATATAAACATTTTTCTATTTGGTTTAATTTAAAACCATGATATCCATTGGGGTTGATGCCTTTAATTCAAGGGATTCCATGTTAATAATAAGAACATATGAAGACTTGTTATACAACCAAATCATTTTAATCAAGTAATTATTTAATACACCTTGATTTGGTGGTAATTCAAACATTGTCAGAATAAAATTATGCATTTTATTTTGCAATCATAATTCAAATGCATATACAAACAACCATGCATTAACTCTATTATTTTATTCATGTATATTTTTAATGTGTGTGTGTGTGTGTGTGTGTATGTGATCCCTCTCTATTGGTTGCTTCTTTTGGATCTATTACCTTCTTCAGAATGATACTTTTTCTCTTTTACCTCTTGAAAGATGACTTGTCAACACTTGTAGTAAATTACACTTTAGAAAATCGGATGCAATCTTTAGGAAATAAGGTGGCTCACATAAACAAGTTGTCTTTTGTTACTTATTGTCAAACATAACAAATTATCATCTAATATAAAAGGATTGGAAGATTTTGATATTGGAAATAGATGGATCCTTGCCTCCTAAATAAACAAAACTCTTCTTATCCCCACCTACCTTTATCCAATAAATTAATTGGTTGCATTACACAATAGGCATATGCTAAACTTCTTGAATATGTCAATTGTATATAATGATGTTGAAAATAGAAAAATGATGAGCATTCAGCCTGATGTTAAATAACTGCAACACAAAGCACCTTTCTACTAACCTCCAAGTTTTTGGTGTTTATGGATCTCATGAATAGAGTTCTTAGGAAAACTATCAGAATTATATATAGTTTTGATATAAAATTTCTAGAGTTATTATATTGTCATTGTAGCATTCAAAAAATATCTTGGACCTCCATGGAACCCCAATAATCTAACATGTTCATATTCTTCCCATAACTAGAAGTAGACATGGATAAATTTTGCTTCAAATATCTTGGGATCTAACAATACATAAATCTCAATGTGTAACCCTCAATAAGGTTACCATTAATATTGGATCAATTGAATGACAAGAATTTACTTTCATAGTTGTGTAAAGAATTAATCTAAAAGGCCTTCATGTTTTATCCCTTTCTCATTCATATGATATGCAAAGATGTAAAATAATCCTCATATTGAAGATAGATTGGAAGAGAACATATGTTTGTCAAATCTATCCTTCTAAAAATTTAATTCTATATTTATGTTTCTTTGCTCTTAAATTAGATTTTTAACATGCTTCATGAATGACTTGCTTATTCATTGCTATATATAATATATAATTGTAAGAATAATGGGTTATTTTTAAATTTTGAATTAGTAAGAATAAGGAAGTATGTTTGATATTGGCTAGTGGAAGTTCTCAAACTTTCGGGTGTTTTCTTAAAGGACCTTTAATGTCAGTGGAGTAGAAGAGGTATTTAGAAAGTAAGTGGATCAATTACCTACATATTTTGTTATTTTATGTTAATAGGGTGAGGAATCCTATATAAGTAGGGCCAAGGATCAAACTATAGCATAATATAATGACTTATTCAAGTCTTCAAGTGGGGTTTCACTTCATTGTGATGTAAAACATTCTATTAATTTAGTGTTTGGCTTTTTTATTTTTAATGGATTTATTTTATCACAAAGCAGTCCTTGAAAATTAGGAATTAGGAGGTAAATCTAATAATTGATTCAAAATGGGCACATCAAATGAGGTGCTTCACTATGTGGTATTTTATTTCTTTTGAATTTGAATAAATATGGAAAATAGAGACTTTATATGAACTATAGATATTTGAATAGAATCGCTATGAAGAATCAATTATCCATTCCCTTATATAGATAACTTGCTAGACTAGATCCATGGTGTAAAGTTCTTCATCAAAACTGATCTCATATTGGTAAACATTAAATACTCAACAAGCTCATTGATATGTGGAAGACTATATTCAAATATAAGGATTTATTTGATTGGTTTGTTATACATTTTAGCTTAACCAATGCACCTACCACATTCATGAGTATGATGGACAATATCCTACATCCTTGTACAAACTTATTTGTGATAGTCTACATAGATGGCATTCTCATCTATAGTAAGACATGGGAGGAGCATACAAAACATGTTAGTTAGGTACTTAAAAATCTTCAAAGACACAATATATATGCTAATTTATAGAAGTGATCATTTGGCATGATAAATATTTAATACCTTGGGTACATTATTATTTTTTTATTTTTATTTTTTGCTTGATAGGAGAGTTGGTCACAACCACACTATTTTTAGTAGTTGGTAAGCACAAGGTTCAAACTACAGGGGTTGCATCCACCAAACCTATTCTACCTCATTATTTTATAGACCAATGTAAAATGGACCATTGGGTGCTCGGGATTCATATCATCATTGTTAGTCTAACACACACTAAGAGGATTCAGATTAGACTACTACCTTTGCAACAGGCCTATCCCAAGGTTTGAACCTGGGTCTCTTCTTTTTAAGTGCCAGACTAGCACTTACCAATCCACCTAGCCATTGGGGATATCCTGGGTATATTGTTTACAAAGTAGTCCATGTTGATCTTAAGAAGATTAAGGTAAATAGAGATTTGCTTACTCCAAAGACTTTGATAGATATTTATACATTTTTGGATCTTTTCAATTTCTATCAAATATTTGTATTAGGGTTCTTCCATATTGCTTGAACACTATACCAAGTGACCAAAGGAGGTTCCAAATCCAAGTTCCATTAGGAAGATACACATCAAAGAGCATTTGAGAAATTGAAGGGCCAATAGTGTTCAACTCCTACACTTTTCCTATCTAATTTGCAATAGCCTTTTGAAGTGATGATTGATGCATACAAGTATGCTTTGGGAGTTGTGCTTATATAACATGAGCCTCTAGTTCACTATCATAGTGAAACATTCAATGAAAGAGTTTGAAATCAACCCATATATGATAAATATCTCTATGCCATTATCCAAGCCTACAATGGAAGTACTACATATTGGATAGGGAAACTATCATCCATATAGATCATAGACTTGGAATTCAAGTAGGTGTAAAGTAAGCCAAGGAGTGAAAAAGATCAAAAGTAGACCATATTTCTATAATAGTTTGATTTGATTATCAAGCACAATGAAGTGTCAATTCAATAATAGATTATTTAATCCAACCTCCAATCATAGCACTCACTATCATTCTTTATTCCTATAAACGTGAGACTTCTAATCGGTCCACCTTGTATGCAATAGATTCTAATTTTGCAAATACATATCAAGCTTTGCATGTGGTTAAGCATACTTCTAGTTTCTATTTGTAAGATAATGTCCTTTATCATATTGGGATGGAGAAAAGTTGGCATTTTTTCAAAAGCACTTCTAATAGCCTAAAATAAGTCATGAAATTGAGAGGTACATCAAGTCATGTACCCCTATATTATAGCTAAACCAAACTACAAGAAGCAAGGACTTTATATACCATTGTAAATCTAATCTAAGCCTTTGGAGTCCATATCCATGGATTTCCTCTCAAGTTTATGACGTTTAAAAATAGTGATGATTGTGTTTTTATAGTGGTTGATTGTTTTTCAAAAATAGTTAATCATGATTCCTTATAAAAAAAACTATTTAAACTAAAGATACTATTAAAATATATTTTATATACTATCCAAATTTTGATTTCCAAATTCCATTGTCCTTAAAATGAACAACGAAAATTTTGAGATTTTTTGGTCCATTCTATAAAATATGATGGACACGAAAATAAACATATCCATATCCATATTTACGATGTCTTAAAAACCTTGACAAACCATATTCTTATCTATTTATTTATAATTACAAACAGTTTATAATTCAATAGGCGCATAGTGTTCTCGACAAAGTAGATATTCTTAATAAAAGAATGTAAAACATTTGCGTAGGTATTGACGTCTTCAATACCCACAAGGTTGGGAACGCTAATCGAATTTCACAGTTCTCAATGTTCATCGAAGTAATTGAAAGACTGCAATTCCGCGAAGAGACAGTCTTGCTGTGAAAAGAACAAATCTTCGTCTGAATTCAAGTCCAGCTCAAACTTTTGTTCTGCCACTGCCGGCGAATGCCAACATGGAGAAAAATCCTCATAGAGCTGTAACTGATCATTACTCGCACACACTTTTGGCAGCGAAGGCGGCGTCGTGGAAGGCAGGATTTGACACGGAGCCTGCGGCTGCTCCAAACCGAATACAAAATTATTCTGATCATTATCACACAGTGAAGGATTTAAGGTCATATTGCTTGATTTTACAGCACTAGAGTCTTCTTCTTTTTCGTTTGAAGGGGAGTTCTTTTTTCCTGTGAGTCGCTGCACCAACGCCATGAAATTCGTGGGTTCCGTGTGAAATACCTCGGGAGACCTGAGATATATAATCACAGGCTTCCTGAGAAGTCTATGCATGCAATTGTTAGATTCCTTGCAAATCTTGAGAGGCCCCGGCTTGAGACCTCGAAGCTCTCTTTTGCCAGGGTTGCTCTTGTTCTTGCTCTTTCCATGATATCTCGTTTGCATCTCGTCCATACTGCGCTTAATATCAGTGCAATCCTCTCCCTGTAATCACTTATTTCTTTTGGTGCAAATGCGAGGAGATAGATCTTGTTGTGGCTATTTATAAATGAGGAAGACGGTTTTGAGTTGGTCACATGTACGAAGCCCCATTTTGCTAAGTCAACACCACGGCCGTTTTGCAAAGTCAATACGACGGCCACGTTCCGGATAAACGTGAAATGCTCTACCTGCTGTGACCCTGTCAATCTAAAAAAATAATTATTCATCTTGTTTACTTTAGTTAGAATGATTGTGAAAAGTGAAGCTTCAAATTATATTGTCCGTTATCGGCTGTGATACCATATGATAGAAGAATCTCTTCTGAACTTCTAGATTTTGAATGGCTTTTTTTAAAGCTGAATGTAATTCCTATGTTGGAATTTCGTCCCATCTTTTTCTTAAAACGATATATAAATATATATTGACTTACAAGAACAATATAAGACAAGGGAATAGAATTTCGACATGTGCACGATCAGTTTATGCGGGTTAAACTTGAACCGCTTCCACACGTCCTGGCAAATGTCTTCTTCGCCTCTGGAATAAGAAAGTATGTGTTGATATCGGCTGGACGAACTTCTCAGAACTTTAGGTATTTTCTTAAAAGGACTTTTAGGGGAGCGTGGTAGAGATAATGTGGATTGTGGACCAAGCAACGGCAAATCGATCGACGGCTCTTGGACACTTCTGGACACATTGTTTGCAACTTTGACACACTTCTTAAATATATTTTTTATTATTATTTTATAAAAGAGGTCTTTGAATTTTAAATAAAGGTTCAACGTAATAAAGAATGTAGAAAAAACAAAGAAAAGCTAATTTTAAGAATAAGTTAGTGGAGAAGAGATCAAAGAATATAAGATTTCAAAAAGTAGGTAAAAAATCAAATAGGACACATGAAATCCTAGATCTAATCTATCCATTCTTGTGAGAAACCAAATTGACCCATTATATTGAGGAGGAAAGTCTAGTCCACCCTATCATATACTTTGGATAAGTCTAGTCTAATGAATATGGGTGGGGATTTATGTGCTTCCATGCAGTGAATAGCCTCTTGAGACAAAACTATCTCATCCACTATATATCTGCCTTTCACAAAACCACCTTGTTCTAATGAGATAATCTTATGTAAAATCGGTTTGAGTCTCTCTGCCATTACCTTGGTGATTATTGAGCAAGACATTACATAAAGCTATTGATCTAAACTCGGTAATATGCTCTACATCTTGTGCCTTTGGGATCAATGCTATATATGATTTTTTGATTTCCTTCAGAACATCTTTAGCTTTCCTAACCTCCTCAACCACATCCAGAATATTCTCATGTAGGATATCCCAAAATTCTTGGTAGAATTCAATGGGGAATCCATATGGCCTAGGAGTCTTACCTTTCTACATTTTGAAAACCACCTGTTGTAACTCTTTGGTAGTTATTGGTGTAGTCAAAACTAAATTGTCCTCCTTTGTTATTAGTGTAGGTATCTCTTGTAACACTTCTTTTTGAGCTTCCATATCCAAAGGTTTTTGTTGTGAATAGACTTACAAAATAGTTTACTACGATAGACCTCATACCTTCCCATATATGGATAGTATCTTCTACTTATGTTCTCAAGAAGGGTATGAAGTTGTGTGATTTATGGACTAGAAGAGATTTGTAGAAGAATCATGTGTTTCGATACCCCTCCTAGAACCATTGGATTCTAAATTTATGATTCCATAATAACTCTTCCCTTTCTTCCAATTCCTCTAGTTATAATGTAAATATGATCTTTATCATACTCAGACCCTCCATGAGGCCATCCATGTGGATCTGTTCATTTAAATCTTCAAGTTGGGCTAGCACTTTCAACTTTTTCTTCTTGACATCTCCAAACTCTTCCTAGTTCTAGGTCCTTATCTTGGATTTGATGTATTGAAGCCTCCTCACAAATCAATACATCTTGGTTCCATGTTGAGGTTTGCTTTCCTTCCACTATGTTTGCACTCTAGGCCTAAAAGAGTTATCTTTGAACCACATCAATTGGAATCTAAATGGTGAGTATCTGACCTTGGATTTCCTTAGTTCTATCATGACTGGCCAATGATTTGAGCCTACATTGCTTAGGATATTCACCCTAGGAATATGCCCATGAATTAAATTTTTTTTTGATAGCAGGAATATATCCAATATTTCAAGAATGCAAGCAGAGCCTTACCTCCTATTAGACGAAGTCATCCGACCATTGTCTGGCCTAACATCCACAAGGAGGTTTTTAATGTATTCCTTCATGAGGTCTGTGCTCCTATATAAGCTACCATTTCCCCCCAAATTATCTTCCAAGGATAGGATGGTATTGAATTCTCCTCCTATCAAGGACCATGCTTGAAGGAATTGGTAATAATGTAGTTTATGTTCTTCCACTATCTATGTTTCTTCTTCAGGCTAGTAGATGCATAAACATTCATGTAGAGAAAAACTTGGTCTAATTGCCTACTTTGAGAAGCTACTGCCAAGAGATCCCAGCTACCCACCACTTGGTGGATAACTACCTCTTTAGGGCCCCAAATGGGAGCTGAGGTATTCCATTCTCTTAGCAAGCCACACTTTTTTTGGGACTCCCCTTGAGTCCTCTAATGTTTTAGGAAATGCTTTTATCAGTATTAGGGGCTAAATATGTGAGTAAGGGCATTTACCTTACCTTTTGCTATTATCTTTTATCCTTATTTTACAACATGGTGTTGATTAGTTTTGTGTTATACATTTTTTTGGTATCCATTTTCATCTTTATACTTGTCTCCTAGCTCACCCCTCTTAATTCTGGAATAACATCCAACCCGAGCATATGTGTGTAGAACACTAGGGTATTTTTGGTAGATCTAGTGAGGTCATGCCTAGGCTCTAGATTTTTTGTCGTGCTTACCTTTAATAGATTGTTACTCTTATTTTGATTTTCCCCCCTTTTTTTTTTAGTAGTCTGTTGCATGGTTTACTACTTTCTATTTGTTGCTCTACATAACTAGGATGGTTTCAGGGGTTTTATTTACCTTTTCTAGCATATATTCCTTCCTCCCACCATGGAACTGTGTCTCCAATACTTCTATCTCCATTGTATCCTTATCATACACCAAAAGGTTATCAATGGGAATATTTCCAAACATATTGTTTGACACCATTGCTTGATTCCTCATTGTCAATTTATTTTGGATATATTTTTTGGGCAGTTGAAACTCTTCAAGATTTTTTGCCTCTCTTATATAGTCTAGGATCTTCTATGGGCGATCTCTTGTTAAATGATCATATTCATGGCATATACTGCAACGAAGAGGTATGCTCTCATAATACACCTACTGCTCCCATGTTACCTCCTTAAACTGTAAAGGGGTCTTTTTTGGGAGGGGTTTGTTAAAATCTATTAGGACACATATCCAAGCATAAATAATTTTCTCAAATTTATGTGTACTATCAACAACCATCATGAGTGTTCCTAGGGTATTCCCAATTTACAAAAAACTATTAGATCCCAAATTTCTATTGGTAGGCCAAACAACCTTACCCAAACTAGTGTTGTGGATAGAATCTCTTCCTTTGCTTTGAATTTAGTATGCTAATGTTTCATAAAGAGGCTTGTCCTTACAAAAAACCATGGCCCTCCTTGGAATATTTGTTCCCTAACTTCCTCAAAATAAAAAATAACAAGAAAATAACCATTAGATTATGCATAGATTTTGAACTCATATTTTATTCACCATTGTTTAGCAACCCATAGTTTAAATGCTGAAAGGGTAGGTCTAAACCCCATAAATTAACATATCAACACTCTCCTTTCCATATCTTCTATTTCATTCTGAATGTCCTCTATATTTACCTTCACTATCATGGAACCATCCATTGTCTTTAAACACCCTATCACAATTTTTTTTTTATCCATATTTGGCATCCTCAAAGGTCTTTGTGGTGCCCTCATGTTATTTATCACATTTGGTTGGGGCTTGTTGTGGCTGATCCACAACGTACCCAAAAATTGGGGACCCACCTTTTTTGCATGTGTTCCAAGAAGGCCAAAGTGGCCCATAGGCTAAAGATCAAGGAAAAAAGCAAAATATCACAAAAGAGAAAAAGTGTCGCGATATCGTGACATGTTGCTCCATCGCGGCAGAAAATGAAAAAGTGTCGCGATATCGCGACATGTTGCTCCATCGCGGCCAAAAATGAAAAAGTGTCGCGATATCGCGACATGTTGCTCCATCGCGGCCAAAAATGAAAAAGTGTCGTGATATCATGACATGTTGCTCCATCGCGGCAGAAAATGAAAAAGTGTCACGATATCGCGACATGTTGCTCCATCGCGGCAAAAAATGAAAAAGTGTCACGATATCGCGACATGTTGCTCCATCGCGGCAGGAAATGAAAAAGTGTCGCGATATAGCGACATGTTGCTCCATCACGGAAAAAAAATGAAAAAGTGTCACGATATCGCGACATGTTGCTCCATCGCGACAGGAAATGAAAAAGTGTCGCGATATCACGACATGTTGTTCCATCGCGGCAAAAAATGAAAAAGTGTCGCGATATCGCAACATGTTGCTCCATCACGGCAGAAAAATGAAAAAGTGTCGCGATATCGTGACATGTTGCTCCATCGCGGCAGAAAATGAAAAAGTGTCGCGATATCGCGACATGTTGCTCCATCGCGGCAGAAAATGAAAAAGTGTCACGATATCACGACATGTTGTTCCATCGCAGCCAAAATGCAAAAGTGTCACGATATCGTGACTTGTTGCTCCATCGCGGCCAAAAGTAAAGGAAAAGAAGAGAAAGAAAAAGTGTCGCGATATCATGACATGTTCCATTTTCGCAATTCAAAGAAACAAAATACGGAAAGGGCCAAAAGTGTCGCGATATCGTTACATGCTTCATTTTCGCGATTCAAAGCAACAAAGGAGAGCAAGGAGGCAAAAGTGTCATGATATCGCGACATGTTCCATTTTCGCCAAGGTAACGGACCTGCATAGTGACGCGGACATAAGGACAAAATCCAGTAAATAAGACCAAGTGTTACATAAGAAATATTTAATGATTGGAAATCATTTAAGATGGTCGTTACGCAGGGAAGGAAATGGACGCAAGCCTATGTGGATAAAACGCAGCAAAGGGCAACAAAATGGAAACCGAAGCACACGCATGCAGGGAAGGTGAAACGAACAGCCATCAGAAAACGAAAACGAACCATCATGGAGGGAAAAACAATTCTTTCAAAAAGTTTAAATATGACATTCAAAGAGGCCATAAGGGGTGGAAAACTGTTGCAAGTAGCATTGCAGGTTTGAAGGCGATTAGGCCATTCTGGACCTAGTTGAGGTTGTTTTTCTTTCGTAGACTGGTTTTTCTTCTTCATGGACATGGGTTGGAAATTACGACGAGCAGAGTTGTAGACTCGAAGGTGATGATGCCATTCTGGACTTGTTTGAGTCATTTTTCTTCCATGGACTGGTTTGGAAAAACCACGAATTTTGCTATTGTAAAATGACCCATTTTTAATGCAGAAGTGTTCTGAGATTTGCATCTTGTGGACAAGAAAGAAGGAGATGTTCTTTGCATGCTATAGATTTAATGTTTATTCTTCAATATTTTTAGATTTCAAATTTATAGATAATGTTGATGCCATTTCTTTGGGTTACATTAGGCGAATATTTGAAATCTGAATTTTATTTCGTACCCTAGGGACCAACACTTAGCCTATGGGGATTGTGCTTATTTTGCAAGTCCAATAGGTTAGGTTGCATTCATGGAGACCTCACATCTTCGGTTTTGTCGAAATAGGAGAGCATCATACTGAACGCATTTTATTTTTAGTTTCTGCATTTCATTTTTTATTTTTTGCTTTTTATATTTTTCCAAAAGCTTTAACTTTCAAGGCATTAAAATAAACATCTAAAAAATATCAAAATCCAAAAAACAATGAACAATCACTAAAGTTTCATGGTGAAATAAATCAACATTGCCCCTTGTTTATAGTTACTTGCAATCACTAAGGTGTTCCAAGAATTTAAATTGAATATCTTTATTTGATATTACTAATACATATATGCAAATGCTAATACAACGGAGACCTTGGAGAAGTTGTTTGTTTAACTTCTTTGCAAGAGGGGATTTGGAACCCAAATCCTAAAGGAGAGTGTACTTTCACAACTGGGTGAAAATACCACTCAACAGATTTGCGCTAGAAGGAGGGCCTGAACCGGTTTATTTTAGTGTGATTTAAATGCTATAGGGATTTAAATTTTGAATATTTCATGCCCTATTGGTTATTATCTTTAGCCCCCTTTTAACAATACAACCTTGTAGTGTTAAAAGGAGGATACGAATTGCTATGCATTGTTCTAATGCTTTTTGATTGTTCATACAGGAATAATGTGTCTTGATTTGATTTAAAAAAAAATTCTTGACTAACGAGGTTGTCTCCATGTAATTACTTTCATTTGATTTTAATGGATACACCTTTTGGTTGATGCTAACATGATTGTTCATACGTTACATGTTTGATATTTGCTAGTCATTTCATGCTTATTTGTAAGGAATTATTTTGTCTAAAATGTATTTGTTGTTGGTATTATGCTCTTCACCTGCGCGTAATGTGATCTTGTGAATCAGAAAGCCTACAACACTAGGAGTATGCTCTTCACTTGCGCATATGCGATCTGGTGAATCAAAAACTTACATTTTTAGAATACTACTTTGTCAGGGTTCCTTCTTTTATTCATGACTAACAAATTGGTTTTGAAGTTATTATTTGAATTCCATTAATTGCAAAAAATTTTGTGTGTCGCAGGTCTCCTTTGAGGTATTTTCCACGGCTCTTTTAGGGTTATCACCATCGATTTTGAATCAAATGGCCCAACCTCCACCAGCTCCTTGGTACAAAGCCCATAACATTCCTTTGAATATTGCAGGGGATATTCATGAGATCCCTAGGAATATAGAGAGATTTTTGCCCAAATACAAACCGGATGGCCCAAGGACCGCAGAAGAACATATACAGGCCTATAGGGATGTTTTGATAAGATTGCACATTCAACATGAAGATGTGGCTTGTAGACTCTTCCCCATGAGCCTAGACCCAGTGGCCTATGAATGGTACATTTTCTTACCTACTAGTTCCATTACGTCATGGACGCAAATGGAGAATGCTTTTGTCAACCAATTCAGGTCATCATTAGATCCCACAATCATCTATAATCAGTTCATTACATGCAAAAGAGGCCAGGGTGAGCCAATCCGAAATTTTAATCAGAGATTTCATAAGTGCTATAATAGAGCAATTCGGCATTTCGCCATTGATCCCGCAATAGCTTTGCAAATATATTTTGGGGCATTGAATCCTATAATGACAATGTTTGCAAGGCAAAATCCTCAAGTTACCACTCTTGCTCTAGCCTACAATGAAGCTATGACCATTGAGCAACAAATGACACCACAGAGTTATGGGTTTTCCTAGATGTCTATGGTAGGACAATATGGTCCATATGGTCAAGCTCCTATGATGAATCAGATCATGGCACCACAAATATTAGGCATAAATGCATTGCTTTATCAACAACCATATTCATCAAAACCCGCTTATGCACCCATTCCAATTCAACCAATCACATCCATTCCCCCCATTCCTTCATTTTTCCAAAATAGTCAACAGACTATGCAAGGAGCTAGTCTGGTTAATTCTCAGGCTATAGTTCCTTTTCCCAATCCAATCCCAATTCAAAGTGTGAATCCCTACGCAAATCAAGTGGTTCAAAATCCAACCCAAATGTTAAGTCAAGATCTCACCAATTATGCAAATCCTATTGGAACTAGCAATAACATAGCTGAACCAAAAGATATTTATTCAGATGTTGAAGAGCTCAAAAATATGGTTCACAAATTGAGTAATGATTTGGTTCAACAACAAAAGTATGAATCCCATGCCCCTCACCCAAATTGAAATTTCAACAATGGAGGGAAATAGTGGAATATGAAGCCAAACAATGAGGGTGTGCCTTCCTCTATTGCTAATCAGATAGATACTTCTACAGGACCAAGTCACTCTAGTTCCATTCTTAATATTTCTAATTTTGCGTGGGAAAATAGGTGTATATTGCATGATACAAGGGAGCATAATGAAAGGAATTGTCCTAAAATTGCTATGTATACCCATTGTCTCCAAGCTCAAGTGGATGATTTGCAACTTGTGCCAAATAAGGGTCCATCCCAACATCAACAAGGAGAGAACAACATTTTGGTGGGAGAAACTCTATATCGTCAAGAGAGTGAGAGAAAATAAGTACTTAGCCTATGGGGATTGTTCTTATTTTGCAAGTCCAATAGGTTAGGTTGCATGCACGAAGACCTCACATCTTTGATTTTGTCGAAATAGGAGAGCATCATACTAAACGCATTTTATTTTCAGTTTCTACATTTCATTTTTTATTTTTTGTTTTTTATATTTTTCCAGAAGCTTTAACTTTCAAGGCATTAAAATAAACATCTAAAAAAATATCAAAATCCAAAAAACAATGAAAAATCACTAAATATTCATGGTGAAATAAATCAACATTGCCCCTTGTTTATAGTTACTTGCAATCACTAAGGTGTTCCAAGCATTTAAATTGAATATCTTTATTTGAGATTACTAATACATATATGCAAATGCTAATACAGCGGAGACCTTGGAGAAGTTGTTTGTTTAACTTCTTTGCAAGAGGGGATTTGGAACCCAAATCCTAAAGGAGAGTGTACTTTCACAATCGGGTGAAAATACCACTCAACAGGGCTCTTTCCCACGAAGGGCATCCCTAAAATTCATTTTTTGGTAGCTCCCCTGACTCCTTCCTCATATTGGGTATCAGTACATTTGGCCCATTTTGATATTTTTCCCTCGAAATAGTCTTGCTCATGTTCTATACCATAGCCATTTTCCCCGCTTCAGGTTCTTTGATGTACTGAAGCCTCCTCACAAAGCATTACATCTTGGTTCCATGTTGAGGTTTGTTTTCCTTCCACTATTTTTTGCACTCTAGGCCTAAAAGAGTTATCTTTGAACCACATCAATTGGAATCTAAATGGTGAGTATCTGACCTTGGATTTCCTTAGTTCTATCATGACTGGCCAATGATTTGAGCCTACATTTCTTAGGATATTCACCCTAGGAATATGCCCATGAATTAAAAAATTTTCTGATAGCAGGAATCTATCCAATATTTCAAGAATGCAGGCAGAGCCTTACCTCCTATTAGACGAAGTCATCCAACCATTGTCTGGCCTAACATCCACAAGGATGTTTTTGATGTATTCCTTCATGAGGTTTGTGCTCCTGTCTAAGCTACAATTTCCCCCAACTTCTCTTCCAAGGATAGGATGGTATTGAAATATCCTCCTATCAAGGACAATGCTTGAAGGAATTGGTAATAATGTAGTTTATATTCTTCCACTATCTATGTTTCTTCTTCGGGCTAGTAGATGCATAAACATTCATGTAGAAAAAAACTTGGTCTAATTGCCTACTTTGAGAAGCTACTGCCAAGATATCCCAGCTACCCACCACTTGGTGGATAACTACATCTTTAGGGCCCCAAATGGGAGTTGAGGGATTCCATTCTTCTAGCAAGCCACACTTTTTTTGGGACTCCCCTTGAGTCCTCTAATGTTTTAGGAAATGCTTTTATCAGTATTAGGGGCTAAATATGTGAGTAAGGGCATTTACCTTACCTTTTTCTATTATCTTTTATCCTTATTTTACAACATGGTGTTGATTAGTTTTGTGTTCTACCTTTTTACTGGTATCCATTTTCATCTTCATACTTGTCTCCTAGCTCACCCCTCTTGATTTTGGAATAACATCCAACCCGAGCATATGTGTGTAGAGCACTAGGGTATTGTTGGTAGATCTAGTGAGGTCATCCCTAGGCTCTAGATTTTTTTTCGTGCTTACCTTTAATAGATTGTTACTCTTATTTTGATTTTCCCCCTTTTTTTTTTTGGTAGTCTATTGCATGGTTTACTACTTTCTATTTGTTGCTCTGCATAACTAGGATGGTGTCAGAGGTGTTATTTACCTCTTCTAGCATAGATTCCTTCCTCCCACCATGGAACTGTGTCTCCAAGACTTCTATCTCCATTGTATCCTTATCATAAACCAAAAGGTTGTCAATGGGAAGATTTCCAAACATATTGTTTGACACCATTGCTTGATTCCTCATTGTCAATTTCTTTTGGATATTTTTTTGGGCAGTTGAAACTCTTCAAGATTTTTTGCCTCTCTTCTATAGTCTAGGATATTCTATGGGCGATCTCTTGTTAAATTATCATATTCATGGCATATACTGCAACAAAAAGGTATGCTCTCATAATCCACCTACTGCTCCCATGTTTCCTCCTTAAACTGTAAAGAGGTCTTTTTTGGGAGGGGTTTGTTAAAATCTATTAGGACACATATCCAAGCATAAATAATTTTCTCAAATTTATGTGTACTATCAACAACCATAATAAGTGTTCCTATGGTATTCCCAATTTCCAAAAAACTATTAGATCCCAAAATTCTATTGGTAGGCCAAACAACCTCACCCAAACTAGTTTTGTGGATAGAATCTCTTCCTTTGCTTTGAATTTAGTATGCTACTGTTTCATAAAGAGGCTTTTCCTTCCAAAAAACCACGGCCCTCCTTGGAATATTTGTTCCCTAACTTCCTCAAAATAAAAAATAACAAGAAAATAACCATTAGATTATGCATAGGATTTGAACTCATATTTTGTTCACCATTGTTTAGCAACCCATAGTTTAAATGCTGAAAGGGTCGGTCTAAACCCCATAAATTGACATATCAACACTCTCCTTTCCATATCTTCTATTTCATTCTGAATGTCCTATTTACCTTCACTATCATGGAACCATCCATTGTCTTTAAACACCCTATCACAATTTTTTTTTTATCCATCTTTGGCATCCTCAAAGGTCTTTGTGGTGCCCTCAGGTTATTTATCACATTTGGTTGGGGCTCTTCCCCATGAAGGGCATCCCTAAAATTCATTTTTTGGTAGCTCTCCTGACTCCTTCCTCATATTGGGTATCAGTACATTTGGCCCATTTTGATATTTTTCCCTCGAAATAGTCTTGCTCATGTTCTATACCATAGCCATTTTCCCCGCTTCAGGTTCTTTTATCTAGTCTGTGCCATAAAATTTATTTCTAGTTCTCTTCAATCATTGTCCTCATTTTCATTGAATATTGTGATCTCCTGTCTCTTTTTGCACTATGAAATGGAATTACTGGTTGCTTTTTCCTTCACTTTTTGTGGCTTGTAAAAATTGGTTATCTATTTTATTTTGAATCCACTACATTTCCTCGAACTGTACCTTTTTCTTACTATGATCATCCTTGTCAAAAATTTCCTATTGGCCATTAGGTCCAATAGGCCTTGCCCTCTGTACTTTATTTGCAATTTTTTCTAGAACTCTTCAAAATCCTTGTCCCAACTCTCTCTTAAATTTTAATTATTAAATTGAATATTTATCATGATTATAATTTTTTAGATTAAAAAAAATAGATAAAAGTAGACGACTAAGTTATAGAGGGGAAAAATAAAGTTAAGGTATTCCTTTGGTTAAATAACAATCCTTAGCAAAGCCCATGGAAAATGGAGGATAAGGACTTAAGAACATCTTCTTGTTTAGCAAAGCTCTAGTAGCCAAGTGTGTTTGGAATGTAATGTCAAATGCGGGCTTATGGAATAAGATCATATAGGAAAAGTATTTGAAGCCACTCATAATAAAGGAGTGGATAAGGGCCTAAGTGAAGCAAACTTGTAATATTTTAATCTTTTGAAAGACAATTATTTAGACCTTTTATATTTTAGGTGATGACTTACCTAGAAAATAGAGGTTCGTTCAAAGATAAGATTGAGCTTAGACCCTTGGATTGGTTGTAGTGGTATGCACAAACTGCCAAATAATGTAATTTAGATATTAAGATCTAAGGGGATTGAAACTCTTGCCCAAGAAGATGATCTAGAATCATCTACAAACTAGAGATAGAGATGGAAGGAAGCAATAATGTTAGGGCTTTAGGATAAGGATGCACACTAGTGGCAAGAATATATGTGGAGGCTCAAAGTTGGACATATCAAGTTGTGATATGAAGTTTATCAATCAATCTAGACAATGAATGGAGCTATGGGGGAGTACACTCCAAATTCTAGGTATAATACTTTGTTGGAAGATATAAATGATTATTCAGCGTGGTGGTGGAAGTCACTCTAGAAGCATAAAGCCTTGTTGAAAACAAGACTATTTCTACGGTTTGCCATGAAAAATAAGGTTTTTACATGGAATGTATTATAAAAGAGGAGTTGAAATTATCCAAGAAGATGCCATTTATGTAACTCAAACAATGAAATAATTGATCATTTATTGGTAGCTTGCTCCTTTACTAGATAGGTTTGGAGGGAGGTTATAACATAGTTAAATATTCTTGTAATATGACAAGGAGAATCCCTAGGAGAGTGCTTGACACCTTGGTTTTAAAATAGGTCATATAAATGTTTTAGAGCTCTTTTGTTGTTTGTATCATAGGTAACATGGCTATTTATAAATGAAGGAATATCTTAGGATCAAGAGAACTTGGTAGGTCTCCTTGAGTGGAATTATTATCGTCTTCCACGAGAGTCAAGAGGGTTAGGGCTCCTTGATATTTTTTGCCAAGGCACTACCTTATGCATCAAATGGGTTATTCGTGTTGTGCATGGCAATAAGGCCAGGAAACACATGTGTCGACACTACATAGCCTTTGGTGTCCCCATGGGAGAAAATCCTAGAGGGGGCTTGGTCTGCAATCCATTTTGGTGATGAAGGTGCCAATTCGAATTTAGGATTTGTTTGACCTTGGTTGCTTTGGAATGGCAATGATTTTAGTATTGGACTCTCTATTAATTAGCAGTCACTGTGGTGGTCTCCCATTCTCACCTATTAAGAGAAGCCACTGAAAAAAATCCCTTGGGTCCTCACCCTTTGATTTTTCAATAAGGGCATTTGGGTCATCTCTGACCTCTTTTCCAAGTGGGCCAGAGAAATTGCTTTTATGGATACAAGTTAAAATGTAGTTTTATCTCTCTAAGGTCAATAAAGAAATGTTTCAAGCAATTCAAGCCATAGTCCCACTTAAAATGCTTCATAAAATTGAGGTTCAAACTATATGTCCTTGGTGGAAGGACTAGAAATGGTATTCTGGCACTCCTTTAAGTAACTATAAGCTAAGTAAAGGGTATCATTGGATCTCGCCACATCTGCCCATGATCTATGAGTTAAATGAGCGATGGAAAATCTAGGCAACCAAAAAATACTGGCATAACAGATTTCACACTCTATGGGATGTTGTTTTGGAGCCTAAAGTGGACAACTTTCTTTGGTATCTCCTTTTTCAAGGACTTCCTGTAGGAGAATGTCTTCATCATTTAGTACTGCATGTTCCCAACTATCATTTTTGTCATTGTAGGGAATCCATTGAACATTTATTTTGGTATTTTCTTAGGCCCAAGCGACATGGAAATGGATTCATGATTTTTTTAAACCTTTTAGGCCACAACCCTTGTATTGGCCTATCTTAGGGATACAACCTGAATGTCAGTACATATGGAGCAAATTTGTCATATTTTTAGGGCTAAGATTCTATTTAACATATGGAAAAACCATAATGGAATTTTTTTTGCTCAACATGCATCTCATAGTTTTCCATGTATTCAAAATATCTAGTATGCTCCAATGTTTTACTTTAGATTCAAGCACATGCAAGGTTTCCCTTGAGGTTCAACATCTACTAACTATGTTGGATCATTGGACAAATACTCCCTGTACTATGGCTCAAGTTTTGCCCTCCCCACCTCACCAAAGATATTCTTCTTCTCAGCAACAGGATTGAGACATCAAGACTCTGACTATATGTAGCCCTCACCCATAAGACCAGTGTGTCAGGGAAGGATTTTGCTCTGTCCCACAGTATTACCATTGGGGCTCATCATCTGGTTGGGCTACCACTTTACCTTAGACTATAGGGACACTTTGACATTGCAAGGCGACAATTTTGGGTGGGATTCAATTCTAATAGACCCTGATCCTCCCATTGGCCAAGAAAAGCTTTTGGATAAGGACCCTCCTCCCTCTGCTAGTGCTACTCCTATGGTGACTTGAGTACTAGCAGGCCTTTTGCTCTTTCTTTCTTGTTGATATGTTAACTATTTTGTAGTTGTTCAAGGCCTTTTTCTGGACCTAAATTGATATTTTGCATAGGCTTTTGGGTGTGCTTCCATACCACCCATTTTTTTTTGTAAATGATGTACTCTTATTTATTTTTAATAACATCTATTTATTTATCTTTATTAAATAATATTTTAAAAAACAAATATTTATTTTTATTTTTAAAAATAAATCTTTAATTTATAGCATTTACACAAAATCTAAAATTATTAAATATTAATAACAAAACATTAAAATAAAATTTAACTTATCACCCTTCTAGAATCACAATGAAATGAAATGAGGAGTTGTTGAGGTAAATTACAAGATATATAAATACAGACATAATTCTTATAAAAAAATATCTTACAAGGTAAAAAGGGTTTGTATTGGTATTGAGGGGTAAATGAATCCATGTTCTTAGCAAAAGAGAAAAAATATGCCAAGAGAACTCTATGCATGCACTTGTTAGATTCTGTGGGTTCCGTGTGGATTACCTCAGGAGACCTAAGGTATATAATCAGGTTTCCTAAGAACTTTATGCATGCACTTGTTAGATTCCTTGGAAATCTTGAGAGGCCTAGGCCTACGATCTTGAAGCTCTCTTTTGCCAGCATTGCTCTTACTCTTTCCATAATATCTCGCTTGCATATCATCCATACTATGCTTAATATCAGTGCAATCCTATGCTTTTTTTCGTTGTGATCACTTTTTTCTTTTGTTGCAAATGCGAGGATATAGATCTTGTTGCAACAATTTATAAATGAGGAAGACATTTTTGAGTTGATCACATGTACAAAGCACCGTTTTGCAAAGTCAAGACCACGTTTCGGATAGACATGACATGCTCTACCTGCTGTGACCCTGTCAATCTAAAAAAAAAAATTATTCATTTTTTTTTCTTTAGTTCGAATGACAATTGTTAGGTTTTGGAAACTAAAATAGCTAAGTTTTCGTTCTCTGTTTGTAACCAACTAGCACTCTGCATGCATAGGTTCTATTTTTAGTGTGCTTTTTTAGCCAATTGCATTAACTAAGTTTGAGTCAGCATGGATGGGATTGCATGGCGGATCTAGCCATATTGTAACCTATTTTTCTATAAGTAAGAGAGGGTATTCCATTGATTGATGAGCTACTGTAATGCATTGGAATGCATTGGTGCATAGTTGAGTTTGAGAGAGGATTTGAGTGAGAAGAAGAGCAAGAAGAGACTAGCGTGTGAGGGTTCTAGACTGTATTTTAGAGAGGATTGATTGTAGCATTGTTGCAAGGGATATCTCTTCGAAAAATAATACGAGGACTAGTTGGAGTGGACGTAGCCCACATTCTGGGTGAACCACTGTACATGTTGCGTTGTATCTTGTTTATTGTTGTGTTTTTTTTTCTTATATTGTTTATTCTGCTGCTATTTTGAATCTTTGATATATTGTTGCAAGAAGATTAGATTATTATTTAATTCGTAAATCCCAACAACTAGTATCAGAGTTAACTGTTGGGTGTACTCAGAAAACTTGAGAGTTTTCAGTTTGAGTGGGAGAAATGGCCAGTGAAAGGTTTTGGAAGTAGCCACAGTGTGGAAGAGCAATGATGAGAAACCCTAGCCAGATGAAATATCACATTCAAAGATCTGCATGAGATAGGATGAGCATTGAAAATTGGATCAATGAGGGAAACAATACTTGTCAAGTGACGTTGTAGTCCATGGTCATGAGGGAGCTAATTTCGAACCATACCCTGTAGTGTCTGATACAGACGTGGTGCAGAGCAAACAACGCCAAGGGAGTGGAGAGGATCCCCACACCTAAGATGTCAATGAATTCATAGGGCATGTTCCACGAGGTCAAGCTTGGTAGGATGGGGTGCCAACTCACACTGTAGAAGCTAAGGGGGATCACCAGGGATAACGTGTGGAACGCTATCTGTATCTTCATTAAGGGCGACATTGAGGTCCTCCTTGGCGTCCTATGTGATGGCATATAAAATGGAGTAGGAAATAGACCGTCCTGCAAGGAGGCCATGAGCATCCTGGTAGTGTGCGCGTTCCAGAAGAACCTAGTTACGATGAGAGTGGTCGTGAGCATCTTAATGGTGTCCACATTCCAGAAGAACTAAGCCGTGGCGAGCGTGGTGGAGTGTTGGCATTGCGACAAGAAGGGGCATCTCAAGAAAAACTGGTCTAAGAAAAGAGATGGAGCAAAAGAAAACATAGCAAATGAAGAAGAGAATTTGATCCTTACAATAGTGGAAGCTAGGAGACATGTCCAGGAATATGGACATGACTCAGGATTTATTGTATGATTTTTTAGGATGGAATGCATAATATGGTTATATCTTTGGATCATTGTGACCCCAAGTCCCTAAGTTGGAAGGTAATTTCACACTCGGGGAGTGTGCTTTCAAAGCTAGTGGCAAAGCCATATTGTGTGTGTGCATGCTATGGGTCATCCATAGTATGTAGATCTTGTTATGGTGGTGATGTTTGATTCACCATGATACAAATTTTGAGGATGTTATTATCACTGATTTGTGGTAGATAGATTGTGTGTTGCTTGTTGATCACAGGATAAAAGTGCATGGATGACACTAGTCCGGTGTGATGGTTCAGAGTATGGATACAACAATCTGGAGGAAGTGACATTCCTTGTTTGGTTGAAGAGTTGTCTTCAACGGATGCAATAATGGTAGAGTTATTGTGCTTTAGTCCTAAGCTGCAGGGTTGTTGCAGCAATTTCAGTCTCCAAGTGGGAGATTGTTAGGTTTTGGAAACTGAAATAGCTAAGTTTTTGTTCTCTGTTTGTAACCAACTGGCACTCTGCATGCATAGGTTCTATTTTTAGTGTGTTTTTTAGCCAATTGCATTAACTAAGTTTGAGTCAGCATGGATGGGATTGCATGGTGGATCTAGCCATATTGTAACCTCTTTTTCTATAAGTAAGAGATAATATTTCATTGATTGATGAGCTACTGTAATGCATTGGTGCATAGTTGAGTTTGAGAGAGTATTTGAGTGAGAAAAAGAGCAAGAAGAGACTAATGTGTGAGGGTTCCAGATTGTATTTCAGAGAGGATTGATTGTAGAATTGTTGCAAGGGAAATCTTTTTGAGGAATAATACAAGAAGAACTGGTTGGAGTGAACGTAGACCACATTCTAGGTGAACCATTGTACATACTACCGTTGTCTCTTGATTATTGCTGTGTGTGTTGATTTTATGATATTGCTTATTCTGCTGCTATTTTAAATCTTTGATATATTACTAAAAAAATTAAATTATTATTTAATCAATAAATCCTAACAACATTTATTATCATACTTTAGCTTCAAACTATGTCACCTGTTATACTTTAATTTTAAGTTAAAAATATTATCGATTGTCACACCATATGGTAGAAGAATCTCTTCTGAACTTCTGGATTAGCAATGACTTCTTTTTTTTATTTGAATTAGGTAATTCCTCTGTAATAAAAACCGATATATAAATATATATTGATTCTCAAGAATAATATGGATTAGCAATGACTTCTTTTTTTATTTGAATTAGGTAATTCCTCTGACATGTAATAAAAACCGATATATAAATATATATTGATTCTCAAGAATAATATGAGACAAGAGAATAGAATTTCGACATGTGCACGGTCAGTTTATGCGTGTTAAACTTGAACCGCTTCCACACGTCCTGGCAAATGTCTCGATCGCCTGTGGAATAAGGAATAATGCTTGATATCGGCTGGAGGAAGTTCTCAAACCTTTGGGTTTTTTCTTAAAAGGACTTTTACGGGAGCGTAGTAGAGATAATGTGGATTGTGGACCAAGCAACGGTAAATTGATCGACGGCTCTTGGATACTTACACATTGTTTGCAACTTTCACACACTTCTTAAATATATTTTTTATTATTTTTTTAATAAAAGGAATTTTTGAATTTTAAATAAAGGTTCAAGATAATAAAGGATGTCAGTGTAAGTGTGGTAGAAAAAAAATAAAGAAAAGCTAACTTTAAAAATAAGTTAGTGGAGAAGAGATCAACAAATATAAGCTTTTAAAAAATGGGTAGAAAATCAAATAAGAAATTGATAACATTTCACGAAGACAAACTAATCACAAGGATCCGGTGAAACCAATAGACTATAATAATGAAATATTAGGGGTTTAAAGAACAAAACCTATCAATATATTGTTTGAATATTATTAGAAAAAAGTAAAACTTTTTTTTTTTTGGCTTATCTAAGAGACAAAAATATCTTGGATCTGACGTATAAAACAATAAATAGATTTTGGAGGGGTGCTTAAATAGATTTTGGTGGGGTGCTCATATGGAAGTGGTTTCCCAAGAGATCTCAAGAAGGATAGTTACCTTTCGGAACTCTCTTGAATAAACAACAATAAAATATATAGCTTGAAAGGGTGTCCTCACATTGCATTTTAAGAATAATACAACAATTAGGCAGGTTTTAATCATGGAACATAAAATCTAAATGGTTAAATCCATCAATACAAAGGAGTGCATAATATGAAAGTCTCAAAAGAAGAGTTATATTGGATTGTTATTGAAGATTTTAACCGCTGTAAGGAGTTGAACTGGATTGTTATTGGAGATTTTAACGCCAAATTATCATGTAACTTAGCTTTTTCAGGTTGTGACTTAGCTTTTTCACTTCTTTCATCTGTAGAATAAATTAATGTTAAATATTTAGGCTGGGATTTAGCTCTTTTTCACTTCATCAGGTAAAATTGATACTAAATAATGATAATCCGTTGATTTCTTATCCATTTTTTTAACTTCCTTAAAAGAAGGATGCATAGCTTTATCATGAGATATTATTAAATGATAATCCTTTGATTACTTTTTTTTTTAACTTCTTTAAAAGAAGGATGCATAGCTTTATATTTATGAGATAAGTATAGAGCCTCATCAGGTAAAATCTATTGATTTTAAATAATAATAATCCTTTAATTTCCTTTTTTTTTTTCGCTTCTTTAAAAGAAGGATGCATAGCTTTATCAATTTATGAGATATTATAGAGCCTCACTGGAAGCCTTGGCAACTTCTTAGAAGACAAATTAACTTGTCTTTTTATTATAAAGATGTAATTGTTGTTATAAGCTCTAAATTTCAAACTAAACTATCCACCATCTCAGTTTGCAATAGGCTTTAAGACTGACTTTGACCAGATGGACGGGAAAACTGGTTGTTCCAAAGCATAAATTTGTTATTAGAAGAATCTTGGCATAAGTTTTGCGCCCAAGTTTGAAGGTCGGGAGCTTCCATGGTCGACAAACTATTGGTTTGAAGATTTATATAGCTTAAATTATTATGTAAAGTTAAACTAGCTAGATTTGGTATTTTTTTTTTTTTTTATAACTGTTTCAACCATGGGATACCATAGACTATTAAATATATATTATGGTAGTGAAGCAGATCTAGGATAGAACTCAGTCTAAATGTCCTGCATGTAAATTAAGTGAAAAGGGGGTAATTTTAAGGTTCTTTTCATGAACTGATCAAATATTTTAGGCAATTTGTTTTGGGTATATATAGTTTATTATATGTTATATTAGTTTTTTTGTTTTTGGTATATTGTTTATTAAATATTATATCAGTTTAATTTCAGTTTTCATATTTTTTTAATTTTTATTTTAACAATTTATTATAGGTTTTATTTAAAAAAAAAATTAAAAAAATCTAAATATAACAAAAATACAACACAAAAGTATTAGGCGTTGTTCTCCACTATGGAGAACCCAATCTGAGTAAACAATAATTTCTTAGATGTGCTAGAATGAGATTTTTGAGGACAAGTTCAACATGGATTTAATGTAATAACTTGTCATAATAAAGGTCTAGCTATTGGATATAATGAAAAAAATAGAAGCTCTAGGTACTTGCAAAGGATACAAATTAAGTGTTTTTATATACCTATACATTGCCAAGTAATGCTTCTATAAAATAGATCTTGTTATTCTTTTGATAATTTTTCAAGTTATTGTATAAGTTATTACTTTTATATATCATGTAATGTTTTACACATATTTATATCAACCTAAAAAATAATTATTCATGTTGTTTACTTTAGTTCGAATTACGTGTCGTGTTTATCGGCCGTGACGGCATATGGTAGAAGAATCTCTTCTGAACTTTTGGATTGTGAGCAATGGCTTCTTTTTTTTTTTAATTTGAATTAGTTAATTCCACTGAAATGTAATAAAAACCGATATATAAATATATATTGACTTACAAGAATAATAGGAGACAACGGAATCTAATTTCGACATGTGCACGATCAGTTTACGCGTTAAACTTGAACCGCTTCCACACGTCCTGGCAATAAATGTCTCCATCGCCTGTGGAATAAGGAAGTATGTTTGATATCGGCTGGAGGAAGTTCTCAAACCTTTGGGTGTTTTCTTAAAGGACTTTTAGGGGAGCGTGGTAGAGATAATGTGGATTGTGGACCAAGCAACAGCAAATCGATTGACGGCTCTTGGACACCTCTGGACACATTGTTTGCAACTTTCACACACTTTTTCAATATATTTTTAATTTATTATTTTATAAAAGAGATTTTGAATTTTAAATTATAGGTGTGGCAAAAGAAAACAAAGTAAAGTCAACTTTAAAAATAAGTCAGTCGAGAATAGATCAAAGAGTATAAGCTCTTGGACACCTCTCAACACATTGTTTGCAACTTTCACACACTTTTTAAATATATTTCTCATTATTAATTTATAAAAGAGATTTTGAAGTTTAAATTATAGGTGTGGCAAAAGAAAACAAAGTAAAGTCAACTTTAAAAATAAGTCAATGGAGAATAGATAAAGGATATAAGTTTTGAGTAGAAAATCAAATAAGAAATTGATAACATTTTAAGGAGATAAATTAATTATTGGGAGATTGGTAAGGTCAATAGATTCTTATTGGTTTCAAGGTAATTGATGATTATAAAATCTTGGAATATTAGGGGTTTAAACAACAGAACCTATCAATATGTCGTTTAAATACTTTTAGAGAAAAGTAAAAAAAAAAATTGTTTTTCTAAGATATAAAAATGTTATTGATGTAGACACCTAAAAATGTCATATTTATTCCTTGTGCAGTGCTAACGGTCGATTAATTTATAAATATTATTAAAATTTGCATAATTTTCCTAAAAACATTATTCAAACTGTTTAAGCCTCTTTGGCCACTTAAGCCCCTTCCTACGCTTAGTCCCTAGTCACCATGCGACCACCTATTTAGCCTAGCCTAGGTCCATCTCACCCTAGTCTACCCTTTGACTAGACTAACCTCCACCTCACCTTAGTCTACCCTTTGACTAGCCTAGCCTCCATCTCACCCTAGCTTAACCCAGGACCTTAATCAACATTAACACTTGCTCCCCTCATCCCCATGCACATTAAATACCATTAAGACTTTCTTGCCCATGTGCATTGAAGGTATTGATGACTCCCCATCCACATGCCATAAATGGGGTGAAGACTTTCCTCCACCCATGCATTTATGAGGCATGGTGCACCCATGCCCATTTATTGCATATGGATGGGTGAGGACTTTCCTCCACCCAAAGCCATTTATGAGGCATGGTGCACCATGCCACCTCATGGGACACCTCATAGGACACAGCCTCGCCCTAACCTTGGCCAAGTCTATAAATAGAATGTCATTTCTCACATTTCTAAGGACCACACATTTGCATACCCAAACTCTGCAAAAATCACCCTAGACTCCATTACACTCACACCATCCTTTGCAATAAACCACCATGGATGCTTTTGTATGTAATTTGTTGTCCCTTTTTATGTTGTAAATTGCTTGTAGGTACAAGTGCAAAAAGCTACAAAACTCAAGCAGGATCTTCCATAGGATCAATAAAACCGTCCTCATAAAAAGAAGCCTCTATCTAGATAACACAAAGTTGACCGTATGGATAGGTATGGTCATATTGGACCATACCTAGGGGTACAATTCTCTCCATGGACCTATTTCAGCAAGATACAAATCAACAAACTATAAATTCAGGTAACTCTAATAGTTTTATTAGTTTTGTAATCATTTACAACACTTTTGTATTGCAATAGACTAGATTTCATTTGTTTTTGTCTTTTATCAAGAGTTTGATTAAGACATGCCCATAGGTGCTACTAACAAATTATTTGGGTTGTGTAAATTTAGAGGAATTATACAGCTAGTAGTGGTACCCATGTATTAAACCCACTCCCCCTTAGGTGCTCACATAAAGCCTTGGTGTCATTACTTGTTTACTATAAAGAGGGCTTCCTCCTTGGAAGTCCCATATTGTAGCCCATGGGGTAATTTACACAAAGAGAAACATTTTGTAACACATCTTTTTTTATTAATGAAATGGTATGCTTTTTATGAATACATTTTGGTGATCATAATGGGACTCTAAAACCATCCTTTTGTATTTTTTTTAGCATTTATGCTATCTCACTAACATTGTTGTCTTTTTTTGTGTTTACAAGTACCAAAAACTAGCACAAACCCTCCAAGAACCTAATACACCAAATCAAGTCCAAGGTGGAAGCCTTTTTTGATGTACGAGCCAAAACCGTACCAAGGGATACGATTAGCTTCAGAACCATACAAATCCATATGGTCGCTGAAGAGCTCTAGAAATGGGGCCCACAACAAGTACTAGCTTCTACATAGCACTCACAACTATCACAACAACCATAGTCATCGTAAGTAGGTATAAGGTTGTGCCCTTTACCTTCCCATTATCAAACTACCTTCTTAGGCCAAACTGCCTCACAAAATGACATCCCAAGGTGTAATCGTTCACCTTTTAACCCTTTACTCTTAGAAAATTTAGTTGATATTTATTTTTATGACTTTCATTCAGTAGCTTAGTTTTATTTCCTTTCAATACATATTTTTTGAAGGAATTTAACTTTTTGTCCCTCTATTCTTGTAGGAAATTTCATAGAAACATATTTTTGTAACATACAAATCATCAGAGAAAGAGCCTCCAAAAACTTCCTCTAATTTGGATTGTACATATAGGTACAGTCAAGATCGGTCACATAGACCCATATGGTCATTTTTAGATAATAGAAACCAACACTCGAGAGCATGTCAAACATTCCAGACAATATTCCAATAGCTTAGGACCGTAGGTAATCATTTATGGAACTGTTGTTTAGTCAAATATTATTTCCTACTTCAAAATAAAAATTTCTTTACAAAATTTATTTTAAAGGCACCAAATTGCTTTGGTCATTGTCAAAATTGCTTTCTTGGTTTACAAAAGGTGCCAAATTGCTTTAGTCATTCACAAATTCTGCTTGCTTTACAAAAGGCTCTAAATTGCTTTGGTCTTTCACAAAATTTACTTTCTTATTTTACATAAGGCTCCAAATTGCTTTGGTCACTCACAAAATTTGATTTATTGCTTTTCAAAAAGTTCCAAATTGTTTTGGCCAAATTACCAAATATAATTTCTTGTTTCACAAAAGGTTTCAAATTGCTTTGGTCAAACCACAAAATTCACTTTCTTTTCATTCATAAATGTTAGCATAGATTTATTTTCAATGGCAATCCTCTTTTGAGTTATTTTCTTGTACGCTTTGCATCTATCTTTTCCATAGCATAGGATAATCATCTTGCATAAGGTTTGAAGAATGCCCTCAATTTCTTCATCTTTGTGAGTTGAGAAAAATTTTGATCTATCTCATGAATAAAGCTCTAATAAAACAATTAGTCATAACCTTAATAGGTACATTTTAACTAATGTAGATAGCTTTACGATCAATCAAATCTTAGGATAGATATTTCTCAAGTCAAGAAATCTATCGCTTTCATATTTTTAGCATAGATATTTGCTTGCGAAACAATGACTTTTATTACTTACTTAGCATTGACTTTATTTTAAAAGCACTTTCTTTTCATAGAAATCAACAAGTTTTCCATTGCTTTCATAACATAGTTTCTTTTCACACTTTAATTTCTCAAGAAAAATACTCCCACACACTTTCACGTTCTACTAGCACATTAAAAATGTTGGATTTCATCACCAACCATCAATCGAGATCGACAACATTGGCTTTCATCTCCAACCGTCGACTCGCCCCCTAGGCACCATAGTAGCCATTTGAGTAGTTTTTTGGACTTCATCACTAGAAATATCGATACCCTTGGGATTATCTCAAGGTAGTTTAGGATAGATTCCCCTGTTCATAGGGCTATATAATTAGTGAATGTGCAGTTGTCATTATTGACCAAGCTTGATCGAGGGTGAAGCAAAAGCCTACTAGGTTGTCGCAGGTCTTAGACAATGTCACCTCTTGCACAAAAGGTTTATATTTTCCCTTTTAGCTACCTTGAGCCATCTCCATATTAATAAGCCATTTGCCTATTTGTGCATTATCTCTCTTTCCACACCTTTGGGTATATTGACGAATGTGCATTAGGTTACATCTATTTACCCAATTTCTTTGCTTTAGAGGTCTTCAAAAATAGAAAACACATCAAAAATACAAAAAACAGTCACAAAAATATTATCCAATCAGATTCAAACACATCATCACATAAACACATTCAAAAACACACTACCTTACAACTTGTTTTTCGTTTCCTAAAAGACTTGCATGGTTAGTTTTTCTAAAAATAGCCATAAAAAAAGAAAACAAAAAACAGTCCCAAAACTCTTATTTTATGTTTTTCCCATCATTTTGTATTTGTAACCAGTTTTTGGTAGGATTGTTTGGATAGGTATGATCATGCATAATCGTACGGACAAGTACGGTTGAATTCAAAATTGTAAAAATAGCTGTCTTTCACCCAAAATTGTACAAGCAGGTGTAGTTCATTTTGGATTCAGCTACATCCCACTTTTCAAACCATCTACCTAACCTGCACCCCTCCAATTATGGTTCTTACTCATAGTCATGCACAAGAGCAAGGGTGCCTAGACATGGAGGCTTCTAGGGTAAGCCCTCCACTTTCAACCAACCCATATAACCAATCAGTTGGAGGAACCTCCACTTTACCTCAAAATATGCCCACCTATTCTCATAACAAATACCAAACTGAGCCATCACAACCTAGGCCTTCAAACTACAATCAAGGACTCACACAACAAGCCACTCACAATGTGCCACCTAAGAGTCCTCACAAGAGGCTCCCTTCACCCAAAGCATTTTTTAATGTTACGTACTTTGATCCCGATAACTAGATGCCCTCCACCTCTTATGCTGATAAATATTCACCTTCCTCTCATCATTCTCAACCAAAATCACCTCAAGTTTCATTACCTCCTCTTCATATTCTCGATCATTCCCTTTCTTCTATTTCCTAGAGTTACACTTATTCTTCTATCATCTTCTAAATCATCAATATAGTCTCAACCACTCCTATTCCTCCTAACTCACAAGATGCTTCTTCTTTAATTATTGCTTCTTCATCACAAAATCCTTCTCGACCACCCCCTTGTTCACTTTCCCTGATTCTAACTCCTTTATCGATCTACATATGAGTGTCCCTTCTCATTTTGGTTCTTCTATCCCCCTCATAACATTCTATCCATCTACTACTCCTCTTGCATCTATTTTTCTCAATATTACTCATTTTTCAAATTCCCCTCCAAATCCTTTTCAAACTGATGTGCATGGAGCTTCTTCTTCTGTCTATCCATATTATTTTCCTCCTTAATCTTTCAATATTCCTCCACCTCCTATTTTTTGTCTACCTCCTTCTATTCATCTATCATAATTCAATCCCCAATATCCTCCTTATCTTTAGCACCCTTCTTTCTATTCTTCTTAGCAACATGCATAGTCTGACTCTTATAATCTTCTTTCTCCTCCTTAATCTCAACTTAATTGTTTCTCATCTCCTCCTTATGGTCAAGATTTCTCCTCAAATAAAACTCCTCTTCCTACAAATTCTAATGAGTATAGTTTCTTCACTTCACCTCCTTCCTAGACTTCAACCATGCTTATTGCTCCACCCTTCCAACCTCTTTCATCCTCTCCATATGAGTGGCCTCCATCACAATATTGAATCACGAATCAACCTCCAAATCAAATCCCCAATCAAATTCCCAATAAAGTATTGAATCAAATGCCTAATCAAATTCCTATTCAAGTCCCCAATCAAGGTTTACATTCAGGTGACAACCAAGTTTCTCAAGTTTCCAATCAAGCTTCCTTATTTACAAATTAACCTCCTTCGATCCAACCTCATTAATGGGCTATGCAACAACAATATCAACCGACCCCAACCCAATATCAACCTCCTCCAAAATAACATCCAATTCCTCCTATACAACATCAAATTCCTCCAACCCAATATCAAACTCCTCTAATATAACATCTAGTTCCTCCAATATAGCATCAACCTCGTCCATCCTATTACCCCATTCACCCCTCTTATTCTCAGCATCCTCAACCACCACCTTCTTCCTCTTAGAAAAATTCCATAGGTTATTGCGACCAAGCTCCCAATCTCTCCTAATCACCTCTACCACCATACTTGTATACCTATCCCTACTCCTATTACTTTGAACCATCCCTTGTTGATACTCATGTCTAGCCTTCGTCGATAACTCAATTTTTGATGAAATGCAAATAATGAGGGAACAAATCAAGAACCTTGACTTGCAGAAAAGTGACTATGGGTCCCAAAAACTCACCTATAGCCAACTATGCAATGAGCATGTTAATCCCTCGGTTCCCATGAACCCGTATCCTTACCAATTTGAGCTACCCAGATTTGAGAAGTTAAAAGGTAAATAATACCTATAGGATCATCTATGGAATAATAATTTTACTTGTTACCATATCCATGGTAGTGACTCTCTCATTCTTCACTCTTTTCCTTTGTCCCTTAGGGGCCAATCCCTATACTGGTACAACAACTTGCCCCAACACAATCTAGACTGGTACAAAATCTATTATTGGAACATTTCTCAATAAATATAAAGAAGAAAATATCATTGCCAAACCTTTATAGTCTACGATAATTTAGTGATGAACCAATTAACAATTATGTTTCTAGATGGTGTGGGGTGATAAATGATTTGACATTTTCTATCTCCCTCCTAAATTGGTCAATATGTTTACTAAGATTTACACCAAGCATATCTCTACAAGTCTATAGATTTGACATTCCCAAAGTAGCCTCAATTTTTATGTTCATATTATTTAGGTAGGATCAGGCCAAATGCTCATATTTATGGTAAACTATGTACCTGAAGGGCAATGCCTCATAATATAGCTGTTGAATCCAAGATAGTCCTACAAGTTCGAGTTCAATCTCTACCGGTAAAGGTTGGCTAAGATCCATTTCCATGCATAAAGTAGCATAAACGACTGTTTTTCCTTCCATTGTATCTTTGGAAACACTCAAATCTCTTCCAAAGTAATTGCCAATAATTTCCAATACCTGCTCTCTCCAAAAATCCATTGGAAGTGCATACAAATGGATCCAAACTGGGGCAACAGTGGGTTCAATTTGAGGATCAAATCCCACTCTCCAAATATGAACAAATAATATTGTGTGACCATGATTCCTATTTTCTGATTTGAAAGCCCTATTTCTATTGTCAAGTGAAGAAAAACTAAGAATAAAATATCCATTGCTAATAAAACACAAAGAATACTCACCAGGAGGCTCCTAGTTTTATCGAACCTAGGAATGCAAAAAATTTAGGGTAGGGCAAATACCCATGAATTTACAAATCAAATCATGATTGGCTCTATATAAAATTGTTTCTTCTACCATCCTTTTGCTCAATGACAATATTTGACCTTGATTCTGATTGTCGCAAGCATCCATTAACTCATTGATATGTTGATTTATTTCTAGTAGTTGTAAAGAGCATTTTTAACGCAGTTTTTTGTGCTTCTTCAGTCTATGTTGAAGATTTATCCTTTAAAAAATATACAAAAGAACTATGTCTCTATAAAAGAGGATCCAGAGGTATCTCCATTGGGCCCTCCTAGGACAACAATCTTGTCTTCAAGTCCACAACAACCAGAAATCTCTAAAAGAAAGATCTATTAATATTAAATAATGATAATCCTTTGATTTCTTATTCATTTTTTTAACTTATTTAAAAGAAGCGTACATAGATTTATCAATTTATGAGATATTGTAGAGCCTCATTGGAAGCCTTGACAACTTCATGGAAGAAAAATTAACTTGTATTTGTATTATAAAGATGCAATTGTGGTTATAAGCTCTAAATTTCAAACTAAACTATCCACCATCTCAGTTTGCAACAGGCTTTAAGACTAACTTTGACCATATGGATGGGAAAACTGGTTTTCCCAAAGCATAAGTTAGTTTGTTCTTTTAAGAGTCTTGGCATAAGTTATGCACCCAAGTTTGGAGGTCAGGAGCTTCCATGGTTGACAAACTATTGGTTTGAAGAGTTATTTATTTTAAATTATATGCAAAGTTAAACTAGCTAGATTTGGTATTTGGATCATCTTTGACCTCTTTTCCAAGTGGCCCAAGGAACTGGATTTCATGCAATTTTGTCTCTCTGATATTTATAAAGAAATATTTCAGACAATTCAAGCCATAGTCCCACCTAAAATGCTTCATAAAATTGGGGTTCAAACCATACGTCCTTGGTGGAAGGACTAGAAATGGTATCCCGACACTCCTTTCAGTAACTATAAGCTAAGCAAAGGGTACCATTGGCTCTCACCACATTTTCCCATGGTCCCCAAGTTAAATGAGCAATGGAGAATCCAGGCAACCAACAAAGATTGGTAGAACATATTTCACACTCTATAGGATGTTGTTTTGGAGCCTAAAGTGGCTCACTTTCTTTGGTGTCTCCTTTTTTAGGGACTTCTTGTAGGAGAACGCCTTCGTCATTTAGGATTGCACATTCCCAACTGTCATTTTTATCATTGTAGGGAATCCATTGAACATTTATTTTGGTATTGTCCTAGGGCCCAAGTGAAATAGAAATGGATTCATGATTTTTTTAACCCTTTTAGGCCACAACCCTTTTCTTGGACTATGGTTCTTCTTAGGGATACAAATCGAATGCTAGTACATATGGAGAAGATTTGGCATATTTTTAGGGTCGATATTCTATATAACATATGAAAAAACTATAATGGAACTTTTTTTTTGTGCAGCATGCATCTTTAGTGTTTTCCATATATTCAAAATCTCCAATATGCTCCAATGTTTTACTTCATATTCAAGCATAGACTTCAAGCATAAGCGAGCAAGGTTTCCCTTGAGGTTCAACATATGCTAACTCTGTTAGATCATTGGGAAAATACTTTTTGTATTGTGGCTTGGGTTTTGCCCTCCCCACCTCACCAAAGACATTCTTCTTCTCAACAACAGGATCGAGGCCGCAAGACTTTGACTGCTTGTATCCCTCTCCCATAGGACCAGTGTGCCAAGGAAGGATTTTGCTATGTGCCACAGTATTATCATTAGAGCTCATCATCCGGTTGGGCTACCACTTTGCCTCAGATTGGAGGGACACTTCGATATTACAAGGCGATAATTCTGGGTGGGATTCAATTTTAACAAACCATGATCCTCCCATCGGCCAAGGAAATCCTTTGGATAAGAACCCCCTCCCTCTGTTAGTGCTACTCCTATTGCGACTTAAGTATTAGCAGACCTTCTACCCTTTCTTTCTTGTTGATATGTTAACTATTTTATAGTTGTCCTAGATCTTTTTTTGAACCTGGGTTGATGTTCTACATAGGCTTTTGGTGTGTGCTTTCATACACATTTTTTTTGGTAAATGATGTACTCTTATTTATTTTTAATAATATCAAGTCACTTTAAAAAATATATATTTATTTTTATTAAATAATATTTTTATTAAATATATTTTTTATTTTTTTAAATAAATCTTTAATTTATAACATTTAAATAAAATCTAAAATTAATAACAAAACATAAAAATATAATTTAACTTATCAGCCTTCCTTTTTTTTCTTTTAACGTGTTTTTCAAAAAAAAAAAAAATAGAATCACAATGAAACAAGGAGTTGTTGAGATGAAATAATAATTTCTTTGGTATTATTGAAATTTAAAGTGCATTATTGTGTTTTCATAAGAAGTAGGTATAATGTGTATATGTGAAATTCATGTATGTAATTTCCAAATTTTTTTGTTGAAGTATTATTTTTGTTGGACATTTTGAGTCCATCGAGTTGTCATTGATGTCAAAAGGAATGCAATTGATTGGTTCCAAAAAGTTTCATAATGTCTTATGAAGCATGACCAAAAATATTTTTCATTAAAACCATTGAAGGAGAAAATAAAAGGTTTTCCATTAAAACCATTGAAGGAGAAAACAAAAGGTTTTCCATTAAAACCACTAAAGGAGAAAATAATTTTTTTTTCATAAAAACCATTGGAAAATAAAGTATAATAATTTTATTATACTAAGGAAGCTTAAAGTTAATTATAAATTAATTTTAAATTAATTTATTAGTTAATTTACTTAACTTGAAAAGTTATTTAAAATAATTATTAATTTATTTATTTATTAATTATAAATTAATTAAATTAAGGTTAAAAACCTAAAGTGGGTTTTAGATTTAAAATTCGAAATTCAATTTTGAAAAGCGCCGATGTGAGGAGGAATGTTATATTATGCATATAAAGGGGAGCACCTACCACATTAATGAGATCACCATGCCTAAGATACAAACGTGTGAAGCAAATAATTTAGCGTTGCGACCAGGGAAAATGAAAACGTGTTTTTCACATGTGAAAAAAGAGAAGTGTTGAAGGCATAATATGAATGCATCTATACTTCCTTCACATGGGCCTTTGTAGCCAACGTGGCGAGTGCCCATGCACCTAAGAGCTTAGGCAAGAGGATACGGTGAATCGAGTCATGTTGAATCCCCTTTTGGTGGGGAATACAAGGTACACAAGGTGTTTAATCTCCAAAATTTTTAGAGGTTGGTTGGACAAGTTAAAATTTAATTTTGCATGTTTATTATTGGTTCTAAGGTTGCAAGGTTTGGCAAAATTGAATTTTTAATATTGTTTTCTCAAAGGTTTTATGCATGGAGTGAAAAGTGTTTGGTTAATATTCTATAGTGGTGAATATTATTAGGTCTGGTCAATATTCTATAGTGGTGAATATTATTAAGAATGGTTGATATTCTATAGTGGTCAATATTATTAAATTGGTTAATATCCTATGGTGGTGGATATTATTTTAAGAATGGTTGATTTACTAAGGTGTTGGTCACTATTCTAAGATTGGAGTTGATAAGGTGTTTCCAAGTATTTTGTTATGTATGATTTGTTGAGTATAATTGAAAAATGGAAGAAATAAGGCATTGATTATATTTTGGTCCAAGGAATATCTTTAAGGAAATATTGGAATAATATTTTTGTTTCTAATTTTCTTGAATTTGGCAAAGAAGTGTTTTGTGGTTGTGGTAGATTTGTGAGGTCTACTCCTTATCATCAAGAAAAAGGTATGAGCACATTCTTCCATAGTTAGGTTGATTGGTTGGTTTTCTAAAAAATAATTTTGGAGTGAAAAGGACTTGATTATAGTTTTCTTATTGAGTGTGTTGAGTGAATGCTTCAAGGTTTTCTAAAATAAAGAATTGTTGTTAAACCTTGTTTGATAAGCATTGTTGTTAAACCTTGTTTGATAAGCATTGTTGTTGAAACCATTGGTTGTATGAAGAAGTTGAATTAGGGTTTGATTATCATTGCTATAAACATTGTTGTTGAAGTGAGTTTTTGAGCAAAGAACTTGAACTAGGGTTTGAAAATATCATGATTATCATTGTTATGTGAGATTTATTGTTGAGCATTGTTGGAATCATTTTCAGTTGGTGTTTACATGCCTGGACTAGGGTTTGTGAGAAAGGAGTGTTTCATTTAGTGATTGGTTAGGTAGAGTTGGTTGAGCCTAGTCAAGTGGATGTGTGAAGTGAATTTTCAAGTTCCATAAAACAAACTATTATATATTTGAGTTGAGTTGAAAATTTATTTAGTATAGAACATATCGAGTCTAACAATTCTATTTTTTTTCTATGATATTGGGCAAGTTCTGTGTGGACTTGTTGAGCAGATTTGAGCAAGTTTTGTGTGGAATTTTTGAGTAGATTTGAGCAAGTTTTGTGTGGAATTGTTGAGCATATTTAAGCAAGTTCTGTGTGGACTTGTTGAGAAGATTTGAGCAAGTTCTGTGTGGACTTGTTGAGCAAATTTAAGTAAGTTTTGTGTGGACTTGTTAAGCAGATTTGAGGACAAATTTTGGTGCATATTTGAGGACAGGTTTGTGCCATATCAAAGATAGATATTGAGAAGAATTATGCTAGACCAAAGGGTTGTGTTTAGTACAAATTTGAAATCGATATTTGGAGGTGACAGAGCAGATAGGACATTAGTCTCCAATGGATAGAGATCCATTGTCCAGGGTAGTGAGGACAGGTCTTCTGAGTGGGGATAAGAGTCTTCAGTGGAGAGATATTCACAAGCTAGTGTAGTGGAGGTAGTAGTCTTCTAGAGGATCACCAGCCAGAGTAGAGGAGAAGGAGTTCTCCTACGGATAGAGATCCACAAATTTTATTTAGAGGATTGGTGTCTCCTTTGGACAAAGGTTCATAAACATTATAAGGAAGGATTCCCAAGATAATTTATTTGAGAAAAAATTATAAGAAATATTTTCTCCGTGGAGTAGCCCGCATTGGGTGAACCATGTAAAATCATGTCTCTCATGTGTGTGATGCTTTGTGTTATGTTTACTGCTTTAATATTGCTGATATTGTTATTTGTATTAAAAAACAAAAAGTTTTATTGTATACTATTCACCCCCCCTCTCAGTATAAGCACATGTTCTTAAATTTTGCATGAGAGAATATGAGTAATAAGGTGTTATTGTGGTTGATATTTTATTGTAATATGTGTATGGTAAAATATATTTTGAATTGAAAATTCATGTGGATGTGTTGAGAAAATATCTTGCAATCTAACCATTGGAGTGGCATTAGAGAAATTAGTTATTTGTGAAGACAAGTTTTGAAGACATATCTCCATAAGATAAAATTAAGAGGTATGGGCACATCATAATTTGTTTAAGGTGTTTATTGGAATGAATGTTTTGGAACATAAGGTGGAGTGAAAAGGATTGTTTTATAAGAATTATTGGAAATATTTAAGTGAGGTTTTATGTTTCATTGTTGGAAATATTTGGGATAGATGTTGAGAACAAGTTGTGCTTTCATTGTTGAAAGAGATTGAGACATTTGGGCTAGATATTTTAAACAACTTGTGCTAGGGTTGAAGACAAGTTAGTATGTCTTTGTGAAATATTTTTAAACATTGGTGAAAGATATTGATTGGAATTGTGAAAGTGTTTGAGATCAATATTATGAGGAAAATTGTGTTTTGGTGCAGATTTGAGATAGATTTTGGTGCATATTTGAGACAGAGTTTGGTGCATATTTGAGATAGAGTTTGGTGTAGATTTGAGATAGATTTTGGTGCAAATTTGAGATAGATTTGAGAGAAGTCTTTGGAGGTGACAGAGAAAATAGGACATCAGTATCTAGTGGGTAGAGATCCATCATCCAATGCAGTGGAGACAAAGGTCTCCTATGGAGAGAAATCCACAAGCCAGAGTAGTGGGAGTAGAATTCTTCTATAAGATCAATAGCTAGAGTTGAGGGGAAAGAGTTATCCTATGGAAAGATATCCATGAACCAGAGCAAGGGGAAATATTTCTCCTATCGATAGATATCCATAAACCAAGAGTAAGGGGAAAGAGTTCTCCTATGGAGAGAGATCCACAAACCAATATCAAGGGGAAAGAGTTCTTCTATGAAGTAAGATCCATGAACCAGTTGGGGAGATAGAGTTCTTCTATGGAGAGATATCCATGAACCATTGAGGAGATAGAGTTATCCTGGATCAAGTTCTAGGAACCAGAGCAAGGGGATATATTTTTCTTATGGAGAGAGATCCATGAACCAGAGAAAATGGGAAAGAGTTATCCTATGGAGAGAGATCCACAAATCAGAGCATAGGGGATTGGTGTCTCCTTTGGGTAGAGATCCATAAAAATTTTAATAGGGAATTGATTCCCAAGAGATTTTTTGATAAAATTTAGAAGAAATATTTTCTTCATGGAGTAACCCACATTGGATGAACCACATTAAATTTATGTCTTTCTTCTGTGTGATGATTTTTACATTGCTTTTATTACTGCTATTTATATTACCATTGATAATATTGGATAATATTATTTGGGAAAGAAAATTAAAAGTTGGTCTTATACTGTTCACCCCCCTCTCAGTATAAGCATGTGTTCTTCAATTGGTATTAGACGGGTTCCTTTAGAAGAGTCTAATCGCTTGAAGAAATATTTTATAGGAACATAGATGGAATCTTAGAATGGATCTTCATCAAATAAGGTACCATTATTCGATAGGAATAATTATACTTTCTGGAGCATAAGAATGATGACTTACTTGATGGCACAAGGGGATATGAGACATGACAATCAGTTGAGGATGGGTTAACACGTACAACTAATCCTACCATAGATAAATATGGTAAGCTCTTACATGTGAATAATCCCAAGGATTTGAATGCAATATTAATTGGATTACATGTAGAAAAATTTGTGAAAGTTATACATTACAAATCAGCAAAAGAGATTTGGAAAAAATTGAAGCAAACCTATGAGGGAAATAAAAAGGTCAAGATGGAAAACTAAAAAACCACAAAAAAATGTTTGAATATTTTAATATAGAAGATGAGGAAGACATTGATACATACTTACTTCGTGTGAATGATATTATTAATACCATGTAGGGACTTGGATTTGAAATTGAAGACTCTAGTGTTGCTTAAAAAGTACTAAGGTCACTTCCTATAAGGTATGATGGAAAGGTCTCAGCTATAGAGGAGATGAGAGATATTGAAAATTTGACTATGGATGAGTTACATGGAATTCTCATAGCTTATGAGATGAGAATAGTAAAGTATCCCAACTCCAAGAAAGAGGTAGCTCTCAAGGCATCAAAGAAGACAAAATATAAGAAACTAGAATCAAGTGGTGAGTCAAGCAATGATGAAGAAGCTAACTATGGTAGAAGAAACAAGGACTTAAGGAAGCACAAAAGTATGAAAACACTGAAATATTTTAATTGTCGAAAATTTTGTCACTATGCATCTAATTGCCCAGAAGATGGAAGTAGTAGCAGTGAAGAGAAATAGGATCATAAGAAAAAGGAAGGAGGAAAATCTAGGTATGAAAAGAAAAATGGGTATGGTCAAGCATGAAAAGAAGTTTTTTCAAAGGCACAAGAAGAGTTTCTATGTTGATAAGGGAAGCAAGGCTTCAAGTGACAATGATGAAAGACACTCAGATAGTGAAGAAGAAGAAATTATATTTTTAGAAATAGAAGAGGAAGAAAATGCTCCTGTTGAAGGTAAATTTGAAAAGTATGAAGATGCTCTTGAAGACCAAGAAGTAGAAAAAGGTTCAAAAAATAAATAGGAAGGCACAGTATATCTAGAAGTAGAACTTATTGATGCTCTTAAAGAATTGAAAAAGGTTAGAAAGCAGAATTCAATATTCAAGGCTCAAATTCAAGAATGTGAGGAAGAAAAAGAAAAGCTTATACAAAACTTGACAAAGTCAATAGCTAAGACAAGGATATTTAAAAAAAAGTTAGAGGTAAAAGTCTTAGAATGTGAAAGGTTAGAACATGAGGTAGTTTCACTAATGATGGAAATAAAATATTCTAAGGACAAGCTACACAGGTTTGAGAAAAGTTCAAAGACTTTGGATAAGATATCAATGCACAAAGATCTTCATCTATCAAAACATGACTTGGTTTTGAAGAAGGACAAGGGAAACAAGAAGAAGGGTCAAGCTCAAGATTAGAATAGGAAGAAGTTTTAGAGGAAGAGAGTAAAGGAGAAATTGAGATTTATGAGGATAAGTTGAAGAATAGAAGCTTAACTAAGAAAGGAAACAATGCACAAACAAGGAACAAATGTCATCACAAAGAATAAAGGACTAAGAGACCAGAAGGCTCAAGACTAGATTTCTTCAAAGGATGTTGTTTTTCATGTAATCGATTTTGTCACAAGGCTATGCATTGCAGGACTCATGGAAATAAGTATGTTTTTACTAAGAGGAACTTCAAATATGGGCATCTCTTTCAAGGGTATTTCTACTCTTGTAATAAATTTGGTCATAAAGCAATCCAATGCAGGGTTCATGATAGAAATGAGTATGGCTTCACCAGGAGGAACTTCAAGATATTTGTACCTTCTAAGAACTACACCATTAAGTGTTATAAGTGCAATAATGTTGGGCATAAGGCCAAGTGGTGTAGAACAAAGTTTCTAGAGATTCCAGAGACAAGTAGAAATAAGGACACTCAAAAGGATCAAAAAGGTATGTTGAGAAAGAAGGTTGACAAAGAAAAAGAGCATTGTATGCTGGGAGTAGAGATACTCCCACCCCAAAATTAATCACCTCAAGGAGAGGAGGTGGGGAGGGGGCTGAGTTAAGAGTCTTATATTTAGCCCTAAAGGAGTCCCTTTGCCATTGATGACAAAGGAAGAGAGATTTGAGTAAGGGGGAGAGCATCAGTCAAAGGGAGCAATTTCTTAGGGGGAGCAGATTTGGATTTAAATGGTATGGAAAAATGAAAAAGGAAATTTTAGAAAAGGATTGCCATCAATGACAAACAGAGAGATTGATGGAAATTTGAGTATATTGTTGTCATTGATGTCAAAGAATTAATGGCATAGGTTAATGACATTGGTTGTCATTTATGACCATAAAAATAAAGGTTTAATGTTTTACCATGGTGGCATTTGCAAAAGAAAAAGGAAGAGGTTTTCCAAAGACAAGGTCCAAGAAGAAGAAAAATTATAATATTTAAATCTATGAAGATTTAAATAATTATAATAATTAAATATTAAAAGATCCAAAGGTTAAAATAAAATTATAATAATTAAATCTACCTTAGATTTAATTTATTATAATATTTTTGAAAATGTTTAATGACGCCAAAAATCAAAAATTGAAATTGCATGGAGGTATTTGTTTCAAGTGTTCCGACATCCAAGGTCAAAAGGCAATGTGTATAAAAGGGCTAAGGTATTGCAAAGCCAAGGTGTTCGAATTAATTTAACCCCCGGATTATTATTTGCATATTCGTTCGGTAAAGGTGTGAAGGAAGACATAGAAGATTATATGAAATTTGAGGAAGCACAAAAATAAATGTGAAGGGTGTCCAAACTCCATTCAACGGTGGATGATAGCCTAGCTGGCAAGCTCGGCTTGCGAAGTGCGTAGTTGGAAGTAGGTTCGACATTTTTTTCGCACGAAGGGTTTTTATGAGTTGAAGTCTTTTGTGTCAGTGGTCAAGGATAAGAAGGAGCACTAGCTCCTTTGGTTTATGTGGGCGGCTAGCCCACATGGTGTTTGCCCTTGTTCTAGGGCATGGGGGCCAGCGAGGTCACAGTTTCGAATAGCGACGATAGCACTTGAGGGTATAATTAAATTTTATTAAAAGGTATGCACTTTAAGCTTGGTTAGGGAGTTATAAGGGTTAGTTAATTTTTATTATGTTGATATGAAATTGTTAGAGAGCTATAAGGATAGTAAAGTGATTTGTTTTTATTTTAGAAAGGATTCAAAAATGAAGTGTCATATTGAAAGTGCTTGGTGGATGCATGAGATTAAATAATAATTTCTCTGGTCTTAATGAAATTTGAAGTGCATTATTGAGTTTTCATACGAAGGAGGTATAAGGTGTATAAGTGAAATTCATGTATGTAATTTTTGGTTTGTTTTGTTGAAGCATTATTTTGCATGAGAGAATAGGAGTAATAAGGTGTTATAGTGGTTGATATTTTATTGTAATCTGTGTATGGTGAAATATATTTTGAAGTGAAAATTCATGTGGATGTTTTGAGAAAATATCTTGCAATCTAACCATTGGAGTGGCATTAGAGAAATTAGTTATTTGTGAAGACAGGTTTTGAATACATATCTCCATAAGAGCAAATTAAGAGGTATAGGCACATCATCCCTTGTTTAAGGTGTTTATTGGAATGAATGTTTTGGAATATAAGGTGGAGTGGAAAGGATTGTTTGATAAGCATTGTTGGAAATATTTAAGTGAGGTTTTGTGCTTCATTGTTGGAAATATTTGGGATAGATGTTGAGAAAAAGTTGTGTTTTTATTGTTGAAAGATATTGAGACATTTGGGCTAGAGATTTTAAACTACTTGTGCTAGGGTTGAAGACAAGTTAGTACGTCTTTGTGAAATCTTTTTAAACATTGGTTTGAAAGATATTGATTGCAATTGTGAAAGTGTTTGATATTAATATTATGAGGTAAATTGTGTTTTTATGTGATTGACCTTTGAGAGAAAATTGCAAGAAGAATAAACCAGTTTTGTTATACATTGTTTTGATTTGAAAGGTATTAGCAAGAGAAAGATATTGGATTATTGAATACTAGTTTTGTGAGTGTGAAACATATTGAGTTATGATAGAGCAAATCATTTTCTATATGTTCCAAAGGTTAAACAAATTCTTAGTAGAATTTGTTTTGTGAAGAAAGTTTTTGAAAGAGATTTAAATTGTGTTTTTGAGCAAGTCTTTTGAGAAGACTTGAAGGCAAATTTGAGCAAGTATTTTGATAAGACTTGAAGGCAGATTTGAACAAGTCTTTTGAGAAGACTTGAAGGTAAAATTGAGCAAGTCTTTTAAGAAAACTTGAAGGTATATTTGAGCAAGTATTTTGAGAATACTTGAAGGCAGATTTGAGCAAGTCTTTTGAGAAGGCTTGAAGGAAGATTTGTTCAAGCTTTGTGTTAAGGCTTGAGGATAGATTTGAGATAAAATTAAGAGCAAATTTTTTCAAGATTTGTGTTAAGGTTTTGTGCAAATTTAAGATATATTTTGGTGCATATTTGAGATACAGTTTGTTGTAGATTTAAGACAAAGTTTAGTGCAAATTTGAGATAGAGTTGAGAGCAGGTTTTAGAAGTAACAGAGCAAAGAGGACAGCAGTCTCCAGTGGATAGATATCCATAAACTAGTATAGTGGATACAAAGGTCTCCTGTGGAGAGAGATCCACAAGCTAGAGTAGTGGGAGCAAAAGTATTTTATAAGGTCATCAACCAGAGTTGAGGGGAAAGAGTTCTCCTATGGAGAGATATTCATGAATCAGATCAAGGGGAAATAGTTATCCTATGGAGAGATATCCACAAACTAAGAGAAAGGGGAAATAGTTCTTCTATAGAGAGAGATCCATGAACCAATAACAAACAAAAAGAGTTCTCCTGTGGAGTAAGATCCGTGAACTAGCTGGGGAGATAGAGTTCTTCTATGGAGAGAGATCTATGAACCAATTGAGAAGATATAGTTCTCCTAGATTAAGTTCCACAAACCCAAGCAAGAGGATAGAGTTCTCCTATGGAGAGAGATACACAAACCAGAGAAAATGGGAAAGAGTTCTCTTGTGGAGAGAGATCCACAAATCATAGCATAGGGGATTGGTGTCTCCTTTGGATAGAGATCCATAAACATTGTAATAGGGAATTGATTCCCAAGAGATTTGTTGAGAAAATTTTGAAGAAATATTTTCTACGTGGAGTAGCCTACATTGGGTGAACCAAATTAAATTTATGTCTCTCTTGTGTGTGATGATTTGTGCATTGCTTTTATTACTGCTATTGATATTTCCATTTATAATATTGGATAATATTATTTGGGAAATAAAAGTAAAATATGGTCTTATACTATTCACCTCCCCTCTCAGTATAAGCTTGTGTTCTTCATGAACCACATCAATTGGAATCTGAATGGTGAGTATTTGACCTTGGATTTTCTCAATTATGTCATGATTGTCCAACGATCTGAGCCTGCATTTTTAAGGATCTTCACCCTAAGAATATTCCCATGAATTAAAAAAATATCTGATAGTAGGAATATATCTAATCTTTCCAGAATGTAGGTAGAGCCTTACCTCCTATTATACCAAGTCATCAAACCATTGTTTGGCCTAACATCCATAAGGAGGCTTTTGATGTATTCCTTCATGAGGTTTGTGCTCTTTTTTAAGCTACCATTTCCCCCCAACTTCTCTTCCAAGGATAGGATGGTATTGAAATATCCTCTTATCAAGGTCCATGCTTGAGGTAATTGGGTAATAATGTAGTTTATGTTCTTCCACTATCTATGTTTCTCCTCTAAGCTAGTAGGTGCATAAAAATTCATGCAGAGCATAACTTGGTCTAATTGCCTACTCTAAGTTTCTATCGCTAAGAGACCCCATCTACCCACCACTTGATGGATAACTACCTATTTAGGGCCCCAAATACATGCAATACCTCCTAAAGCCCCTTGGGACCTAAGGGATTACATTATTCTAGTATGCCACAATTTCTTTGCAATTGTATCCATATCTTCCACTAACACCTTTATCTCCTAAAGGAAGACAAGTTGTAGTTGATCTATCTGTATCATTCTTCTAATTTTATTTTATTTTGAGGGACTCCTCTTGAGTCCTCTAATGTTTCAAGAAATGATTTGATCAGTATTGGGGGCTAAATATGTGAGTAAGGGTATTGACCTTACCTTTTGCTATTAGATTTTCTCCTTCTTTTGCAACATGGTGTTGATTAGTTTTCCATTCCACCTTTTGATTGGTGTCCATTTTTATTTTCTTACTTATCTCCTAGCTTACCCCTCCTAATTTTGGAATAACATCCAACCCTAGCGTATGTGTGTATAGCACTAGCGTATTGTTGGTAGATCTAGTGAGATATTCCCTAGGCTTTGGTATTTTTGTAGTGCCTACATTTAATATATTGTTACTATTATTTTTATTTTTCCCCTTGTTTTTTGTTGGTAGTTTGTTGGCTAGTTTACTACTTCCTATTTTTTGCTCTGCACAACTAGGATGATGTCAGGGGTGCTATTTACCTCTTCTGGCATAGATTAATTTTTCCTACTATGGAACTGTGTCTCCAAGAATTTTGTCTCTATTGTATCCTCCTCATCATCCAAAATGTTATCAATGGGAATATTGACAAACATATTGTTTGACACCATTGCCTAATTCCTCACTATCAATTTATTTTGGATATTATTTTTTTTGGGCACTTGAAACCCTTTAGGATTTGTTTCATCTCTTCCATACTCTAGGATCTTATAGGGGTGGTCTCTTGATAAATTTCCATATTCATGGAATATTCTACAATGAAAATGTATGTTCTCATAATTCACCTCCTACTCCCATGTTTCCTCCCCAAACTACAAAGTGATCTTTTTTGGGAGGGATTTGTTAAAATCTATTAGGACACATATCTAAGCATAAATAATTTTCTAAAATTTATATGTATTATCAAAAACCATCATGAGTGTTCCTAGGGTATTCCCAATTGCTAAAAAACTATCATATTCCAAAATTCTATTGGCAGGCTAAACAATCTCACCCAAACTAGTGTTGTGGATGGAGTATCTTCCTTTGATTTTAATTTAGTATGCCAATGTTTCATAAAGAGGATTTCCCTTCGAAAAAACCATGTCCCTCCTTATAATATTTGTTCCCTCTCTTCCTCAGAAGAAAAATGATAATAAAATAATCATTAGGTTATGCAAGGATCTAGAACTCATCTTTTGTTCATCATTGTTTAGCAACCCATAGTTTAATTGATAAAAGGGTCAATCTAAACCCCATATATCAACATATCAACACTCTCCTCTCCAAGTCTTCTATTTCATTATAAATTTCCTCTATATTCACCTTCACTATCGGGGAACCATCCATCGTCTTTAAACACCATGTTGTAGTTTTCCTGGGATCCATATTTGGCATCCTCCAAGTTCTTTGTGGTACTCTTAGGTTATTTATCACATTTGGATGGGGATCTTACCCATGAAGGGCATCCCTAAAATTCATTTTTTTTGGTATCTCCCTTGACTCCTTCATCATATTGGGTATCAGTACATTTGGTCCCTTTTGGTAGTTTTCTCTCAAAACAATCTTGCTCATGTTCTAGACCATATCCATTTTCTCCACTTCAATTTATTTGATCTGGTCTATGTCGTGAAATTTATTTTTAGTTCTCTTCAACCCTTATCCTCGTTTTCATTGAATATTATGATTTCCTATCTCTTTTTGCACTATGAACTAGAAGTGCTTGTTGCTTTTTCCTTCGCTCTATATGAATTGTAAAAATTGGTTGTCTATTGTATTTTGAATCCACTACATTTCCTTGAATTATGTCTTTTCCTTACTGTGATCATCCTCATCAAAAATTTCTTATTGGCCATTAGGTTCAATAGGCCTTGTCCTCTATATTTTCTCTACAATTTTGTCTGAAACCCTTCAAAACCCTCATCCAAATATCTCTTAAATTTTAATTATTAAATTAAATATTTATTGTTAATATAAATTTTTAAATAAAAAAAAGTTTTAGATAAAAGTAAACAGTTAAGTTATAGAAGGAAAAATAAAGGGAAGGTATTCCTTTGGTTAAATAGCAATCCTTAGCTAAGTCCATGGAAAATGGAGGATGTGGACTTAAGAACATCTTATTATTTAGCAAGGCTCTAGCAGCCAAATTTGTTTAGAAGATAGTGTCAAAGGTATGCTTATGGAATAAGATCATATAGGGAAAGTATTTAAAGCCACTCATAGTCAAGGAGTGGATAAGGGCCTAAGTGAAGCAAACTTGTAATGTTTTAATCTATTGGAAGATAATAATTCAAGCCTTTTATATTGTAGGTGATTGACTTACCTAAAAAATAGGGGATGGTTAAAGGATAAGACTGGACTTAGAACCTTGGATTGGTTGTGGTGGTATGCACAAACTACCAAATAATGTAATTTAGATCTTAATATCTTAAGATATTAGGGGATTGGAACTCTTGCCCAAGAAACTTACCTAGAATAATCTACAAACTGGATACAAGGATGGAAGGAAGCAATAGTGTTAGGGTTTTAAGACCAGGATGCACATTAGTGGCAAGAACATATGGAGAGACTCAAATTTGGACATATCAAGTTATGAGATGAAGTTGATCAATCAATCTAGATAAATAATGGAGATATGGAAAGTACACTCCAAAGTTTAGGTATAATAATTTGTTGGAATATAGAGATGATGATTTAACATGGTGGTGGAAGTCACTCTAGAAGTAGAAAACCTTGTTGAAAACAAGACTATTTCTATGGTTTACCATGAAAAATAAGGTTCTAACATGGAAGGTATTATAGAAGAGGAGTTGGAATTGTCTAGGAAGGTGCCATTTATATAATTCATACAATGAAAAAAATTATCATTTATTTGTAGCTTGCTCCTTCACTAGATATGTTTGGAGGGAGGTTATAGTGTAGTTAAATATTATTGTAGGATGACAAGAAGAATCCCTAGGAGAGTGCTTGACATCTTGGTTTTAAAATAGGTATAAATATTTTATAGATCTCTCGTTGTTTGTGTCATTATGGTTATATTGGAATAAAGAAATATTTTAGGATCAAGAGAAGTCTACTTGGTAGGTCTCCTCCCAAATCATCGAAAGTTTTAGTAACTATAATATTTTGGCAGTAATAAAGGTAATAAAAAATCATCCCTCCAAAAATTGATAAATTAGGGGCTAGGGATTTTTTTATGGGGCTAGATAAGGGGTCCTTGGATTTTGTGGGGAAAGAGTATTACTATATATTTTTCCCCTAATTATTCAAATTCAAGGATGGACTAGGAGAAGATTCCAATAATTATTCTACAATTATGGCACTCAAATTGTTGGTTCAATTGGTAAAATAAAAAAGAATAAAAAAATTCCCAGGTGTCGTAGGTGAGTTGGAGAGGAGAGGGCAATCCTCCAAGGGAGGTCCCAAGTTCAAATCTCCACCCTACCAAAAAGTTGAATTGGGTACCCAAAATCCAATTGATAATGTTGGTGCGGGCAGGGCTGGGTGTGACTCTTGGGTGACTTTGACGGTGTAGAACCCCCTGTTCATGGTCTCTCAGACCAAGGCGGCCCCACAAGGGGTTTTTTGCTTAAAAAAATAAAAATAATAAAAAAATCAAATTTACGAAGACTCATAGATGGTAATAAATTGGATACTTGGTGTTTTTAGGATGGAAAACATGGTTTTACAACCTATCTTCTCTAAAATAAAATAATTTTTGGATTGAAGTGAAGATTTTACTTTTTGGCATATTTATAGAGAACTGAATAGAGAAGCAAATGAACTCTCAAAGGAGGGTCTTGTTATTGAACCAAGTACGTGCTCAATATAGAAATTCAATTAGGTAAATGCACTACAATTGGTACATATCTCTATCTAGGGGGATTAATCCACTCTAGTTAAAGTAAGGACAATTAAAGAAACGTTTTAAAAAACTCATAAGTCAATGATTGAAAGGATATTGGTTGATAATTTGGGAAGGTTTCTATGGGTAGAAATTAGCCTGATAGAGATATCAAGCTATGATGTATAAGTGACCTGATTTTTAGGTCATTATTGAAGCTTTGAAGAAATGACAAAGAGGAATCTAAATAATGTAATTTCATATTTGCTTTAGCTAAAATTATGAATTTTTTCAAGTTTGGTAAGATTAAAAGTATAAATTAAAAAAATATGTTTATTATTTATATGAAATATTAAATTATATCTTCCACTCAATTAACTTAAAAAATAAGGGTTATTCAATTCAAACAATAAAAATTTAAACATTTTTAACAATTGTCATTAAAAGCTATAGTTTACAATAGGTAAAAATAGAATATGTTTTCCCTAGATTTTGAAAAAAATACAAAGAGATGGGTATTTAAATCCTTGTATATGCTATACTAAATAGCCCCATTTATAGCTATTCTAGAATATTCCAACAATGACTCAAATCTATTTGAAAAGTCTATCTGTAGCACCCTAAAATTGATGCAGTTAAACCATCAGTAAAAAGTAGAAATTTGAATTTTAACCCCGAAACCACCCGTTAACCGCTTACCTCATTTTTCACACCATTTTTAGAGGTTTTTGTGACCATTGGACGATATCATCGTCGATCTGATGATATCGTCGTTGATCTGACGATATCGTCCCAAATCAGACAAATTCATCTGGAATAGAACGTCCAGACGATTTCGTCCTAAAACTAAATTTTTGCAAATAGCTTCTATTCCAATGACCTCTCCAACTTGGGCAGAAGCGTGTCTGCACGGTTGGAGATTCCCACGTTGGGGATCTCCTAGATTGGGATGATCCCCAACCTCCTAACCTCCCCCTAATCCTATATAAACTGGGATTTTCCTAGTTTATCCCCCTGACTCCCTTCCTGGCTGCCTAGTTGATTATTTCCCTACAATTTTAGTTTTTGTTGTGATCTCCCATCATTTGCACTTGTGTTTTCAAGTTTTGTTACAGGATTTCATTGTGTTTTAGCCGGAGGTAGCTCGGATTGTCGTAGGTGATTCAACTACAATTTTAGACGATCCTATCAAGATCGGTGATGATCTTGTACGATTACAGATGATCTGGTCTTTAATTCATCTTGGGGGCAATTAGAGCCCTGATTTTGCATTCTATATCTCATTTTCCTTATTTATTGGTGCATTAGATTAATTTACTTCTATTTTTGCATCTTGGAGTTCACCTCATTTAACATAATTGCATGATAAAATTCAAAATAAGTTTCCAAAATAGTGCATCTCATTTAATTTGATATCTAGATTTATCATTCAAACATCTATACTCTTATTTCTATCATTTTGCATCATTTTTGCAATTGTATTTTTGGTTTTTGGTGTCTATTTTCTTGATTGTAGGTTTCTGACGAATTTGCCTGATGAATTTGTTAGGTCGCTGACGATCTTGGGTGATCTCGGACGATCTCCTATGATTTGGGATGATTCTGTATAATTACAGATGATCCTGTCATATTTAGGATGATATGGACTCCTACAAGCTTCAGAATCTTCATCAGACATCAAAAATTAGGTGTACTCTTCTCCATTTTATATATTCTCTATATTCAATCATATTAGGATTCATTTATGTCTACTGTCTTCATATAAATCAGAATATTCATATAAAATAGCTTAGCTTCATTTTGGACAACCTAGGAATATGAATGATTGAACATAAAACGAAAAAATCAAACCCATTCTCAACCTAGGCGTGGAAACTGCCACTCAAAGTTTCCTGGTGAACCCCACCATCCATAAAAAATTCACCTTTATACCCCTCCCCCAAGAGGCGCGACCTTCAAAGGGCCTCTCCATCTGAGGTATTGTTCCATCATTTTCTCACCCCCCTTCCGGGTATGGATCCTTTAGCCTGAAGGTAAGGGTACAAAAAATTTGGGCGATACATTTTGGTGAACCCAACGTAAAACTAAAAACACCTTTTGAAAACAATAAAAAAAAAACACATTATTAAGAACTTCTAGAATCATTAGAAAACTGTTAAATTTGCATATCATACTTAGATGGTAGATTATAATAGAATACGAGTTATCTTCATAAATGTTGAAAATAAATTAATGACCATAGAGATTACTTCTCTGCTTAGAGTACCTCAAACATATAGAGCCCAACCTTTGTGGGACGAACTTGATAGGATATTGGGTATTATTGAATCTAGACCTGCAAAAGTTAGGCAAATTAAGAGGTTTGTCCTAGATAGAATCTTGGATCCTGATCAGGTTACTTTGTATCATGAACTTCAGAGAGCTTGCCATAGGTGGTTAGCCGATAAAATAGCACTTGTGTCTTCTGAATTATACACCTTTGAGGAATACCTTGAGAACGCAGTTGTAGTACATAAATTTTTATCTCGTGTAGAGGATCAAGAAGTCATTCTTACAGATAGAAAGAGATGGAATAAAGTTCCTAGAGCTATGTTTTATCGAGAGTATTGCCATGAACTTTATTTTTACATGTCAGAGTTTGAAATAGATCATATTACCATAGCACACTTTGTCAAGTTCTTGAAAAACAACTTCCAATTTGAAGAGGAGCATTTCATGACTCCTAATGAACTTGACCCTATCAATGATATCCATAAACTATTCATATAAAGCTAAGTGATTCTTTCTACTATTGTTTCTTACAACTAGCATGTTGTTTTTTATTTTTATTCTCGCAAAATAATAATATAATAAAATCACAAAAAAAAAAAACACAACAAAACATTTCCTTTTAAAGTATTATAGTAGGTATATAGTTAAAATATATACCTCTCAACCCTATTGCATATATATATATATATATATATAAGTATATATATTTGCTAAAACCTAAGTTTAGCACAATGCCTAGACTTAGGAATGGAAAACAAACCGAAGAAGATGAAGATTGGTTAGGAAGACCGTTAACTGACCAAAATGTCCCTCCTGAGGACCAAATTTGGGAAGAAGAAACCCTATACCATCAAGAAGAAGATCTTGCTGTAGGAAATGAACAAGAAGAAACTATTAGAGAGGAAGGATCCTCATCCCCTAAAATGTCTCTGGGAGGAGCTATCACTTTTGAGAACATGGAACAATTCTGGAAGTTCATTAACACTAATATTGGTTTTTTTAATAGAGCAGCCCATATGGACAAGGATCGAATTAGTGACACTTAAGCAACTCTAGAAGAAGTATTTCAAACACGCACTAATCCCTTGTCCCTTATGGAACAAGATAGTGATCAAGCTGGACCATCCAATTTGGATATAGTAGCTGCGATCCAGAGCATGCAACAACAACAGGTTACCCAACAATCTAAAGTGTCTGTTAACAAGCCTAGGGTCATTCCCACACAAAATAAACCATCATTTATTGCTCTATTTTTCCAAGCTCTTGATCAACATACCTCAAATCAACAAAAACCCAAAACAAAACCGAACACCAATTACCAACAATCTAAGGTACAACATAATACTATTACAAATCCCCTTCATAATACTCTTCCTACCAACACTTTGCATAATAGAAATATAACATCTAATCCTTATGTCACACCATCATACACTCATAGATCCCATACCTATGTGCCATCGAACCAATATGGTGGAAAAACTAGCAATATTGAAGTCGTGGTGAAATAGTTAGTTTCCTGCATGGACCAGATAGATCCCTACCATCCCTCGTACAATTATCGAGAGATGTGTAGTCAGCCTTTAGATCCTATAGTCATAGCACAATCGTATCCTAAACATTTTCCTATGCCTATTATTCCCATATATAAAGGAACCGAAGATCCCATAGAGCATCTTCATATGTTTAGGATAGCATGTCATGATATATCACATGATGACTTGTTATTACTAAAAATATTCTCGAAAATCTTGGGAGGAATGGCATTAGAGTGGTATTATCAATTACCCACTAATTCTTTGAGGAATTTCTAAGAAACTTCCGAGTCTTTTGTTCATCAATTTAGTGCCTACATCGAAATATATGTGACCATTAAATATTTGTATAACTTAAAATAGGGCAAATTTCCTAGCTAGGTGGAGACAGTTGATAGGAAAATTGCACTTTGTGTTCCCTTATAGGGAGATGTTGGACATATTTATTAATAATTTGCAAGAGCAACTATCTTACGAATTATCAACTTCTACCTTGAACACCTTCGATCAGGCTATAGACTTAGCCCGAAGAGTGGAAGATGCTCTCATTAGGAGAGGCCAGCTTAAAAATAGAGACGATGAGAAAACATCCAAAAATAAATATAAGAATAAACAAGTTGTGGGTGATGGAGTCATCGATAGCAAAAATACTGCTAATGTTAATGTTGCGAAGACAGTGGAGAATTTTGTACTGAAACCTCCTGATAGACCTCCTTGAGAATTTACTAGGTTAAATCAACCTTTATCAACTATTCTATCACAATTATTAGAACGAGGTTTGATTCAATTACCAAATATTCGAGAACCTGATCCAACTATACCCGAATATAGAGCAGATTTACACTGTGACTTCCATAGAGGACCTGGACACACTACCAACTCTTGTAAAATATTAAAACATAAAATACAGGACTTGATTGATAACAATGAGATGGAGGTGCAAGCGTTTGAACCTAAGCAAAATCCTCCTAATAATGTTCAAAATACCACCCCACAAAACCAGAATCGGAATGCCAATCAGTCATTGGACATGTTTCAACATCCCTTACCAAAACATGGTAAGGAGGTGGCTAATCAAGTTGAACATCATAATGTCCCTCCTCCTGCCCGATATGTAGGAACTATTAGTGGGCATTTACTTGTTAATGATCTGGAAATATTTGACACAACTTTATCTATGGTTACAACCAGGCCTCTATATAATATTCAGATACCTGATCTTAGTGATATAGAATACGAGACTAAGAGTGATATGGAAATCACATCAAATCAATCGAATAGTTCTAAATATGAATCGAATCCTATTCACCCTATCACAAGTTATATGGTTCCAGAAGAGCCATTTCCAATAAGATTCACTACTAGACCATCGTCTCACCGATTACTTTCTAATGAGCTATCTATAAATGCTAGACCAAGACCCATTCATCATCCGTAGAATAATATTGTTGGTACCATCAGAGCTGTTACTAGACAACAGGCTCAAAATTCTTAACAAGATCAAATTCAGAATGGTGGATCAGCTCCATTTGTTTTGAAGGTTCCTAATAAAGGGAATCATTCACCTAATGTTCAACCTAAACCTCCTTATAATATTAATGAACAATTATCAAATATTATAGCTAGAATTTATCTCTTGGAAATTTTAAGATCTTCTCCTACACATAGAGATGAATTAATGCTCACATTAAGTCAGATGATGGTACCACAAGACATTCAACCTGAAGCCATGGACGATACTATAATAACTCGTGAAGTTGATTGTATTGACTTCTAGGATAGAGACATACCGCAACATAGTTTACATAAAGATAACCCCTTGTATATTACTGCCTTAATTGGAGATGTAGCAATCAAATGAGTTTTTATTGATAATGGTTCATCTTTAAATATTTACACTTTTGACTTCTACCAAATATTTGGGTTTAGAAGTGATGAAATGAAAATAATTGATATGATCATAAAAGCTTTCAATGATGAAACACAAGAAACATGTGGAGTTATTACCATTCCATTGTAGGTTGGTCCAAGAACCTTGGATACGACTGTTTTTATTGTACATTACCCTGCATAGTACAATATACTCTTGTGTCATCCTTGGATCAACGTGATGTGAGCTGTTCCCTCAAATTTACATCAATGTGTTAAGTTCAAATTTAAGAATCAGTTGGTTACCATTCATGGTGATCCAAAACCCTTTGATATGTGTGCTTTGGCAGAACCTATTGGAGTTTAATTTTTCCCCGCTTTGTCATCCACACATCCTAATTCTCATTATCCATCTAAACGTGTGAAACTCACACCTACAACGTCATCTACTTATTCTCCATCAGTTGCACCTCCACATATAGCTCAACCATATTCTGAACAAACCACATTAGGACCTAAGAAATATCCTAATCCCACAACCAATGTCTCTTGTTCTACTCCTATAACTTCCATACCTATAATAGACCCATCTATCGACACCTCTACACCGTCTACATCCACAAAATTCATATTTTCTGCATCGAAAGACGTAGGGAATGTTCCTTCTACCTCTTATGCTCTTACTGACGAGCTCTTACATGATCTATCTAAAATTATTATATCAAAAGTATTTAAATAATTTGCCACCATCTCCTCATACTTTGGGCCTCCCACAACCTATGGGAAGTATTTACCAAGTCGGGAGCTATACCTTTATTTATAAGGGATATGATTGGGGTAGAATACCCAGAAACATTAGAACTCATTATGATGGATATGCTCGATGTTATTTTACTAATGAGTATATTAGAGCCAACCTATAATGCTTAAATTGGGATATAAAAGGAAAGGTTTGGGACCTTTCCAGAATGGTATGAAAGAATCTTTTGAGGTAGAAGCGTGGCCCGTTCGATGTGGTGTGGGCCTATTTTCTAGTAAGGGTCAACCATTCACATTTGAGGATGATGACTATCTTATATGTTACCAAGATTTTTTAGATGAACACGATGGTTTGCATTTAACGAAAAAGACATTCACATGTAATATGCTATCTATAGCTTATCCTGAGATGACTGTTGAATCCGACAATGAGTTGGAGGGAGATATCTTTCACGATGTCTCTGTTGAGGAATTATTACATAATGGATTTTATTTGGATGGCTCTATACCTAGTATAGCCTAGCTTGAGGCCGCGACTCCTCAAGATGAATTATCCAAGCTAACCTTGGAATAATTACAAGAATTGGACATTTCACCCACCCCACCTAATTTTGAGAGAGATCTACACATGGAAGTAGAAAATGTCATAAAAATTAACATTGGAATCGACGATAACCCTCACATAATCAACATTGGATCAGAATTAAGTCAAGAAAAATAGGATAAATACATTGCATTTCTTAAAGAATATGAAGATGTTTTTTCTTGGACATATATGCCAAGTTTAGACCCTTCTGTAGTTATGCATCACCTAGTAGTGCATCCGGATGCTAAACCCGTTAGCGTAAGCTTAGAATAATGCATCCTAAAGTGGCCTTACTAGTCAAAGGGGAGTTAGAAAAACTCCCGAATGTTATTTTTATACAAGCCATTGATTATGTTGAATGGATCTCGAATGTAGTTCCAATAACTAAGAAAGAAGCTACTAAGATTAGGGTTTGTACAAACTTTAGAGATATTAATGTTGCATGCCCTAAAGACGATTTTCCCCTTCCCAATATGGATCAGATCATTGATTTTACTGCTGGGAGTGGAATGATATCCTTAATGGATGGATTTTCTGGTTATAATAAGATCAGGATAGCTCCTGAAGATCAGGCTAAAACAACCTTTATTACCCCTTGGGGGATTTTCTATTGGAAAGTGATGCCATTCGATTTGAAGAATGCAGGTGCATCAACAAGCCATGACTTATATCTTTCATGATATGATGCATGATATACTACATGATTATGTAGATGACATTATAGCTTGTTCTACTCGAAGAAGATGACCATTTAGATGACTTGATAAAAGTATTTGATCGGTTAAGGGAATATCTTATCCGATTGAATCCAGCCAAATGTATATTCGGATTTAAGTCAGGTAAATTATTGGGGGTTATAGTTTCTTTACGTGGCATCAAAATTTACCCTCTTAATATTATGGCTATCACTAATATGTCCGCACCTACAAATATATCTGAATTACGGAGTCTACAAGGTAAGATTTAAGCTATCCGTCGCTTCATCGATAAGCTGGCAGATAAAATTGGACCCTTTCTTAAGCTTCTTAAGAAGGATGTCTCTTTCCATTGGGACAACAAATGTAAGGAAGCATTTGAACTCCTTAAACAATATCTTCTTAACCCATCTGTACTTTTGCCACCTAAACCTGATCGCCCATTTATCTTGTATATTTTTGCTTCAGATTTTGCTTTAGGAGCTATGTTAGCTCAACTTGATGATGAGAAAAGAGAGCATGCTAATTATTATATTAGTAGAACATTAATTAGTTATGAAACCCGCTACACAACATTAGAGAAGTTATGTCTAGCAGTTGTATTTTCTACATAGAAACTATGCCATTATATGCTTAGTCAAAAAACATATGTTATTGCTAAATCTGATCCCTTGCGGTATCTCATGAGTCGACCTTATTTATCTGGTCACACAGTGAAGTGGGTTCTTGCTCTAAGCGAGTTTGAACTCACGTTTATAGGATAAAAGTATGTTAAGGGTCAAATCATAGCAGATCAATTAGTTGTTGCACCCTTAGAGTCCACTCATCCCCTCATCATTGAGTTTCCTAACGAATGCCTTAACCTAGATGCGGATCATTCAGAGCAATGGTCCCTATACTTTGACGGAGCCCGATGCATGAGTGGGGCTAGTGCAGGTATTATTTTGATATCTCCATAGAAACATCTCATACCTCTATCCTTTAAATTAATGTTTGCTTGTACTAATAACATTGTTGAATATGAGGCTCTAATCCTTGGATTACGAGCTGCCCTGGCACTGAAAATTAAAAATCTATTAGTTTTTGGTGATTCTCAACTTGTTATAAATCAAATTAATGATGTTTATCAGACCAAAGATGATAAATTATGCCCATATAAAGCATATGTATTACAATTAATATCTTTATTTGATCAAGTTACCTTGGAAGCTATTCCTAGAACTAGCAATTATGCAGCTGACGCTATGGCTGCAGCTGCATCTCTTTTACCCTTGGAGTTAGATGATGAATATGCTACCATAATTATTCATCGACTCTAGGAACCCGCTTCAACTAAATCATGCTTGGAACCTTTGGACGTGTTTCTAATCAACGAAACTATTCCTAAACTTTGGTACACTAACATCCTTAATTTTCTTCAAAATGGGACCTTCCCTAAAGGTTTTAATAGAAACCAACACCGGTTATTACGTAGACGAGCAAGTCGCTTCATAATAATTGGCAATACATTATATAGGAGATCTTTTGAAGGTATCCTATTGAGATGTTTGAATCTAGAAGAGTCTAGATCAGCTTTGAGTGAAGCCCACGATGGATCTTGTGGGGGACACTTTAGTGGTAGCGCCATTGCTAAGAAGCTCCTTAGGATAGGATAATTTTTGGCCTACCATGGAGAATGATGCACATGATTACGTGTGCCATTGCAAAAAGTGTCAAAAACACGCTGACCTTGTCCATGCACCTGCACAAGAACTATAGGCTATTTCATCTCATTGGCCCTTTTCAAAATGGGGTTTAGACATCATAAAAAAAATCAATCCTGTGTCATCTGATGGACACAAATTCATCATAACTACCATAGAGTATTCTATGAAGTGGGTCGAAGCTATGCCCTTAGCTTCTTGCACTAGAACGCAAGTTTCCAAGTTTATTCTTAATCAAATTATTTTTACGTTCAAAATTCCTGCAAATCTCATCTCGAATAATGGAAATTGTTTCAAAAACAAAGATGTAAAGAAACTATGTCAAAAATATAAAATTCAACATCGTTGGTCCACTCCCTATTATGCTAAGGGTAATGGCCAAGTAGAAGCATCTAATAAAAAATTAATTAAAATCCTCACATGACTGGTCAATAAATTTGGCCATGATTGGCACATTCAATTATATCCTACTTTGTGGGCTTATTGAACTAGCATTCGTACTCCCACGGGCACTTCACCTTTTGTTTTGGTTTATGGTGCTGAATCTGCTTTTCCCTTTGAACTAGAAGTTCCTTCTTTGGCTATGCTACTTCAAGATACTGAAGTAGGAAATGAATATCATGCTGGCAGATTTAGTTAGCTAGAACTCCTAAATGAGAAGCGCATTAATGCTTTGGAGCATCTTTGTGCCTACCAGAACAAGCTCAAACGAGCATATCTCAAGAAAGTTCATAATCGATCCTTTGAGATCGACGACCTAATTTTAAAAGAAAATAAAAAAAATACTAATGCAACTAAAGACCTTAAAGGCAAATTCGAGCCTAAATTGCTTTGGCCATATATTATCACTACTAAATTTGGATCAGGAGCATACATATTAGCTACCTTATATGGTAAATATCTTAAATAACCTATGAACATTATGCATCTTAAGCGCTATTATGCATAAATCTGGTAATTTTGTCACTGTATATATTATACATATTGTCTCATATTAGTAATTCATATAAAAATTTCAAAAACAAGTAATATTATGTATTCTCTCAATTCATAAATTAAAATCAAAATATAAAAAAATCAAAATCATCAAAATCCTCAAAAACATGTTCTATTTTGCACTTGTCAATTCTTGAAGTATTGCAGTTATATTTTCAGTTATTTTGGATAAATTAGCATTTATCTGTAATCCCTTACTTTCACACTCACATGAATAAATATCTTGATCTTATTTGGTATGATTATTAATCTCTCTTATATCAAAGTCCACAGTTGAATTAAATAACGTTTTGAGCATAGAGAACTGATCTTGTTATTTACTTGAACCAAGTACACCTTTTCACATTAAAATGATTTCATTACAAATTCAAAACGATGCTACACAGTATAAGTGGTCTCTTGAGAAAAAAGTTTCCCCTGCTATCCTATCATGCACATGGTCTAGAATCTTTAAGAATTGACAAAAGGACAAGCTCACTCCTGCCCAGAATAAAAATCCCTTGCTCTACAGCCAATCCGAGCAAGTATCCCTAGTATAGGAAGAAAAAGAAAATCAAGAAAAATCATGAGAAAAAGAGAAATTATTCAGAAGCATTATTTCAGTATCATTTTGTACCATCTCAACAATATTTCAGCATTATCTCAGTGTCAAGCAAAAAAAAAAATACAAAAAAAAAAAAATAGAAAAAGAAAAGAAAAGAAAAAGCAAAAAGCAATAAATCCCTCCCCCCATTTGAAAGAAGGAACTGTGAAGCTTGAAACTCTGGAATTCTTAATTATTCGAAAACTGTGAGGTAAACCCCATAACAGGTGATTTGTGCCCAACTTGCTTGACATTGGGTAACTCCTAGCATGGTATGTCTGTCACATTAGCAACCTTCTTTTGTACAGACCTATGTCCACTTATGGATCAGCTAGCTCTTGATGACCCGACTTACATAGTGTTCTGGTACGGTTACATGCATATAAATCATGGTCAACAAACACTCATTTGGTTAATTCAAATTACTTGTATCAAATTATCTTGCTCAAAATCGGTAAATGAACATTACAAATTGCACAAACATTTGTGTTTGAGAGATTTTGTATCATTATGATAGATCAAGATCGGCAATGAACTCATGTATGCACACGGGGTTCCTTATAAATATAAATTTTATCTTTGAGATAATTTAAAATATTTATTCAAATCTTCTGGAATAATTTGACTTTCTTACTTGAGAATATCTGCTTAGCATAAAATCAATTAAATACATTTTTTTCAAAAATCCAAAATTTTCTTGCAAAACATGTTCAAAAATCTAGCAATAAAGTCACATTTATATATTTTCGACTTTCGCGATGATGGTATAGTTCCTAAACCTAAATTGAAATTTTATGCCTAGTGCAAGTCCGCATTTTTTTATTTTCTGTTTATCTCAAAATCAAAAATCAACTATGCAATAAAACTATTATATCAATTTCTTCTTTGGATTTCGCGATGATGGTATAAGTCTATACCTAAAATTCTATGCCTAGCACAAACCATCGTTCTAATTTTATTTCCCATTTATTTAATCCATAAAATCATATGGCTTAAATCATTATGTTACACAATTGTGCTTTAAAAAGAACGAAAACTTTCCTATTTCATTTCATTATGTCAACATTCATTTTTTTTTTGCGACGATGGTATAATTCCTAGGGAATTGTTCAAATTTCTATCATACTTAGGAATTTATACCTATCAAAAATCATATTTCTAATATTTCATGCATAATATTTTCATGGAAATCTGAAAACAAATCATCACTATCATCATTTTTCATCATCACAACACAAAGTCTTAAGAAAGTCTCTTAAGCACCCTTTTACTTTTAGCAATATTTCTCTCATACCGGGATTAGCTTGATGACCTAGCGAGTGACGACTCCATGAAATGGTCATGTAACAACGATAATGTCCTTTGAAATTATTGTTAGAAGTCACTTTATTTTCATCAAAACACACCATAACAACCAGTTTGTTTACATCAGATTATTTCATTTAATTTTATAGCATGACATAAAATTATAATATTTTCAACGACATAATTACATGAATAGTCAATAAACAATTAAAATATTAAAGCATCATAAAACATATGCACAAGTCATATCACAAAAATAACATCATATATATATCAAGAAGTATATACATCATATCAAAATGGATTGGTATGCCACAATCTATACCATACTCAATCATCTCAAAAATAGTCTATGTACAATGTGCATATAGTCTCGAGAAGACCTCGAGCTCTCAGCCCATCTCCTCTCCCACCCTGAGGTGGAGGAGGTGGTCCCATTGAAGCCCGTACTGTATCGTAGGTCCTCGACGTCGATCATGATGATGTCCTCAATGACCCCATCCTAATCGGCTCTGTAATATCGACTGGAAATTGTATCCTCTGCCCCTCTAGAACCAACTAATAGTACACTCCCTAATAGAACGCGGTCTAAGAAACCAACCGTGCCAGCTCCAGAATGCTCACCCCTCTGCTTTGAGTCCTAATTTGTGTAGCCTCATCCTGTAGAGTCTACACCTAAGCTCGTAGGCAGGCATTATCCATCCAGAGAGCTGCCATCTCGTTGCTCCCCCAACCTCGACACCCTTGCCCCTATCGAGCGATGGTGGCCTATCCCTCTACTAAGGAGGGAGTTTTTCTCTCCTCTCCTCTCTCCTCTCCTCCCTCCTCTCTGGCTGTTGTTGTCTCTCCAGAGCTTGTGGTACTCTTTGACGTCTCTCCTGATGAGGTCATCGTTGATCCCTCCCTTCATGACCCCTTGTTGCATCGATGGTAGCCTAGCACTGCCTCTCCATCCCTTGCACTATAGCATGCATCAGACCCTATGCTCTCATCATCCGAGGAGGGTGGATGCTTGCATACCAAGCATCATATCCGTCTGCTATCCCTACATCATCCCCATCAACTGGCTAAATGGGGGCATCATCAGCATATTGACTCTAGAATCATTGCATGTCTGAAGCCCCGCTCAGTGTGATATTATCCCACATAATCTAGGAGTACTCATAATCCCTAAGAGTAGGGATCCCCTGCTGTAGACCGAACTACCTCAAAACTTGGTCATAGCGGTGGAGCTCTACCTCTCCCTGCTTTGTCCTCAACCATATGACTCGCCTAAAATGAGCCAACTCCTGTCCGTCCTCTACCCACCCTGGATGCTCTCTCCATGGTCTCCAAGCTATTCGATCTGGGGTGAGGTCATCCAGTAACCTCCGAGATATCGACAGATCTATCCTTCGTTGTGACCCACTCTAGAGCCACCAATAGAAAACCTGGGGTCTCTCCCGGTCAACTCCTGTTAGTGGAAGCCCTATCGGCCTTCACACCATAATGTGATCCCAGCACCAAACCTGTAGAAGCGATGTCAGCACCAGACATCAACCCCCCTTGTATACGACCCCATAAAGGATCCTATACAAGTGGCACAGTACAAAGTTGCCCCAAGCAAACCTGTATCCGTGGTCTCTCATATCACATACCACATATAAAATTAGCCACAGTAATTTGCATCCGCTCTGGTGGCATAGAATAAGGCTGATGAGGCCAAGAATTACCTCGTCCATGGACACTTTTTGATACATTATAACTATTTGACTCACCCTTTTTACTATGTTTTTATGTTAATTATGGGTAAAATGCATTATATAGTGATGTTTGCATATTCTAAAATGACAAAGTGCATATACTCTATTTTACTCTTTGACTCACCCTTTTACTCACCCTTTTACTCATCCTTTTACTATTTGACTCACCCTTTTGCATATTCTGAAATGACAAAGAGCATATAACTATTTGACTCACCCTTTTACTCTTTTTACTGTAATTTCACCTGTTTTCAATTAATTAATTAATTAGTAGTATTGTAGTAATTCAAAATCATAATATAGACCTTGTTGAATATCTAGTGCTTAACAATATTATGTTCCTCTATTTAAATTGATTCAAATAAAAAAATGGTGCTAAGAACTTGTCCACTGTAGCTAACTGTACAAGAAAATAGGGTGTGACTGTGACAGTTCTAGCTAGCTGTACATATACAACAAGGCTTGGAATTAGTCACTCTAGCACATGCCACCAATGTAGAAGGGTGTACAAGATAAAGGAAAACAATCCAAATGGTCAATAACTTCCTCCCTATGCGTTTGGAGTGCAGATAAGCAACGAATTGTCACTTGCTTGTTATTCTGGAGCAGCGTAGGAATAAGCGGCGCAGGAATAGGGAATAGCGCAGGAACAACTAAAAATGGTCAAAATGTGCCAAAACTATGGAAAGTATGATTGGAAATTGACCAAGCAGTTAGTCCACCCTATTTGGACTCTGTTCCTTCACCATAGGCGGACCAGCTAGGATAAAGGGATAAAGGTTGACAAATTATAACCCTGCATTCCAGGAAACTATTTTGTAAACAGTTGGAAATCCTTAAAACTCAGCAAACAGATATATCAAATTTGTCTTATAAATAAATCTCCCAGCACGGTTGAGCATGATAGATAATAGATATATAAATGGAGAAATAGGGATAGAGGAATAGGAGATAGTTATTAGCAGAAGATAAAGTCTTTGTAGCATTACAGTAAATTGCAGATTTTTCCTACAATATTGTAATGTAGTTTTAGATGGAATAAAAGGTGCATTCTTCAGATTTTATTAGCATTTGATGGTTGATAGTGCACATTTAATTTACCTGGTATAATTTTTCACCCTCTTCTGGTTCTGAAAGCAAGGGCCACTTGCAGGATCAGAGGAAGGGTAGCATAGTGATAGAAAATTCTTGATAATTTCTTGTTGCAACAAATCAGCAAAATTCTGTCAACCTTTATTTGTAGAATTAATTTCGTTTTAGAATTGCACCATAGCATATAGAACAGGTTCAATCATGTGTTAGAATAGTATTTAGCATTTGACCTATAATGGCATCATTTTCAACATTTTCTGCAATTTTCAGAATTATATCATTTTCAGTTTTACTACGATAAATGTTAATTTGGTTTCTCAGATTCAACTTATGTTCAGACAATTATGAGTTTTATCATTGGTTTAATTTCTGCAAGCATGTGTGTGAATTTCCATTATGCAGTTTACTTTCCTGCAATTTGCTTTTTGGTCAATTCAGCAGCATTTTATTTCTTGTCAATTTCAGATTCTGCAGTTTTATTTTCCTGGAATTTAAATTCAGCTTTAGATTGTGCAATTTGATTTCCTTTGTTAGAAATTAGGAAGTTACAATAACCCCTAGCATTGCTAACAGACATACCAATAAAAGTATGTTCTTGGATGAATTGAACCTGCAACTGTGACACCTCTTATCGTATACAACCTTTGGACACCGCCCTGGACTAACATATAATTACTAAATGATGAATGATCAACGACCCTCATCATTTTTGGTGCCATTGTCGACGAACAAACGGTGTTGTTAGGAAAAGTGAAACAGGTCAAAAATTATGTTACAATTTTTGAAATACTACATTTCAGTTTATTTAGTGAATAGGCATGAATATAGAGGCCAAGAGACGAAAGAGGGAGGTTTATCAGAACTAGTTCTGAACCACCAAGGTGTTCTTCATGATCAGATTAAGAATTGTCTGTGTATGAAATCCCTGAGAGACTTAAGCAAGACATACCTTCTTCATCAACTGAAGCTTTGGAAATATTAGAACAAGAGCTTTTTGAAGCACTTACTTCTAAACATTCCCCTAAGCCTGAAAAATCCACATCAGACTCAAGAAAGAAAACAACTATGGAAGCAGTAGCACCACCACCAGGTGGGTATGCTAATGATCCTCCTAAGACTTTTGAATATCCCATACAGTTGGATTCAGCTCTAGATGCTCCCATGAAAACTATTTCTCCATCCATATTGCCAATTTTTAGGGGAACTGCTTTGGAAGATCCTGATCAATTTCTGTTTGAATTCAAAGTGTTATGTCAGACTTATGACTACATAAATGATAATCAAAAATTGAAATTTTTTCCTTCCATGCTTAAGGATGTTGCTCTTTGATGGTTTATGAGTAATCTTGAACCTAATTCAATCCATACTTGGGATGACATGGAGACTGCATTCTTACATAAATATCAAGATTATTGTAGAGTACAAAACAGGAAAGATGAGTTGTTTTGGATCAAGCAAGAAGAATATGAGAGTTTAGAGGATTATCTTGATCACTTTGCCTTTGTCCAAAAGAGATGTGGTCCTGTAGAACCAGATTTCTTAAAACCTATATTCTTAAGAGGATTGCAGGATGAATCTAGGGAAGTGTTATATTTAATGAGAAAAGGAGACATAGATCAACTTGACATTGAAGATATTGTGGAGTTATGCAAAAATTATTCTCGCACTCACCAACAAAGAAAGAAGTGAAATTCTGACAATAGTGACATAAAGGAGTTGATGGAGGAAATGGCTAATTTAAAAATTGATATCCTTGTTCAACTTAATTTTGCATTAGGTGAGAGAAACACAAAACCCAATTCTACACCACCTTTGGCAATTTATTTCCTAAGATGTAGAAATAAGCATGCCTTGCAGGATTGCCCTTTAAAGAAAACTTATATTTGTGGAATTTGTTCCAAGGAACACTCAACAGATAAATGTCCTTTGTTATATCATCTAAAATTTGTTTTGGGCACCCAAACAGAAGAACTTAATGCTATTGGGCAGAGATCCGATGGTGGCTATGCACAATATCCCAATGCTCCTCGGTTTCCAAATTGGGCACAACCTCCTTGGAATATGAATATGCCATGGGGACATGCAGAAGTATCTACACAATATTGGAACCAACCTTGGACAGCTCCTCCAGATTGGTCCAATTCTGGGTGGATGAACCCATCTTGGCATATAATTCATCCATAATGGACATAGCAAGGACAAATATGGGGACAACAATATCCACCATATCAAGGACAACAAAGGTATCAAGGGCAAGCTCAAAACTTGATGCTCGCTCCTAATCCAAATTTTTAGGGAAGAGCACAACATCAACAAACACAACCAGTGAAACAACCTTCAATCCCATCTCAGCCTGTGACTAACCCAAATAATACCAAAAAAATAGCCCCTATTTATGAGGCTGAGTCTGAAGACTCTGCTGCAGTTCATGTACTTGACTGTAGTAACATCCAGCTGCATTCAGGGAAGGTTTTACCTAAACCTATTCCACCCACCATTGAATAAATTAGTGAGAAACAAGAACCTCCAAATCAAGAGATAGTGCAACAAAAACAAAAAGAATAAATAACAAAAAAAATGTAGGAATCTTCTCCAGTAGCATTACCATACCCTGAAAGATTTAATCATATTGATACTACCCTTGAATCAGAATTAGTGACAGAACTTAAAAATATGTCAATTTCTCTCCCTTTGTTGTAATCAATAAGGGATGTGCCTTTAATCAAAAATACTATTCAAGAGTTATGTATCAAGAAACCTTGTAAAAAAAATAATGCCTTTCCTAAAACTATTTAGGTAGAAGGAAAATTAGCTGATTTATTAGTCCCTCCCAAGTATAGTGACCCAGGTAGTCCAATAGTTACAATTACTATTGGGTTAATGCAAATTCCTAATGTGCTAATTGATCTTGGAGCTACAATTAATGTAATGACTAAGGACACAATTCAAAAACTGCACCTCAAAAATCTCAGTCCTACCACCATAGTTTTGGAAATGGCAGATAGGTTAGTTACTAAACCATAAGGTATCCTAGAAGATGTAGCCATTGAAGTCTCTTCTTGGGAATATCCTGTAGACTTCTTAGTATTGCAGCCTAGAAATTCAGTCAATGGATACCCAATCATTCTAGGATGACCTTGGCTGGCTACTGCAACTGCTTTTATAGACTGCAGGTCAGGGGAAATGACCATTTCTAATGGTGTTGACTTGAAGAAAATTTCTTTGTATCCACCAAATCAACCTTCAACTAAATTTTTTGGATAAATTTGGTATCTTGAATTTGATGAAGAATAAGAAACCATTGCCACTTTGGCTACAGTTGTAGTGAAGGAACATATTGAGGAAATCACTACACCAGAAAGAGAAATATTCGAGAATGAAACTATCCTAATTGAAACATTACAATCAGAAGGACTAACTGATGATCAAATTCTTGTTCATCGGTTGTTGTGGAAAGAGGAGGAACAAATTTTAGAACCTCTGTTATCCATGCCTATTCAGGAAATATCATTCATACTACCACATGGATGGCATCATCATCTTCTTAACACCTTCAAATGTCCTCTGAGTCCATCAGGTATCATCTTTGAGACAGATTCTAGAGTATTTCATACTTTATAGCCACATCCTTGTCCATCAAATGCATTAATCAGTAACTATGAAGCAACTAGTTCTGTCCATCCATGGATCAAACAAATTGAAATACAACCAGGTAAATTTCTGAACATTAATAGTTGGCTAACTGAGGACCAAGAAATAAAATTGTTTGCAATCTTACAGAAACATGTTCAAGCTTTTGCATGGAACTATAAGGACATGATAGGCATTCATCCTGAGGTATGTACACATAGGATATACACAAAATATGTAAAAGCAGTAAGGCAACCTCAAAGATGCTTGAATCCTGCTCTGAAGGAGATTGTGAAAGAGGAAATTAAAAAACTCTTAGATGTTGGATTCATTTATCCAATTTTAGACAGTAAGTGGGTTTCACCACTGGTCATTGTTCCAAAGAAAAATGGTAAAATAAGAGTATGTGTGGACTATAGGGAGTTAAATAAGGTCACACATAAGGATCATTTCCCATTACCATTCATAGACCAAGTATTGGATACTCTTGTTGGAAAGAAATATTTTTGTTTTCTTGATGGTTTCAACGGGTATAACCAGATAGAAGTTGTGTCAGAATATCAAGAAAAGACTACCTTTACATGTCCTTGGGGAACCTTTGCTTACAGGGTTTTACCCTTTGGGTTATGTAATGCTCCAGCAACATTTCAGAGAGTTGTTTTAGCATTTTTTTTTTATTTAACAAATGAAAGTGTTGAAATTTATATGGATGACTTCACAGTATTTGGAGATACTTTTGAATATGCATTAGAACAACTTGAAAAAGTGCTAATTCACTGTGAAACATACCACCACTCTCTTAATCCTGAGAAATGCTTCTTAATGATGGAGGAAGGAATTGTTCTTGGACATCATATCTCTTCTTATGGAATCAAGGTTGATCCTAAGAAGGTTGAAGTCATCAAAAACCTCCCTCCTCCACAAACTCAGACTGATGTATGCAGTTTCTTAGGACACATTGGTTTTTATCGTAGATTCATTGCTAACTTCAGTACCATAGTGAATCCCATGTTTACATTACTCATGAAAGATTCTGAATTTGTTTGGTCTTCTGAATGTCAAAATTTCTTTTAAGACTTAAAGGAGAAGTTAACCACTCCACCTGTACTAAGAGGTCCTAATTTGTATTTACCCTTTCATATTCAAAATGATGCTTCCAATACTGCTATTGGAGCTATGTTAGGACATATTGAAAATGGGTAACATTATGCTATTTATTATATTAGTAAAATCTTGATAGGAGCTGAGAAAAACTACACTACCACTAAAAAAGAATTCTTGGATGTAATCTATGCTATTAAAAAATTTTGACACTATATCATAGGGTACCAAGTATTCATCCATAAGGATCATGCTGCAATTAAATATTTGATGAATAAAACATTGGTTAGTGCAAGAATTATTCGTTGGTTGATTCTGTTGCAGGAATTTGATGTAACAATAGTGCAAAAACTTGGGAAATCTAATGTAGTCACATATTTCTTGTCAAGAATACCAAATGTAGATACAGGATAAGTGGTGGAAGATACCTTTATAGATGAAAAGTTATTTGTTGTCTCTGTAAAATCTCCATGGTTTGCAGACATAGCTAATTACTTAGCTATAGGGAAGATTCCTCTTCACTTTACCCCTAAACAAAAGAAACAGTTAATAAAGCAAAGCTCTTCTTTTAAATGGATAGAAGGATTACTATTTAATGTAGTCCTGATCATGTTTTACGTAGGTGTATCCGCTAGGATGAAGTATATGATATCCTATGAGAATCCCATGATGAACCATCAGGAGGGCATTATTCAGTCAAAAGCACTATTCAAAAAATTTTAGGTACCAAATACGATTGGCCATCTTTGCACAAAGATGTAAAAAGGTACATTAGACATTGTGATGCCTGCCAGCGAATGGGAAAACCTATCTTTACTAATGAAATGTCATTACAACCTCAAATAGGAATAGAACCATTTGAAATATGGGGTTTAGATTTCGTAGGACCCATTAATCCTCCTTCCCAAGGCAAAGTGCATATCTTGGTATGTACTGATTATGTTACCAAATGGGTAGAAACTCGTGCCTTTAAGCATGCTAGAGAAGAAAAATTTGTTGATTTTCTGTATTCATAGATTTTTTTGCGTTTTGGAGCCCCACAATCCATCACCACAGATCAAGGACCCCAGTTTACTTCAAAATTTATTGAAGCCTTCACTCAACTCTATCAAGTCAAACATAGAAAGTCCTCACTTTATCATCCATAAGCCAATGGTCAAGTTGAAGTGACTAATAGGGAATTAGAACAAATTCTGACCAAAACCATAGCATTCCATAGAAGAAATTGGCTGGACAAGTTACCAGAAGCTATTTGGGCTTATAATACCACTTGGAAATCTACCACTCTATTTATGCCATATGAATTAGTTTATGGAAAAAAACCTCTTTTGCCTATTGAGTTTGAATTACTAAGTCTTCGAACTGCTTTGGAAGTAGGTCTTGATATATCACAGGCACAAGAAGATTGCATTCTACAACTTGATGCATTGGATGAACTACGCATGGATGCACTACATCAGACAGAGATAATCCAAGCATAGCGAAAGATGTGGCATGATAGTCACATATAGCAACAAAAATTTTAGCAAGGTGACTGGGCCGTGTTGTTTGATTCACAATACAAGGATTTACCTGGAAAGTTGTAGACCAGATGGCTTGGATCGTACCAAATTGAGGAAGTGTTTGACAATGGAGCTGTTCGCCTTACACCTATTGATGACTCATGATGCAAGTTATTGGTGAATGGACATCGTCTTCATATATACCACAAACCACACAATAGGGAAGAATTTCTCAAGCAAGTGGAAAATTTAGATATACACATTTGGGAAGAAAACACTTCTTCCATACCGAATTCAGCAGATTGACACAATATATAAAAAAAAAAAAAAATCAGGAAGTGAAAACCTCTTTGAGGTTCTTCTGAGTTGGGTTTACATGAAAATCGGTGTTCCAGCATGTTTACCTAGTTGGTTTCACCATAATTATTTGGTATTGTCTCATGACCATTGTTTCATCTATTTTTAGATTGCACCTACCTTAGTTCAAAGATTGATTAGTTGGAAACCTTAGCAGGAGCACCCCGAAATGTAGATAAAAATGGTTATAACAGGTATGTGTCTTTTTCATTTTCTGAATAATGTAAATCATTAGTGTATAGTGTAGATATCCTTGATTAGTATAAAGCATATAAAAGGGGAATCAAAAATGGAATGTTCTTATCAGTGTTTCAAAAATGCCTCTGCCTAGTTCTGCTCTAGAATGAAAAAACAAAAGTGCACCGGAATAAAAAAGAGGAGCACAAGAATAAACTGTTTATATTCCAAAGTGCAGGAATAAGCTGTTTATGTTTTAGGCATAGGAATGAGCTATGTATAAGTGCCAGAATAACTTATTAAGTGCAAGAATAGACCAGTTTACTCTATGCTCCAGAATAAATCACTAAGCACAAGAATGATTTTTTGTGCAATAAATTCTATGACACATGGCCTGTAGTGATTTAATTGGTTTTGAAAAAGGACAGGTCTCAGATTCAAGGTGGCATGTGATAGCTGGCATCCATAACAAGAACGAGCGAAATTAAGGGTTTACAACTTCATGTATGCTACCACGTCACCTGTCTTGATTACTCCCTAAAAATAGATGCAATCTCATACTATCCAAAAATTCATAGACACCATAGAATAGAAGGCAGAAGACTACACTATGGGGGGAAAGAAAATTAGAGTCAAACCCAAAAATATTAGCTACCTAGAGAGCGATCCTGCATCTCTACAAATATTTACTGATGGGGGATTTCTGTCGTTCCTGCAAAAATTTGATGGTTATTCAGAGGGCTTGGCGGCAGAGTTCGCACGCACCTTCCACAACAATCGAGTACACATTAGCGGGGTGACCATCTAGGTAACTCCCGAGATACTCAGCCAAATCACTGAATTACCCCTTCAGGGTTTGCAGATTGTGAAAACTAGGAGAAATATTTTAGTTGACCTAGTTAATCAGTTTAAGGAAGAAGGGGATGGAAAAATTGAATTCTTGATGCATAGGAATGTTTGTAAGGGGGTAAAAAGACCTAGTTTACCATCCCCTTGGGATGAAGTTGCAATGTGGGTTATGAGATACATTACTTGTGATGGCAAATTTCCTGTTGTATCGGTCCCACACCTTCGTATTCTCAACCATCTGCGCCATGGATCAATCAAACCAGAATATAGGGTCAATATTTCCTTATATCTTTATCAAGAGCTAAAAGCTATGGCCCTAAAATACCAAGCAGGGAAGGGAATCCCTAAACACCATGAGCTCATCAAACTCATTTGCAGGTATCACTTTAGGGAAACCCTAGGAATTTTGATCGCTTCTTCTCTCCTTGGGCAGAAACAAATGATTCTAACTCTACACCAAAGGAAGAGGAAACAAAGGAAGAATCTGAAGAAAACCCTAATCTAGAGCCCTCCGAGAGCATAATTTCCCCTTCTCCCAACGGTCCCCCATCTTCACGAACTAGAAAACAACAAGCATCCACATCTGGTTCCCAGGTAAAAATAAGGAAGGTAATATTTGTAGAAATTGTACAACCTAGTAGATAAATTGGGAGTTCAAGTGAACATGCATCTGCATCGGAATCAACAGCAGAACCTATATATGTTCCTAAATCAACAGCAAAATTTGTAGTTGCTCTAGAACATCCAGACACTGCACCTGCTAAGGAATATCCAGGTTCTATAGGGTTAAGAAGGTCTGCTAGACTTCAGAAAATTAAAACCCTACAAGAAACACCAATAAATATCATAGACCCAATTCGTCTATCAAGTGAAGGAGAAATTAGAACAGAAGATGCATAGGAAAAAGACATTGAAACAAAAATTATAGACAAAGGGATACAGCCAATGGAACTAGACACAACTATGGAAGAAACTCCAACAAGCCCTATACTTCCACTAGTTTATTATACTGACTTTGATCCTGAGGAGCATTTGAATTCTGATTTTGAACCAGCTGAGGTTGATGTGCACACTCCAGTGCATGCGGAGTCTAAGAAATATTCGGAGTCTGAGTCCAAAGAAGAAATTGATATCCACACTCAATTTCATGCTGTAAAGAGTGTTATTAAAACCTAGACCCATTGGATTGAATAGGCTGAAGAAGCCATAAAACACAAAGATCAACAAATTTCTCTGCTTCAACAACAAATTCAAGATCTCCAGAACAATTTTTTTCAACTGGAACATCAATCTACAGAGTTAGCAGAGGCATCACCTGATGAATGGGCACAGATCCTCTTGGATTTAGTTGAACAATCAAAGGCTAACACAACACTTGCACAAAGATCATCTGTTGGAGAAGAAACAAGAATAGAAATATCTGATAGTATGATTTGGCATGAAAATCCATCAAGAATTTTGATGAAAAATGACACTGCCCTTCAATAGGAAACACAAACACTTTCTATGGAGGAACAAGAGGTTGCAACTCAAGACCAGGTATCCACACTCTCTCCTCTTATTTCTACTAATCCAATTATGATAGTTACAGCAGAACAAGGAACACAAATAGATATGTCATTTGTAATGCCAACTGTGGAAGCTAGTGTACAACTAAATATAGTGGCACAAATGCAACCCATTGTAAGGCCCCCAGACATAGTGTCTTTAACTAGGTACAAAGAAGACCTAGCATATTGGATGACCCAGTTTCATAAGTTAGAGATAAAGGTTGCAAATTTGAACTCTGTAACAGCCAAAGTAGCAGAGAATGAAACAAAAATTAATAGGTTAAAAGCACAGGTGCAGGATGTATGCCAGATTATAGAATATGCAATACAATGCAGAAGACCACCTAGGTTTTATAGCCTCCTACTCAAGGAGAGATACCTTCGCTTGCAAATCATGAGACTTGCTTATGAGCTGCCTCATCAGTTGAAAACTCCTGGAGAGTTTGTGGAGGCATTTGTGCAGAGTCCAGCAGAGCAGTAACACCTGTTATGTGAGTTATTTTTGCATAATTTATTTTTTCCAACAAAAAGTATGTTTATGCCTCATATTTATATAGGTGACTTACAGCTGAGAGCCTTCATCTCCACTCTAAAAAATCATATCTATTGGGACACATAAAAGAAATTAACTAAATAATTGGAATCATAAGTTATTTTACTTATCAGGCCTGCTCCCTTGAATCACAGGGATTGTACAATTAATCATTATACCTTCATGCGGAATACCAGAATGAAATAGCTCTATCTAGGGAACCTTCAAATATGTATAACTCAGTTTCAGAGTTTTTGTGTAGACTTCTTTGATGATGCTTTGGCAGCCTGTAAAAATAGATGGGGTGAGTTATCTATCTCTCTACAGAAATGAGAGCCAATTTCTCCCACTAATTTGCTATGGTCAAGGAGAAGGGCAGAAGGCATTGTCCAAATTATCTTAGAAATCAAGGAGCTTTGGATAGGTCTAAGATACAGGATGCCTATAATTATCACTCCTATCCCCTACTTATTTGATAATGACCCACAACCTGATATGCACTTCCAATAGTGGTTTCAGTCCATAAAAGCAATTAAAGGATTCTATGTAGTTGGTGGCACATGGTTAAAATTTCATGAGAGATATCTAGACCTGGATCTGTGTGCCTCTATAACTGCACAGAATGCATGAGGGCATGCATTACCATAAGTTGGGGGGAAAATGATGAGGCCAAGAATTGCCTCATCCATGGACACTTTTTGATACATTATAACTATTTGACTCACCCTTTTTACTATATTTTTATGTTAATTATGGGTAAAATGCATTATATAGTGGTGTTTGCATATTCTGAAATGACAAAGTGCATATACTCTGTTTTACTGTTTTTATTGTAATTTCACCTATTTTCAGTTAATTAATCAGTAGTATTGTAGTAATTCAGAATCATAATATAGACCTTGTTGAATATCTAATGCTTAACAATATTGTGTTCCTCTATTTAAATTGATTCAAATAAAAAAAAAGGGCACCAAGAACTTGTCCACTGTAGCTGACTGTGCAGGAAAATAGGTTGTGACTGTGACAGTTCCAGCCAGCTATATATATACAGCAGGGCTTGGAATCAGTCACTCCAGCACATGTCGTCAATGCATAAGGGTGTACAAGATAAAGGAAAACAATCCAAATGATCAAAAACTTCCTCCCTATGCGTTTGGAGCGTAGATAAGCAATGAATTGTCACCTACCTGTTATTCGGGAGTAGCGCAAGAATAAGTGGCATGGGAATAGGGAATAGCGTAGGAACAATCGAAAATGGTCAAAATGTGCCAAAACCATGGAAAGTATGATTGGAAATTGACCAAGCAGTTAGTCCACCCTATTTGGACTCTGTTCCTTCACCATAGGCGGACCAGCTAGGATAAAGGGATAAAGGTTGACAAATTATAACCCTGCATTCCAAGAAACTGTTTTGTAAACAATTGAAAATCCCTAAAACTCAGCAAAAATATATATCAACTTTGTCTTATAAATAAAGCTCCCAGCATGGTTGAGCATGATAGATAATAGATATATAAATGGAGAAATAGGGATAGAGGAATAGGATATAGTTATTAGCAGAAGATAAAGTCTTTGTAGCATTATAGTAAATTGCAGATTTTTCCTGCAATACTGTAATGCAGTTTTAGATGGAATAAAAGATGCATTATTTAGATTTTATTAGCATTTGATGGTTAATAGTACACATTTAATTTACCTGGTATAATTCTTCACCCTCTTCTAGTTCTGTAAGCAAGGGCCACTTGCAGGATCAGAGGAAGGGCAGCATAGTGAAAAAATATTCTTGTTGATTTCTTGCTGCAGCAGATCAACAAAATTTTGTCAACCTTTATTTGTAGAATTAATTTCATTTTAGAATTGCACCATAGCATCTAGAATAGATTCAATCATGTGTTAGAACAGTATTTAGCATTTGACCTGTAATGACATCATTTTTAGCATTTTTTGCAATTTTCATAATTATATCATTTTCAGTTTTACTGCAATAAATGTTAATTTGGTTTCTCAGATTCAACTTATGTTTACACAATTGTGAGTTTTATCATTGGTTTAATTTTTGCAAGAATGTGTGTGAATTTTCATTCTACAGTTTACTTTCCTGCAATTTGCTTTTTGGTCAATTCAACAGCATTTTATTTCTTGTCAATTTTAGGTTCTGTAGTTTCATTTTCCTGCAATTTAAATTCAACTTTAGATTGTGCAATTTCATTTCCTTTATTAGAAATTAGAAATTTACAACAACCCCCAGCATTGCTAACAGACCTACCAATAAAAACTTGTTCTTGGCCGAACTGAACCTACAACTATGACACCTCCTATCGTATACAGCATTTGGACACCACCCTAGACTGACATATAATTACTAAATGATGAATGATCAATGACCCTCATCAAAGGCCACCCACCACCCCTGCCAAAAATTAGGTCAATCGAGACGCCCTAGGCATCCACCTCAGAGCCTCGATGTTCATTCTACCATTCTCCAAGATGAAGCTCGGGTCCTCGCACAATCTCATCATAGCATGGCCCTAATTTGCCGAAGGGGTCATGAATCGACCGTGTATGGGGATCCTCAATATCCTCCATACATCCTCTAGAGTGGGAGTCATCTCCCCTGTCGGTAGCCAAAAGCAGGACGACTTCGAATACCATCTCTCTACTAGGGCTGTCAGTAGCCCCATGTCTGTAGGAATTTGTGGCATATCTGCCACATGTTGCAGTCCTACCTTTGCCAATCTATCTCACTCGGCCTGATCGAGCATGGCCAAATCATCTCTTAGACCTCTGTATTTCCACTCCCGACTCTTTAGCAATCCCCTCTACAAAATAAGCAATAAAACAACAAAAATCATTAGTACATAATCATTAAAAAAAAAATCAATTAAAATCAAATCATCCCATAAAAGTTGATATCACCCATTATTGGACGATATCGTACCAAATTTAGATAAAATCATCCTTAATAGGATGAAATCATCTCGGTTCTTCAATTTGGGGATCGCTCCTTATTGGACGGGATTGCCCCTATTTCTTCGATTTTACCCCTAGACAAAATTGGCAATATAGAGACAATTTCATCGACGGTCTAAAAACGACCACGACGCCTAAAAACACTTAAAATTCAAGTCAAAAATCAAGTAAATCAAGTTAAAAACATAGTAAACTAGGTTTAGATCCTTACTCGCAACCTGCGCTGGATCTCTGTCGATCTGTGCATCGTTTCCATCATTTCACTTGCAGAGCTCTGAAACAGCGAAAGTGAACAGTAAAAATGAATTAGGGTTTTACCCTATTTTTCTTATTTTTATTCAAAATGACATTTTTTTATTTTTTGCTTTTCCACGCTTTTACCTCAAACGTTCAATTTTAGTAAAAAATCGGAGGGGGCACCATAGCAAACAGTCGTACGATTCAACCTAGAATCATCATCTAAAAAATGGAAAAAAAAATTGCTTTCTCGTAAAGCGTGAAGAACTGGTCTTTAACGCATTTTTTTTTGGAAAATTTGCTAAAGAGGGGGTAAAATGTAGCACCCTAAAATTGGTGCAGTTAAACCATCATTAAAAAGTAGAAATTTGAATTTTAACCCCAAAACTTCCCGTTAATCGCTTACCCTATTTTTTGCACCATTTTTAGAGGTTGTTGTGACCGTTGGATGATATCGTCGTCAATTGACGATATCATCGTCGATCTAACGAATTCATCCCAAATCGAACGAATTCATCTAGAAAAAAATGTCCAGACAATTTTGTCCCAAAACTAAATTTTTGCAATTAACTTTTGTTCCAATGACCTCTCCAACTTGGGTAGAAGCATGTTTGCGCAGTTGGAGATTCCCACGTTGGGGATCTCCTAGATTGGGATGATCCCCAACCTCCTAACCTCCCCCTAATCCTATATAAACTGGTATTTTCCTAGTTTATCCCCCTGACTCCCTACCTGGCTGCCTGGCTGATTATTTCCCTACAATTTTAGTTTTTGTTGTGATCTCCCATCATTTGCACTTGTGTTTTCAAGTTTTGTTGCAGGATTTCAATGTGTTTCAGTCGGAGGTAGCTCAGATCGTCGTAGGCAATTCAACTACAATTTTAGACGATCCTATCCAGATCAGCGATGATCTTGTATGATTACAGATGATATGGTCTGCAATTTAGCTTGGGGGAAATCAGAGCCCTGAGTTTGCATTCTCTATCTCATTTTCCTTATTTATTGGTGCATTAGATTAATTTACTTCTATTTAGCATCTTGGAGTTCACCTCATTTAGCATAATTGCATGATAAAATTCAAAATAAGTTTCCAAAATAGTGCATCTCATTTAATTTGATATTTGGATTTATCATTCAAAAATCTATACTCTTATTTCTATCATTTTGCATCATTCTTGCAATTGTATTTTTGGTTTTTGGTGTTTGTTTTCTTGATTGCAGGTTTTTGATGAATTTTCCTGATGAATTCTTCATGTCGCTGATGATCTTGGGTGATCTTGGATGATCTCCTATGATTTGGGATGATTTTGTACAATTACGAGTGATCCTATCATATCTGGGACGATCTGGAATCTTACAAGCTTCATAATCTTCATCAGACATCAGAAATCAGGTGTACTCTTCTCCATTTTATATATTCTCTGTATTCAATCACATTATGATTCATTTATGTATGTTTTCTTCATATAAATTAGAATATTCATATAAAATAGCTTAGCTTCATTTTGGCCAACCTAGGAATCTGAATGATTGAACATAAAACGAACAAATCAAACCCATTCTCAACCTAGGCATGGAAACTGCCACTCAAAGTTTCCTGGTGAACCCCACCATCCGTCGAAAATTCACCTTTATACCCCTCCCCGAGAGGTGCAACCTTCAAAGGGCCTCTCCATCCGAGGTATTGTTCCATCCTTTTATCACCCCCCTTCTGGGTACGGATCCTTTAGCCTGAAGGTAAGGGTGCGAAAAATTTGGGCGATACACTATCAAACATGTTACAATAACAAACCTTTAGTCGTATTATAGAGTGTCATTTTGGTACTTCAGTACTATAGCCATCAACCATCTTATATATATGACCTTAGTTATAAAAATATGTTAAGATGAACAAAAAATGTGAACCATGAATTCTATCAAAATAGAGTAGACTATGGTGGAGTCACAATCCCACACACTACTTTCTTAAACCAAGTAACAATTGGAATATCCAAGGCAACTTTTGATAGACCATTTTATTTCTCACTTAGTTCTTTGTAGATATGTTTATAATAAAAGTCTACAAATTATACTTCTAGAAATTTCACTTTATCATAATAAGGCCTAAGTATCAAATTTATAATCCTCACTAATCTTAAATCCCAATTCACCACCAATTTCAAGTCACAAAAAACTTGAAGTTTTGTTATTCCCTATTCCACTACCATTCTTAACAAAAATATCAAAGCCTTCCACTCTGTCATATTATTGGTGCCTTCATGAAGACCCACTTTGAAAATGAATATATAATTTTCATCCTAAAATAACACTCATCCTACCCCACATCTACTTGGACCGTCTTGACAAGTTCCATTGAAAAACTCCGAAGACTTGGTAATATCCATTGTTAAACTGCCAACCTATCTAACAACCTTCAATTTTGGGGCTTGTTTTATGCCTTCATAAATATATTTTATCTAATATTGAAATTTTATAGGTGGAATTTCCTTACTCTCAAACAACATAGAGTTTTTTGCCAACCATAGACCCCATACCACTATTAATGGAATGCACATGTATTCCTTCAAGCCTTTTATCTTTGAACCATTACTCCATATTCTCCAACAGATTCCATGTTATCCATCATCTCTTCCCCTTGGATAGAATATACTACACTTCTCTCAAGAAATCAAAATGAACCAGTAGGTGATCCATTGTTTCTTCTTCCCTTTTACATAAGGTACATTGACTTGGACCCTACCAAGACCTATTTTTCAAAACATCTCATAGGAAATTTCTTCTTAGCTAGAACTAACCAAGAATTTTTTTACTTTTCAATGGTGCTTTCACCTTTCAAATCCTAGTCTGAAAGCACCATTGAAAATATTTTTTGAAATCCCCTTTCAAAGGACCTCCTTATTATTATCTTCAAACATTGCCTTGTATCCTTCCTTGGTTGTAAATTGTCCACTAGTTAGGTTCTTTAACTATACTAAAGAGTCTTCTTCTTATATCAATATTATAAAAGCCCTTATCAAGCCCCTTTTATAATTGCTACATTGCTCAGATCCATTTCCTTTCAAAAGTAATTATTTTGTTAAAGTCCACCCCTAACTCCACAAATTGGTTTTATCCATAGATGTTGCATTTACCAATACCTAGAGCTCTTATGTATTTAGATATTCTATTAAAATTTCAGACAACTGGTAATCTCCTCCATTCCCTAGCCAGGGGTCTTTTCCTGTCCTTACTTTATTTCTAGTTTCTATTCTCCAAACCAACAAATTGCCTACTAAAGGGGTGATATTATTTTTACTAATGTCTCCTCTCCTTGGCACCTCATTTAATATTATAGGGGGTGTTGAAATTATAATATGATTCATGGCCAAGGTCGATATTATATGATGTATTGGATAGGCTTAAGGGTAATTCATTGTACAATGCATTAATTAATTATAATATTTTATTATGTAAGCCCTATGGGTTGTGGTTAGCCTTGTTATAGTTAAACCTTCTTTATAACTTGTAAGTAACCAAAAGCACTCTTATTATGTTGACTTATATTAAAATTTTATGTGTAATTGGGGTTTTAGTATTGGTATAAATATGTTAGAAATTCAATCCAACAATATGGCAGAGGCGCGGGCCCTGTTCCAAAGTTTGATCCTCATGGAAGGGTTGACCATCAATAAATTTATCATCGAAGGAGACTCGTTGCACTGTATCAACTGGCTCAATGGTACTGCTAAGCCTCCCTAGGCCCTTGCTTCGATTTTCCAAGAATGCAAGGCCCTAATTGGAAATTACCCAAAATTAGCCATTAAGCATCAATACAAAGAAGGAAACAAAGCTGCGGACTGGCTTGCTAACAAGGGAGTCGGCGAATCTAACATTCAAGTGTGGAGAGACTCCTTCCCCATTGGCCTAAGGAACGATCCTTCAAGTTTCAATGTTTGCACAATGTGAGATGTTGCCAGGGGATTGGTTTGGTATGCTGTTGAAACTTGTTGCGATATCACGACACATTTTCCTTCTTCTCCTTTGGTAGCAAAAATGCAACATGTCGCGATATCGCGACACTTTTCACCTTTGGCCATGAAAATGCAACATGTCATGATATCGTGACATTTATTTCTCCTTTGGGCGTGACGTTGCAACATGTCACGATATCGCGACACTTTTTTCTCCTTTGGTCACGGCGTTACATCATGTCACGATATCGTGACACTTTTTCTCTTTCGGTCGTGATGATGCAACTTGTCACGATATTGCAACACTTTTTCTCTTTGGCCGTGATAATGCAACATGTCGCGATATCGCGACACTTTTTCTCTTTGGCTACGATAATGCAACATGTCGTGATATCGCGACACTTTTTCTCTTTGGCTGCGATAATGCAACATGTCGTGATATCGTGACACTTTTTCCTCCTTTGGCCGTGGCAATGCAACATGTCGTGATATCGTGACACTTTTTCTCCTTTGGCCATGTCATTGCAACATGTCGTGATATCATGACATCTTTTCTCTTTGGCCGCGATGTTGCAACTTGTCACGATATCGCGACACTTTTTCTCTCTGGTCATGATGATGCATCATGTCGTGATATCGCGACACCTTTTCCTTCTTTGGCCATGGCAATGCAACATGTCACAATTTCGAGACATTTTTTTTCTTTTTGCTGAGACGATGCAACATGTGATGATTTCGCGACACTTTTTCTCCTCTGGCCATGATGCTGCAACATGTCGTGATATCACGACACTTTTTTTCTTCTGGCCACGATGATGCAACATGTCGTGATATCGCGACACTTTTTCTCTTGGGCCACGATGATGCAACATGTCGCGATATCGTGACACCTTTTCCTTCTTTGGCTGTGACAATGCAACATGTCATGATATCACGACATTTTTTATCTTTTTTCCGAGACGATGCATCATGTCGTGATATCGTGACATTTTTTCTCCTTAGGCCGCAATGATACAACATGTCACGATATCATGACACTTTTTCTCTTTTGGCCGCGACATTGCAACATGTCACGATACCATGACACCTTTCCTCCTTTGGCCATGACAATACAACATGTTGTGATATCACGAAACCTTTTCTCTTATAGCCACGATGGTGCAACATGTCGTGATATCATGACACTTTTTCTCTTGTGGCTGTGAAAATGCAACATGTCACGATATCGGGACATATTTTCTTCTTTGGCCTTGACGATACAACTTGTCACGATATCGTGACACCTTTCCTCCTCTGGCTGTGACGACGCAACTTGTCGTGATATCATGACACTTCTTATATTCTGGCAGTGACGTTGCAACATGTTCCGATTTAATGACACTTTCTCTCCTTCGACCGCGATGTTGCATCTTGTCGCGATATCGCGACACCTTTTCCTCCCTTGGCCATGACAATGCAACATGTCACGATATCACGACACCTTTTCCTCCTTGCTTTTTCTCTATGCTTGGGACCACAAAAATGCAACATGTCACGATATCACGACACCTTTCTTCTTGTGGTGTTTGGCTTTTTCTTTGATCTTTAGCTCTTGGGCCTCTCCGGTCGGTTTGGATAACATGTAAAAAATACTTGTACAAGGTTCAGGGACCTTTCAACACCCTTTCAACCAATCAAAAAAATATATATTAGAAATTATTACCATCATAGTCTGCATGATAATAAGAGTGGTATATCCACCCATCACAAGTTCTATATGATTACATTATTTAATGGTAGATGGTGTTTATACTTGGTGGTTGTTACGCCATATTAGGCAAAAAAAATGTATTGAAAAATCTACAATCCATAATGCAAATACATTGAATCATCTAAGCATTATAAGTATAAATGGTATCACAGTAGGTTGAAGTAAGAGCTAACTTTTCTTCTAATCCATCCTTCTCTTACTTTGATTTGGAGAGGCTGCAAAAGCACTCTATTACTAAATAGAAGAATCTGTGAGGAAAGAGCACTAAGATATTCCTCACGATTCGACATGGAGGAATGAGGAGGTCCAAAAAGCACTCTATTACAAAAAGTCTTAGGATAAATAACCTTGCCAAAGACCAACACTATTTTAAAAGTGATCTCAAGGTAAATAACCCTACCAAAGACCAGCACTATGATAAAAAACAATCTCAAGGTAAATAACCCTACCAAATACCAATGAGGTTTTAACCTCCAAACGAACCAACTGATCATGAAGTGAGGATAACCACTACCTTACCCCCAATGGATCCAACAATATTCTAAAAAAAAATCCAATTTTTTACCCATGGTCAACTTCAAGGTCCTATAGAGGAAAATATAGTCCCGAAGAAAATTAAAAAGCAAGATCGTCTGTATATGTAGATGACCAGTTGCTCAAACAATTTTTTTGACATCTAACCACTTGTACCGTGGTGAGTAATTGGCCATATCTAATGGAACCACCATCCACATAGCTAAGCAGCTCATTTTGGGGTGCCAATAAAATTCATATTTAAATTGCTCTACGAGGCCAAACTCTCATTTAAGATATATTACCAAGCCAACCTCTATCAATGTTGTTCTACAAGAACTTGAACAAGCTCAATAACATGCCTAAGTTCCACCACTACAATATTAAGTTCAGATACACTAGTGGATCTATTTTCCCATACATCATAACTCTAGTAAACACTACAACTCTCCTCATAGTTGTCATCCCACCAATCAGTCTATAATTTTCCTTGCTTGAAAACTCAAGCAAGATCTAATGAATAATTTCTATACATCAATATCATAGTAATGATGTTGTATTGATTTGTCTACCATATCAAAAAATAAAAGCAAAAAAAAATGCTATAGGTGATGTTACTCCCTAAACATGCATCCATTTTATTTTTCTTACGTCGACATCTTATTCACAGTAAATCAATAATATTTTTGTTGGTGAATTTATTCAAGAAAATAAGAATATTTTTGACATTATAACCATATTCAATTGAATTATTTGTGCCCAATCAACCATATTCCATCTATATTGATTTCATAGGAAACCTCCATGATACCTATGGATATTCAAACCTAGTCATAGAGGATACTCCAAGTCCTAGGTTCCCAAACCTATATTGAAGGGAAGCATTGTATTACTAGACTAGCCAATTAGCTCCATTGACATCGTTACTTGTAGTAAATTTATAGATAAATTACTAACCAAGGAACTTTGTTGGAATCAAAATCATAGCAAAAATGATAGTCTATACATCAAGGAGCTTGTGACTTCAGATCTAGCTGTCAACAATTAATTTTTCTTTTTAATTATCCCATATGAAATGTGGGATAGCACATTGATTCCCTTATATTTTATTTCTTTTCTTTTACTGAATGTAGGTGAAAAAGGAGAGGCATATATAATATTTAAAGCACTAGAATATTCCTTGAATATTTTTGTTGGAGGAAGAATCACCTCTACCTATTTTTTTGCCTAGGGAGATATTAATTTCTTGTAATTCAAGGCATTAATCAACATACAAGTATAGGTTTATATATACTCATTGAAAAGCATTTTTTGAGGCCAATCTAGTGAAATTGAAAATTTCTAGTTCTTTTAAGGTTTAACATGGCTAGTGGTGTACCAAAGTTCTTGTTGCCTGATTTCTAACTATTATGAAGGAATAATTATGCTGCATGGAAAACCAAACTCAAAATTGAACTTGATTTTGAATAAGTATGGGAAGTTGTAGATGGGTCTATTATCCATATATATATGATGATGAATAGATAAAATTTAACAAGGTACATAGAAAATCTTGATTAATCATTATTTTTGGTCTTGATGATAAATTAAAACCATACATTTATGATTCAACTATAGATAAAGAGGAATGAGACAAGCTCCAAACTATATTTAAATCAAAGAACAAGAATCAAATATTGTTCCTCCAAATTCAACTTCATTTCTTAAAAATGAAAAATGGAGAAAAACTCAAGTCCTTTTTAAGGTGATTTGCAGACCTACGTGCATCACTACAAGGTTTGGGAGAAAGAGTGTCTGATGATACACTTATTCCAATTATCTTGAAATATCTCCATTCACAATATAATATGTTCACAACAACTTTGAATATCATAGAGCAAACACCAACATTTGAAAATTTTGTAAATCTATTTCAAAAATTAGAGGCCTCTCATACAACACAAGAAGAAGATCAAGTTATTATTACAAATAAAAAAGGAAATCTACCAATAAGAAGAGGCACAAGACCTCAAAATCACTTCCAACACTAAAGAAATAATTTTCACACACAAAAGACATGAACTTTGTGGTAAGAATGACCATGCATTGAAGGAATGTTGGCGCAATCCTTTCACAAATGGGTCATCTTCTCAAGCAATGCATCGATAATAAAATAAATCATCAGATACAAAAAATCCAAGTTGAAAAAAGATACATCAACAACATAGTAATGTTGCCAAAGACAACAACTCTAGAGAAGAAGACAAATATCACTTAAAAGAAGAGGAAGATGTATTTGGTGGCCATGCTTAACTAAGTTAGCCTAATGATGTTTGGTATGATTATGAAGCAACCAAAAATATGACCAATCAAAAAAATTGGTTTCAAACTCTAGAATATTATAGTCATACAAGAAAATATCTCAAGGATATAATGCATCCTATGACATCAAAATCATAGTCTATCATCCCAAGCCACTAGAGAACCAATAAGAGAACAAGATGAATGACCAAACGTTTCCCACAAACAAATAACTTCAAATGGAGTAACTCAAAGTTAAAGAGGTACATTCTGAAAGTGATTACTCTTCATCCATAGATGGGCTATAAATAGAAACCAACAAGGACCATGAGTCTTAACATAAGACACTTAAAATTTAGCTATTTTTATCAATGTTACATTGCATCGACAAACAAAAGAAAAATGAATACATCATTTTTAAATATAATGACTTATTCAAACGAACAAGGTCAAGATGTAGAAAAAAAAATAGGAGGTGATTGACCTCACTGTAGCAAATAAATGACTATAGGTCATTAAATTCATTAGCATAGGATGCATGGTAACACATGACAAATGTTGAGGAATATTACATTATTTGGTACATGCTAATGTACCCCCATGGTACCTTCATAGTACAATTGTAAATATGTAATATATTAGAGTTGATTCTATAGTTTAGAATGTGATTTATATTTCTCCTTTTTATGTAAGTGTTAATATGCATGAAATGCATGTGTCGTGTAAAAGTGTAATGTGCAATAAATGTACAAGTGTCATGTAAGTTAGAGTGCAAGTGTAGATTGAGAGAATGTGCACAAGTTTCATGTATGTAAGAGTACAAATATGTAATGTGAGGATGTGCACAAGTGTCCTAGATTAGGATTGCATGTAGAAGTGTAAGAGTCATGTGTGCAAGTGTCTTAGAGTCAAGTGTCCATCTAGTATGCCAGTGGTAAGATGATAAGCGGAGTCGTGAGACTTGGAATATGGAGAGCAATAGTAAAGTACTTGAATAGACATATTACTATGGCTATATTATGAAGATAATACTCCATGAGAAATTAATTCAAAGTGCAATCCAAGAGATTACAAAGTTGTAACAGGGAGAAAAGCTTTTGTACAGATTTTTAAGCAATTAAATTTAAAAAATTTCTTCATGTATAGTTCATGAATGACATAGGCCATTTACATTCATATTTTAGTATATAAATTAATGTTATTTGCTTTATTATATAGGCCTTGATATACATATTAATTTTCTCATATATTATTATACTCCTATTGTTATTATTTTGAATTTTAATATTGTGGCTATTTTATATCGGCACCTATGATATTTTATTGTAGTAAGGCTTAAAAATCCAACAACAAAGACCCTACTCACAAATATAGAGAGAAGAAATATATTTATTAATTCAATATTGATCCTTGTGAATAGATGTGTGTGTGTTCCTATTCACAAGAGGATGTTTGAAGTGCATGATCGATGGTTCCCAAAACTCCTAAATAATGTGCAAGTGCAAATTTTACATTGAGGGGGGAGGAATTCCAAATGTTCAATGTGCCCATAAGCTATGTAATACTACACTTAATAAATGGTAAGCACATAATAACTGAATATTAATAAAGATTATTTATGGTATAAGAAAGGTCCCACACATGATATATGAATGCTTAATGCAAAAATAATATAATGAACCTCGTAAGCAATGATCTACTCTACTACACTTGGGGGTTGTCGTGACTGGTTATCCATACAGTTTGATAGGATGAGAAGGTTACCATAAGGAAACGTGTGGTTGAAAATATAAAGAAAGCAAATAGTTGAAAGTACAAAGACAAGTGAAGGCCCATGCCACACTCAAGGTGAATGGTTGTATTGGTTCAAAGGAAGACAAAAATCAATCAAAGATCAATTTAAATGATTATATATGATTGGATGTATGAATTCTAATTCTTGTACCATAGATAAAATAATTGTTACCTAGCCATGGTTAATTGTTTAATAATGCCACTCTCATTGAAGAAGCATAGTGATGCTATTCGCATTATTGCAATTTTGGATCACATATTAAGGGAGGGAATTTCCATCTGCTCCAAACCCAAATAATCCATCATTGCCTTTGAAAATTGTTTCCTCCATATCAAAATCCAGATCTAGAGACAAGTCAGGAACCAGAGCCAAAGCCAAGACTATGATGTAATAAGGGGGAATGTTAGGAATTATTACCATCATAGTCCACATGATAATAAGAGTGGTATAACCACCCATCACAAGGTCTATGTGATTACATTAGTTAAGGGTAGTTGTTTGTATTTGGAGGTTGTTATGCCATATTAAAAAAAGTATTTTATTTAAATATCTACAATTAAATCAAAGCATCTAGGCATTAGAAGTATTAAAATACCCACTCCCACTCCTTATTTGATAATTAGAATGTTGTGTAATTAAATATTTGAATTATATAATGATACTCAAGTTGCCTAAAGGTGCTCCCAAATATTTATCTCTCCTCTTCTTTTGCATCCTTTTATGCTTTCTATATAAAATTTGGGTGATCACTTTTCTTCTATTTATTTCTAGAAAATATTGTGAATTCCAACAAGGAGGATTGTTGCTACATTGATCATAGGATCTACACATCATAAACAATAGATGAAATTTTAGAGCAATATGATGACTTATTTAAGTCACCAAGTTGGGTTTCTCTTCATTTTGAGGTAAAGCATTCCGTTAATTTAGTGCATAGTTCTCCTTTTTTTAAAGCACTTATTTATCACAAACTAGTTCCTAAAAATGATGAAATTAGGAGGCTAATCCAATAATTTATTCAAAATGGGTACATAAAATTTGGTTCTTCACCATGTGGTATTTATTGTTTTTAATATAAATAAATATGGAAAATAGATACTCTATATCCACTACAAATATTTGAATATAATCACTGGAAGAACCATTATCCACTCCCTTAGATAGATGACTTGTTGAACTAATTCCATGGTGTAAATTTCTTCACCAAAATTTAACTCAAAATTGGTTATCATTAAATACTCATCAAGCCCATTGATATGTGGAAGACTATATTCAATTTCAAGGAGGGTTTATTTGAGTGGAATGTTATACATGTTGGATTAACCAATGTACTTGCCACATTCACAACTATGATGCATGAAATTATACATTCCTACACCAAATTATTTGTGGTAGTCTACATAGATGACATTCTCATTTATGGTAAGATATGGAAGGAGCATACACAACATGTTTAAAGGGTATTTTAGACTTTTCATAGATACAAACTATATGGTAATTAATATAAATTATCATTTGCAATGACAAATATTTAATACCTTGGGTACATTGTTAACAAAGTAGTCCATGTTGATCCTAATAAGATTAAGGTAATTAGAGATTAACTTAGCCCAAAGAATTTTATAGACTTTCATACCTTTTTGGGTCTTTCCAATATCTATCAAATATTTGTTTTAGGGTTCTCACATATTTATTTTTTACTACACCAAGCAACCAAATGAGGTGTCAAATACAAGTTCCATCAAGGAGATGCACATCAAAGATCATTTGAGAACTTGAAGGGTCAATTGTGTTCAACTCCTACACTTTTCATACTTGACTTGCAATAACCTTTTAAAGTGATTATTGATGCATACAAGCATACATTGGGAGTTATGCTCATAAAACATGACCTCTATTTTCCTATCATACTAAAAAATTCAATGAAAGAGTTTGAAATTAACCCATATATGACAAATATCTCTATGCCATTGTCCAAGAATACAATGGAAATTCTACAAATTGGGTATGGAAACTATAATCCATGTAGATCATATACCTTTAGAATTCATTTAGATACAAAGTAATTTGAGTGAAAATTTTCAAAAATAGGACACATTTCTATAATAGTTTCATTTGATCATCAAGCACAAGAAAGGAAGTTTCAAATCAACAATAGATTATTTAAGCTAACCTCTAATCATATCACTTACTCACATTATTGATTCCTACATGCATGAGACTTATAATTGGTCCACCTTGTATGCAAAATATTCTAATTTTATAGATACATACCAAGCTCTACATGTGGATAATCATGTTGCTAGTTTTTATTTGTAACATAACCTCCTTTGTCACATTGGGGTGGAGAAAACATTGGTAGTTATTTTAAAGAAACTATTTTGGGCTAAAATAAGGAATGAGATTAAGAGACATCAAGTCGTGTACCCCATATAATAATTCTAAATAAAAAAAGAAGAAGCAAGGACTTTATATACCATTATCAATTTGATCCAAGCCTTTGAATCTATCTCCATGAATTTCCTTTCAACTTTTTCCACATTTAAGCATGGTAATGATTGTGTTTTTGTAGTAGTTGATCATTTTTAAAAAATGGCTATCATGATTTCTTGTAAGAAATCCATTTTAGCCAAGGGGACTATTAAGATATATTTTTGTTATGTGCGACTCAACTTTTTCTTTCCAAATTCCATTGTCCCTAAAATAGATAGCATAATTTTGAGTATGTTTTGGTCCATGCTATTGAATGTGATGAACACCAAACTGACCATATCCATAACCTTCCATCCTTAATATAATGGATTGAATAAATTTATGAATTTATTAATTGTACATCTTTGAATACATAATTCTAAGCATCCATACACGTGGGATAATATCCTACTCTACATTCAACATCATCCCTACACAAATAAACTTAACATAGCCTATTTCATATGTATTTCACATTGTAACCTTTGACATTGTTGGTGCATATTTCCACTTTTATTGCATTATTTTCTTCTATTGCTTATTTTTTGCACCTTGCATCAGCTAGCTTGGCTTGTTTCAATTCTATCGATCTCATTCGAGCCTTGATTGGACATCTCTAGCTCATTCTATGACCTAGGAAGCCTTATGTGCTAGTTTTTTTCATCTTCTAGTGGGGAAGGTAGTATTCAACCTTTTATCCCATATTTTTTAGTTTGCATGAGATCATGAGAAGTATTTCCTATAAATACTTCCTCACCTCCATTGTATTTCTCACATTGACATGCACTTCATATTGAGTTATTTTGCTCATTGTTTAATATTTCTCAATTATGTATGAAGCATTGAAGCTTTGCCTATGGAAATCTTCAAGCTACTTTGTCAATCTATTTGCTTTCATAAATTATTGCTCAAAACACTTGATCAATGTTATTTGAATAGTTGCATATTCTAATATGGTATTAGAGCTAGTGTATTCTTAGGATAGTTTTAGTTACAAGCTTATATAGGATTGAGTGTCGTATGCTCTCACCTTGCCCTTATCAGGATTTGGGTGATTAGAAAACACTTCAACCCTCTTTGGATTGTTATAGATATTCACTATGAGGTGCATATATAAGGAGCTACCAACGAATTTTATAAGGTCACCATGATTTCAAAGCTTTTTCAACCCGAACGGCCTCACCATTGTATCCATAGCATGCCAAAAACCTAGAATCAATGTCCAAATTGGACACAGTCACTTGGAGCACCCTCCATTTTAAATTTTGCATAGTTCTAAATTTATTACCAAAAAATAGCCACGATCATCAGAAAATTAGCAGTGATTGCCAAAAAATTAGCAACGGTCAACGAAAAAGTAGCAATTTTGAGTAAAAAATTTCAAAAAGCCCATTATCCCTCTTAATAGCTCTGAATCAAACAATGTTTTTATTTATATATTCTGTTTAGAATTTTGAGAACTTCATAGTGGTATACTCTATTTTTTAGTTTGATAAGTTGTACTTACTATATTTTTAATTCCAATTTTACAAGTTTTAAGAGCTCATAACTTCCAAAAAGTAGCTTGAAATAGAGTACCATCTATTTTTAAAGTGCTTATTTTTTCAAGAACTTCAATTTTAAGCAATCTATTTGCAAAAATTTTGCTTTTTATTGTAATTTCCAGCTGCTTTCACCTTTTCAAAGGTATAATTGTAAATGCACTAAGTTATAAATTTTTCACTCTCATAATAAGAGAGTGTAGTATTCTTTGTGTATTGCACTTGTGTTCTTGTTCCTTGCTTCATATTTAAAATTATGGATTCAAACAACTTAATCTTAACACCATACAACTACTTCCAATGGAAGGAATACATGTTGGTTGACCTTCAAGTAAATTTTTTATAAAGATATGTACTAGGATTAGTTTTTGAACCTCAATATGAAGAAGCTATGGAAATATGGCTTGGAAAAAATGATAAATATTTTGGTTTCATTTGTAGTAGAGTGTCTCGTGACATTAGTGAAGAACACAAGCTTATACTAAGAGGGGGGTGAATAGTATAAGACCACTTTTTACTTTTATTTCCCAAATAATATTATGTAATGTATAGATAGCAATATCAACAACAATAATCAAATCAATGCACAAATCACCACACACAATAGAGACACCATAATTTACGTGGTTCACCCAATGTGGGCTACTCCACGGAGAAAATATTTCACTAAAATTTTCATAATAAATATCTTGGGAATCCTTTCCCTATTACAATATTTATGGACCTCTATCCAAAGGAGATACCAATCCCCTAAATAAATTTTATGGATCTCTATCCATAGGAGAACTCCTTCTCCTCTTCTCTGGTTGGTGATCCTCTAGAAGAATATTATCTCCACTGCATTGGCTTATGGATCTCTCTCCATTGAAGACTCTTGTCCTCACTCATAAGACCTGTCCTCATTGCCCTGGCTAATGTATCTCTATCCACTGGAGACTACCATACTCTACTCTATGTCACCTCCAAACCTCTGTCTCAAATATGCACTAAACATAGTCCTTCGGTCTAGTACAACTCTGCTCAATATTTGTCTCTGATCTGGCACAAACTTGTCCTCAAATATGCACCAAACTTTATCCTCAATTTATGTCCTCTGATTTGCACTAAACACAGTCCTTCGGTCTAGCACAAATATATTCTCAATCTCTATCCTCAAGCCTTAACTCAAATCTTGACTCAATCTCAAATCAAATCTGCTGGATCTTCCCTAAACCTTAACTCAAGGTTTGAACAAATAAATAAATCAACTCTGCTCTCAAGCCTTCTCAAATACTTGTCTCAAATCTACCTTGTAAACTTCCTCAAAATATTACACTAATATGCCCACAAGTCCTCTCTAGAACTTTTCCAATATTCTCAATAAGTCCTCTCAAGAACTTATATAAATATGCTCTTAGTCTGTATTGTAAGCTTCCACAAACGCTTACTCAAATCTATCCACAAGTCTTCTCAAAGACTTCCCTTAAATCTGCTTAACAAGTCCATGCAATAACTGTTCCAATATCATAGAAACATAAAGAGAATTTTTAGAGACTCAATATGTTCTACACTTATCACAATGCTCAATTAATTTCAATCACTCTCTTAGAAACATAAGGAGAATTGTTAGAGACTCAATATGCTTCAATTTCAACTCAATGCTCAATCACTTTCTCAAATCAATTTATAATATATAATAGTTTTTTTTATGGAACTTGAACAATCACTTCACACACCCATTTGACTAGGCTCAACCAACTCTACTCAACCAAACACTCAATGAAACAACCCTTGCTCACAAAACCTAGTCCAAGCATATGATCACTCAATCAAAATGTTTCCAAAAATGCTCAAAAACAAATCTCACATAACAATGATACTCATGTTCTTTTCAAACTCTAGTTCAAGTTCTTTGCTCAACAACTCACTTCAAAAACAATGCTTATAAAACAATCTTCACATAGCAATAATACTCAAACCCTAGTTTAAGTTCTTCACACAACCAATGGCTTCAACAAAATGCTTATAAAACAATTTTCACATAGAAATGATACTCAAACCCTAGTTCATGTTCTTCACACAACCAATGGCTTCAACAACAATGCTTATAAAACAAGGTTTTAACAACAACTCTTTATTCTAGAAAACCTTGAAGCATTAACTCAACACATTCAATAGGAAACCCTAATCAAGTCCTTTTCACTCCAAACTTATTTTCTAGAAAACCAACCAATCAAATTAACTATGGAAGAATGTGCTCATACATTTTTCTTGATGATGAAGGAATCTCATAAATCTACCACAACCATAAACACTTCTTTGCCAAGCTCAAAGAAATTATAAGATGATAAACTTCCTCAAAATACAATGTAAATATCAAGACACACATACACCTTATCACTCCATATTTAATAAAACATTCATCAATATTTACAAAAATAATACACCACTTACACCTTATAATCTCCCAATTAAAATAATATTCAATGCACTCTTCTTTTCAAAATAACTCAATGCAAGAAGTTCCCTCTATCCTTTTAAAAACTTCAACAAATCAATGTGACACAAACACTTTATTAAAATAAAGCTAACACCTTATTCCTCCAACTTATCAAAAATAATTTTCAACTAGCAATCCTTCTCAGCAATCCTTTTAAGCAACCCTTTTAACTCCAAACTTTAGGCAACACACAAAAATAATAATCAAAATTTATTACCTTGGCCTTGGAGGGAATCAAACTCACAACGCAACCTCAACCAATGCCCTATCCATGGTTCCAACTACCACGTTATCTAAGCGCTCGCTTGGGGAGTAAATAACACCACGTGCTCCAAAAAGGCTCCCTGCCTTACCTAGTAAAAACGTACACCTTTCCTTTGGTGCTTCCAACACAAACACAACCACCAAAAATTTTGTTGCCACATTTCGAATGTAGGTCACCTAGTGCCCAAGTACTCTAACCGTTGTCCTCTTGCCACTAGGCCATGCTTCCCAGTTGGTGCTTGGCAATTTGGTGTTGTTCCCTTTAAACCTTATTCGCTGGCACTAAAACACAAAATTCACTTGACTTTTCCACATGAGTTCTCAACACGATTGCACGCATTAATTCGATGGAGAAAAAGGAAAAAATGTTAATGTCTCTAAGAAATAGGTTTATATATTTATTTCCTCCTCATGCATATACGTTGGCGCTCGAATTACCTTCTCACTTTTTATACGTCGACACTTTTTATTTTCCTTTAACCTTATTAATTTATAAATTATTTAAATTCATTTGAATTTAAATTTTATAAATTAATTCTTTAAAACCCTTTGGTTTTATTAAGGCCATCTCTCATTGAACACCTTTGTATAAATAATATTTATTTATAAAATTTAAATTCAATTTGAATTTAAATATTTTATGAAATAAATATTAAACCTTCCTTTAGCTTTGCAATAAGCTTCCTTGGGTTTTTATGAAAAACCTTTTAACTTATGCTTCCATATAATATTAAAAATATTATGAAGCCCTTTTGTCTTTAACCTCTGCATTGTTCCTCTTGACCTTTGACATCATCAGTGACTTATTCCTAGATATCAATGACAACTTTGTTTCTTGACAAATTCCTTGACATTAATTATGACTTCATTCCTTGCCATAAATGACAACTTGACTTAATAACTCAAAATTTTTTGGAGGAGCCTCAAGGTGGCAGAGAATTATCTAGGGAAACTGTTGGTGGAAGGTGATTCTCTTATTATTATAAATCTTCTAAAGAACAATAAGAGAGCTCCTTGGAGATTTGATGACTACATCCACGAAGCAAGGGCTCTAATTCATGATCGACCTGAGGCCATAATTTTGCATACCTTCCGGGAAGCAAACATGGCAGCTGATAGGTTGGCAAATGAAGGCATTGTAGCAGAAAATTTGATCACGTGGACTGAAAATCTTCCTCATGCAGTCTCAATGGTGATAGATAATGAAAAATTTTAGATTGGAAGGCTCAAAGTGGATCAATGACAAAAAATGGGGGCATTTTTAAAAATATTTTTTTTGAACCTTATAATGGCTTTTGTCATATTTGTTTTTTTTGTTCATGTGACTAGTGTTTTTTGTAGCTGGTGGGGCACTGATATAGGTTTTTTATCTACAAATTCATGCATGGGAAACATCCGCTTTGGCCTCAAGTATTTCCCAAGGTGTGTTTGGATTCGATGTCGTAAAAATGCCCTAGAAAGAAATAACAAAGTGTTAGAGATCCCTGACAATGAGGTACCAGACCCCACCATAATAGTCTTGGAGAAGATGACAATTTCATCAGCCTCCAACAGTATCAACCAGTTGAAGAGTCTGTCTGGCCTCATCAGTGCAGCTGTTGATTTGTGTGATTCTCTAAATCTTTTGTTTTATAGCCAGCAGTTCCAGGGGCACAAGGAGTCGAAGGCAAAATCTAAAGATGATGGCAAGGAGGATGATAAGAAGTTAGATGAGGACTACAAGGAAGAATGCTTGGCCTCTTGGTTGTCCATTCTATGGGATGTTTTTTTGACCATATTCTATTATTTTTATATGGGCACAAGCTACTCTGCATGGTGCTTGCATGATTAGTTTTTGTCTTTGTTAGTTCTATTTTGCGTCTTTCTTTTCTGATGGCCATAATATTAGGCTTCCATAGTTTATTTTGGCTGTATTCTATTGGAAGAGTAGGTCTTGGCCCTTTTTGTTGTCAGTTTAAACTTTTAGGGCTTGGCCTTTGTCCAGTTGGTCAGTGGACCCTATTCTGTAAAATGGTTTTGGGTCAACCAGTTAAAACCCAGTGTTAATTATAATATTCTCTTACTTACCAAAAAAAAAAAAAATTCAACAATTAGATACAATATCATGTCACTAAAAACACCAAAGGAAGCATGGGAAAAATTAGAAAATTTGTTTGGAGAACAAGATGAGATAAGGAATATTTTGCTTGAGAATGAGCTCATTAGTATTAATCCAAGTTATTTTGATAATATGCATGATTTCATCACCAAATTCAAGTCATGAAGATCATAACTCAAGGATTACAAAATTGAGAAGAAGGATTCACAATTGGTTCTATGTGTCCTTTCCAAAATTGGATCTTATTACTAAGCGAGCACTTGGAGAAAACTACACAATGCCTACCTTTGAGGAATTCTCCCAAGAACTTCTCATAGGGCAGGATAAGCTTGTACAGATGGGTGTAGTGAATTCTTCTAAGACTCATTATTCCTTGGTGGTTAGTCATAGTCATTTAGAGCCAAATTCTAAGAAGGTGGAAAATAAGAAAGTAAACAAAGAAAAATCACATCAAGGATAAAAATAATTAGTCTCCCGCACCTAAGAACAACTCTCCATCATCTTCCAAGGGAGATAACAATAAATAAATGGAGAAATATAGATATTGTAATGGAATATAAAGTGAGTCTAAGTGCATAAGGAATCAAATTGATGAGATCACCAAGTTCGTTCAACAACAAAATATTGGCATCACACTTGACCCAAAATATTCTACATAAAAATCATAAATAAATTTCAAAAGGAAAGTCTCTTATTGTATCTGCAATGGTTCCTAGCATATGGATTTTATACTTTGGTGCTACACATCATATTATTTCAAAACCTGAGGATTTTACATCTCTTGAGTCTAGTCGTTTTTCAAAAGTACTTGTTGGGAATGACAACAAAGCTAGTGTTCTAGGAAAGGGTGATGTTTCCATTGGAGATGGTACTTTTTAGGATGTATTGTGTTCCTAAACTATCATCCAACATTCTCTCTATCTACCAGCTCACTCATACTGGTAATGGAAAGAAAGTTGAGTTTACATCAGATTCAGTATATATCAGAGATATAGAGAATTATTCATTGCTTGTAGTTGGAAATATCGATCATGTAACTCGATTATACACCTCTCATTTCATAAAGGAGTCTCCACAAACCATTCATCAATTCATATTTTTGCATCCACATCTTCCACACATCTATATAGCTTCTTCTTATTCACCACAAACACACATCATTCCTATTGATTCTCCTACTACCACTTTAGATCATTCTTCAGTAGTACAATAGGACCATATTGATCTTCAGGATCCTCATTGGATCTCATATCTCTTGTTTTTTTATTTAGTCCTACATTGATGATCTTGATGATATTATTAAGGATTTTCCATCTTTTTTGGTGGAGTCATACATAGATGACATTGACAACACTTTAGAGGATATTGCATAGCTCTTCATCGATAACATTCACCCAATTGTTGCACCTATAAATTCATAACCAGTTATGGTTTTTTGGAAGGTAGTTCACATTATTTCATTTCATGACACTTCATCTAGCAGTACTGTGGCATATTCAACATTGGTTTATGGGCTTGTTATTTAGACATAATATTCTTCAACACATCCTACAGTTGAACTTTATCTAGCACAATCACAATATAATTTTGACTTGAAGTTTCTTGAGCATATTCTAGACACATTTTTGGTCTTACCTTTGGATTTTCCATACTTGAAGTGGAAGTATTACACACGTGCAGTTCATAAATTTTCTCTTCTAAAAGGAATAAATGTTAATCATCATGTTTGGGGTCTACTTCAGCATTGTTTTTGCATTGAGCACTATTTTAACACTTTGTACATCTATGGTTGCATCGAAGGTTATTGGTTACTGATTAAGGTGGTCTCCTACATATTTTCTTGAGGGGTTATCCTACCTCTTTCATATATTATATTGAGTTCATTATGGTTCATTTTACAGGACTCACATCACACTACTCACCTAAGTTGCTCTTATGGGGGGGTGTTGGTGCATATTTCCACTTTTATTGCATTAGTTACTTCTATTGCTTAGTATTTTCACCTTGCATCAGCTATCTTGGCTTGTTTTAATTTTATCAAGCTCTTTCGAGCCTTGATTGGATATCTCTAGCTCATTCTACGACCTAGGAATCCTTATGTGCTAGTTTTTTGTCTTCTAGTGAAGAAGGTAGTATTCAACATTTTATCCCATATTTGTTAGTTTACATGAGATCATGAGAAGTATTTCCTATAAATAATTCCTCACCTCCATTGTATTTCTCACATTGATATGAACTTCATATTGAGTTCTTTTGCTTATTGTTTAACATTTCTAAATTGTGTATGAAGCACTAAAGCTCTACCTCTAGCAATCTTCAAGATACTTTATCAATCTATTTGCTTTCATAAATTATTACTCTGAACACTAGATCAATTTTATTTGAATAGTTACATATTATAATAGACATCCATTGATGTAGCTCTCCCTATGAAACCCATGTAGCACTCACCTCATTGTTAAAGAGAAGCAAAAATAGAAGCATGATTTATGGAAAAGAATCAGCACATAAAATAATAGTTCCATGACCTCTTTGAAAATATACAAGTAATGTCATCACAAACATTGTGTCCCACACTAATTCAAGGTTGAATATAAGGTACACTTACATATTCAAAATATAGGTTTGCAATACCCGTAGGAAGATTAAACCTCTTTGTTATGGACCTACACCATCAAGAAGAAGGTGGGATATAATTCCTTTGAATTGAATCTTCCTTTGTATCTTTTTTGTAATCCAATATTCAAAATTTAACTTCTTAGGACAAATCATCCACCTCTATTGGAAACTTTCACAATACCAGACTAGTTAGACATTGAAGAAGTCAATTGAGACAGTTTTTGTAGTTTTTCCCTTGTCCAGGATTCTAGCATTACGAGCTTGTGCTTTCTAGAGATTTGGATTCATTTGCTTTTTATTTTCCTCCAAATGTGGTCAAGGATTTAATTTTATTTTCCTCTACTCTTCCTCTCAAGTGTTTATAACTTCCAATTGCCTTGGATTTTAGTCTAGGCTTTTGGCTGGGGCTTTTCTTTTCTTTTATTTAAGCTTCTTCTCAAGTGTCCAGAGGCTTTTGGCTAAGGTTTTTAATTTTATTTTCTTTTATATTCCTTTTAATTACACCACCAAAACACACAATATCTTTTTCTAAACTTCCAACATAGTTTTGAGGTGATTTCCAATTACTAAGGTTGATTTCCAATAGCCCAAGCTTTAGTTTCTTTTTTTCTCATGCTGCCCTAGGAGTGGTCAAAGTTTTCAATCGAGGATTTACTATTATTTTATTTTATGCTTATAAGAGTCTATCTTCATTGGCACTTGGATTTTATTTTCTCATGATTGTTCGAGGGCTTTTGATACTTTTCTTATACTTAGTGGAGTTTGGCTTCATTGGATTTCTTTATGAGTTTCTTGGGTTGTAAGTGTCCAGGGGCTTATGACACTTTTCTTATGCTTACTAGGGTTTGGATTTTTCTTGCAAGCATCTAGGGGCTTCTAATATTTCTCTTATGCTTATAGGGATTTTTTAAGTTTATTGTTGACATCATTGGCAAAACAATTTGGCCCGACCACTATCTTCCATTTATCAAGGATTTTGAAACACATTGTTTATGTCATTATCAAAAAAATTTGGCTTAACCATTTCCTTATATTTATAGGGGTTTTTGAATTTTATTTTTGACATCATCTTAGAAAAACTCTTGTCTGGGCTTTGGGTTTATCAAGGATTTAAATGGTTCTACTTACGTCATCTTAGAAAACCCCTAGTCCAGGCTTTGGGATTACCAAGATTTTTAAATGGTTATTCTTACATCATCTTAGGAATAACCCCAATCCATGCTAGATTCACTTGGATTTTTATTTTCCATTTAATGAGTAGAATGAAGAACACAAGCTTATACTGAGAGGGGGGGTGAACAGTATAAGATAAAAATTTTCTCTTTTCTTTCCAAAGCAATAACTTCAAATAATATCAATGCAATAATGAAACAATGCACAAATCACCACACACATAAGAGACAAATATTTTATGTGGAAACACCCTCTCGGGAGAAAACCACGACAAAATATTGCTTATATATTTCTTCAATAAATTTCGTGGGCACCAACCCACAGGAGACACCAATCCCCTATACAAGTTTGTGGACACCAATCCACAGGAGACACCAATCCCCTATACAATTTTATGGACACCAATCCCCTATACAAGTTTGTGGACACCAATCCACAGGAGACACCAATCCCCTTGCTCAAGTTCATGGGCACCAACCCACAGGAGACACCAATCCCCTTGCTCAAATATGCTCCAAAACCTGCTCAAATATGCTCCAAAACTTTCTCACAAAACCTGCTCATAAAACCTGCTCAAATTTGCTCCAAAACCTACTCACAAAACCTGCTCAAATCTGCTCCAAAACCTGCTCACATCTTGCACAAAAAAATGATGATCTTCCTCTTGCATGTGCTTTTCTAATATGGTCAATAATTCCCTTCTTTTCTTCTTGATTTAAATATCAAATCAACCACTTTTAAACCCTTATAACTTCTTTCAAAACATACACAATAAACCTTAAAAATAACTCCTTATATCTCCCTTTTAAAACTTACAATATAAAGCTTTATTTTAACAACATTTCTTGTATATCTCTTTTTATGATTTGCAAAGAATAGAACCTTATACTAACAACTTCTCCCTTTGCAAAAATGAAATCACAATATTACACCTTATATCTCCCCTTTTATAATTTGCAAAAATCAAATCCCAATACTATGCCTTATATCTCCCCTTTTATCAAATTTAATAAAACAAAATTTATAAATACCTTGCACAACCATGGATGGGATTTGATCCCTTGACCTCTAGAAGAGTAGCACCCTAACTCGGGCTAGTGACTAGCTGCACTAATGCAACACATGAAACCAAAAGGTGTAAAACAATATTTAATTCCTTCGGTGCTATGTTTTCAATTCTTTAGCAAAATAACATCGAAGAGATTCGACCCCTTAACCTCCTACACAACAATGCTCCACACAAGCTAGGCAACCAACTAGGCTACCCTAGTGGATGGAACCAAAGGTGCAAAAACAATATTTAAATCCTTCGTAGCTCTATCTTCAACTCTTCAAAAAAATGGCATCGAAGAGATTCGACCCCTTAACCTCTTGCAACATAGTGCCCTAGCGTGAGCTAGGCTACCGACTGGTCTAACCACTCGGTTGAGATAGAAGTGGCATGAACCAATGTTTAAAGTTTTCTTTCCATTGTGATGTTACCAAAACCTACGCTCCTCTCCTCCCTCCTCCTCATTGCTGCTCTCTGCTCGATCGATATTATTCGAATTGCATAGTATTTTCCAAAGTGAATTTAGGGCTTATATTTATATGCTTCTTCATGCGTGCCCAATGAAGTCAGCCCAACATTTTTTGAATATTTGAATTTTCAACATTTTGCATGGTCAGCCCATAATATTTAATTCCCTTTTGCATGGTGCTCTTAAGGAGGTCACCCATCATTTGAATTTTAAAATATTTAAATATTTAAACTTTTACACTATATTTAAATCCTTTGATTTAAATATAAACCTCCTTATTTAATATTTAAATATTAAAGCATATCAAATCACCTTTGCTTTGGCAACATTAAATCACTTTTGAAGATATCTACCTTGAACATTAATGATAACTCAACATTTCATCCTTGAAGATATTTCTACCTTTGACATCAATGACAACTCAATATTTCCAACAATCTCCCCCTTTGTCATTGATGGCAACCCTACAATGAAACTGACCTTTACTAAATATGATCACAAGTTGCTCCCCCATTTGACATCAATGGCAAAGGCTCCTTGGGGCTTGTAAGATAAGTCACTTGACAATGTCCCCCACTCCCTGCTCTTCTTTGAGATGTTCAATTATGATATGGGAGTGAAATTACTCCCAACTTACTTTTGAGATACTCAAAGGTCTCCTTTGGAAGTGGCTTGGTAAAGATGTCAGCAATTTGTTCCTTTGTAGCAATGTATTCCAACTTGACTTGTTGATCAGTCACTTGCTCTCTCAAAAAGTGATACTTGATCGAAATGTGCTTGGTCCTTGAATGCATCATCAGATTCTTTGAAATATTGATCGCACTTGTATTATCACAAAGTATGGAGATAGGATGATCATGCTCTACTTTGAAATTGCTTAAGGTTTGTTTCATCCATAAAACCTGAGTGCAACAAGTAGTTGTTGCAATGTACTCTACCTCTGTAGTAGATAAGGACACTGATGCTTGTTTTTTACTTAGCCAAGAGACCAAATAGTCTCCAAGAAAAAATGCTCCTCCACTTGTGCTTTTCCTATCATCCACACTACCTACCCAATCTGCATTTGTATATGTAGTGAGAGTGAAATTATCACATCTGGGATACCACAGTCCAAAATCCATAGTTCCTTTCAGATACTTGAGGATTCTTTTTACTTCCTGTACATGTGTTTCCTTTGGTGCATCTTGAAATCTTACCACCAATCCGACTGCCTGCATTATATCTGGCCTTGTAGTTGTGACATATAGTAAACTTCCAATCATGGATCTATACAAGGTTTGATTAGCCTCAGGAGACTCATCATATTTACTTAACTTACATCCTGTAACCATGGGGGTACTCACAGGATTGCAATCCTCCATCCTGATTTTTTCAACATTTCTTTTACATACTTGGTTTGAGAGAGAAATATACCTTTATCTGACTGTGAGATTTGCAAACCAAGAAATAAGGATAGCTCACCAAGCATTGACATCTCAAATTCACTTTGCATACATTTTGTAAATTTTTGACACATCTTGTTGTTACTACCTCCAAAAATGATGTCGTCCACATAGACTACTATAATTAACTGATCATTTCCTTCATTTTTGATGTATAGATTGCTATCAGCTATACCTTTTCTGAAACCTTGTTCTTGGAGATATTTATCCAACCTTGAGTACCAAGCCCTAGGGGCTTGCTTTAGTCCATAGAGAGCCTTCTTCAATTTGCACACATAATCTGGCTTGTTTGTTAGGTTGAAACCATCTGGTTGCTCTATGTAGACTTCTTCTTCTAGGTAACCATTAAGAAATGCTGATTTTACATCCATTTGGTACACTTTGAAGTTTTTGAAGCTTGAGAAGGCCAAGAACATTCTTATGGCCTCAAGATGAGCAATAGGAGAAAATGTCTCTTCAAAATCAATTCCCTCTACTTGTGCATAGCCTTTGCACACAAGTCTTGCTTTGTTTCTGACAACCTGACCATCTTCATTCAACTTATTTTTGTAGACCCATTTGGTGCCAATTACGTTCTTGTCTTTTGGATGTGGAACAAGTTCCCAAGTCTCACTTTTCTCTATTTGATCTAACTCTTCTTCCATTGCCTCAATCCAATATTTATCTTCACTTGCTTCATTGAAATTCTTTGGCTCAACTTTAGATAGCAAAGAGAAGTTGGCATGTTCACCTATTCCTATTATTTTCCTTCTTGTTTGTCTCTCATCTAGATTCCCAATAATCAGATTTTTAGGATGGTTCTTTTGCACATACCTGGATGGTGTCTTAGGTGGTGCCTTTCTTGAGATTGTCTCATCTTCTTCGGTTTCTTCACCTTCTTCTTCTTTGCAACTTTCTCCTTCTTGATACACAATCTCTTGAGTTGGTTCTCTTAGATCTATTTCTTCATCAACTCTTACATTTGCACTTTCCACAATTGTATGTGATATTTTATTGTAGCATCTATAAGCTTTTCTCTTAGTGGAGTATCCAAGGAAGATACCCTCATCACACCTAGAATCAAACTTGCCCAAATTTTTCTCTTCTCGTCTAATGTAGCATTTGCTTCCAAAAAATTTGAAGTACTTCATAGTAGCTGGTCTTCCCTTCCAAAGCTCATACGGGGTTTTGTGGTGATTTACTCTTACTTGAGCTCTATTGATGATATAAATAGTTGTATGAATTACCTCTCTCCAAAAAGCATCAGAAATCTTAGACTCATTTAGCATAGCCCTGGCCATACCTTGAATAGTCTTGTTCTTTCTTTCAACTACACCATTCTATTGTGGAGTTCTTGCTGTTGAGTATTATCTCTTGATTCCATGTTGTTCATAGAATTCTACAAATTCATTTGAGGTGAATTCACCTCCTCTATCTGATCTTAGACACTTGATATTTTTACCTATTTCATTTTCTACAAGTGCCTTGAATGCCTTGAATATTTCAAATGCTTCTGATTTTTCTCTTAAGAATGTTACCCAAGTCATTCTAGAATAATCATCAATAAATAACATGAAATAATTCTCACCTTGTAAACTCTTTGTCCTTGTAGGGCCACATAGATCGGTGTGAATTAGCTCCAAAGGCTTGGATGAAGAGAACTCCTTTGATTTGAAACTTGATCTTGTTTGCTTACCATGTTGGCATTGTGCGCAAATTGTGCTTGGGGGTTTTGCTATCTTGGGAAAATATTTGACTGCCTATTTGTTGCTTATTTTCACTATGTTGTCGAAGTTCAGGTGGCCCATTCTCCTATGCCATAACCAACTCTCATCTTCTTGTGATAAAAAATATTTTTCTCCCTTAATTTTGCTCAACATGTAGAGATTGTTTGTAGTTCTACTGGCATCTGCAATAAGCTTTCCTATCTTGGATTTCCTGATCTCACATCCATTTGGGTGAAATGTGAGTGTGTGCCCTTGATCACATAGTTGACTTACACTTAGTAGATTGTGCTTTAACCCTTCAACATATAACACATTCTCTATCCTTGATCTTCCATTATCCAGACTCAGGGTTCCTTTTCCAATAATTTTGGCAGAAGCATTATCACCAAATTTCACTGTGCCTCCATTTATTTCCTTGAGAGAGAGAAATTTGCTTTTATCACCTATCATATGGCTTGAACAACCACTATCAATGTACCACTGATTTCCTTCATTTTACACATGAAGAGTCGTTTGTACCAACATAGATTTCTCCTTTTCTTGTTCCATTTTCTTTCTCCAACATTTGGAGGACATATCCTTTTGAATAGTTTGACCTTCCTCTTTCTTGCTTGATTTTGGAAGTTTAGAAAACATTGTTCTACACCATTTGGCTTTATGCCCAAAATTATTACATTTATAACAAATGATATTGTAATCCATGAGAGGTGCAAATGAATTGAAATTTCTTTTGGTGAAACCATAATCATTCTTAGCATGGACCCTACAATTTACAACTTTATGACCAAATTGATTGCATGAAAAACAATAACCATGGAAGAAATATTGAAACCTATTTGATTGCCTTGGAGGATATGGTCACATGGTTCTCTCATTGTTGTTTCTATGATTGACTTTGGTCCATGATGAATCTTTGTTTTCCTCCTTCTTGATGCTTCCACTTCTCAATGCATTAGCATAGGTTTTAGGCTCTTCTTTACTTATTTTCTTTGATGCCTCTATTTCTTTTGAGCTTGATTCCCCCTTTTGTTTCTTTTGTCCTTCTTCAAACCCAAGTCCAATATTTATAATTGAAGATCTCTGTGCTTTGATAATGTCACCCATGATTTTTGAGCTTTTCTCAAACCCATGTAGCTTACCATTAGATTCTTCCACTTCCATCCTTAGAGAGATAACTTTATGTTCCAGTTTTTCACATTCCAACTCTTTTGCCTTTAACTGCTCAACCATACCTTCTTCAATTCGCCTTGCCTCTTCAATTTTAACTTTCAAGTCAATGAGTTCTTGCAACAACTTTACCTTTGTCTTCTCATCCTCTTGTACTTGAGTCTTCAATATTGAGTTCTTCTTTCTAAGCCTTTTCAATTCTTCAAGAGCAATGACAAGTTCTTCTTCTATGTCAACCATGGCTTCTTCTTCATTTTTTGGATTTTTCTCCTTTTCTTGGATTTCAACAATAGGAGTATTTTATTTCACCTCCATGGCCATGTGTGTTCTTGTAAGATCTTCCTTCAAGTTGTTTAGGCTTTTATGAAGGAACCTACTCTGATACCAATTGAAGAACACAAGCTTATATTGAGAGGGGGGTGAACAATATAAGATAAAACTTTTCTCTTTTCTTTCCAAAGCAATAACTTCAAATAATATCAATGCAATAATGAAATAATGCACAAATCACCATACACATAAGAGATAAATATTTTACGTGGAAACACCCTCTTGGAGAAAACCATAGAAAAATATTTCTTATATATTTCTTCAATAAATTTCATGGGCACCAACCCATAGGAGACACCAATCCCCTATACAAGTTTGTGGACACCAATCCATAGGAGACACCAATCCCCTATACAAGTTTATGGACACCAATCCATAGGAGACACCAATCCCCTTGCTCAAGTTTGTGGGCACCAACCCATAGGAGACACCAATCCCCTTGCTCAAATATGCTCTAAAACCTGCTCAAATCTACTCCAAAACTTGCTCAAATCTTGCATAGAAAAATGATGATCTTCCTCTTGCATGTGCTTTTCTAATCTGGTCAATAATTCCCTTCTTTTCTTCTTGATTTAAATATCAAATCAACCACTTTTAAACCCTTATAACTTCTTTCAAAACATACACAATAAACCTTAAAAATAACTCCTTATATCTCCCTTTTAAAACTTACAATATAAAGCTTTATTTTAACAACATTTCTTGTATATCTCTTTTTATGATTTGCAAAGAATAGAACCTTATACTAACAACTTCTCCCTTTGAAAAAATGAAATCACAACATTACACCTTATATCTCCCCTTTTATAATTTGCAAAAATCAAATCACAATACTATGCCTTATATCTCCCCTTTTATCATTTGCAAAAATCAAATCCCAATACTATGCCTTATATCTCCCCTTTTATCAAATTTAATAAAACAAAATTTATAAATACCTTGCACAACCATGGATGGGATTTTATCCCTTGACCTCTAGAAGTGCAGCACCCTAACTTGGGCTAGTGACCAGCTGCGCTAACGCAACACATGAAACCAAAAGGTATAAAACAATATTTAATTCCTTCGGTGCTCTATTTTCAATTCTTCAATAAAATGGCATCGAAGAGATTTGACCCCTTAACCTCCTACACAGTAGCGCTCCACACAAGCTAGGCAACTAACTGGGCTACCCCAGTGGATGGAACCAAAGGTGCAAAAATACTATTTAAATCCTTCGTAGCTTTGTCTTCAACTCTTCAACAAAATGGCATCGAAGAGATTCAACCCCTTAACCTCTTGCAACACAGTGCCCTAGCGCGAGCTAGGCTACCAACTGGTCTAACCACTCGGTTGAGATAGAAGTGGCACGAACCAATGTTTAAAGTTTTCTTTCCACTACGATGCTACCAAAACCTGCGCTCCTCTCCTCCCTCCTTCTTCTCATTGCCACTCTCCGCTCGATCGATATTCTTCGAATTGCATTAGCATTTTTCAAAGTGAACTTAGGAGCTCATATTTATATGCTTCTTCATGCGCACCCAACGAAGTCGGCCCAACATTTTTGAATATTTGAATTTTCAACCTTTTGCATGGTCGGCCCATAATATTTAATTCCCTTTTGCATGGTGCTCTTAAGGAGGTCACCCATCATTTGAATTTTAAAACATTTAAATATTTAAAATTTTAAACTATATTTAAATCCTTTGATTTAAATATAAACCTCCTTTAATATTTAAATATTAAAGCATATAAAATCACCTTTGCTTTGACAACATTAAATCACTTTTGAAGATATCTACCTTGAGCATTAATGACAACTCAACATTTCATCCTTGAAGATATTTTTGCCTTTGACATCAATGACAACTCAATATTTCCAACATGGAATTCCATCCATTTCACTTATTTTTAAACTTTCCATGAGTGTCACACTTTCAATATTGCATAGCATTCTGAGTTGCCAATGGCTTAAAATTTATATGCTTTTAAACTTCCACTTGAGTGGATGTTTTATGGATGGTTCTCTTAGGCAAGTTGTGTTTTGCAGCTATAAAATATAGCCTTTAATCATGGTGTTGTGTAACGTGTAAGTTTTTCCTGACCTACAAAGTGCATTAATAATTATATTATAAGTGGCCAAGTCTGGATGATAGTGGTTCTTATCCAACAAACCAAGAACTGCACACACTTCTTAAATTTTATCTTTCTTGCAAGGACCATCAATTAATTTAGTAAATATTACAATGGTTGGGCTGCAACCTTTGGAACTCATCTCTTCGAAAAGACTGTAATCTTCCCTCCACTATACTCCCAAATTTTGATATTTTTTTGTCAGTGTTTAGTTTTCCAACAAGTGGTTTGTCAAAGTAAATCAAGAACAAATATCTCTTTTGAACAATAATTACATACTTGAGACAAAGCAATAAAATATCCTCTAAATTTGTTGTAATGCTATCATTATAAGGTACCATTAACTTTATTTTAATGTCACAAAGTTTACTAAACAATTCCACAAAATTTACTAAACAATTTAATAGAGATCAGATCTCATTTTACTATAGTGTATATTTTTTTAAGTTCAAGACTCTAAAATTATGTCACTTTCAACATATCAACATAATAGTTTAGGAGATAAACATAATCTCAGTTGTTCTCCTATCTAGTAACTTCCTTGAATTACCTAGCCAAGTAAACTAATATGCATAACCTAGGCACATTGTATTGAAGCCAAAAGTAAAATAAAATCATACAAGTATCTACTAATATGCCTTACAAAAATGTAAGAACTTCTTTATCTATCATTTATTAATTTTCAATGCTTTACCAAATTAATGGTAAGAGAAAACCAAAAGAATTTGAACTTATACAAAATTGCCTAGTCATTTAGCTCATGACATTCTCAATACTAATGGAAAACTAGAAAGTACATACAACCTTGTAAACACCATCCAAGCAAGCATGTTGTCTAGTATGGGACCTAAAAAATTGTCTTTACCTTTATACCATATTGTGAACCTCATAGAAATATTGATTGGTTTGCCCTGTTTTTAATGGATGGTTCTCTTAGGTAATTTATGTTTTGTAGCTATAAAATATAGCCTTTAATCATGGTGTTGTGTAACATGTAATTTTTGCCTAACATACAAAGTGCAATAATAATTATATTATAAGTGGCCAAGTTTGGATGATAATGGTTCTTATCCAACAGACCAAGAACTGCACAGGCTTCTTCAACTTTATCTTACTTGCGAGGACCATCAATTAATTTAGTAAATGTTACAATGTTTTGACTTGTTGGTCAAATATCTGCCTAATATACAAACATACATTTGTGCACCCTAGAAACGACCAAAATTGAAATATCGAAGGAAATAAATGTCCTCTGTGCCAATATCTAGGGAGGGATGGCTCCCTTACTAATCCTACACCGATTGAAGTTTAGAGTTGCAGGAAAAAAATTGGAAATAACGAAAAGAAATAGGAAATATAGCCACATGCCAAAGGTGTAGGATTGGGGACAGACTAGCAGAAGGAATTCCAACCAAGTGTTATAGCAGCATAAAATAGAAAAGGAGGCAAGAGAATCCACTTAAAGTTCCTTAAAGATAACTTCTAGAATCGCATTCCAGTACTCACACTTACACCAGAAATACCCAAATCCAGCTGTATAATTTGAACTTAATAGAAGATAGCAAACATGGATATGAAACAAAAATTCTTGAACAGAAAGAAATCACATAAAGAGACTACTTGCAAAAATGGAAGCTACAACTTCTTCTATTTACATAGATAACTTGAATAGTTTTTCTATAGAATGTTTATCCTCCTTATTACATTGACAGTATCTAGTATTTATAGAGGTTTTCACCTCTGACTATTTAATATACAAAAGAGAAAATGTTTACAGATCAAGAACATCTGCAAACAAATTCCTCCTCAAAGTCCTTGAAAATCTTCCTCCTGAGATAGTAATCCAGTTTCTACGATGAAATCTCCAAGAAATCAACACATTTGGGTGTCGGTGCACGGAAAATTGTAAAGTTGGTCATTGACTAGATGCCTCCATCATTCCTTGGAAATTCACCCCTGTACATGATGTCTTGGAACTCATGAAAATCACCCTGTAATTTTAATGTTGCAAATTCTTAGCTCGAAATTGACAACTTTGGTTACTTCGCACCCCACTCATTAAATTCTCTTCATTCACTGTCTTGAGCACCTTTGAATACTTTTGTTGACATTGAAAGTAGAATTCACCCGAAACTGAGCAATGGGAAAACACGCCTATTTTAATTTTTAGCATCTACTCCTTATTCATGTTACTTCTTGTAATTATTTTGTTATTAAATTCAAAATACAACCCCTTATTTTACTCAAATTGAAATTTGACGCATTGCATTCATGTCCTTATCACAACAAAAATCAACTCTGGAGAAAATATTTTCAGAACGAAAGCGCTTTACATAAGACATATTTTTCCCTTAAAATATGTGTTCGCTCCTAAAAAGGGTAAAAGGCAATGTCGCCCTCCACCTTGGGCGAATAGATTTTTGAATTTTCAATGCCCAATATTTTCATATTCACCTCAAAATAAAATAAAACTTTTGATGTGTTTTTTGGCTGTATTCCTATAACTTTACCCCAAGAAGGGGCAAATGGGGCTTTCGCCCTTCACCCAGGGTGATAGCCTTTTCATTTTTAGTCTTCTCAATGCACGTTGAAGTGGGATCCACACATAATATATTATATATATATATGTTCACCCAAAGGAAGGGTGAAAGTTGCGTTCACCTTTCTCTTGGGACGAATGCATAGTTGACTTTTCAACGCCATCCTAGCAGTTTTTTGTTTCCCTTATATTCACCCGAACTCTCCATTTGTTGATATTTTACCTTAGGGAGGGGTGGATGGGACTTTCGCCCCTCAACTAAGGTGAACGTCCTTCTGACTGGTCAATGAACCAATCTCAATGTATTATCTTCAAAAATTGAATATGTTTACCCTAAAATGGGGTGAATGATGGTTTTGCCCCATCTTTGGGATGAACGCACTTATTTGAGATGTTGTCACATTCAGATGTTGGGCCCAATTCGAACTTAACCATTTCAATGTATTTTCACATTAATGATAGGCGAAAGGGACTTTCACCTATTATTTAGGGTGAAAGGGCTTCAACCCAACTTAACACGTTTTCTTCCTTTTACAACCCTCATTCACCCTGAAGTGAAGTGAATGCGCCTATCACCCCAATTTAGGGGCGAACATACTTTTGTCCCTTCCAGTACTTGAAAATATGATTTTTGAATGTGCTAAGGGTTTTTTCATTGTTCATTCACATGAAAATGATGTCATTTTTCTATTACTCTTAGTCTTTGGGCGCTATTTGTTGTAGACGTCTTTGGGTACTTTTACCAACCAATTTTCCAACCATTTTAAATTATAACACCCATTATTTTCAGCATGAAACTCATAAAAACAAAGGAGGTTAACACACAACAAAATAAACTACAACATATTATATCGGCCAAAATACTACAATCATAGTATTAATATATTTTACCGCTTTTACAATCAATAAAATTTCATCAAAAATCCCAATGTGGCATAATGTCAAAATTATCAATATTTCTGGTGGCTCACAGGGTATTCATCTCGCATGGATGCAAGTGATCACAAACCTTTATCCATTGGGCTCTTTATTGAGTCTTCTTACCAAATTCCTTGGCTAGCACTTCATATTTGGATATTATTTTCTATGCTTGCTCAACTATTGTCTGTTCTACCACATCTGCCTTTGTTGCTATCCATTTTGCTTCTTCTCGCTCTACTGCTTACTGCTCTGCTACAGCCTGTTCTTCCTATTCTTTCAAAAAAAATTAGGTGATCTCATAAACTATAACTACATATGTCCAAGCATGTGTGGATAACATGGAGGGAAAACTAAGTGATTTGTAAGATATCCCGCAAGTGTTCAATATCCTCCAGGCTAAGGTGCTTGGCTCATTGGGCCAAATCAAACAAGGATAGCTCCATACGGGTGAACTTCTTCATAAGCGGTAGCACCTGTTCCTCGATGATAGGCTCCTCCCACTTGTCAATTTTGGATGTATCTTCCACAAAATTCTTCCACATTGCTTCTAACTATTCCTTTGGTAGAGGCTCACCCCATTCATTGGTAAAAAATGGAAATCCCATATCAGCAAGAGCATCAAAATGAAACATTGAAACAGTATGCTCCCACTCCATCATGTTGAGAATATTTTTGCCTTATATTACCAGATCTAGCCACTAAAATTAGTTGTACAGTGTGAATTTGGTGGGTGACAAGGATCGATCCATCTCACTCACGGGATGTATGTGTATATTGGACTGAGCTAGGGCTTGGATTTTCATAGCCATCTCTAGGTGAGGCTCCAACATCTCCTCAATACTGTCTACTATCTGTTGGCTCAATTGAATTTGAATCCAAGCCTCGTAAAGATACTTTAGAACCTAGATTTCTCTGGCTTCCAACTTCTCACAGCTTTGATCCAACTGAAGGTGGGCCTCTTTAACTATTTTACGGGAAAAGCCTACAAATTATGTGGCCTTTTATGCTAGTTGTTTATGTATGGACTTAAGCTACACTTTTAATGACTACACTTGTTGATCTATTGTATTTTTTGCTTCTTGATGAGCTATTGATTATTGATGCCATTGCTCAATTTTTGTTGTCATCATCTCTTGATGCGCTCTACTCACTGCCAAGGCATATTCAAGTTTGATAATTTTTGTTTTAGCATCATAATATATTTTCTTATAATACTCACCGTGTTGATAAACCAAAATCATATCAACATGTATATTCCCCATTTTCTAAGTCATATCAATCCTCATCAAGTCCTTCATCATGGTCTCATAAGCGTAATCGCTCGACATCATCTCTCCTTGTGGCTTTTGGACCAGGGGAATTATCTTGGTTGTGTGAGCCTCCATAGCAATTAGATCAAATGTGATCTTGAGAGGCCTAGCTAGAGCGAGTACTTTTTTCCTATGGCTCTTCAGCCACTATGATGAACTAAGGTGCACTTGATTAATCTTTTCCACATCAAGCTACTCGGGCATCACCTCAATTTTGAGCAGTACTTACATCTCCAAAAATGGTGTGAAAGAAACCAAAATTTGTGCACGGTCTAGCTCAAAGGAATAATAGAAGACATATATAAGAGGGGGATAGAAATAGTAGATTGGATGGAAGAACCTGGTTTGGTTGTAGTTATGCTCACTCTTGGAGGAGCTTGTGTACTTACAATGATAGTGGAAGTGGTGGTAGAATTAGAAGGAGAAGGGCACAAAAAAATGTTTGAACCTGAAGCAAACTAACTAAAAGAAAGGGAGTTCAAAGAGAGGGGAAGAGAACAAGGAGCAGTAGTGACTTTGGGTGAGAGGAAGGGAGCGAAATGGATACGAAAGGCATACCAAATGGAGGGGTAAAAGAAGTAGGGACTAATGGAAATGAACTAACAATCACTACTTGCTCTTGATAAGAAGAGGGAAAGGGAGATGTACCTTTAGGTGCAAGCGTCATGTGACTTGGTGATGGAGGTGGTTGTGTACTAAATTCTTCTTGTTGCTCTTCCACTTCCACTTTGAGGTTAACGATTTCAACCTGCTGGTCGTCCAGTTGCTCATAAATCAATGGAAACATTTGAGCAACACTATCTGGAGCAATCAACACCATAGAGGGGAATTAGAATTTGTTGCATCAACTATAACTATAGAAACTACAATAGATGAAACTACAATAGTATATTAAGAAGTAGCGCTAGTCCTTGGCCTCTTCAAAACCTTCAGGAAGGAAAGTGCTTTTCGAATAGTTTGCTTCTCAAACAAAGGCGTCTCATCTATTTTTTGATTTACCTGTTATGACCTTCATTGAAACACATATTGTTCTTCTTCTTCCTTAGGTGTCTCCTGCTCAGATGTTGGGTGCTCTTCTTTCACCACACTTTCTCCACTATCATAATGTTGAAAAATTTGGGGCATGACCTTGGCAAAAGTGATGGGTTGATAGATGTTTACAAATTCATCATACGCCTCCCAAAATACCCCATCCATATTCAACCCATAGGGTGATGCGATTTTTCCTCAATGGACCTACATTATCTACAAAGTTCATAAGTTTCTCTTTGGTCCACATGGGCAACTATTCCTTCATTTGGAAAAATAGTCTCGATAGAGGAATATTATCTCTGTGCACTGTCGAATTATACTCAGCCTCTTATTTGTAAAAGTCATACCACAGTGGAAGTGACATCATGTCTTCAATGTGCCACTCTAAATCACGCCCATCAAAATTGTTATGATTTGCTTGGATATCGAGCCATGGACAACAATGAAAATTATTAGCCTTGATTATTTTCAAAAATTTACCCAATGGATCATACCTCCATTATTGCAGTAGTTCTATCAATCCCAGGTCTTGAAGTGCCTTTGTGAGTAGCCTATTTTGCCCAACCTGGTTCTCCTCTATGCTTTTGAACTTGAACGACATGGTGCAAGTTGTTATATTATTACACCCAGATCCATACACATCATTGGTATAATTTTTCTAGTGCACCACCTCCATGGCAAAAACATGCTCGATGGTGAAGTATGGGAGAAGGAATGGCTTACCCGTGAAGCCATAAATTCTTACAACCATACCTTGAGTTAGCAAAAATATGTCACCCTTCTTGATCGTGACAACCGCCTCCTTCATTTCTTGTGGCACTCTTTCACTTTTTCCACAAATCAACTCAATTATGGGCCCCACAAATAGGCGGTTAAAACTATATTATGATTCCCTCCTCGATAGAGCGGGAGTCCACATATAAACAGACAACAGTTCATTTTTTCATCAAATTTTTTTACTGTAATGAATGAAAAATGTTGTTGTAAGTGAAAGAAGAAATACCAAATGAGGAAGGACGTATGCTTGAATGAATTTTCCTTTTTGATTGAATGTGCATTTTTTGAAATATGAAATCAACCCAGTCAAAATAAATTGGATTTGTGTCCCTTCTAATGGCCCTTGGAGCATAAAACTCCACTTGAGATATACATTGCACCAGCACCGCTTACCACTTGTGAACTATAGAATCTTCTGAAATACCAGCAACCCATGCCAACATTGAAAATAAATCAGGCCTCTTCAATTCTAACAAAGGTTTTTGTATATTTGGGAGATATCCTAGTTGTGGTTCTTTGATTAGCTATGTCTCCATGAACTAGCACATTGTCACGATAGAAACATATCTTTATTCTTGCTCATTGATGTGTAGCTTCTTTAAAATCATATCATATGGGGGTTTTAACCCATATTCAAGCACTTCCCTTACTTCAGTCATGAAGATAGCACCTCCTCATTGGCCTTTTGAATGGTCCTGGTAATTGGGTTATAAAATCTGACAATTAAGTTCACCAATTTTGGGCAAGGGTGTACGAGCATACATAGATATCAACATAATTATGCATGAAATGACACAGTCAAAAGGCTCTCCACCATCAATCCTTTATTTACTGTGAATTATACATCTTTCCAAAGCTTTACCACACCCTTTTTGGTAATCACATAGTCTTCGACCTCTACCATGGTGTCAATGTACGGGTCCAAATCTACATTTTCATTTCTACAGGCCATCTTGGATTTTGACCCACCTTTGGCTTTTTTTGACTGCTTAGGCTCTGTAGTTTCTTTAAATTCTTTGCTTTTCTTACTCATTCTACAAACTCTAGCAATCCCGAAGATGCTCTGTAATTTCTACAACAAAAATCTCGAAAATGCACCGAAAGAACAATTTTTTAAATAAATTTAAAATTTGAGTGATTTTACTTGTGCTCTATTTATAGGATGTGATCCAACTATCGAAAAAAATATGGTAAATTTTTTTGGTGAATTTTGGAGGGCGCGCACCTCATTTCCCTCAACTGGCACTAATCCTGATGCTTAACGATAACTAGATATTATTCGTTGTAAAATAATTTTTTAAAAGCATGCCCTCCTAGCCACATCACATCTTCAAAAAATGTGCCCTAGCTGCTAAAACTACTTTGGAAAGATAAAACCTACCACCTACGGACCAATGGGCACCCTTCTTTCATTGGTGTGAGATTTTGTTCCTCGAGAACACCAAATCACCTCCCAATACAAATCTGGGTGCACATTTTTAATTTAAAACTTCGAAAATACGTCATTAACGTGCATGCACAATTTCTAAAATTCATCATGTGTCAAAGGCGAAATCTCTTTGAGGGAGTGCTTTTAAAAATTGGATTTGCACTAAAAAACGTCACATGCCCGAAAAATCAATGGAGGGTATAAAAACTTTGAGAGCGCATTTGATTTCTCCTTCCTTTGCCCCCAAAATGTCTCCAAAATGTTTGGTGAGATTTATGGTGAATGTTCCCATTTTAAAACAATTCACTACTTTTCCATTTCACTCATTTTTAGAAAAGTTCCCTCTTAAAGCTTCTTTTTACTAGAGCTTTTTGATTTTCTCCTCTTTTGCTTTATTTTTGTGCCATATATAAAAAAGAAAAAAATTCTAAAAGAAATGCTTCAATGCATGCTATTTTACTTTTTTCCAAGCTTTTAATAATAAAGCTATGACAAATTTGCCTTTGCATTTTTCTTTGTTTTATTTTTGCCTTCCACTTATAAAACAATTCAAATAATCCTGCCGAAATCGCTTTTCCAAATACTTTAGGAGCGAATCTGATTTTTGTAGGATGATAGGGCGAAATAACTTCCTTCTCTCCTTTCTCTTATTTTTTTTATATTAATATGTTTGCCCTAATTAAAATTTTGACGAAAATCCTCTTAAGCAATCGCCCAAAAAGCTAGAGTGCATCCTCCGCATTTTAAAAACTTTTACACGTTGTTTTACCCCTGTGAGGGACGACCAGGAGTTTCGCCCATTACATGGGATGAAAGCACTATTGACCATGCTTTACTTTACAACTACATTCGCGATCCATGATCTACCTTAGGACATACATGCGTTCATCCCTTTGAGAGGCGAATGTGCCTTTCGCCCTTTCCTTGGGGCAACAACATTTTCAATTTGTTGCACTCCCCAATTATGAAATTAAATCCGACACTTTAATTTTTTTTAACTAAGACACTTTAATTGTGATTTCAAACATTTTCATTTTGTATCTTTGAATTGCTTTCCCTAAAACATTTCTCTTTTTAACTTGAAGACTTGCAAAGTAAAACAACCTTTTAAACTTCGGAGCTTTTTGTACTTGTTAAAACTTTTCAATGCAACCATTAATTTTGGCCGAAATCATCACATGTCCTCAAGACAAAATTGATTTTCTACGAGAGCAGTTTTCAAAGAAAAATTTTCCTTAAGGAAAACCTAGGTCTTCCAGTAGAGTTCACCTCGTACTTCCTTCTCTTTTTTTTATAAAGTAATAAAATACTTGTAAATGAAATCTGTATATATTTACGAACTTATACCTCTTGATTACCTCATTGAAAATAGGTATTCATGTGAAGATCATTAACTAGAATCAGTAGATCCCAACCATTAATATCTCGAAGATGATACGTGTTCACCAAATTCACTACAGAAACTTGAAATGGACATTCCTAGATCACATCAAATTTGTGGTGCTTCCCTGGATTGGATTTTTTCTCATTCCATTTGAGGACTAAATCTCCCACTTGAAACTTGTGTTCTATTATATTCCTTCCAAACCATTTTTGTATCACTTTAGTGTGTTCATTAAAAGATTCATATACCCTTTATCTCTCCTCTTCTAGTTGTAGCAACTAAGCCAACCTTGCGCTCATGTGATCAAATTCATCATCTTCATCTTGGAATAACTGCAAAGTTCGGACGACAGGAAGCTCGATATGAGTGGGTAGCACTACTTCTTTCCCATACACAAAGGACTAAAGAGAGGCTTTAATAGACTTCTTCACTGATATCTAATTTTCCCACAGAGCCTAATTCAACAATAAGTGCCAACTTCTTTTATTGTTCCCAAGTATCCTTTTCAAGATCTGAAGAAAGTTTTTGTTTATGGATTTATCCAGACCATTTCCTTGTGGGTAATAATTGGAGGATGTCTTGAGATAAATCATGTACTTTCTTACAAATTTGGTGATATTTGCCATTATGAATGAAGTTCCATTATCTATTACAATTGCATCTGGAACACCGAAACGAGTAATAAATCCCTCAAGTAAAGATATGACCTTTTACCCATATGCTTTTTTGGTTGGAATGGCCTTTGCCCACCTTATGAAATAATCAATCGTGGTTAAGATATATTTGTGTTCGATAGAGAAATGAGGATCAATAACTCCAATGAAGTCTAGGCTTCACTACTGAAAATGTGCTTCCACTTGAATCGGGTGTAAGCGCAAATATGCTTTCCTATTCCTTCCAACATAATGTTGACAATTATCACAACTTTGGCTTACCTTGTGTGCATCTGCAAAAAGAGTAGGCTAGAAATAACCAGCCCGGATGATCTTCGAGGCTATAGGCCTTCCTGGATAATGTCCACTGGATAAACCAGAGTGGAATTCCTCCAATATTTTTTGCTTCTCTGACTCCTTAACACATCTAAGGAGTACTCGGTCTATATTCTTATGGAAAAGTCCACTTCGCAACATGACATACTTAAGTGCTTGCAGTCTGAATCTTCGACGTTGTGAAACATCAATATGTGATAGACATTTCCCAGATGTAAATAATTTGACAAGATCCTCTGTCCAGTCATGATCACCTATATCTCAATTTGCAAAATTGATTTTGCTAATATCCTTATTATGTACTGGAGCCAATGATTCTGAAGCTGCACTTTTAGCCAGTTCTTGGAAGAGAGCTCGTCCATGAACCAACTTAGTCAGTCGGATCTCCACATCATATTCCTAAATCTTTGAGACCCAACCTATTCTCTTATCACCTAATTCTCCTTGAAGAATTAAATTTATGACATCTGAATATATGACATAGATGACTGTTTTGCTCTGTGAAATGAAGTGTTAGAATTTCCATAGCGACTTCATCATCGCATACACATGTTTTTCAATAAAATTATACTTTTCCTGGTGTGGTGATATAACTTGACTCAAGAAAGCAATCAACTTTTCATATCTATTTTCTTGCTTCTATGTGAGAACAACAACATAACTCTCCTGCTCGTCTACAACATAGAGGATGAAATATTTTGAATAATCTAGGTTAAAAAATATTGGTACTTGAGTGATTCACTCCTTGATTTCCCAAAAAGCCTATCTTTGTGCTTCCATCCATTTGAAGTATGTATTCTTCTTTAGAATTTTGGTCATTGGTTTTACAACCTGAGCAAAATCCATAATGAATTTCTGAATGAAGTTAATATGGCCAAAGAATGATTGTAGATCTTTCTTGTTAACTAGCAGTGGTAATTTCAAGAGAGTCTCAGCTCTCATAGCATCAATAGATTTTCCTTATTGTGAAATCACATGTCCTAAGAGTTTTCCCTCTTTGACAGTGAAAATGAACTTCTTAAAATTAATGGAAATTCTAAATTATTGGTATTTTTTGAACACTTGCATCAAATGAGAGATATGCTCTTTCTTGTGATGTGAAAACATAGTAATGTCGTCAAGGTAAATAACAATAACTCTTTTCAACAACTCATCGAAAGTAATGTCCAATATTTTTGAAATGTAGCACCAGTATTGGAAATACCAAATGGTATCCTCTGATAGGTGAAAGTGCTCCATTTTGTAGTAAACATCTTCTTGTGTTGGTCTTCATACTTTATCAATATCTGGTTATAACCAGAGAAACCGTCCAACAATGAAAACCTCTATGCTCCGGAAACCACATGGAGAATTTGATCAATCTATGATAGGGGGTAGTGATATTTTAATGACACCTGGTTTAGATTCTAAAAATCCACACACATATGGATATCACCATTTTTATTTCGAACTGGCACCAAATTTTCCATCCATGTTGAGTGCTTGATTGGACAAATTATTTTTACCTTCAGACATTTGAAGAACACAAGCTTATACTGAGAGGGGGGGGTGAACAGTATAAGACCACTTTTTACTTTTCTTTCCCAATCAATATTATGCAATGAATAGATAGCAATATCAACAGTAGTAATCAAGCAATGCACAAAACACCATACACAATAGAGACACCACAATTTACGTGGTTCACCCAATGTGGGCTACTCCACGGAGAAAATATTTCACTAAAATTTTCTCAATCAATCTCTTGGGAATCCTTCCCTATTACAATGTTTATGGACCTCTGTCCAAAGGAGATACCAATCCCCTAAATCAAGTTCGTGGATCTCTATCCATAGGAGAACTCCTTCTCCTCTGCTCTGGCTGGTGATCCTCTAGAAGACTACTACCTCCACTACACTGGCTTGTGGATCTCTCTCCACTGAAGACTCTTGTCCCCACTCAGAAGACCTATCCTCACTGCCCTGGTTGATGGATCTCTATCCACTGGAGACTACTATCCTCTCTACTCTATCACCTCCAAAGCTCTATCTCAAATCTATACTAAACATAGTCCTTCGATCTAGCACAAATCTACTCAATCTCTATCTCTGGTCTGGTACAAACCTATCCTCAAATTTGCACCAAACTCTGCTCCACAAGTCCACTTAGAACTTGCTCAAATATTCTCAACAATTCCACTCATAACTTGCTCAATCTGCTCAACAAGTCCACTTAGAACTTGCTCAAATCTGCTCAACAAGTCCACTCAAAACTTGCTCAATTCTTCTCAACAAGTTCACTCATAACTTGCTTAAATCTGCTCAACAAGTCCACTAAGATATTGCTCAATTATTCTCAATAATATCATTAGAACTTGCTCAAATATGCTCAACAAGTCCACTCATAACTTGCTCAAATATTCTCAACAAGTCCACTCATAACTTGCTCAAATCTTCTCAACAAGTTCACTCAGAACTTGTCCAAATCTTCTCAACAAGCTCACTTAGAACTTGTCCAAATCTGCTCAACAAGCTCACTCAGAACTTGTCCAAATCTTCTCAACAAGCTCACTCAAAACTTGTCCAAATCTCATAGAAACATAGAGAGAATTGTTAGAGACCCAATATGTTCTATACTCAATGCTCAATCACTTTTCAACTCAGATCAGAATATAGAATAGTTTGTTTTATGGAACTTGAACAATCACTTCACACATCCACTTGACTAGGCTCAATCAACTTTACTCAACCAATCACTCAATGAAACAACCTTTTCTCACAAACCCTAGTCCAAGTCTATATCAACCAACTCAAAATGTTTCCAACAATACTCAACAACAAATCTCACATAACAATGATACTCATGTTCTTTTCAAACCATAGTTCAAGTTCTTTGCACAACAATTCACTTCAACAACAATGCTTATAAAACTATCTTCACATAACAATGATACTCATGTTATTTTGCAAAACCCTAACTCAAGTTCTTCACACAACCAATGGCTTCAACAATAATGCTTATAAAACAAGGTTTTAACAACTCTTTATTCCAGAAAACCTTGAAGCATTAACTCAAACACTCTCGAAAAGGAAACCCTAATCAAGTCCTTTTCACTCCAAACTTATTTTCCAGAAAACCAATCAATCAACTCAACTATGGAAGAATGTGCTCATACCTTTTTCTTGATGATGAAGGGATCTCATAAATCTGCCACAACCACAACAACTTCTATGCCAATCTCAAAGAGGTTAGAAGATAAATATTTCTCACAATATAATGTAAATACTCAAATACACCTTATCACTCCACCTTTCAAAACAACCATCAACATACATAAAATATTTATCCAATAACACCTTATAAACTCCCAACTAGAATAAACTTAACATCCACCAAAAATTAATTCAAACCTCTTTAATTTATTTTAATGGCAAGAGAAACTTTGATAAAAATCAAATCAACTTTCTTTATGGTTCCAAATATATAAATCACTTCATCAATAAAACAACCTCACATTAATCCTTATTACTCCACAATAATAAAAATCAAATATCAAATCAACAACCTTTCTCAAACCCTTATAACTCCAACAATAACATAAATCAAACACACAACTTTTCACAAACCCTTATTACTCCACAATATCCTTTGAAAAACCTTAGGCAAAAATTAATTATCAAAAAGTTACCTTTGCCTCTTAGTGGGTTTCGAACCCATGTTCTCTGCCTCCATGAGTGCTCTAGCCATGGCTATAACCGTCATGTGCGCTAGACGCACGGTTAAGAGCCTAAGCACTCTTCGTCTTCTTTGTCCTCGACTGGCATGCAAAAACCACGTGCAAAACGAACTTCCCTTGGCTCCCAAGACACACCACTCCATGTGAATCGATCGCGTGCTTCCTCAACTCCCAACGCCTTTGCAAAATGTGCACTACCAATGGACCATCGTGTCCTATGTATTTCAATCAATGTGCCCTTCCTCTTTTGTCCTCTACCTGGTGCTAAAGACAAGCAAAATTTCTTGTCTTCTTCCTCACGATCAACAAGCATGAAAACCTTTCACTTTTTATCGCATACATTAATCAATCGAAGGGATGAATTTTGAATGCCTCCTTGGCATTTATTTATACACAAATTCCTTTGTTTCTTGGACGTCGGTGCTTCCTTTTATTGCATGACGTCGATGCTCCCACCTTTATAATTTATAAATTATTTAAATTCTAAGGAATTTAAATTTTATAAATTATTTTTATAAACTTTAACTTTGGGTTTAAACTTAAACCTTTAAATGTAATATATTCTGCCACCGTGGGTTTACCATAAACCCTCATAAAATATTATTTTTCCAACTATAATGGTTTTAATGAAACCTTTTAATCTTCCATCATGGGTTTACCATAAACCCTCATAAAATATTATTTTTCCAACTTTCTCTTCAACTCTTCGCATTGTTCCTGGTGCTATTGATGGTGTGCTCCATAGTATTAATGATGACTTTTCACCTTGACATCAATGACAACTAAATAAGCTCAAAATGTCCAACAATCTCCCCCTTTGTCATTGATGGCAACCCAATTTCCTTTTACTAAAAACTTGACTTTTCCTTTTTTTCTCCCCTGGGACATTGCTCCCCCTGGCTCAATGCTCTCTCAAATCAAATCTCTCCCCCTTACTCAAATATCTCCCCCTTTGACATCAATGGCAAAGGGTCACCTTTGGGGCTTGGGGCTAAGAATGAGCCTCTTAGCTTAGCCCCTCCCCCACCTTCTTTTGAGGTGGTTAATTCTGGGGTGGGAGTATTTCTACTCCCAGAAAGCATTGTTCTTTACCTTTATCCTCTTTTCTTCTTATCTGAATTTTTTGATTCCTCTGACTTTTTCTATCCATGTCCATGTTCCTATTCCTGTTCCTGTTCATATTCATGTTCTTGTTCCTATTTCTGTTCATACCTATTTTTGGAATGTCTGCTCTACACCATTTTGTTGTGTGACCATCATTATTGCACTTATAACACTTAATGTTATTATTCCTTGGAGGTGCAAATATCTTAGGATTTCTCCTAGTGAAGCCATATCCTCTTCTGTCATGAACCCTACAATTCATTGCCTTATGACCAAACTGATTACATGAGTAGCAATACCCATGGAAAAGTTATTTGTTCCCATATTCCTATCTTTCATGTGTCCTACATTATGAAGCCATGTGCCCAAACCTGTGACATGAAAAGCATCTTCCATTGAAGTTTCCTTGTCTTGACCTCATTGGTCTCCTATTCTGATTGTTGTTCCATCTGTATCTTCTTTGTGCATTGTTCCTATTTTTGTTGAACTCTCTATTGTCCAACTCATCCTTAGATGTCTCACTTTATTTTACATTATCTTCTTCTGAAGTATCTTCATCTAAAGTTTCTTCTCCTCCAAAACTTGAAGTTGACTCTCCTTCCCATTTCTTTTGAACCTGTTCAAATCCAAGACCTGTCTTGCTTGATGTAGTCTTTTGTATCTTGATGAACTTATCCAAGTTCTTTGAGCTATTTTTAAACCCTTTCATCTTGATCTTGGAGACTTCTAAATCTTCTTTTAGTAGTGCCACTTCTTGTGCTAACTTCTCACATTCCAAGATCTTTGCTTCTAACTTATCCTTGAACCTTTTTGCCTTAGCCTTTGATTTTTCTAAATCCTCTATGAGCAATCTTCTCTCTTCATCACATTCTTGAAACTGAATTTCAAGTTTAGAGTGTTGCTTTCTTACCTTCTTTACCATGTCAAGGGCATAGATAAGTTCTCCCTTGAGATCATAACCATCCTTTTCTGAATATTCCTCTATTTGTTTACCTTTTTCCAAAACTTTATTTTCTTTTGGCTTGTCTTCTATAGGATCACTTACTTCTTCTTCTAAAGCCATTAGAAGATTTTCATCTGGTCCTTCAAGTGCATTCTCATATTCATCATCACTGAAACTATAACCATCCCTTGTACAATCATCTTCAAGATGTCCAAAGTTACCACATCTAAAACACTTGAGAATTACTGGAGTCCTTTTCTTAACTTGCTCTTTTTCTTCAATCATAAATAGGACTTCATCTCTATCATTGTCTGAAAAACTAGCATCACTATCACTTGAGTACTTACTTGCCTTATCCGCATAGTAGCTCCTCTTTTGTCTTTGAAAGAACTTCTTTCCTTGTCTTTTTTGTCCATCCTTGCTTTTCTTCTGGTGCCTATATCTTTCTGATTCCCTATACTTGTGATCCTGTTTTTCTTCACCATTGTTGTTCTTTGGTTCTTGATAATCTGTTGCAAAATGTCCAAACTTTCCACAATTGAAACACTTAACAGATCTTAGATCTCTGGATCTTCTGGAATCTTTATCTCTTCTACCATAATTAGCTTCTTCATCACTGGATGACTCATTGCTTGATTCTGACTTCTTACCCTTTGTCTTATTGATTGCTTTGAATGTTGCTTCCTTCTAGGGAATAGGATATTTTGTTCTTATCTCAAAAGTTGTGAGCATACCAAGCAATTTATCTCTTGTCAAAGTATCACCATCCATTGATACTTCTATAGTAGAAACTTATTCACTAAATATTTTTGGAAGAGATCTTAATACTTTATCACAAATATCAGATTCATCAATCTTCATTCCAAGCCCTTGCATATCATTAACAACCTCATCAATTCAAATTAGATAAGCACTAATATTTTCCTCTTCATTCATTCTTAATGCTTCAAGTTGTCCTTTGAGATTTTGCATCTTTGCTTTCTTGACACTTTTATCTCCTTCATATATATTTTGCAATTTATCCCACATCTCTTTTGTAGTTTTACAATGCATAACTTTCATAGACTCTATTCTATGCAAACCTCTCACAAGTGCATTCATTGCTTTTGAATTATAGTGTTGTAAAATCTTACCTTCCTTATCTGTAGGAGGATTGATTAAGGGATCATATCCAAATTCCACTGATTCCCAAATTTCATTGCCAAGTGCCATCAGGTAGATCTTCATCATCATACTCCAATACATATAGTCACTTCCATCAAATACTGGTGCTGAATTATTTGAGGACACCTCCTTAGGATCCATTGTGTTCTTGTTAGATTTTCCTTCAAGTTGTTAAACTCTTCTGAAGGAACCTACTCTGATACCAATTGAAGAACACAAGCTTATACTGAGAGTGGGGGGTGAACAGTATAAGACCACTTTTTACTTTTCTTTCCCAATCAATATTATGCAATGAATAGATAGCAATATCAACAGTAGTAATCAAGCAATGCACAAAACACCATACACAATAGAGACACCACAATTTACGTGGTTCACCCAATGTGGGCTACTCCACGAAGAAAATATTTCACTAAAATTTTCTCAATCAATATCTTGGGAATCCTTCCCTATTACAATGTTTATGGACCTCTGTCCAAAGGAGATACCAATCCCCTAAATCAAGTTCATGGATCTCTATCCATAGGAGAACTCCTTCTCCTCTGCTCTGGTTGGTGATCCTCTAGAAGACTACTGCCTCCACTACACTGGCTTGTGGATCTCTCTCCACTGAAGACTCTTATCCCCACTCAGAAGACCTATCCTCACTACCCTGGCTGATGGATCTCTATCCACTGGAGACTATTATCCTCTCTGCTCTGTCACCTCCAAAGCTCTATCTCAAATCTGTACTAAACATAGTCCTTCGGTCTAGCACAAATCTTCTCAATATCTGTCTCTAGTCTGGTACAAACCTATCCTCAAATCTACACCAAACTCTGCTCCACAAGTCCACTCAAAACTTTCTCAAATATTCTCAACAAGTCCACTTATAACTTGCTCAAATCTTCTCAACAAGTCCACTCAAAACTTGCTCAAATATGCTCAACAAGTCCACTCAGAACTTGCTCAATTATGCTCAACAAGTCCACTCAGAACTTGCTTAAATCTTCTCAACAAGTCCACTCATAACTTGCTCAATTTTTCTCAACAAGTTCACTCATAACTTGCTTAAATCTGCTCAACAAGTCCACTTAGAACTTGCTCAAATCTGCTCAACAAGTCCACTTAGAACTTGCTCAAATCTTCTCAACAAGTTCACTCAGAACTTGTCCAAATCTGCTCAACAAGCTCACTCAGAACTTTTCCAAATCTTCTCAACAAGCTCACTCATAACTTGTCCAAATCTGCTCAACAAGCTCACTCAGAACTTGTCCAAATCTCATAGAAACATAGAGAGAATTGTTAGAGACCCAATATGTTCTATACTCAATGCTCAATCACTTTTCAACTCAGATCAGAATATAGAATAGTTTGTTTTATGGAACTTGAACAATCACTTCACACATCCACTTGACTAGGCTCAATCAACTTTACTCAACCAATCACTCAATGAAACAACCTTTTCTCACAAACCCTAGTCCAAGTATATATCAACCAACTCAAAATGTTTCTAACAATACTCAACAACAAATCTCACATAACAATGATACTCATGTTCTTTTCAAACCATAGTTCAAGTTCTTTGCACAACAACTCACTTCAACAAAAATGCTTATAAAACTATCTTCACATAACAATGATACTCATGTTCTTTTTCAAAACCCTAACTCAAGTTCTTCACACAACCAATGGCTTCAACAATAATGCTTATAAAACAAGGTTTTAACAACTCTTTATTCCAGAAAACCTTGAAGCATTAACTCAAACACTCTCGAAAAGGAAACCCTAATCAAGTCCTTTTCACTCCAAACTTATTTTCTAGAAAACCAATCAATCAACTCAACTATGGAAGAATGTGCTCATACCTTTTTCTTGATGATGAAGGGATCTCATAAATCTGCCACAACCACAACAACTTCTATGCCAATCTCAAAGAGGTTAGAAGATAAATCTTTCTCACAATATAATGTAAATACTCAAATACACCTTATCACTCCACCTTTCAAAACAACCATCAACATACATAAAATATTTATCCAATAACACCTTATAAACTCCCAACTAGAATAAACTTAACATCCACCAAAAATTAATTCAAACCTCTTTAATTTATTTTAATGGCAAGAGAAACTTTGATAAAAATCAAATCAACTTTCTTTATGGTTCCAAAGATATAAATCACTTCATCAATAAAACAACCTCACATTAATCCTTATTACTCCACAATAATAAAAATCAAATATCAAATCAACAACCTTTCTCAAACCCTTATAACTCCAACAATAACATAAATCAAACACACAACTTTTCACAAACCCTTATTACTCCACAATATCCTTTGAAAAACCTTAGGCAAAAATTAATTATCAAAAAGTTACCTTTGCCTCTTAGTGGGTTTCGAACCCACGTTCTCTGCCTCCACGAGTGCTCTAGTCGCGACTATAACCATCGCTTGTGCTAGATGCATGGTTAAGAGCCTAAGCGCTCTTCGTCTTCTTTGTCCTCGACTAGCACACAAAAACCATGTGCAAAATGAACTTCCCTTGGCGCCCAAGACACACCACTCCACGCGAATCGATCGCGTGCTTCCTCAACTCCCAATGCCTTCACAAAACATGCACTGCCAATGGACCACCGTGTCCTATGCATTTCAATCAATGTGCCCTTCCTCTTTTGTCCTCTACCTGGCGCTAAAGACAAGAAAAATTTCTTGTCTTCTTCCTCACGATCAACAAGCACGGAAAACCTTTCACTTTTTATCGCATACATTAATCAATCGAAGGGATGAATTTTGAATGCCTCCTTGGCATTTATTTATACACAAATTCCTTTGTTGCTTGGATGTCGGCGCTTCCTTTTATTGCATGACGTCGGCGCTCCCACCTTTATAATTTATAAATTATTTAAATTCTAAGGAATTTAAATTTTATAAATTATTTTTATAAACTTTAACTTTGGGTTTAAACTTAAACCTTTAAATGTAATATATTCTGCCACCGTGGGTTTACCATAAACCCTCATAAAATATTATTTTGCCAACTATAATGGTTTTAATGAAACCTTTTAATCTTCCATCATGGGTTTACCATAAACCCTCATAAAATATTATTTTTCCAACTTTCTCTTCAACTCTTCGCATTGTTCCTGGTGCTATTGATGGTGTGCTCCATAGTATTAATGACGACTTTTCACCTTGACATCAATGACAACTAAATAAGCTCAAAATGTCCAACAACATTTTTAATAGATCTGCCTTTATGAGCACTTCAATTTTTGGGTTGACAGACCATTGTTTCTACCAAAAAGGCTTTACTTCCTCTTGCAATTTAATAGTATTATGGATTACATTTTTATCATATCCTTTTAAATCATGATAGCTCCATGCCACGATATCGGGAATCTCATAACACAAATTTTTGATATCTTCAAGTTCTATTGTACAGTTTGTTCAAACTTTGATAATCTTCTCAGAATCCAATTGCATTTCCTTGTATTCCTTCGCATAAACCTTGATATTATGTTTCTCCACCCTATCATTTTGATTAAATAAACTTTTGAACAAAATCAGTCTACTAGGAATGTGATTGTTCTTCAATTGAATCATTCCTTCAATTTCCTCCTCGACCAATGTTCTATCCTTTGCACCTACAACTTCCTTAATGAAAATTTGACTATTTGTTCATCATTATTGAACACTTGACAATAAAGGTTTTTATTAGGGACCGAGGGTCTATAAATTACCCTCATAGTCTTGGGTTTCTTGACTACTTGCTCCACGGGAGAGAAATTAGCACCAAGAGAAGATAGGATATCTGCATGTTTGTTTTGCTCCTATGAAATCACATGAATGTTTAATGTTGTAAAGGACTCAAACAAATCCCATACCTTGTTATGGTAGGCTTTCAAAAAGTGCTACTTTGATACACATTTTTTTGTAGTCTGGTTGATGATAAGCTCAAAATCTCCAAAAATTTACAACTATTTTATGCCCAACTTTTTAGCTATTTTCAATCCAAGGCACAACACTTCATATTCGGTGGCATTATTCATGTAGCTCTAAGTTAACCAGTATAAATAGTTTTTCTACAACCCTATATAAGAAACAAGAACAATACCAACCCCTGCACCATTCTTGCACCTTGCCTCATTAAAACACAACTTCCATAGCTTATCAAAGACAGGGCTTGGGAAATCAGAGATATTTTCTTCAAACTGCTCAGGTTTAGCTATGGTATAACAACCGATATTAGTTTCAACCATCACATTGAAATCCATCAATGATAACTCATACTCAAGGTGGAGCTCGTCAAACACTTCTTCCATTAGGTCCACTTATTGTACTTCTTCTATCATCATGTTGACTCCACCACTGGGATTTTCTTCCTCTTCCAATTGTTCTATATAAAAAGTGGATGGCTTTTCATTATAGATGCAAATTCTTATTCCCTTGAATGGTATTTCCAAATGTGAATAATCCAAGGAAAGGTATCCTCCTAGTTTCACTGTGAACTCCCTCGAGAGGCACATACTAAAGTATGGTTCCAGGTCAACCACCACTACTTCTTGAATAATAGTGATTTGAGGCATGTTATGTAGAATGATAGGAATATCCTTGATTACTCCCACCATTTTGATAGCGGTCCCATCCAACTACAATATTTTGGGACTTATTCTTATGTATTCCATCCCCATTACTTCACATACTACCTTTGGCATAACGGTAGTCACAGCACCAGATTCAATCATACAATTATGCACGATCCACCCTTCCATTCTGAGTGAGAAATAGAATGAGGATGGTTGATTTTTACCAGTGGTAGAATTTGGTAGTTTTTGTGCTAACACTATTTGGGAATGGATTTTATTTTGATATTTCATAGACTTGAGAGACTCTTGCAACAAGTCAACTTGTCTAGGTAACTGTAATGCATCATATAAACTCATATTTGTAGGGATCTTCTTTATTTCCTCCATAATGTTGTAATTAGAAATACCAAGAGCCTTTTCTTCTACAATCTACTCATACTTGTTCTAATATTGTTGAGTAGCTTCCACCCTTTGCTGCTTAGACAATGATGGGTATTTGAGGTGTTCTTTAGCTTGCTCTTTCACCTCAGTCTATTCTTGAGTGAATGTGGGATGTGAAGTTGATGCCTTTATCTGCAACTTCTCTTAAGCTTTCTTGGGCAATAGATCCTTCAATAAGACAAATTATTGCTACTTCTTTTTCATGCCAGGTGCTTTCACATAAAGCACCTTTGCTTGTGTTTTTACCTTTTCATTTTGTATCTTTTTCTCAGTAGGAACTTTTAGAGTTTCTATTTCTACTAGATCAACAGTCACCGACTTCTTTCCAACCCTTGTGAGAACTAAAACTTACTCCAAATATGATACCATCAAGTTATGATCAACTTCCATTATCATATTAACTTGTCCATCAACAAAAAATTATGCTAATATATGTACATAGTTCAATTAAACCATACACGTGTCTTCTCCATGGGGATCATTACAGGTGGAGCACCAATATGCTCTCTTCAACGTACTAGTTTCTTCATTTGCCAACATCATTGTATTTCTTTTAGGATATTTGCTAGAAATCGATTACTATTTAGTAATCAGTAGTGTTTGAAATATTCTTGACCAAAAATTAGCTTCAACTTGTTTCTTCTTAACTGTAGTGATTTCGTTCGACATTGCCCTAACAACCGAATTAACAAATTGTATTTCTTGTAAAAATTTCATGTAAGGATCAATATTTGAGGGCGCAAGAGGTGCTGGTAAAGGTAGGGGTATTGATGGAGCAGGTAACAATAGTGGAACAGGTGGTGTTGGTAGCACTAGAAAAGAGACTGAGGCTGGTAACTGTAGAACAACTAGCACAGGTAATTATGGGATACTTGGAACGAAGATTCAAGGAATCGATATTTGAGAAATTTGAGGTGGACCTAAGATCCATGAGAGAATCAGGTATATAGAAGGCATAGGCTGCAAAAATAAACTTGAATACAAATGCTATGGAATATCAAGAAGAATGTGCATGGTTATCTTCAAAGGTAACTTACCTATGTTGATCAAATTTACTTTGACCTTCTGTGCCTACATATACAGATCAAAAAAATTATTTACATTGGCTTGTCGGACTACCATACCAATGTCTGAGTTGAAGACCTAGAGATAGTCAAACATAGATTTCTTATATGTGGGTCGAAGGCCATTAGGAACTCTTTGCCAGCTTTGGGATAATTTGACATTGAAGTCCACTATCTCCTCTTACGAATGTATTTGAATATTCATGAATTGATGTATTAAGGAGAAAGGATCATCTTGCTCATGAAATTTCTTGATTAGTAGTTCTACCAACTAGTCCCATGTAGTAATAGTGGCTGGTGGTAAATATCGGTACCAATATAGCAATTTCCCTCTTAGTGATAATACCAACAACCTTACCATAATGTCTTCATCATTAATGCCATGGATTATCACCAAAGAAGCCACATCTTATATGTTCATAAGTGGTATTACCAGTACCATCATAGGTAGGTAAAGCCTTCAAAGCTACTTGAGGAACTGGATTTTGTGCTTGTAAATTCAAAGCTCCTGAGCTATTCTATGCTAGAAACTACCTTGGTGGTTGTGGTTGTTGTGGTGGTGTATTATGAGCCATTTGAACTGGTGTACGAGGTTTAGGAGGTGGTATGCTAGTATCAATACTAGTTGGACTTGAAGGTATGGAGAATGCATTGACTATTCGTAAATATGTCATAGTTGACGTATGAGGTGGAGTGACTAATCTGGGGTATTCTCCTAATTTTTGGGTTTCAATCTCATAGAACTTGATGGGATCTCTAGAATTTTTTGGCCTTCGATCTTGTGATCATGAAGCAAAGCTTTCATTTCCTTCATGTTTAGAGGCTTCTGGGTATAACTGATTCACAAAATGTTCTAACCGTACATCATGAAGGGAAACATCAAACCTCAATATTGTTGAAAGTGGAACTTTTGAGGTCCCACCAGGCATGCCAAAAATTACTGATCAAATATATGCCTAATATACAAACATACGTTTGTACACCCTAGACACGACCAACATTGAGAGGCCAGAGGAAAGAAATGTCCTCCATGACAATATCTAGAGAGGGTTGGCTCCCTTACTAATCCTACACTAGTTGAAGTTTAGAGTTGCAGGAAAGAAATTGGAAATAACAGAAAGAAATGGGAAATATAGCCATAGGCCAAAGGTGTAGGATTGGGGATAGAATAGCAGCAGGAATTACAACCAAGTGTTATAGCAGCATAAAATAGAAAATGAGGCAAGAGAATCCACTTACAGTCCCTTAGAGATAACTTCCAGAATTGCATCCCAGTACTTACACTTACACCAACAATGCCCAAATCTAGGTGTAGAATTTGAACTTAATAGCAGATAGAAAATATGGATATGAAACAAAAATGCCTGAACAAAAATAAATCACATAAAGAGACTACTTGCAAAATTAGAGGCTACAACTTCTATTTATGTAGAGAACTTGAAAAATTTTCTACAGAATGTCTATCCTCCTTATTACATTGAAAGTATCTAGTATTTATAGAGGTTTTCACCTTTTTCTATTTAATACACAAAATACAAAATATTTATCGATCATGAACCTCTATGAAGAAATTACTCCTCGAAGTCCTTGAAAATATTCCTCCTAAGACAACGATACAATTTCTAAGATGAAATCTCTAGGAAATCAACACATTTGGGTGTCGATGCATGGAAAATTGCAAAGTTGGTCGTTGACTTGATGCCTCCATAATTCCTTGGAAATTTACCCCTGTATAGGATGTCTTGGAACTCATGAAAATTGCCTTGTAATTTTAATGTTGCAACTCCTTATCTTGAAATTGACAACTTTGGTTACTTCACATCCCAATCATTAAATTCTCTTCATTCAGTTGTCTTGAGCACCTTTGAAGACTTTTGTTGATGTTGAAATTATAATTCACCCAAAACTGAGCAATGGCCAAACACGCCTCTTAATTTTTAGCATCTACTCCTTTCACATTCCCTCTTATAATTCTTTCACTATTACATTCAATGTACAACCCCTTATTTTACTCAAATTTAAATTTGATGCATTGCATTCACCTCCTTATCACAACAAAAATAAACTCTAGAGAAAATATTTTCAGAACAAAAGTGCTTTACATAAGACATATTTTCCCCTTAAAGCATGTGTTCGCCCTAAAAAAGGGCAAAACGCACTATCACCCTCCACCTTGGGCGAATGAAGTTTTGACTTTTCAATGCCCAATATTTTCATATTCGCCCCAAAATAAAATAAAAATTTTGACGCATTTTCGTACTGTATTCCTGTAGCTTTACCCCAATAAGGGGTAAAAGGGGCTTTCGCCCTTCACCCGGGGTGAATGCCTTTTCATTTTTAGTCTTTTCGATGTGCTCCAAAGTGGGGTCCACACATAATATATTATATATATACATTCACCCAAAGGAAGGGTGAAAGGTGCGTTCACCTTTCTCTTGGGGTGAATGCATAGTTGACTTTTCAATGCCATCCTAGCGCCTTGTTGTTTCTCTTATGTTCTCCCAAACTCTCCATTTGTTGATATTTCACCTCAGGGAGGGGCAAATGGGAATTTCACCCTTCAACTTAGGTGAATGTCCTTCTGACTGGTCAACAGACCAATCTCAGTGCATTATCTTAAAAAATTGAAGACGTTCACCCCAAAGTGGGGTGAACGATGCTTTTGCCCCATATTTGGGTTGAACGCACTTATTTGAGCTACTATCACATTCAAATTTTGGGCCCAATTCAAACTTAGTTATTTCAATGTATTTTCGTCCCAATGAGAGGTGAAAGGGACTTTCACCTCTTATTTGGGGTGAAAGGGCTTTAACCAAACTTAGCATATTTTCTTCCTTTTACAACCTTTATTCTCCCTAAAGTGAAGTGAATGTGCCTATCATCCCATTTTAGGGGTGAACGTACTTTTGTCCCTTCCATTACTTGACAATATGATTTTTGAATGTGCGAAGGGTTTTTCATTCTTCATTTGCACGAAAAGGATGTCATTTTTCTATTAATCTTAGTCTTTGGGTGTTATTTGTTGCAAACATCTTTGGGCACTTTTACCAACTAATTTTCCAAACATTTTACCTTATAACACCAATTATTTTTAGCATGAAACTCATAAAAACAAATAAGGAGGTTAACTGACACAAAAAAATAAAATGCAACATATTATATCGGCCAAAATACTGTAATCATAGTATTAATAAATCTTACCTCTTTTACAATCAATAAAATTTCATCAAAAATCCCAATGTGGAATAATGTCAAAATTACCAACAGGACTGCAACCTTTGGAACTCACATCTTCCAAAATATTATAAGCTTCCCTCCACTATACTCCCAATTTTTGACATTTTTTTGTCATTGTGTTTAGTTTTCCAACAAGTGGCTTGTCAAAGAAAACCAAGAACAAATATCTCTTATGAACAACAATTACATACTTGAGACAAAGCAATAAAATGTCCTCTAAATCTATTGTAATGTTGTCATTAGAAATAACCATTAACTTTATTTTAATGTCATAAAATTTACTAAACAATTCCACAAAATTTACTAAACAATTTAATAGAGATAAGATCTCATTTTATTGTAGTGTATATTTTTTTAAGTTCAAGACTCCAAAACTGTGTCACTTTCAACATATCAACATAATAGTTTTGAAGATAAACATAATCTCAATAGTTCTCCTATATAGTAACTTCTTTGAATTCCCTAGCCAAGTAAACTAATATGCATAACCTAGGCACATTGGATTGAAGCCAAAATTAAAATAAAATCATACAAGTATCTACTAATATGCCTTACAAAAATGTAAGAACTTCTTTATCTATCATTTATTTTTTTAAAATGCTTTACCAAATTAATGGTAAGAGAAAACCAAAATCATGTGAACTTATGCAAAATTGCCTAGCAATTTTTATCATGACATTCCCAATACTAATGGAAAACTATAAACTACATAAACTTTGTAAACACCACCTAGGCAGGCATGTTGTCTAGTATGGGACATGAAAAATTGTCTTTACCTTTATACCATATTGTAAACCTCATAGAAATATTGATTGGTCTGCCTTGTTTTTAATGGATGGTTCTCTTAGGTAGGTTGTGTTTTGAAGCTATAAATATAACCTTTAATAATGTTGTTGTATAATGTGTAAGTTTTTCTTGACCTACAAAGTGCATTAATAATTATATTATAGGTGGCCAAATCTGGATTACAGTGGTTCTTATCCAACATACCAAGAACTGCACATGCTTCTTAAATTTTATCTTGCTTGCAAGGACCATCAATTATTTTAGTAAATGTTACAATGTTTGGACTGCAACCTTTGGAACTCATCTCTTCCAAAATACTGTAAGCTTCCCTCCATTATACTCCCAATTTTTGATATTTTTCTATCATTCTGTTTAGTTTTCCAATAGATGGTTTGTCAAAGCAAATCAAGAACAAATATCTGTTCTAAAAAATAATTACATACTTGAGACAAAGCAATAAAATGTCCTCTAAGTCTACTATAACGTTATCATTAGAAGGCACCAATAAATTTCCTTTAATACCACAAAATTTAATAAACAATTCCACAAAATTTACTAAACAATTTAATAGAGATCAAATCTCATTTTAATCTAGTGTATATTTTTTTGAGTTCAAGACTCTAAAATTATGTCACTTTCAACATATCAACATAATAATTTATGATACAAACATAATATCAATAGTTCTCCTCTCTAGTAACTTCCTTGAATTTGATTAGAAATATACATTTTTTTGCAGACTCTTCAAAATAGCCTACTAGATCAGTAGATTAATTAAATTTTTATTCAAGAAATCACTAACTTTAAACTTGTAAAATATTTTATAAAAGTGAAATGAACTTTCAAGGGGTATGCCCCTAATTTGTGTCCTTGTCTTATGTTGGTCATGAGGACATATCAACTAGCATAGATGTGTATAAGTTCGACTATGAGAAGATAGCAACAAACGATTCAAACAGATCTATTGGCAATTTGAGTTATTTTATGTTGTCATTAATGTCACATGGATCATTGATGTCACATGGATCACATTGAGTTTTGGTGGGCAAATGATATTTTGGAAAGCATGGATAAATATAGGGTTTTTGTGAAAATCAAGGCAGGAAAAATAAAAGGTTTTATTTAAAACCATGGATGGCAGATTTGAACTAGATTTTTCTTAAAACCCAAGTTGGCATTTTGTTTCATCGAAAAAGGTGCCCCAATGATGGAGATATTTAATTTTTAATATTTAGTTTAAATTTTAATTATTTAAAATTTAAATTTAAATTTAAAATTAAATATGCAATATTTCCGCCGACGTCATCAAAAATAATGAGGCTATATAAAGGGGATACCTAAGGTTCATAAATTGATCCTTACTCGTGGTTAATAATCGTTGGCTAAGCATCCGAATTGAGCTCGTGAGAAAATCTTTTAGAAATTAGAAGCAACAAATAAACGAAGGTTGGTTGAAGTCCAAAGTCATCGTGGGCAGAGTGGCACATTGGCAATTGGATTTTGGCTAAGGTGTGTGATAGCACAAACATCAAGGTTTCAAATCCCCTTGACTGCATTTGGAAGGCGTTGGAAGAAAAGTGCTCGAAGTGCTTTTGATTTACGAAAAGCAAGACAATGTTTAAAGGCATGTTGTGCCTTTCCCTTTTGAATGAGCAGCTAGCTCGTGTGGCAACCTTAGCCATGGCTAAGGCGCTCATGGTGTGGGCAAGTCGGGGGTTCGAATCCCCTTGAGGAGGTAAATACGTTTTTTCTCTAATTAATTTTGTTAAGCCCTAAGTTGGAGTTATAAGGTGGTTAGGAATAATTAAAGTTTTTAATTAAAATTTGTTTTAATAAGGGTTGTGATTATTATTTCAAAAGTGAATGAGTTGTTGATTTAATTTGATGTTCATGAAATTGAGAATTAAGATTTAGAGAAATAAGGAGTTGTTATAAAATAATTTCTGAGAGGTTTATTGATTATTATTTTGATAAGGGTTTTTATTAAAAGGACTTTTGTGGATGTGTTTATTAAGTTGGTATAAAAAGTGTAAATTTATTTATGCTTTATCTTGTGATGATTATTTGAATTCCACTAACCCTTATTGAGATTGGAAAGGAAATTTGTGTTTAGTGTGGCAGATTTTATGGACAACTTCTTGGCATCAAAAAGGTATGGGCACATTCTCCTATTGATTGTTTATGGTGGTTGATTTCTGAAATATCATTGGAGTGAAAAGGATTGATTATGGTTTTCTTTTTGAAAGTGGTTGGTTGAATGATTCAAGTTTTTCTAGTTTGAGAGTTGTGTTTAAACCTTGTTTTATAAGCATAGTTGTTGAAGCCCATTGGTTATGTAAAGAACTTGAAAATAACATGAGTATCATTGTTATGTGAGATTTGTGGTTGAGCATTGTTGGAAATATTTGAGTTGGTTGATACATGCTTGGACTAGGGTTTTGTGAGAAAGAGTTGTCCCTTGTGGTGATTGGTTGAGTTGAGTTGATTGAGACTAGTCAAGTGATTGTTCAAGCCCCATGAAACAAACTATTCTATAATTATGATTTGAGTTGAGATTGAGATTAGAACATATTGAGTCTCTAACAATTCTCTTTATGCTTCTATGAGTTGACTTGAGTTGAGATTTATTTGAGTTGAGTTGAGTTGAGATCATTGTGGATCATTGTTGTCATCCATTGTAGAGTGCATTGCCATTCATTGTTGAGTTCATATTTGAGCCTTGCCTTCATAGATTTGTGGATGAGATTTGAGTACTACTTGAGCATGATTGATTAACCCTTTGAGAAGGTCTTTGGAATAGATTTATTGACAGATTTGTGGCAATTTGTGTATGATTGGTTGAGCCTTTGAGAAGGCCTTTGGGAGAGATTTTTGGATAGATTTGTGGTAGTTTGTATATGATTAATTGAACCTTTGATAAGACTTTGTGGATAGTTTTTGGGACAGCTTTGTGGACAGTTTTAGATAGATTGTTGGAGCAGATTTGAGCAAGTTCTTGGTGAGCTTACTAGAGCATATTTGGACAAGTTCTTAGTGAGCTTGTTGGAGTAGATTTGAGAAAGTTCTTGGTGAGCTTGCTATAGCATATTTGGACAATTTCTTAGTGAGCTTGTTGGAACATATTTGAGCAAGTTCTTGGTGAGCTTGCTAGAGCAAATTTGGAGAAGTTCTTAATGAGCTTGTTGGAGCATATTTGAGCAAGTTTTGTGTGATCTTGTTGAGTAGATTTGGACAAGTTCTGTGTGATCTTGTTGAGTAGTTTTTAAGAAGTTCTATGTGAGCTTGTTATGCATATTTGGACAAGTTCTGTGTGAGCTTGTTATTGCCTAGCTTTGAGCATATCAAAGAAATTTGGACAAGTTCTTGTGATCTTGTTGAGAATTTTTAGACAAGTTTTGTGTGAGCTTGCTATGCAATTTTGGATAAGTTATGTGTGAGCTTGTTATGCATATTTGGACAAGTTCTGTGTGAGCTTGTTATTACCTAGATTTGATCAAATCAAAGAAATCATTGTATTGGATAATGATCCTTATTTATGTGTGAAATATTATAAGGAGATTATCTTGTGGAGTACCCCACATTGGTGGAACCACGTTAAATCTTTTGTCTCAATTATGTATGGTGACTTCTGCTCTTGCTTACTATTTCTATCTGAGTTATTAATGCACACTTCTATATTTGGTTATTACAATTAAGGACATTAATTGATATTGGTTTCGAAATAAATTAAAAAGTGGTCTTATATTGTTCACCCCCCCTCTCAGTATGATCTTGTGTTCATAAATTTGTATTAGAGCGGGTTCCTTCAAAAAAGCTAACAGCTTGAGGGCAGATTCTACAAGGACACAGATGGCTTCATAGAATGGATCATCTACAAATAAGGCTCCACTATTTGATGGTAACAATTATGCTTTCTAGAAAATTAGGATGAAGAACTACTTGATATCACAAGGATATGAGGTATGGTAAATGGTTGAAAAAGAGTATAGGGTTGAAGGTGATCCCGAGGCATATAAGACTATCAGGAAATTGGTTGAGATCAATGCAAGAGCAATGAATTGTATTTTGAGTGGGCTACAAGAGACATATTTTGTAAAGGTTATGGTATGTAATTTAGCTAATGAGATGTGGACCAAGTTGTGGAATACTTATGAAGGAGATTCCAAGGTAAAGTTGGCAAAACTAAAAACTCATAGAAAAAGATTTGAGGAATTGAAAATGGAAGATTTTGAAGATATTGCAAGGTTTTTCTTCAATTTGATGAGATTACTAACACCATGAGAGTTCTAGGATTTGATATGAAAGAATCACAAGTTACTCAAAAGGTTTTGAGATCACTTCCCATGAAATATGATGCAAAGGTTTTAGCAATAGAAGAAATAATGGATATCAACAAGCTAACAATGGAAGAATTGCAAGGAACTCTCACAACTTATGAGATGAGGGTAAGTAAGCATCAGGTTCCAATAAAAGAGATTGCATTCAAGGCTTCAAAAAAAGAGAAATGGAAAGTTTCAGAAACAAGCAGAGGTTCAGATAATGATGAGGAAGATAACTTCATCAAAAGGAATAAGGACTCAAGGAATTTCAAGGATATAAGGAAAATCAGATGCTACAAGTGTGGTGATCTTGGCCACTATGTATACAAGTATCCACATGAAGAAAATAGTGATGATGAAAAATAGGGTCACAGAAGAAAATAATATGGAAAGCATAAGCATGACAAACATGACAGATACAAGCAAAAGAGGTATGAGAAGAAGAAATTTTTTCATAAGGCAAAGAAATCTTACTACATTGTAGAAACAAGTGATAGCTCAAATCATAGTGATAGAGACAAATAAGATGATGAAAATGAAGAACATCTATTCCTAGGAATAGAAGGTGAAAGAGATCAGTGCTTTGTATGTGGTCAAAGAGATCACAGATCAAGATATTGCAATGGTTTCAATGATAGCGAATATGAAATGACACATCAAGGAAATACGCATGGTCAAATAAATATTGAGATTTTGTTTTCTATAGAAGATTATAATGATCTTAGTGATAGTGAAGATGAAGAAGTATTTTTCTATGGGATAAGGGAAGTAGAAGAAGAACATTCACTCCAATCAGCAGAAGTTAAAAAAGAGAATAGTGTAAGAAAGTCAGATATCTTAGTTGATCTAAAATAAGACTTCAATGAGATCCATGAGCAACTACAAGAGGTTAAAGAGAATCTAAAAGAATTGAGATGTTCCATACGTAAGAAGTTTGATCCATAACATGACTCAAAAGGTCAAAATATTTTCACTAAGAAGGAAACATGTATTTTAGAGGCTATAGAGTTGGATGCCAATTTGCTACTTGACACAAATAAAGAGAAAGAAGAGGAAGATTCCAAAGCACCAAAAGTCTCATATTTTAGGTTTGGGGAATCACACTCAAAAGGAAAGGAATTTCTAAAATATGAAAGCAAGGAAGCACCTAAGTGTTATGAAGAAAGTTCCAAAGTTCCTATGGCTCCAAAAATTTAGTTTGATTCTTGTTTTGGGATAGGTGAATCAAGTTCAAAAGGAAAAGAAATAATTGAAGAGAAAAACAAGGAAGAAACTAAGGGAGAGGATTTACATATTACAAGAAAGTTCAAGAATGCAATGCACAAGTTGAATATGATCATAGGAATAATGTTCAAGAAAGGTATGAGGAACCAAGACATGAACAAAGGGTTTTTCAATGACATTGTTTTTCTTGTAATGGATTTGGACACAGGGCTATACACTGCAGGGTCTATGGATCAAAGAAGTTTTATTTTCCTAGAAGGAACATCAAAGGAAGAAGGTATGGTTTTCAGGGAAATTGCTTCGCATGTAACTTGATTGGTCATAGATCTTCTCAATACAAAGGAAATGAGCAACATGGTTTTTTTTTTAGAGCTACACAGTTAAGAAGTCATGGTCATAATGATTATGAAAACAGAACTTCATAATACAAGTTTCAGGAAAGGAATGGATATGGAAATTATTTCAATAAATATTTCAGTATATGGGCACCATCCAAAGGCTACAATATGAAGTGTTTTAATTGCAATAACTTTGGACATATTGCAAAATGGTGTAGGATTCAATTCCAAACAGTTTCAAGGCAAGAAGGTCAAACAGGTTCAAGGCAAGAAGGTCAAACAGGTCCTAGACAAGAAGATCAAGAGAAGGATATCAAAAAAACATGGAAGGAAATTGATAAAGGAAAGAAACAATATAATATGGGAGTAAAAGTACTCCCACCCCAAAATTAATCACCTCAAGAGAGAAGGTGGTGAGGGGGCTATGCTTAAGAGTCGTATCTTTTAGCCCCATATGTGTCCCTTTTTCCATTGATGTCAAAGGGGAGAGATTTGAGTAAGGGGGAGAGAATTGAGTTAAGGGGAGCAGCCTCCAAAGAGATCATTGAGTTAGGGGGAGCAACCTCCATAGAGAGTATTGAGTCAGGGGAGCAGCTTTGATTCTTAGAGATGGTTTTTGCGTTAGAGGTGTTGCTATAAATGACAAAGGGAGATATTTTTGACAATTTGAGTTATTGTATGTTGTCATTGATGTCACATGGATCATTGATGTCACATGGATCACATTGAGTTTTGGTGGCGAAATGATATTTTGTAAAGCATGGATAAATACAGGTTTTTTGTGAAAACCAAGGTAGGCAAAATAAAAGGTTTTATTTAAAACCATGGATGGCTGATTTGAACTAGGTTTTTCTTAAAATCCAAGTTGGCCTTTTGTTTTGTCGAAAAAGGTGCCCCAATGATGGAGATATTTAATTTTTAATATTTAGTTTAAATTTTAATTATTTAAAATTTAAATTTAAATTTAAAATTAAATATGCAAGATTTTTGTCGATGTCATCGAAAATAATAAGGAGGATATATAAAGGGGGATACCTAAGGTTCATAAACTGATCCTTGATCATGGTTAATAATCGTTCGCTAAGCATATGAATTGAGCTCATGCGAAAATCTTTTAGAAAGCAGAAGTAGCAAATAAATGAAGATTGGTCGAAGTCCAAAGTCATCGTGGGTAGAGTGGCACATTGGAAATTGGATTTTGGCTAAGGTGTGTGGTAGCACAAACATCAAGGTTTCAAATCCCCTTGACTACATTTGGAAGGCATTAGAAGAAAAGCACTCGAAGCGATTTTGATTTACGAAAAGTGAGGAAAGGTTTTAAGGCACGTTGTGCCTTTCCATTTCAAATGAGTGAGTAGCTCGTGTGGCAACCTTAGCCGTGACTAAGGCGCTCGTGGTGTGGGCAAGTCGGGGGTTCGAATCCCCTTGAGGAGGTAAATACATTTTTTCTCTAATTAATTTTGTTAAGCCCTAAGTTGGAGTTATAAGGTGGTTAGGAATAATTAAAGTTTTTAATTAAAGTTTATTTTAATAAGGGTTGTGATTATTATTTCAAAAGTGGATGAGTTGTTGATTTAATTTGATGCTCATAAAATTGAGAATTAAGATTTAGGAGAAATAAGGAGTTGTTATAAAATAATTTCTGAGAGGTTTATTGATTATTATTTTGATAAGGGTTTTTATTAAAAGGACTTTTGTGGATGTGTTTATTAAGTTGGTATAAAAGGTGTAAATTGATTTATGCTTTATCTTGTGATTATTATTTGAATTCCACTAACCCTTATTGAGATTGGAAAGGAAATTTGTGTTTAGTGTGGCAGATTTTGTGGACAACTTCTTGGCATCAAAAAGGTATGGGCACATTCTCCTATTGATTGTTTATGGTGGTTGATTTCTGAAATATCATTGGAGTAAAAAGGATTGATTGTGGTTTCCTTTTCGAAAGTGGTTTGTTGAATGCTTCAAGATTTTTTGGTTTGAGAGTTGTGTTTAAAACTTGTTTTATAAGCATAGTTGTTGAAGCCCATTGGTTATGTAAAGAACTTGAAAAGAACATGAGTATCATTTTTATGTGAGATTTGTGGTTGAGCATTATTGGAAACATTTGAGTTGGTTGATACATGCTTGGACTAGGGTTTTGTGAGAAAGAGTTGTCCCTTGTGGTGATTGGTTGAGTTGAGTTGATTGAGCCTAGTCAAGTGATTGTGTGAGGTGATTGTTCAAGTCCCATGAAACAAACTATTCTATAATTCTGATTTAAGTTGAGATTGAGCTTAGAACATATTGAGTCTCTAACAATTCTCTTTATGCTTCTATGAGTTGACTTGAGTTGAGATTGATTTGAGTTGAGTTGAGTTGAGATCATTGTGGATCATTGTTGTCATCCATTGTAGAGTGCATTGCCATTCATTGTTGAGTTCATATTTGAGCCTTGCCTTCATAGATTTATGGATGAGATTTGAGTACTACTTGAGCATGATTTATTGAGCCTTTGATAAGACCTTTGGGATAGAATTTTGGATAAATTTGTGGTAGTTTGTGTATGATTGATTGAGCATTTGAGAAAGCCTTTGGGATAGTTTTTTGGATAGATTTGTGGTAGTTTGTGTATGATTAATTGAGCCTTTGAGAAGGATTTATGGACAATTTTTTGGACAACTTTGTGGATAGTTTTAGACAAATTGTTGGAGCAGATTTGAGCAAGTTCTTGGTGAACTTGCTAGAGCAGATTTGGACAAGTTCTTAGTGATCTTGTTGGAGCAGATTTGAGCAAGTTATTGGTGAGCTTGCTAGAGTAGATTTGGACAAGTTCTTAGTGAGTTTGTTGGAGCATATTTGAGCAAGTTCTTGGTGAGCTTGCTATAGAATATTTGGACAAGTTCTTAGTGAGCTTGTTGGAGCACATTTTAGCAAGTTCTGTGTGAGCTTGTTGAGCATATTTGGATAAGTTATGTGTGAGCTTGTTGAGTCATTTTGGACAAGTTCTATGTGAGCTTGTTATGCAGTTTTGGACAAGTTTTGTGTGAACTTGTTATTGCCTAGCTTTGAGCAGATCAAAGAAATTTGGACAAGTTCTGTGTGAGCTTGTTGAGCAATTTTGGACAAGTTCTGTGTGAGCTTGTTATGCAGTTTTGGACAAGTTCTGTGTGAGCTTGTTATGCGGATTTGGACAAGTTTTGTGTGAGCTTGTTATTGCCTAGCTTTGAGCAGATCAAATAAATCATTGTATTGGATAAGTATCCTTATTTTTGTGTGAAATATTATAAGGATATTATCTTGTGGAGTACCCCACATTGGGGGAACCATGTTAAATATTGTGTCTCAATTGTGTATGGTGACTTGTGCTCTTGCTTACTATTGCTATCCGAGTTATTAATGCACACTGCTATATTTGGTTATTGCAATTAAGGACATTAATTGATATTGGTTTGGAAAGAAAGTAAAAAGTGGTCTTATACTGTTCACCCTCCCCCTCTCAGTATAAGCTTGTGTTTTTTAGGATCTAAGACATAACACCAAATTGAAGGAAGACCAAACGAAGCTCTAAAATGAAAATAGAAGGAAGCCACTATGGGTTTTCATATTCGTATTAATAAAACTACAAATTGAAGGAAGACCAAGTGAAGCTCTAAAATGAAAATAGAAGGAAGACACTGTGAGTTTTATTGGTATTAATAAAACTAAAAAATGAAGGAAGAAAAAATGAAGCTCAAAATGAAATAGAAAGAATACCCAAATACAAAATCTGGTTAGGGTTTTTATATTGGTATTAATAAAACTAAAAACCGAGAGAAGACCCATGAAAATAGAGAGAACACCCAAATACATATACATAGTAATAAAAAAATATATTCAAATATCTACTTGTCACAACATAAGTTTTTTTAGATCAAATGGTATAAGCTCAATTCTTATATTCAAGTTTAAATTTTGTGTACCAAAATATACAAGTTTATATTCAAAGCTGAAAGCCCTAGCTCTGCCTTCACTGTGTATTGTAAAAATGCTCAAATCCCTAGCTTTATCTCTATTGTATGCTACAAAAATACTCAAAGCTCTATCTCTACCTCGATCATGCGCTATCAAAATGCATAAAGCCCTAGCTCTACTTTTGTTGAGTGTTGCAAAATGTTGCTCAAAGCCCTAGCACTACCTCCATTGCATGCTACAAAAATGCTACTCAAATACATAGCTCTACCTTTGTTGCACATTGTGAAATGTTTCTCAAATCCCTAGATCTACCTCCATCATGTGCTAAAAAATTATCAACCAAATTGTTTCTCAAAGCCCTAGCTCTATCGCTATCCCATGCTACAAAATACTCAATCGAAATGTTGTTACTCAAAGCCCTAGCTCTACTTTCGTTGTGCACTATGAAATGCTTAACTAAAATGCTACTCAAATCCCTAGCTCTACCTTCATCTTGTGCTATGAAATTCTCAACCAAAATAGTACTACTCAAAGCCCTAGCTCTACCTTTGTCGCATGTTACGAAATGCTCAACCAAAATTTTTCTCAAATTCTTAGCTCTACCTTCATCGTATGCTGCCAAATGCTCAACAAAAATGCGACCTGGGATTTTCCTGTGGTATTTATCATGGTTATACATAATGGGAAGTACCAAAAAATTATTTATCAAATCGGGCCGAATCAACGTGAAAACTGTATAAATTATGGGGCAAATTTTTCAAAACATGGCGATTTTTTTTCAACTACAAGTATTAACAAAGTTATCAGAAGGTGATTGGCAGAAGGGAACTAATAGAATGCGATTGATAGAAGGTGACTGATAGAAGGCAACTGGCGAAGGCGACTGATAGAAGGTGACTGACATAAGGTGACTAGCAAAAGACGACTGACACAAGGCGACTGGTAGAAGGTGACTGACATAAGGTGATTGGCAGAATGTGACTGGAATAAGGTGGCTGATAGAAGGTGACTGACAGAAGGCGACTGGTAGAAGGTGACTAGTAGAAGGCTACTAACACAAGGCAACTGGTAGAAGGTGACTTGTTGAATGTGACTAACACAAAGCAACTGTCACAAGGCAACTGGAAAAAAGGTGACTAGTAGAAGGCATCTGAAACAAGGGGACTGCCACAAGGCGACTGATAGAAGGTGACTGGCAGAAGGTAACTGGTATAAGGTGACTGGTAGAATGGGACTGACATAAGGCATCTAGCAGAAGGTGACTAGCAGAAGGCAACTGGCAGAAGGTGACTAGAAGAAGGCAACTGGCAGAAGGTGACTGGCACATGATGACTGACAAATGGCAATTGGCACATGGTGACTGAAATATGGTGAGTGGCACTAGGCGACTATAACAATGCGAGTGGCACATGACGACTAATAGATGGCGAGTGGCACAAGGTAACTGACAGATGGTGAGTGGTGCAAGGCGACTGACAGATGGTGAGTGGCACAAGACGACTGGCAGATGGCGAGTGGAACAAGGTGACCGCCATAACCGTAAATAATATGGTGCCATGTGTCCTCCCTTCTACCATGTGTCATTCATGCATTAACTCCTACCATGCAAAAAATCTATAAATTCATTTGCAGGGTCATTTACAACTTTTCCCAGAGCAACTTTAAAACCTTTTTCCAGCATTTTTAGTGCGTTTTCCACAACATTTTCAGAGCATTTCCAAGCAATTTTAGTGCATTTTGGCAGCATTTTTAGAGCGTTTTGGTAGCATTTTGGCATCATTTTTATAAGGTTTTTCTAGCGTTTTCTTGCTTTTTAGAGATGGCTAGTTGTTCCTCCCCTCTTCCATCCAAAGTTCATTTCAAGTACACCTTCTACCCCAATATCAAGAGCATTTCAACATTTTTGATAGAGATTCCTAATGGATTTACGCCACTGGACTTGCTGGTGTGTTGAATATGCCTCAGTTGAACATTAACGTTCATTTGATGCAATGGATCATTTCTTGTTACAACCATGACATGTGCACTATTTTGATCCATGTGGATAACAACAAAATTGTTTTTTTGGTTAAACCCTCTAATGTGCAGTGACTAACAGGGCTACCATTTTCGGATGGTGTACTGGTGAACAACCAGTACGCCTTAATCGACGATGATAAATCCACCCTAGGAAACCTTTACGCTATTCATCCTGATAATTTGAAAGGTATAATTTGAAAATTTATTTTTTATTTAGCATTAAATATTGTTCTGCTATAGTTTCATTTCTCTAAAAATGTTCTCCTTGTTTTATTTTTTGTTTTCTAATAATATTCTCTTTTTTTAGTCAATTATTCTAAGTCCAAAAGGGGCTTAAACATTTCAAATGTTGGAGAAATTTTTTTTTAGGCAAGGCTTATTCTGCAAGGGCGACCTACATAAATGCCTTTTTGGGCACTTTCTTTATTGCTTCATTGTATTGATGGCAGTAAATTTGACTGGTGCACGCACATTTCCAACTGCCTGAAGCATGACCTTTTGAGTTCCTATAAAATTCAAGCATCTGCTTACACAGTTACTACCAACAATTTTATTCTTTGTTTATTTCAAGAAGCTTATTTCAACCTTCAACAGAGTAGTCCTCCCACTGCATTGCACCCCATTTTGTTGTCTATTGGCATGTCTGATGGTGAGATATAGGTAAAAATATTTTTTGAAATATCTTTATTTTTATTTTTTAATTTTATCTTTTTATTCTCTATTTTTTTTTTGAAAACAGAAAAGAGCATATTAGTCTTCAAGTAAGAGGGATGCCCCATTTAGAAGTTTGGAAGTATCTGTTGATTCTGACATGCAATCATAGTCATCACCGATGACTCCCAATAAACATATGAGGTCTGATGATGGTCGGATTCAGTATACACCTGCGACACCTTTTACTGGAGAAACAGTTATAGTCGACGTAGAAGAGGTTACCTCCAACCCATAAGGTAACCTTACTCTGCATTGTTCAAAAATGCTTTTTTAAATTATTTATTTTTTTGACTTAAAATTATATTTTTTTAATGTGTTTTACGTATTTTTCAGACAAAGGGCAAATGGTTGAAACATCAATGGCTACAGAGTCTGAGTCAGGTATGTATATTTTGAATAAATATTTTTTAATGCTATTGTTATTTACAAATGATTTATTTTATGTTCTTGAGTGAAATTTAATAGAGGAACCTCATAGATTCAAAAGGCTAAAAAAAAGGATGGCTCCACCATCTAACCCTCCATGACCACAGCCATAGCCATAGCCATAGCCACAGTAAGTTCAAGTCCACCCAGAGCAAGTTTAGGTCCACCCACTTCAGATTCCACCTATGAGGAACCAATCACGCATGCGTGGTAAAATGTTCCTCACATCGCCACCTCATAATGTAAGAAGTGCTACAGAGACACAAAATGTATCATCATATAATATTTCTATTGTACCGATATTAACCTTGGAGAATTTTTTAAATGTTAAGAGTGCATCTCAAATGCCCTCGGGAACTCTTGATTGTGATTTTATTTATCAGGGTATGAATCCTAAAAATTTCCCTTTAAAGGCAAGTGATATTCTTGAGGATGAAGAGGGCATTAATGGAGAATAAGATGATGTCAATGTAGATGCCATCGAAGTCATCGCCCATACTATTACAAAAGATGATATCCTAAACATTTTTGAAAATGTGTTATTAGCCGATGCATGTAAAGTTGTAGTTCATAATACTCTTCTTTAGAATATTAATAAATTGAAGGAATGGTAATATCGGGCCAAGGTTTTTATTAAAGCCATCAATGGCCGATATAAGAATTTTTCAAAAAGAAAAGAGTTGTTTCTCAAGATGGAGAATGAGGCCCAAAAGCTCGATGCCTTGATACATAAAGTCGAATCTGGCACTATGGAGGCCGAGTCTACATACAGAGATGAATTCTTGTCGTTGTTATGAATCGTTTGGAAAACCTTAATGCAGAAGCCCAAGCATATTTCAATGAATGAGCACTTGATCATAACAAAGTAGCAGTTGCAAAAACAACGTGACTTACAGCTGATGTAAGTTCTACATCTAACTAAAAAATATTTTTTTTTGTTAAATATGTTTTGTTTATAAATATTAACCTTTTTTTATTTTTGTTTTGTAGTCTAATTTCTAGCACCTAAAGTAACAAGTCAGTGCCATAAAATTTTTGATCAAGACTGCCAAAATTAGCATTAATAATGTTATTGAAATGAAGAAGAGGTTACAACAGACAGTTAGAGAAAATAATTACCTAAATAATTTAATAAAATATGGGGGCCTGGATGTTGAGGCTAAACTAAAATAAAAGGAGAAGGAGCTGAATGCACCTTTCAAATAAGATCCAGTGAAGGAAGAGAGTGCCTTGTTATCGGGGATCAACACTACAACAAAAATTTTGGTTAGGGCTGGGGCATTAGAAGAAAATGATATTGAGGTAGATGTGGGTGGACCTTCAGGAAAAATTGAAAAACAATAGATCTTTGTTGTGTTGGGTTTCAAGTGAAACAAAAACTCTTTATATCTTTATATTTTTATTTAAGACTAGTATTTTTTTGAAAATTGAAATTAATGTTAGAGGCAATTTCTGAAAAATTCATATTATCATTTTGAAGTTTTGTTTTTAATTATTTTTATGTTTTAATTTGAAGTGGAATAAATAATGTTTTATATGTTTTTTTTGATATTTTTGATATCCTTTTTGAGAATTGAAATCAATGAATGAGACTATTGTCAAAAATCAATGAATGAGACTATTGTCAAAAAATGTTTTATCTATTGGAAATTTTGTTTTCAATGTTGTTATGTTAAGATTATATGTGTTGATGTATTAAGTAATTTGAAGTGGAAGAAATAATGTTTGATATGTTTTGTAAATTGCAAATGAATGGTATCATTTTTTAGAATTGAAACAATGAATGAGACTATTTATGAAAAATATGTTATCTATTTGCAATTTTGTTTTGAATGTTGCTATGTTATGATTATGTGTTGATGCATTAAGTAATTTTAAGTGGAATAAATACTATTTGATATGTTTTGTAAATTGCAAATGAATGGTATCATTTTTGAGAATTGAAACAATGAATGAGACTATTTTTGAAAAATGTGTTATCTATTGGAAATTTTGTTTTGAATGTTGTTATGTTAGGATTATATTTGTTGATGTATTAAGTAATTTGAACTGAAAGAAATAATGTTTGATATATATTGTAAATTATAAATGAATGGTATCCTTTTTGAGAATTGAAACAATGAATGACTATTTTCGAAAAATATGTTATCTATTAGAAATTTTATGTGGAAGAAATATTGTTTTATATGTATTGTAAATAACGAATGAATGGTATCTTCTTTAAATATTGAATTCAATGAAAGAGAGTATGTTTTGATTATTTATGATGATGTAAAAGTTTGTTGTTCTTAATTTGAAGTGGAAGAAATAATGTTTGATATGTGTTATCTTTTTAAAACTTTGTTTTGAATGTTGTTATGTTTTGATTGTTTGTGTTGATATATTAAGTAATATTGAATTATGTGAATGCAATAAGATGTTATTTTATGTTATATGAATTAATTTGAAATGTCAAAAAATACAGCATAGGCAATTACTTTCATGAATAACAAATATTACAAGAAAAATAATGTAACATGTGAAATCAAATCAAATGATAGCATCCTTTCATTCATATATGTGAAATCAAATCAAATAATAACATGTGAACTCAAATTAAATCAAATGAAAACATCCTTTCATTCTAATATGTGAAATCAAATCAAACGATAATATGTGAAATCAAATCAAATAATAACATGTGAACTCAAATAAAAAAAATGGATAACATCCTTTCATTTTGATATGTGAAACCAAAACAAATGATAGCATCCTTTCATTCTGATATGTGAAATCAAATCAAATGATAGCATCCTTTCATTCAGTTATGTGAAATCAAATCAAATAATAACATGTGAACTCAAATTAAATAAAATGAAAACATCCTTTCATTCTAATATGTGAAATAAAATCAAATGAATGCATCCTTGCATCAGAATGCTAGAAGCTGGAACAATTTCTTTTCAGATTGTACAAAAATTTTTGCACTCATTCCTAAAATTTTTGTCATCACAATCTAACCAATGTTACCATTATCCTCATCATTATCAATATTCGTTACACCTCTTATCTCTACCAAAGTACTCCAATGTGACATTGCTCTTTAGTAAGGAAACTCCTCCACCTCATAGGTCGACACATATACTCTCAAGAAATTCTCCAAATTTTTGTCCAACCTATTTTGAACTTTATATTTTATATATGAAAGTGCATTGAACACCCTTTCATCTTCCACGGATCCCAAAATCATCATTTGACATAATTCATATAAATGAAAATATTCACTCATAGTATGTTTTAAGACAATACTTGGTTGTAATATTCTCCACAAATGTGAAATAGAACCTGCTTCATGACGGTTAGAGAGTTGTGAAACTTGAGCAGACATTGTTGTTCCAAAATAGTTGGATTGTTTTGTCAAAAGATCTTTGTTCGAATGCCATTGATTTCAATGCCATTGACTACAACACTTTGACTAAAATGGCCAGCAAGTCTACCCATGTATTTTAGGAACAAAGAATTTATAATCTGGTATTCATTACAAGGATCCCAAAACATTGGATTTACCACACCCATAGCCTCTAGCAATTCATCTCTTTGAAAACAGTCTCTGATTTCTTTTGTCAATGATTCTGCTATTTATTTAGTTTAAGTTTTGTATCGTCCACAACCACATGAAATCTATTGTAGGTTATGGGCATTTGCTCAACTTCGTTTGTAGCTATATCCAATCGCACACCATACCAATATAAAGGTATTTCATTTTTGCGGACATTAATATACAGATGATCATTAATATTGAACTTCAAAAAGCTCTGAGGACTATTCACACTTTTTAATGCTCTCCAACTCTCAAACAAGGGATCCATAAAATTTTGACTAGATGCATACATCATATCAATATGCATGCAAATTTATATTCTTGCCCTGATGAAATCCACAATATAAATCGATCTTTCTTGTGCAATTTTGATCAAAGTATTCATTTTTTCCAACATTTGGAAGAATTTCACGCAATGTGAGAAGAGTTTCAAAGTCACTCATTCGAAAAAGTAAATCTTTAGCTTTATCAACCGCCCTACAATTTTCATACATAAACCCTATCAAGGATTGATATTCTTTGAAAACTCTTAATGTCGGTAGATACATCGAAATCCACCTAGTATCCACATCTTTCAACAATTTTTTACCTTCGATAACTCCTAGTGCAAACTGTTGAAACTTTGAAAATATTTTTGGACTACGTGAAAAATATTCATAAATTTCACAAACAAGCTCTTCCACTCTGGCAACATTTGTAAATGTATCCACAATTTTGTATGCAATATTCATTCTGTGAGCCATGAAATGAATAGGGACCAAATATGGGGCAACCGATGTTTGTAGTCTAACACAAAGACCATTCCTGTGTCCTTGCATTGTAGCAGCACCATTAGCTCCTACACATATTAACTTAGTGGCTATTTCAATTTCATTCATTCCTACTTATTTTAAACTAGTTACAACAACATTGTAAATATTTTTTACATTACAATTTTCCACAATTTTACGTATTCCTAGTAAATGAGATTGCCTTGAATGATTTTCCAATGTGTAAACATGCATGCAAATCCAAGATGTATTATCAACTGCAGTCACCTCATCAATTGAAAGTGAAATGAATTTTGTATTTTTTACTTTCTCTTTGAGGTCATTCTGCTCAACCAATAACAAACATTTTGCCATTTCCCAACCACTTTGATCTGACCAATGAGCATTGGGTAAGTTCTGCATATTAGCTAGTCCAAATAGAGATTTATAATCTATGAACTTAGACATAGGTCTACCCTTCTTAAGAAAAGAAAATACAACAAAAAACTATAAACTTTTTGAAACTAAAGTTAACTTATTCATTTTTTGAAATTGGGCTTGAATCGTTGCACCTTTCTCAACCAATATTTGCTTTTGTTTTATTTATTTATCATATTCTTACGCATATCTCATATGTGTGCACTCTGATGCATCCTTCCACCTATAATTTTTTTGTGTTGCTCGATCACCTTCTTTTGTTTTGATATAAACCTTTCCACAATGTTTTTCTATTGTATCTTTCTTAAGTTGCAATGTATGCTCCTTTTCATGTTTCCAACTACAAATTCCGCATCTTAATTATGTTATATCATCACTACTATTCTCTGTTAGTACTGGCTCAATAAATGGAAATTCTGATATCCAATCAAGTTGAAATGATTTGTTAATTGTCCACCTAGATAACCTTGCATGTTTATTTTTTTTAGATGAATATTCTTCGAAAGTAGGGACTGCATAAGAACTATTAGTTTCTTTTCCACTTGGCGTGTTAGATTTAGGAATCTCTTCATGTTGTTGTTCGATTTGATTGAGATTATCTTCATGTGTGGATTGTTTATTATCATGGATATGTGGAAGTGGAGGAATACCAAGGTTAACAATGTTTTCTGTAGAGATAATTCTAGTGTCAATAGTAGATTCATTATCACTATGGAATTTAAAATCATACTAGTGTTTTCTACAGATAAAAGTGAACAAAGCCATCAACCAAAAAACACACTTCTTTATGAATTGATGATATTATATTTAATATTAACAAAGTAAAAAAATTAACTGGTGAGTAAAGGTGTTCATACCTTCAGTTTGTGCAAATGTTGATGGTAGACTGGGTTTTGAAATATTAGGAAAGTATTTGAGGATACTCCTTTTATTGGGATACTCTCCTCCCTTCTTTCCACTACCTGTAGTTGACATTTTTACCTGTATGAACAGAAGAATAACATGAATAAAGAACATCATTTTTAAATATGAAAATAATAGGTATAAAAGAGAACTACTCCTAGAGACAATAGAATTTGTGACTATCCCATGAATATTGTTCATAGGTAGAATAAACCTCCTTATTGAGTGTCCATTAATAAAATGAAAAATAAAATTTAATGGTAAAATAAACATATGGATAAATTGAGTTGCCTTCTACCAGTCGCCTTCTATCGGTCGCCTTCTACCAGTTGCCTTATTCCTGTTTCCTTCTACCAGTCACATACTATCAGTCACCTTCTATTAGTCACCTTATACCAGTTGCCTTCTATCAGTCACCTTTTGCCAGTCACCTTCTATCAGTCACCTTCTGTCAGTCACCTTCTACCAATTGCCTTCTATCAGCCACCTTCAGTTAGTTGCCTTTATCATTCACCTTCTGTCAGTCACCTTCTGGCAGTTGCCTTCTGCCAGTCACCTTATGTTAGTCACCTTAAATCAATCACCTTTTTCTAGTCGCCTTCTGCTAGTCACCTTCTGTTAGTCACCTTCTACAAGTCACCTTCTATTATTCACCTTCTACCAGTCACCTTCTGCCAGTCACCTTCTTCGGTCACCTTCTACTAGTCGCCTTCATCGGTCACCTTCTACCAATCGCCTTCTATCAGTCGCCTTCCACTAGTCACCTTCTATCAATCGCCTTCTGCTAGTCACCTTCTACTAGTCGCCTTCTGCCAGTCACCTTTTGCCAATCACCTTCTGGCAGTCGTGGACTCTGGTTTTGTTAGTACTCTGCTTTGTATCGCTTGCTATCTAGAAAAAATGTTGTAATTGTATGGGAGTCGTTGTCAGGGTTAGCTATATATAATGGGGTACAAGGGGTGATTTGGGTGGGATATTTCTTATTTTAAATAAATTTAGGGCAAAAATTAGGCGAGAAACCTTATGACAACGGGACAAATTTACCCTAAAAAAATTATATCCCAAAATTTTCGAGCGAACGGGCCGACCTCTATGGTCCCAAAAATCATAAAATTGACATTTTGGAAATCCGAAAATTCACGCTAAATCATGAAATTCGCCACTAAGAAAAACCCCGGTCTTTATAATTTTTTTTTTTTTCATTGATACCCTAAGAGGGTGGTTATAAACCACCCTCTTAGGGTTTCCTAAGCCGCCCTCTTAGACCTATGAGGGTGGTTTATAACCGCCCTCTTAGGTCACCCTAAGAGGGTAGTTATCCTAAGAGGGTGGTTTTTGATCTATTAATACGGTTTTTTACCATCGTAAAAGACCACCTTACATTAGCCATCATTAAATCTCTTTTGGAGTAGTGTGCCTTTAAATTTCCCCATGAGTGGTTGGGTTTTGGCTAGGGTAATTTCTTCACTTAGTGTCTAGACTTCCATCCACTTTCTTATATTTTCCTATGAGTGACCAGACTTTCAATCATTTTTAATTTGACACACACTTATACTGACCTTAATAATAACAACTAAGATAGCCTATAGAAAATAAGTAATTGTGAACTATAAATCGTATTAAAACATAGACAAATTTATACTTATTGGAAAGATATTTTTGAGGATCATCTAATGAAAGTTCACAAAATTTCATTAAGTTTTAAAAGAGATATATAGTGTAAAAAAGTGAGTGTTGCATGATTAGCCAAGCTAGCTAATAGGGTAACTAGATAGCTTGCTAAAAATAAACCATCTAGGAGGTCAATTCTTATCAAAACATAAGAAATTTTATAATTTTAGAAAGCTCTTTTGAGAGGCATCTAATGAAAATGATTTCACAAAATTTTATTGAGTATTGAAAGAGATATAGGGTCTAAAATTAAAACCATCTATGTTATCAGGGGAAAATCCTAGTCTATAGTACCTGAATTTAAATAAGTTTGGGATGTTAAGGCTATGGAAACAGAGACATATGGGTACTTGTTGGAAATATTATTCTGAGCTTGATATAATATGAGAGGTTATTTTCCATTTTATAATGTTTACCATACACAATAATGGTAATAAGCATAGTAACAAACTCAAGGTATGTAGAAATTGGGTATCTATGATTAGAAGCTTTCATCTATAGACCTAAGTTTTTGGATAATTGAATATCATACACAATTTCAAGCAAACAAGATAAAATTCACCAAAATTTAAAAGTGGCTCCCTATTCCATACAAACTAGGGCATCTTGTGCAAGCACAACAACAAATGGTGACTCTATTGGAAAGTGCTCTTCAGAATTTTGGAAATAGAACAAACCCTATTTGAAACAATGAAACTATAATATCAAACAAAATAAAAAATTGGCATCTATCCAAGGTTGGGGTTAAGCCATTAATATGAAAACAATACTCCATTTTGTTTCAACAAAAGTGTGTGCATATGAATTCATTCTTATTCTAGAGTTAGTTAAAATTTACCACCATAGTTCAAAAATTAGGTTAGTTCATCCTTGAGCGAACATTGGTCTACTAACTATGAGATTTACCATATATATACATACCACCAACTATCAATCATTGATCTGCTACTATCTAGGTTTTTATAGCCCTGATAGAGTTATATTTGATCCTACTCTAGATCTTGCTATGCTACTAGCCAGGCATTTGTAGCCTCAATAGAAGAGTTTATCTTAATCATCCAAGCACTTGAGCTTCCCTTTTCTTCTCTCTTTTTATTTTTTGGAGCATAGGGAGGGCTAAATTTTACAAGTATTAGGGGTCTACTTTTGGGTTGGGGACCACTAGGGTAAATAGAAGGGTGAACATCTAAATGGATTTTTCCTAAGAACCAAACCATAATGGTTTCATTCCTCCTAATTTGGAATCTTCTTAAAGTATTTTCATTATGAAATTGCAACATCATTTTGTATTACTTTTAGATTGATTTGTTTTATCCCAAGATAATGGACATACACCAAATGGATGATTAATCCAATCTTGGCTTCATTGAGTTCAAAGTAGGACCTTTTATCTCCAAACTATACACTCCCTCATTAGAGTAACCAAAAGTTGGTTGCACTTGACTGATCTAATCCAAAGAGAGGAAAGTACAATATGGATCAAAATTAAAGACAAAACAAAGCAAAAATAGAGATGGAATGAAACAAGACCAATACATGAAAAACTTAAACACAAAACTATGTATAGGGATTATTTATAGGGTAGTACTAGAATACTCTTAGGCACTAAAATAGTATTTGATAAATTGCCCATTCACTAGTAATGGGACATCCTCTCTAGTTAAACTTTTTATCCTAAAGGTATTCTCTCCTGATATCTAGAAGGGACCTAACCAAAGAGGGTCAAATTTTCCATGGTCACCTTTATTTTCATGATACTTATACCATATTAATACTAGATAAGTAGTTCTAAAGGATTTTATCTTGACCCTCTTATTAAACCATAATTTTACCATTTACTGATACCTACTAAAATGTTACAATGAATCTTCCCTATTCTCATCTAGACTCATTAAATTCAATAGCCTAGTTCTCATATTGTCATATATTTCTTAGTCCTTTATAAATTTTAGGGTAAGGATCTTGAGGTTTGTGGGAAAGATAGGATCTTGATCATACACAAAATGATAGGGGTATGTTCCTAATAAAGTCTTAGTCCTCATTCTATTTGACAATAATGTATACTCTAGTTTAATATGCTAGTCCCTCAAATTTTTGTCTAAATTTTTCTTCATTAATTTTAGAAGGTTTTTGTTAGTTGATTCTGCTACTCCATTACCTTGAGGATAGTAATTAGAAGAAAATTTTAGATTTACCTTATTATCATAATTCCATTCAACAAATTACAAAGAAGAGAAAGTAGGGCTATTATCACATACCAGAGCATACGACATCCCAAACATGGCCACAATGTTATCTTCAAGAAATTGGATCATGACCTCTATTGTGTGGTTTTTGGATGCTTGAGCCTCTATACAACAAGTGAAATGATCATTGGTAGTCAAGATGAATTTATGGTTGGATGATTAATTAGGATTGATGATACCAACAAAGTCTAGTCTTTATTGTGCATATGGGAGAGCTTCAGTCACTAGCTACAATGGCATGGGAGAATTCCTTTCTTAATGAGCTATAATTTTGTAAATATGCCATGATTGAATATGTGCATGTGCATATTTAAATATGTGGGGCTACTAGTAATTGACTTCTAGTATTTGGTGTGCTATGACATTCCCTAAGCCATGTCATGTTTCATATTTTCCATGAATATCCTTGAGGCCTTTAGCAACTTCTTATTTGTTCAAACATCTCAAGTATATTTCCTCATGATTTCTTTAATAATTTAAGTGATTAGGATATACTTTGTTTAGCAAATTATAAACATTATCCCAATACCACTCATCATTTATAATTTCTCCCATATAATAATGTTGACATGAAATCTAAGAGTTAACTTTCAACAATATTTTGTTTAGTCCCTGTCCTCTAATAATTCTCATAGCCTAAATTTCTAAGTCAAACTCTTGCAAGACAAACACCCACTAACTTATTGTTAGATATATTACATTATTTGGTAACATTGCATGAGATATATTTTATCTAGAGTATGTTTCAATGTGTAGGATGAGTTCAAGTGTCATGTAATAAAGAGTGAGTATAGAAATTCATACAAGTGGAAATATGTAAATCCAAAAGGTATGAGAGGTTTGTCTTATGTGTGTAGAATATTACAGGATGCATCTCTCAAACGTGTGAGGAGAGAAATAGTCAAAGTATTCAAGAGTCACTTTTTTAAGGTTATATTATGTAGATAAAGCTCTATGTATTATATCAAATGAAGAATCAAATATTGTATGAAGCTTGTATGTTTGATTAATTAATACAATGGTTTTATTTATTGTGTTATATTGTTATATTTCATGGATTTTATATTCATTGACATTGATATTATTCTGTAATTGAGCCTTCATATATAGTTTTTGTGAATTATATTTGATCCTCAATATTGGGACCTATAATCAATATAGCTAAAAATCTAATAGTTGTATCAGAGCTACCACATTCTATCTAATCTTGGATAAAAGCTAGTATCAAAGAAAATAACTTTGGTGTGAATTGGAAGATTTGAAGTTTGAATATTTGAGCTGATAACTTAGTGAATTCATATTAAATACATAAGTGAAGATATTTTGATAACATTGAGTTAGTGGCCTAAGAAAAAGGTGGACGAATCCATACATTTGATATCATTAGGCTAGTGGCCTAAGAAATATAAGGATTTATGTCAAAAATAATGATATTTATTGAATAAAAGCACCCATAATGCTAAGAGTAAGTAGAATAAAAGAAAATAAGTTAAAGTTACAAAACAATGTCTACCTAAAATCCGTCCAAACCACCTGGATAATATATCCAATAGAACTCTGCCAAATGAGAGACATAAGGAAAGAGTTTTCTAAGCTATTAGAGCCAAGAAGGCCAAGCCAAGAGAGTCGTTGTCTACCTAGAGCAAAAAAAAAGCAAAATATATTCCTAGAGAATGAGGGATGCCTGATCCAGAGCAAAGAAGGATAAGAGTCTCTAATCCAAAGTTCCATAAGCAAAAGGAAATATTCCTTGAGAATGTAAATCCAAATAAGAGTGTTTCTTGAGGTACACAAAAATAAATACAGAAGTTGCCTGAATCTAGGAGAAATATCATCTAAGAGAGCAAGGGAAATACTAAAGAAGTTGAAACATGAGGGACCTTGAAGCTAAGCATGTATCCTCCAAGGAAAATCAAATTGGAATTTTTTCTAACGTTTGTAGCACACTTGAAAGGTAATGTGACTATCAGAGTTTCTAATTTCATACTTCTACAATGAAAATTATAGATAGAAAGGTAAGGAAAATTTTCATAATTTTTAAAAGGCTTATATTATATTGGGAACCAAAACCTAAGTCAAAGATAAGACTTAGAGAAATTTAAGTTTTGAAAAAGGAAAATGTAAGCTATAAGGGTAAATTAAAATGAATGTATTATTTGATTTTAAATAAAATAGATATTCAATTAATAGAATTGATTGAGTTATAAGAAGGAAGATAATTTGATTTATTTAAAAATTTGAAAATTTCATTATTGAAGAAATTAAAAATTGAAAAAAGTTGAAATTGAAATTTCATTATTAATTTGGGGTTTATAAGGTATTTTACACCAAAGGAATAAATCATGTCAATAGTTAAAAATAATCATGGCATATATCATTGGTATATTGACTCTGGAGCAAGTAGGCATATTATCATTGGTATATTGGGCTCCTACGAAAAACGGGTAGTTCATTGTTAAATCAGCTTACAAGATTCTACTTGATGACGAGGATTTTGTCCTCCAAAAGGACTTAGTTTGGATAAAAAATTTAATTCCAAAAATTGCAATATTTTCATGGCTGGTTATCCAAGGAAGAATTCTAACCATTGATAATATGATGTGTAAAGGTATTTGTATCACTAATCATTGTTATCTATGTAGGGCTAATTGGGAGACCATTTATCACATTTTCCTTGAGTGCCCTTTTTCCTTGAATATCCTAAGTGGGGTTTTTAAGGCCTTCAATATTTCATGGGTTAAACCAACCATCGTACTTGATTTGTTTTTCCAATGGCCTTGCCCCTTTTCAAGCCAAAGACTTAGATACATGTGGAAATTTTGTCTCAATCACTATCTTTGGGAGGTGTAGTTAGAAAGGAACCATAGAGTCTTTAATGAGTCTATCCATGATCATCAAACTATCATTGCCAGGATCCTATCCTTTGCCAATGAGAATGTGAACCTTATCCCTTTTGATAGTTGTAAACATCATCTACAGGAGACCATGATTGCTCAATATTTAAGTTTAACCTTGTTAGATGAGTCTGTGCCTAGGGTATTCAACCCCAGAGCCAATGTTAAGTGGTCTCCACCTCCTACAGGTTGGTTTAAGCTTAATTTTTATGGAGCAACTAAGGACAATCCTGGTAGAGTAGGTGCTGGTGGCATTGTGCAAGATCATAATGGGAATATGATGCTTGCATTTTTTGAATATTTGGGAACAAGGACGAACAACGAAGCTGAAGCTAGAGCTATGTGGAGAGGCCTTCAAATGACTCAAGACTTAGAAGGCAATTTGATCGTAGAAGGATACTCTATGCATGTTATAAATCTCCTCAATAATTGGAAAACACCTCCTTGGAGGATTAAAACAATTGTTGAAGAGGCTAGGATCCTTTTCCAGGGAAGACAGGATAGAAAAGCCCAACATGTCTTTTGGGAAGCTAACAAAATTGTTGATAAGATAGCCAATTTGGATGTCGATGGTGACAAAATTTTCAAATGGGAACACGATATCCCAAGTGAAGTAGATGAGCTTATTCAACAAGAATGCCAAGAATGATAGTCGAATTTACCAATAGGGAAGGCACTATAAGTTTGAAGGCTAGGAGTATTCCCATCTCTTTTTTAAATTGGAATCATAATAAAAATTATTTGAGTTATCAATCTTCGTGGATGTTGCTTGGAAAAACCACAAAGACTAATGGGGATAGTCACATGTCATATAACATGGCTCCTAGTCGTCTTAGTAATTTGATGTTGGTTGATAATTATAGGGAAGGAAAGAAATGGCAATATAAGACTTCGAACCAAAGCCACGTGGACCACCAGATAACCACCGCCATAAATCTAGCCAATAGGTTCACTTCTCCAAGGCTGATTTGCAAAGATAGTATGTGGTACCAAAGCATGTCATATACGAAAGAAAGCAATTACCAAAGAATTATTAAGAGTAACTATCAATACAAAGCTTGTGGGAGTTTTTTCAGTACTCTGCTATGTGTGTCTGTAGCTTTTTGTTTCTCCATTGTCTCAAGGAAGGGATCCATGTCTGTTTCTTTTTTGTAATTATGATGCATGTGTTTTTTTTTGGGGTATACCCAAAATTTTGTATGGGAAGTTTATTTTCGATAACAGGCTATGTGCCTTACCGGATGTAATGGCTTTGGCGGTATGTAGATTTTACATATATAGGATCCTTAGTAAGGATATGTTCATCAACATCCCTAGGCTTATTATTGTAAAAGGTTTTGGGTCAACCTGTAAAACCCGGTATTAATGCTATAGTATCTATTCTACCAAAAAAAAAATATGACCAAAAATAAATAATGGTTTAATATTTTTCAAGAAACATGTTGCCATAGCTGACAATAGTACATATGAGGTCAAATGAGTAGAAGATATTTTAATCAATTTATCTAATACAAAATGTATTGTATGTACCTGGATTAATACTAATATACTCTTATTATGTCAAATTATGGATCAAAATTTAGTAGTTGAGTTTAGAATTATTGAAAACAAAAATAACTGTCTTATTACAAAACAGGGAAAATTCATAACCTTAGGTTCATACATAAATCGTCTATTTGCCCTAGATACATTATAAAATATTGCTCTATCGGTAGGAACATTAGAAACTAAAGAAATTTGGCATAAAAGGTTAGGACATATAAGTACATTTTCTTGAATGAAATAAGTAGAAATCAAATGGTCGTAGGATTACCCAAAATTTCATGGGAATCTATAGTTTGTCTAGAATGTCTTGCAAGAAAACAACATAGAATACCTTTTGAACTTAGTAAATAAATAGCTCAAGAGCTACTAGAACAAATACATAAAGATTTATGTGGACATATAAACACTACTAGCCTTGGAGGACACAAATATTTCAGCTATTTTTTTATGATTATTCTAGAAAAACATGGGTGTATTTCCTAAAACTTAAATTTGAAGCCTTTAGTTGCTTTAAACAATTCTAGAAACTACTATCAAAAGAGTTTGAAATATTTTTAAGGTCACATGGTATAAAAAGATAACTCACTACAACTTATTCACCTCAACAAAGTGGTATATCAAAAAGAATAAATCAATCTATTATATAAATGTATGTTGCATGTTAAAAGAAGCACATACTGGTCAACAATATTGGAAAAGATTTGTTCAATTTGTTGTATACATACAAAATAGATCACCCACAAGAATACTCAAAAATATTACTCCTGAAGAAGCATGGTTAGGACAAAAACCTTCAATAGAACATCTAAGAATTTTTGGATGTAAGGCATATATGCATGTTCCAAAAGAAAAAAAGAACAAAATTAGATGACAAAACCATATGTGAGATATTTACAGGTTAGAATAATTGATCCAATCATTAAAAAAATGCATGTGAGCAAAGATGTAGTTTTTTATGAAGGAACCAAAAATCTTGTTGAAGATAAAAAAATCAATACAAGACGTATTCTAAATATTTATTGGATTAAGAAAACTCATCAAGTGAAGAAATAAAATAAAAAATATTTAATGAGTCGACTGACACTCAAAATTCATAATGACACCTCAAAGAAAAGAGGCAAAATGGTACCTAAACACACATAAATATTAAAAGCTAAAATGAATACCAGATCTTATGAGATTTATGATAAGAAAAAAATATGGGATTTATGAGCTTAATGACATAACCTGCAACTATACAAGTCATCATAAGACAACTAGAATGAAAAACAACCATGGAATTAAAATATGTAGCATTAATGAGGAATAAAACATAGGATCTAGTTGATCTACAATAAGAAAAGAAATAAATAGGATGTAAATGGGTTTACAAAATAAAATACAAAGCAGATGGTTCTCTTGACAAATACAAGGTATGATTAGATGCAAAAGGATATACTCAAATATAAGAAATTGACTATGAAAAACTTTTATACCTACAACAAGAATGACTACTATCCAAACAACATGTGCATTGGCATCTCAACTTGGGTGGAAACTTCATCAAATGTATGTTAAAAGTGCATTTCTTAACAATGATCTTGAAGAAGAGATATTTATGACTCAACTAGAAGGTTTTTATTATCAAAGGATAGGAACTAAATATTTATAAATTAAACTAATTGATATATGGATTAAAACAACCACCAAGAGCATGGTACATTAAGTTTAATGATCATCTACTATGACAATTTTAAACAAAGTACATCATATTTAAATATTTATACAAAGCAGGTTGGATCATAAAGTATAATTCTTGTAGTTATGTTGATGATATAATAATCACAAGAAGCTCAAAAATTTTGATAGATAAAGTAAAAAAATATTTGGAAAAGGATTTTGAAATGATAGGTCTAGAACTACATTATTGTATTCGTGTAGAAATTTTTCAAAAGGATGATTACATCACAATAACCCAAACAAAGTATGTAAAACCATTACTTGAAAAATATAGAATGACAATTTATAAACCTAAAAACACACATATGGAGCAAGTATTGCAACTATCAATATATGATAAGACATCACTAGTTTCTACTACAATATATCGACAATTAATTGGAAGTATTTTGTGTTTAGCAAATACCATGTCTGCCATTGTTTTTGTTGTAAATTATCTCTCTGGATTTATGTAGAAATCCAAATAAATCCATTGGAAAGCTAAAAAAAGGATACTACAATATATTAGCAAAACTACATAATATGGATTAAGATAAAAAAAAAATGATAATTTTGTGTTATAGGAATATTTAGATACTAACTATGTTGGATCTATAGATGACAAAAAACCAACATCAAAATATGTGCTCTATCTCGGATTGGGATATATTTTTTGGTATAGTAAGAAACAACATATAGTGTCTCTTTCATCAAAATAAGCAAAATATCATGCAACAAGAGATGTAGTATGTGAAGCACTTTGGTTACAATACATTTTGTCAGATATAGGAATCAAAAGGGATCCAAAAATACTAAATTGTGATAATCAAGGAGTTCTTATATTAATAAAAAAACTTGTGATACATGAAAGTAAAAAACATATTGAAGATCAATATCACTTTATTAGAGATCATGTTCAAGATCATCATATTTAGGTAAATCATATTTCCACTAAAGAACAAATTGCAGATATTTTTACAAAATCTCTTGGTCAAAATAAGTATCAGATATTTTAGAGTCATCTATGTACCTCAAGAGGCATTCATACCAAATAATGTAATACCAAGGGATATTAGAGATATTACATTATTTGGTAATATTGCATGAGTTATATTTTATCTAAAGTATGTTTCAATGTGTAGTATGAGTCCAAGTGTCATGTAATAAAGAGAGTATAGAAAGTCAAGAGTCATACAAGTGGCAAGATGAAAATCCTAGAGGCATGAGAGGTTTGTCTTATGTGTGTGGAATAAGAAATGATGCATTTCTCAGATATGTGAGGAGAGCAATAGTCAAAGTATTCAAGAGTCACATTTCTAAGGTTATATTATGGATACAAAACTCAATGTATTATATCAAATGAAGAACCAAAGATTATATGAAACTTGTATATTTGATTCATCAATAGAGTGAGTTTATTCAATGTATTATATTGTTATATTTCATGGATTTTATATTCATTGACATTGATATCATTCTATGATTGAGCCTTCATATATATTTTTTATGAATTATATTTCATCCTAAATGTTGGGACCTATAATAAATTTGTCTAAAAATCCAACACCTCTAAGTTCTCTTAGCTCATTCTATATCAACATTATTTTCATAGCCTTATCAAGCACTTTTAAAAAAAACTTTGCTATGTAGGATATAGTGCTAAAATTTATTCATAGCTTTGATTAAAGTAAAGTCTTGTTTGTCAATGACTGAGTATCTAAGTTGAGAATCCTTTAATGGTGAGCTTATGAAGTTATGAGTCTCTCATCTCCAACTTCCTTCCTCTGATTTAAAACTCTAGTTGTCGTATGTTCATATGTGAATGAGTAAATGTAGAAGGGTTGATTATAATCAAGACTGATCAATACATGAGCATTTATAATTTTCTATTTAATTTCCTAAAAAGCATCTTATGCTTCCCTAGTCCATACAATATTAGCATCCTTTTTTAAAATCATATTTAAAGGCCAAACTATTTTTAAAAAATTAGAAATAAATTTTCTTACAAAATTAATTTTTCCAAAGAGGGACTTCAAGTCCTTTTTTATTCTAGGAAGGGATTTTTTTGAATTGCTTCAATTATGTCTATGTTAATAAAAATACTAGCTTATGAAATAACATGCCCCAAGAGTTTTCCTTTTGTAATTCTAAAAATACACTTTTTGACATTTAATGAAATTCCATGATCTTGGCATCTTTGTAGTATTTCAAGTCTTCCACATGGTCTTCATACTTTTTAGAAAATATAATGAGTTCATCCATGTAAATATCTATGCATTTTCCAATGAGGTCCTTGAATTTGATGCCAATAGCTCTTTGGAAAGTTTTTTCTGCATTAATCAAATCAAATGACATTCTCTTGTATGCAAATATATCTCATTTTATAGTGAATGTAGTTTTAATTGGGTCCTTGGTGTCTACAACTACTTGATTGTATCCAGAGTAACTATTCAATAAGGTTATCATCTCAAATCCATTCACTCTTTATAACACTTCATCCAAATAAAGGATAGGATAATTGTTCTTCTCAGATGCTCTATTAATATTTCTAAAATCTACACGTAGGTGTATTTCTCCATTCTTTTTATAGACTAGTACCAGATTTGTAACCTAGGTAGAATGTCTTACAGGGAAAATAATGTAGGCTACCAATAGTTTTTGTATTTCCATGAGAATGAGAGGCTTCAACAATGAATTTATTGGTCTATGCTTTTGTCATAATGGTTTCATTCTTGGCTTCAAGGTAATAGTGTTGATAATGATGGATAGATCATAAGTCTTCAAATCTGTATAGCTCCTTGCTTTAAAATTTTTGTAATATTTTAGGGTCTGAATTATCCATTTTTTCTCCTCGTTAGTACAGGCCTTTCCCAAGGAAATATTTTGGGGATTCTCAAAATTTTCTAGATTGCATGCTTCATATGACTTCCTTTTACATGAAGTAGTTTGTTTCTTCTGGGTATGATAATCCATATAAAATAAGCATTCCAAAGAAACCATATCTTTGGGAATGGTGTTTGTTTTAAATTCAATTCACCTTCTTCATATAGCTTTGCACAATTTTTGTCCTTCTAATCTATTATCTATGTTTCAATTATACCCAAATTGACAATAAAATTAGTTGTGTTTTCTAGTATAGATGGAGTGACAACTAGTTCTACCAAGAACCGCTTTATCTTGGAATGAGAAACTAGTTCTAGAGTGCTTGCTACTAAGTCTAATGAATATGTATTGTGGTTATTTTTATGATAAATGTTTTAGATATTAAAAGCATCAAAATCTTTGATCAAATCCCATACATGACTATGGTAATTTCAGAGATGTTTGTCATGATAGGCATACCAATTTTGTACTTGTTTGATTACTAATTTAGAATATTTCAAGACTTACATATTTAACTTCCTTATTTATGGTAAACTATAGTCCATGAATCAATGCTTCATACTCAACAATGTTGTAAGTGCAAATTGCAAAAGGTGAGCAGTAAGACAAGATTTGCCTCTAGGATTAACCAATTCATCTTGTTGCCACTATTGCGATTAGACTTTGATCCATAAAACTTGAGGGTCCAAAATTGATCTTCAATTTATTTATGTTTACATGGTGGGATATCTACTACTAGATTATTATCTTCAAGTTGAGTTTCCACTACCATAGTGTAGACTCCCAATTATGGTTCAGTGTATAAAAAAACATTGACATTGTTGTACTTAGTGATGAGCTCTTTCAGCCTTGTCTCTCTTTCTATCCAAATTTTATTGTCAATGTCATACCAAGGAAGCCATATATGTGAGAAATTAGTTGCCATATAGCCATTCATGGTTCTTGGTCAATCACGACTGAGTATTATCCCATATGCATCTGGGATATCCACAACCTAAATATCAATGCATTGTTGTATCCTAGGTTCAGCATCCAAATCTATGGACCTGATTCAGCACCCCAACCATATTTACCTCTATCTTATCCAACTTAGCCACCTTATTGTTTAAGGGAGTAGGGGGTAGTCCTAATTTTTGGTTCACCACATATGTCATCACATTGCTAGAAGCACCTGAATCCACAAGACAATTATGTAAATTTTTTCCAACAATTCTAATAGTCAAAAAGAAAGGAGATGATTATACCTTTTCTTTGTATATGGCCACATGAGCATCAATAGCCTTTTTCATATCTTTTTTTATTTTTTCCAAAGAGATATTTAACCAATAAATCTTGTTGATAAGTTAACTGAACAACCTCAAACAAAGAAATGTTTGCCTTGGTTTTCTTAAGGTCTTCAATAATATTATATCCAAATTTGTTTTGTTATAGGATTTTATTTGTCTATTACAATGGCATATTGGATTATGGCTAAACAAGCATTGTGGGACCCTTGAGTGAAACTAGGTTTTTATTGGTATTTTCATCATGTGGGATAGAATTTTTCTTGGGATGTGTGGAAGAAGTCAATGGTTTTTTCCCTTTACTTCAAAGAATATAATTATTACCTCTCTAAAACTATTGGTAAATTTACGCCTCTTCTTCCAAACATTATTTAGGTTCATCTTCATCCACTCTTGATAGTTCATATATATATACTAAAAATAAGGTTGTACTTGCATTTTAATTAGCTTAATTTCTACAGTCCTTATTGGTGGGTACTAACTCCAAATTCTCGATCTCCTTTTGGATAATATCTAAAGCAGTTTTAAACTCTGAACAATCAGTTTCATCATATTCAGTTTTGGAATGGACCATGTACCAATTAGGCAGAGTAGGATCTTCCAAATTCACTAAAGTACTTGGGTTATCATTTGACTAATTTTAGTTGCCAACAAGATTTGGGACTCCATTATTTAGGTGAGTATTCCATTGACAATTACTCCTTTGGAAGTTAAAGTTTCTAATCTGATTATTATCTGTAGGTGGATTTAGAGGAACTTGCCTTTGTAGTTGAATCATATCATTGCTCAATTTTTAAACCATCCTTTGTATGTTTTCTAACTCAAGATTTGATTTATTAGGTTGACTTGGTCCTAGTTGGCCTATTAAATTTTTTGTAGTAGCAAATGTATTAAAAAATGTGGGTAAAATTGGTTTATTATTTATTAGAGGTGTATGATTGGGAATGTTATTTGTGGTCACCTGATTATCTAAATATGTTGATATGGTCTATTGATTTCTCATATTAGGTATCATTTGATACAGGGATGCCATATTGAAGGGTTGATTCTAGTTTGGATACATGAATCCTGGTAATTGGTTCAACATGGGAAGGTGTTGTGTAAGGACATGATTTTTTTGAGGTATCTAATTATAAGTTCCTAGTTGTCCAAGTGAAATTAATTAATCCAAACCAAAAAATTGAAGCATAAATTATTGTACAATTGTTAGGGCCTCATAATATGCCATGCGTAAGAATGTGATTTGAGGTAGTCTTCTCACAAACATAAAAGTGAATGGGTTCAAAGATCTAAGATACGTTTAGATGGTTGCTTCCTCCATGAGGGTATAAGGTGACACTAACCTAGTGTATAATTTATGGAACCTAATATTGAAGTCTCAAGGGTTCATTAGGTTCTCTACAGGCAGAAACAATTTTATGATATACAACAATTGGGTCAATGGGTAGTCTAAAATGGCTAATAAATGTTGCTTTTAATTGAGCCCAAGAAGTGAAATAGCTTGAAGATAAGTTGATATATCAATCATATGCAAGTTCATCCAATGTGTGTAAAAATATCCTACATGTAACATCCTCATGTTCAATTTGTAAATGGATAAGGTATTTTTGTATGCTTGTATATGTTCTTCAACTAATCTTGTTCCATCATTCTTATAACGAGGGATATATATTTCAGCATTCTTAGGCATATCATGTGTAGGCCTTAGTATGTTCAAATGGTTGCTTACTACTAACCATGGAGTAGGAGCTACCATTAGTGGACCTTGAGAAATGGTAAAAGGATTAACAAAAGGGATAATAGCTCTAGGAGAACTATTGATAGTTTAAGGAGTATTAGATCTACTTTTTTTAGTTTTGGGTCTTCTATATGGGGAAAGACTAAGAAATTCAATGCCACCTACAACTAAGTTGGACCTAGTGATGATGAATTTTGGTTCTATATTTGGTATTCATGATGTGTAATATAACAACTACATTAAGAAAAATTAATTTTAAAAGTCTAGAACCCTCCTTCTAGCACAAATTTTGTTGAGCATGCAAATGACACAGTCTAGCTTTTTCCTCTTTAGACAGTTTTTTTGGGCATGAAGAGGCATAAGGTAATTGTTGATGTGTCAAGTGTAAGCCAACATACTTGGAACAATATTTGTTCCCTCTTGAAAGGGAATTATTTTCCCGTAAGGTTCAGGTATGCCAAGTCTTGGTCGATGTGGATAAAGTCAAATGGCATTGCTAATTGTTCCTTCAAGGGGCCTTTGTTGGTATGATTCAAAGAGATAAATTTCCTAGGCACAATGTCTTAAAATAAAATGCATAACTATCTAAAAGTAATTCCACTACATTGATATTATAATATAATAAGCTTAGTAGAATTTAAATGGTTACAAATAGAAAATTATCATTCATTGCATTCAAATTGATTAGCTTGCAACTTAACAAATTTTAAGCTAGCACGACAAAAAAGTAGCTTCAAAGCTTCAAACTAAAATTAATCTACTAATATAAATGAGATCTAAAGAAAACCAAAGTTTTAAAGGCAAGAGAAAATAAAGAAAAATAAACAAGCCCATATTACCTTGAAATTCAATTCCAATCTAGTAAGCAACAATTTTGATTTAAACCAATCTCAGCCTGACCAGTATTCACATATCCTAAAGTCTGAGGCAGTGCAATATTTAGAGGAGAAACATACTATGAAATGGACTGAGTGTAACCACCATCAGCATGTGCATATTGAACATAGAAATATTTAAAAGTCTTGTATTATAAATATATTCATGACTTCATTTGATTTGAATTTTCCCACTTTGGTGGATTACAGGAATAGAGCTCAAAGCAATATTATGCTTGGTTTAGAAAATCCATCCAAACTACAAACAAAAAAGGAGTAATGAAGAAACTCAGACTAAAAAACTCCCTAATGAATATTTTTAACCTTTTTAATAAACTAGTGAGCCCATATTTATACAATTTGATGGCACTTCACATAGTGTTACTTTTATAATTAATTTGGTGGCTGCACCTCAACCATACGTCATTAAATTCTATTACTCTGCTAAATCTGGGGTTGATCATTAATTTCATCACATCTGCCACTTGATATGTTTGTTCTCACTAGATCAAAATTAAAACTCCCACATAATCCATCTTTGAATTTAAAGCAGCCATGCCTGCAAGTCAAAGATAAAAAGTTACAAGCATTAGAATTCATTATTATTTATTATTATTTCTTTATTTATTTATTCATATTATTTTATTATTATTATTGTTTTTGTTGTTTTATTTTTATATAATTTTTTTTTTTTATGTTTTATATTTTATATTTTTATTGTTTTATTTCCTCTTTTATGCTTCTCTCTTTGTTTTTTTGTTTTTTTCCAAAAACAATCTTTGCATTTCTAGGAATTTTTCCCTTCCTAGACAAATTTTTGTAGTTTCTCCCTTGTCCAAGCTTCCAACATTGCTAGCTTCCGCTTATAGAAGATTTGGCTTCATTTGCTTTTTATTTTCCTCCAAATATGGTTGAGGCTTTAATTTTATTTACCTCTACTCTTCCCTACAAGTTCTTGGAACTTCTAATTGTCTTGGCTTTTAGTCTGAGCTTCTAGGCAGGGTTTTTCTTTTCTTTTATTTAAGCTTCCCCATGAGTGTTTGAAGGATTCTAGTTGGGTTTTATATTTTTTAAAGGTTTCATGCAAGTGTTCAAAGGCTTCTGGTTGAGGTTTTTAATTTTTTTCTTTTAAGATTCCTTGCAATTGCACCACCAAAACAAACAATATCTTTTTTTGGGCTTCTAGCATAGTTAGTTTCGGGGTAATTTCCAATTGACAGGGCTGATTTGCAATAGCCCCAACTTTAATTTCCTTTTTCTCATGCTTTCCTAAGAGTGGTTTGAGCTTTTTACTAAAGATTTAATATTATTTTTTTATGCTTATTAGAGTTTGGCTTCATTGGTACTTGGATTTTATTTCCCCAAGAGTTTCTAGGGGCTTTCATCGCTTTTCTTATGCTTACCGAAGTTTGGCTTCATTAGATTTATTTATTTCCCTATGAGTATCTAGGGACTTTTGACACTTTTCTTTTGCTTACTGGATTTGGCTCTTTCCTACAAGTGTTTGAGAACTTCTGGAACTTTTCTTATGCTTATCAAGGTTTTTTAAGTTTATTGCTGACATCATTGCCAAAAAACTCTGGCTTGACCAGTTTCTTCCATTTATTGGGTATTTTAAAATACATTATTGACATCATTGTCGAAAAACTCCAAACCGACCATTTTATTCCATTTATTGAGGTTTTTAAACTTTATTATTGACATCATCTTGGAAAAACTTGGTCTAGACTTTGGAATAACGAGGATTCTGCTTATGTCATCTTGAAAAAACTCTATCTAAGCTAGCTTCACTTGGAATTGTATTTCTCTTTAAGTGACAATAATTCCAGCCATTTCACTTGCTTTTAAATTTTCCATGAGTGCTTAGAATTAACTTTACCTATTTTTAAACTTCCCCTTGAGTGGTCAGACTTCCAACCACTTCACTTCCCTTTGATTTTTCCATGAGTGGTCAAGTTTCAGCTAGGACAATTTCTTCACTTAGTGTCTAGAATTCTAGCCATTTTCTTATATTTCCCTATGAGTGACCAGAATTTCATTCAATTTTAATTTGACCCACATTTATATGACCTTAATCATAGTAGCTTAGCTAGACTGTATAAAAAAAGTAATTTCGGGCCTAAAATCTCCTCAAAATAGAGGCAAACGTATATTCATCAGAAGCATATTTTTTAGGATCATCTAATGAAAGTTATTTCACAAAGTTTCACTATATATTAAAAAATATATGGGGTCCAAAAGTGAGTGGTGTGTGATTAGGTAGGCATTACAGCTAATAGGGTAGCCAGATAACTTGTGAAAATAAGCCATCTGGGAGGTCAATTCTTCTTAGAACATAGGCAAGTTTATACTTTTAAAAAATATATTTTTGAGAGGCATATAATAAAAGTGATTTCACCAAATTTTATTAAGTATTAAAGGGATATGGGGTCCAGAAGTGAAACCATATGTGTTGTCGATGAAAAATATTAGTTTGTAGTACTTGAATTTAAATAGGTTTGGGGTGCTAAGTCTATGGGAACATATTCATGTGCATACTTGTTGGAAAGTTGATTCTAAGTCTGATATAATAAGATAAGTTATTGGCCATATTTAAAAGTTTACCATACACAACAATGGTAATAAAAATAATAACAAACTCGACGCATGTATAAATTGGGCACCTATGATTAAAAGCTTTTAGCTAAAAATCTAAGTTTCTAGATGATTAACTATCATGCACAAGCCCAAGAAAACAAGAGAAAATTTAAAAAAAAATAAAAGTGGGTCCCTAGTCCATGCAGACTGGGGCATGTTGTGTAATCACAACAATAGAACTAAAAATTTGATGTAGAAATCCATGCCAAACACAAAAACACTCCATAGACCCTCAAAAATTCAAAAAACAAATCTTCAATTTTTTTTTATAAACAATCATAGCCAATAAACATATTTGGCCATGTTTTCACATCAGTAAAAGATAAAACACAAAAGAACAAGTCATATGAATATAATTTTCATTTAACATGCAGCTTGTAACTTATGAATATGAACCATCATGTTTTCTTACAGGTGACCTTTCATATTAAATAAGATGGATTTCCAACACATTAAGTATTATATAGAGAGAGATGCACCCTTGACTACAAAAAACATGAGTAATAGATGTAATGTTGGAGCCTCACATATCTTTGTAGAGATTTCTTATGTTGTATTCTATTTTCTAAGAACTAAAATTATTCTATTACTTTGACCTAACTTTTATGTTTAGATTTGTTATACTCTATTATTTCTAGATTACACTCTTTCTTGGTATCCCTTAACTCAATATTACAGGGTTTGGATCATAAGCCCTCTAGTGTTCTAGGATAAAACTCAAGATTTTATTCTTATCTAGAAGAGGGTTTCATGGTTGGGACCTCGAATGGATTTGACACTACAAATAGGCTTATGTCCTTAGGAGGATACTTAAAATGATATTTATTCCTAAAGATGTCCTCCTCCATCAACTTTATTGAATTATGCACTAATTCATCATCACTATCACAACTCCCCTTATCTCTTGTATTAGATTTGATGGACTAATAATATGAGGAGGAGGTATCTTTTCTCTTCCTATGTGCCTCAATACACCCTTAAAAAATTACTATATTCATCCTATGACCTAGATTGAGTATTGGTTAATTTTTAGGTGCCACTCACAACCTTAAAAATCAATTGATCCATATTGCCCTATTTAATTTTTGTTAGCAATTCCTTATTCTCTCTACCACCTCAAGATGCATGGAAAAACTAAAGTTTTGATGTATAAATACAGACCAAATGTAACAACACTTTGAAGGCCCTAAAAAATGGAAAACAAAATATTTAATTAAAATAGTAAATTTTCTAATTTTAGATATTTATATCTGAAATGCATTTGTAGCCATGTTTCCACATGAGTAGAAGATAAAACACAAAATAAAAAATCATATGCATGTAATTTTCATTTAACACAATTTGTAATTTATGTAAGGTGAACCACCACATTTCCATAATGGGTGATCTTCCCTAATATGATGGTTTTCCAACATACCAAATATTGTATAAAGAGATATGTAACCTTGACTATAAAAAGCATGAATAATGGATGCAATGATATAGCCCCACATGTATTCTTAGCAATCAATCACATTATACTGTGTTTTATGAGCAAGAAGATTATTCTTGTATTTTGGCTTATATTTCTATGTTCTAATGTGTTATACTCTATTATTTATAGATTACACTCTTTGATATATCTTAAATCAAAGTCCTACATTGTAGATCATTAGACCTCTAGTATTGTAGGACAACACTAAAGATTTCATTTTTTCCTAGAAAGAGGATCCATGGCTAGGACCTTGAATAAATTTAACACTAAAAATATAATTATGTCTAGGGGAGGGTACTTAAAATGAAATTTATCCTTGAAGGTGTTCTCACCCATAAGCTTTATTGAGTTATCCACTAACACGTCCTCACATCGCAACTTTGCTTATCTCTGTTGACTTTTAATTTAAATTATATTAGGTCCCAATATCTTTGATCTAGAGTAGACTTAAATATAAGAGCAATCAAAATATAAGTTGGTCAATATAGATAATAATAACATTCAATATAATATCAAATATGAATGTAAAATGACCAAAATCATTCATGCAATAACATGAAGAACACTTATAGTATAATTGCTCAAAATATGCATATAAGCTTCAATATTCATCATACATTTATAGATACTCTTAGATACAATACATAGAGTTTTGTCTCCATAATATAGCCATACAGGAATACTCTTCAAATACTTGACTATTACTCTCCATATGAAAAATCTTATATCTTCTTTGGCTTCCCATATTTCCACTTGTATACATGACTCTTGACTCTATACTTACATGAATACTTAACTCTATGACACTTGCACTCTTTCACATGACACTTATACTTCTACATACACTCCTAATACATGATACTTGTACACTTTCTCATATTACATATTTGCACACTTAATTAAATGACATTTATGCACACACTTGCACTCTTATATACATGACACTTGTGCATTGTTGGGAATTTACCATGTACAAAAAATACACAGCCTATGAAAAAAAAACAAATAATAACAGCAGAAATGGAGAAACAGTTCAAACCCTAGTTAAGCCCCCATAAGAAAAATAGGAAATAGTGCAATAAACAACAAGCAATCACACAAATGTAAGAGACACAAGATATACGTGGTTCGGGCAGTGTACCCTACATCCACGGAGAAATAATCAGTCCTTTGTATTAGCAACAATACAACAATCTTCTCCACTTGTACAATGTCTCCTCCCCTCTCTTCCTCCAAACCAAAAAAGAGCATTCACATCTAAGATGACCTTTATAGTACAAAATATATAGAGATTCATGACTTTTCCACTACCCAAAACCACATAGTGGTGTCGAAATACAATGGGCCAAAACCATGGGTTGAAACCACCCATACGGTTATCACGTTCTTTTGACAAGTGTTTTTCACCAAGAAATACAGTTAAATTTTCAAAAAATTTCTCACGCAAGGGGTGCCCCTTGGAACCCTGTTCACGTTCCTATTGTTGATCGTTGCCCATAAACAATATTTAATGGCCTTGGAACCCCGCCAACAATATTTAATGGCCTTGGAACCCCACCAACAATATTTAATGGTAATTAATTCCTTTCTTATCAATTTGGCTCCATTACCTAACAATATCCCACTTGGAGACAAGATTGATGCAACATCCCTGCACCCTAGGACTGAAAGTTTCTCATAATCATGACCTTACTCCTTAAGGCCAACCGAAGTAGAGCAAAATCTCAACTTCTCCCTAGTTACTACTTTAGTAAGCATATCAAAAAAATTTTGGGAAGTGTGAATCTTACCCAACTTTACCAAACCATCCTCCATTGTTGATCGAATGAAGTGATACCTCAACTGAATGTGCTTTGTCCATGAGTGAAAAGCAGAGTTCTTAGCTAAATGAATGGCACTTTGGTTGTCACTCCAAAGTGTCCCATATCCTTGCTCCTGACCCAACTCCTCAATCAACCTCTAAAGCCATATGAACTCTTTGGCACCTTTCGTGATGGCTACATACTCAGCCTCCGTAGTAGAAAGAGCTACAACACGTTGTAGCTTGGATATCCAACTCACTATTGTACCTCCAACTGTGAATACATACCCAGTAGTGCTCCTCCCACCATCCAAATCACCTACCATATCTGAATCCACATAGCCCTGTAACTCAACTTTGGAACCTCCAAAATTCAAACAGAATTTTGAAGTCCCTTTCAAATACCTGAGTATCCATTTTACTGCTTGCCAATGAGATTTACCTGGATTACTCATATATCGGCTCACAACTCCCACTGCTTGGGCAATGTCTGGTCTTGTACACACCATAGCATACATCAAACTCCCAACTACTGAAGCATAGGGTACCTTCCTCATGTACTCTTCCTCCTCCTTTGTCTTGGGACATAGCTTCTTTGAGAGCTTAAAGTGCTTTGCAAGAGGTTGGGCTACCGGTTTTGCATCATGCATACTGAACCTCTTAAGCACCTTTTCCACATAATCCTCCTGAGACAACTTTAGTGTTTTCTCCTTCCTATCTCTAGTGATTCTCATGCCAAGGATTTGTTTGGCTTCCCCCAAATCCTTCATGGCAAATCTACTTGCCAACTCCCTTTTCAATTTCTTAATATCCTGCATATTGGATCCTGCCACAAGCATATCATCAACATACAATAAGAGAATAAGGAAGATACCATTTCTTGTAGCCCAAAAATAAACACAATGGTCACTCTGGCTCCTAGTAAAATCATGCTCACTCATGAAACTGTCAAACTTGAGATACCATTGCCTTGGAGCTTGCTTCAAACTATACAAGCTCTTTTTCAGTTTACACACAAGGCTCTTCTTGCCTTTGACCTCAAACCCCTCCGATTGGTGCATGTAGATCTCCTCCTCCAAATCCCCATGAAGGAATGTTGTCTTCACATCTAACTATTCAAGATGAAGATCTTCTACTACAACTATACTCAAAATAGTCTGAATTGAAGTCATTTTTACTATAGGTGAGAAAATGTCATCATAGTCAATACCTTTTCTCTGTGCAAATCCTTTCACAACAAGTCTTGCTTTGTATCTCTTGCTACCATCAACTTCGTCCTTCACCCTATACACCCATTTGCAATGCAATGCCCTTTTGCCCTTGGGAAGCTCAACCAAATCCCAAGTTTGGTTTTGAGTCAATGAGTCCATCTCATCCTTCATAGCATGCTCCCACTTAATCCTAGCATCCACTTTCAAAGCCTCATGAAAGCATTTTGGTTCACCGACATCAGTGTACAGTACATAATGTAAAGTAGGAGAATACCTATCAGGTGCATGTCTTACCCTTGTAGATCTCCTTACTTCCTATGGGGATGATGGTGGAGTAACAACAATTTCTTGTTCACCTTGCTCTTCCTCATGAGCACCATGTTCATCAATCTGAACAAGAGGCTGTCTTTTTACACCATGCTCTGGGATTGCATCCAAGTCAACAAACTCAGGTGCATCCTCTTCAACCTATATGTGCCTATCCTTGTACAACCTATCCTCATTGAAAATCACATCTCTACTCCTGATAACTTTCTAGCCAACATTATCCCATAGCCTATATCCCATCTCATCCACACCATAACCAAGAAAATAGCACTTTCTAGACTTTGCATCAAGCTTACTCCTATTTTCTTTATCTATATGGGCAAAAGCCTCACAACCAAATACTCTAAGGAAAGAGTAGTTTACAGGCTTACCTTTCCAAGTCTCCTCTAGAATACCTCCATCCAATGCAGTACAAGGTCCTCTGTTTATCAAATAAACTGTTGTATCAACTGCACTAGCCCAACAGAACAATGGCAACCCTACATGCAATCTCATGGCTCTGGCACGCTCCATTATAGTTTTGTTCATCCTCTCCGAGACTCCATTCTCCTATGGTGTCCTAGGAGTAGTCTTGATTCTCCTAATTCCTTCCTTTGTGCAATAGTCCTCAAACTCCTTGCTGCAATATTCACCACCATTGTCATATTTAAGGCACTTTACTTTCTTACCTGCCTCAATCTCCACTAATGCTCTCCACTTCCGAAAAGTGTCAAAAACATCAGATTTATGCCTGATTGTGTAGATCCATGTCTTCCTACTGAAATCATCAATGAAGGTAACATAATAAGAGTAGCCCTCAAGAGAAAGTACCGGTGAGGGACCCCACACATCCGAGTGTACTAACTCTAATTTCTCTTTCTTCCTTTCTGGACCAACTTTCAGAAATCTTACCCTTTTCTATTTTTCGTATACACAACCTTCACAGAAACCCAAATCAACATCCTTGAGTTTTGGCAACAATTTTCTGGAGTGAAGGGTTTTCATCCCTTTCTCACTCATATGACCCAACCGCAAATGCCATGCTTTCGCATCATCCTGAGCAGCATAGTTCAATGTACAATAAGATGAGTTCTTCAGTAAATACAAAGTTCCAATCAACTCACCTTTTGCAATCACCATTGAACCCTTTGTCACTCTCCATTACCGGTTTCTAAAATTAGTGTTGTATCCCTCCAAATCAAGTGCACTGGCTGAAATCAGGTTCCTCTTCAGATCAGGAATGTGCCTAACATTGTTAAGCACCCAGATATTTTTGTTTGGCAATTTTACATTCATCGTGCCAATACCCACAATCTCACATGGATAGTTATTGCCCAAAAAAACCTCTCCATAATGGCCTGGAGTATAATCAACAAAGTACTCCCTATGAGAAGTGACATGATAAGAAGCTCCAGAGTCCATAACCCAATACTCACTCGTGCAAGTTGTTGCAAGAATCAGGGCATCCTGATAAATTGCACCTACAATGTTTACCTCTTGAGCATCATTCCCATTATTGTCCTCATTCTTCTTTCTATATTTGCACTCCCTCTTGAAGTGTCCACTCTTCCCACAATGCCAGCAATCAATCTTGCTTTTGTCTCTGCTTTTAGATCTACCCTTCGATTTTCCTCTGTTTTGGCTTTTCCATCTAGCTTGGCCTTTTCCTCTTTCTCTGTTTCTGCCTCTACTTTCTGTAGATAGTGCTACTCTAGATGATGAAGCCTCCCCTGAGGTTTTTCTCCTCATATCCTCACTGAGGATTGTGCTAACCACATCATCAAACACCAGCTTTCCAGATCTAGGCACAGAATTACTCACTACCATTACAACGCTACCCCACGAGTCTGGTAGTGAACAAAGAAACCCTAAAGCCATAACCTCATCATCAAAATCAAGCCCTACAGATTTTAAAGAACCCATAACAACATAAAACTCATTAAGGTGTTCTTGGATAGATCCACCCTCTTGCAACTTCATAGTAAAAAGCTTTCTAATCAAGAAAATTTTATTTGAAGCTGAGGGTTTTTCATACAACTTAGCTAGTGTATCCATGGCTCCTTTGGTGGTCTTTTCCTTCCCGATGTTGTATGCAACAGAATCATCCAGGCTCAACCGGATCACCCCCAGTGCCCTCCTTTCTATCAGATCCCATTCCTCATCATCCATCGTCCTAGGTTTACCATCAGTATTCCCTTTTAGAGCCAAGTACAGATCATCCTTCTGATACAGATAATCCTCCACTTTGGTTTTCCACATACCAAAATTTTGTCCAGTAAACTTCTCCAGTTTAAACTTCAAACTTTCTCCCATTTCTCCCACTCGAATAGAAAACTCTCCTGTGAGTGCCCTTTCCCAACAAGATCGCTCTGATACCAGTTGTTGGGAATTTACCATGTACAAACAATACACAACCTATGAAAAAAATCAAATAATAACAGCGAAAATGGAGAAACAGTTCAAACCCTAGTTAAGCCCCCATAAGCAAAATAGGAAACAATGCAATAAACAACAAGCAATCACACAAATGTAAGAGACACAAGATATACGTGGTTTGGGTAGTGTACCCTACATCCATGGAGAAACAATCAGTCCTTTGTATTAGCAACAATACAACAATCTTCTCCACTTGTACAATGTCTCCTCCCCTCTCTTCCTCTAAACCAAAAAAGAGCATTCACATCTAAGACGACCTTTACAGTACAAAATATATAGAGATTCATGACTTTTCCACTACCCGAAACCACATAGTGGTGTCGAAATACAATGGGCCAAAACCATGGGTTGAAACCACCCATACGGTTATCACGTTCTTTTGACAAGTGTTTTTCACCAAGAAATACAGTTAAATTTTCAAAAAATTTCTCACTCATGGGGCGCTACCCTTGGAACCCCGTTCACGTTCCTATTGTTGATCATTGCCCATCAACAATATTTAATGGCCTTGGAACCCCGCCAACAATATTTAATGGCCTTGGAACCCTGCCAACAATATTTAATGGTAATTAATTCCTTTCTTATCAATTTGGCTCCATTACCTAACAATGCATATCCTACACATTGACACTTACATAAAAGAAACAATATAAATCACTCTCCTAAAATATAGACTCAAACTCTATTCTAATGTTTACATTGTATCATAGGTACCATGGGGGTACAATAGCATGTACGAAATAATATAATATTCTCCAACACCCCCCTTATTACATTATTTTATTATTGTACTTTAGTATTCAATATTTATCTTCATATTTGATTTTGTATTCATCCATTGCCTTTTTCTATTATCTTTGCAATATAATATTGGACTATGCCTAATCCATTTTCTTGTTTCCTATATTTCTAAAATTCAAGTTACTCATCATTAAATTGATCCTTGGACAAAATATGATTTAATATTTCTTTTGATTTTGCTTTTTTTATGGCATTGTACTAAACCCTAATTTTCATAATCTCTTCTTCTTTCTTGTCTTGATATTTGAGTCTTTTGGCTTCATTCTTTATGACTCTTGGAATTATTTCAAAAATAAGACTTTGAAGAATATTGGCTAATCTTATTAATAATATTTTTTATAGATTTTCATATGTGTTTTCCTTATTTTAGATACAAAAAATTGATCCATATAAATGAGTTATTTTCCATTAGAACCCTAATAAGTCACTAAAAGTTGCTAAGAAAAACTTTGAGCTTATGTTTTCTCCTTTTGTTTTGCTTTTTCTTCTAGCCTTGCCGAATTTATGGTCGTCCAAGACGGGGTATGAATTCAAAAATTTTGGTTTATTTTCTCTTGAAAAAAGTAAATTTTTAGCTGACCTCTATGATGTTGGCTCTTACCCAAGTTTGAGCTTTTTATTTTCTTTCCTAAACCCCTCTAAACCTCCTATAAATAGAAGGATTGGACTTCTTTTTCATATAAGAAGATATATGAGAATCTAATCCATACCTCATGATTACAAGTGCTTTTGATGCTCTCAAGTATTAGTTGGTTTTGGAATGTTATGTTGTTGCTTTGCTTTTGTTCTTCTTGTGATTAGCTACTTTTGGGGAGCAAGTGGGGGAGCCTTGATGATAGATCTTGTGCAAGGAGGAGAGGTCTACCATTTTGGTTGTTACCTTTATTATTTCAATTATCTTTTGCTTCCATAGTAAGCTAATTATATTTTTCTTGTGTTATTAGTTTTCTTAGATCATTAATATTTTTTTTTGCATTACATTTTTGACATTTATAGATCAAATAAAGGTTCTAATGTGAATTTGCATAATGTCCTTATGGGATGTGAATTCAGTGAAACCCTTGGTTTCACCATTCCATATATGTTTCTAAATTTGTGTCTACCCATTATAGGAAATGAATTAGGTTACTATATTTTGGGGCAAATTCTTGCTCCCAAAACCCTGGCTCATTTATTATATGCTTGATTTTTACTACATCCTTTTGTTGCACTTTGTTTTTATTGTACTAAGTTGTTGCATCTTATCTTGTTTATTTGCAAAAGGTCAATAATATTTTTTTAATTTTTAAATGGCCAGCTAAAAGGACCAAGGGGGCTTGATTGTTGTGCCTCCAAGATTAGTCACAAAGCGGCCTAAGAAGGCCCTCAAAAACTGACCAATTTTTCTAAGTTTTTATTGCTGATTTTTAGGATTTGATCGAATTTTTAGTCGAGATTTACGAGATGTAAATTTGGCTAGGATCAACCACTGGGTCAAGTAAGTATTTTTATAGATCTTTTAGGTTATTTTATTGTATGTCTATGTTTCCTATCTTTCATCTGTAGCTAAAAAGGTAAAATAAAATAAAGAATATTTTATTTCTTCCAATTTTAGGGATAGTCTTCATTAAAATTTTGAATCATTCTAGGATAGTGCTTTTTTTCTTGCATCGTTGCTTACCCTACATTCTTATTTATAGTTTTGTTCTTTATTTATTTGTAGCTTAGATCTTAGTCAAGACCAAACTTAGGTGTTTTCTCAATAAACACATCAAACCTTCCATATTGGACTTGGAGTGAGTCCTTAAATCGCTCTTGGTGAACCCTTTGATCCCCTAACCCCTGAGTGTAGAGAAATAATAGCCCCATGATTACCTCAGATCCTAGTGGATCTATTGAGAATCATCTATGGTGGGTAACATATTTGTTGAACCCTATGTGAAGGACATCCTTAGTGGCCATCTAGGAAGCCTTTCCCTCTTGCCTCTTTTTGTTTTTATTTTTTAAACTATAAGAAAAACCATTTAAATTTGTTTGCATAACTTAGAAAAACTAATCAAAACTTAATAAATTATTTTGTGTCCTTTGTGTTTTTGTGCTAGCTTTTCTCTCTTTCTCTTTCTCTTAATACTATGACCCCAAGCCTTAGGAAGAAACAAAATATGATATAACCAAAAGAGAATCATCTATGCGATGAGGATGATTAGGTTGATAGGGATAATCCCAATCTAGAATAAGAAGAGGACATAGAGACTAGTGATGAATTTGATCCTATTAAAGGACCTCATGGTCAACTCACCTTCAAATCACATAACCATTTCATGAATTTCTTTACGAAAATAGGCAAGTCTTGAATGAAGCCTTGGATAGAGACACCCACTTCAAAGAAGTTGGAACATCTCATCGTCAAACCAATTCTTCTCTCAACATTTGTGTCAATACTCTATTTCAATCTTCTCATAATATTAATCTCTTCCATAAACCAACGTATGCTACTACAAAAACCACCAACATTGGGAGAATTTTACAGCCTCCTCCAACTAGTGGCATACCCCAAAATAACATTCAATTTCATTTTCATTCTATTCTTTCTTCTAATAATGTTTCTCATCTTAGCATTGCTTCTTTTGTTCCATCAAATGTAAATTTCATCCCACAACAAGATGCTACACAAAATATCCTATACCATAACCCATACCATAACTATGTTAATGCTTTTAAAATTAACTAAGTTTCCTTTCAATAGACTATTTGTAACCTTGGGGTAAGCATGTTAACAACACCCCATGTTGCATTGCATAGTAACAATCCAAGGATGCAAATTCTAACAAGTATAGTGAAACAATTGGTATTGAGAATGGACACACTTCAAGCTCCAAGTCTCACTTATAACTATAATAAAATGTGTAATCAACCTTTAGACCCTATGGTAGCCTTTTTGAGTGGTAATTTCATCCAATTGTGAAATCACACTCTCCCTTAGAATTTATTTCCAAAATCCCCTCTTGCAAAGAAGTTAAACAAAATAACTTCTCCAAGGTTTCTGCTATATTAGCATTTGCATATGTATATTAGTAATCTCAAATAAAGATGTATCAATTTAATCCTAGGAACATCTTAGTGATTGCAAGTAACTATAAACAAGGGGCATGCGTTGGTTTATTTTACCATGCTACTTTAATGAATGTTCATTGAACCAAAATAAAACAAATGTAAGTTGGCCCTCATATGACCACGACGTAGTGCCTTTACTCCTTTTATATTAAGGATTTTAAGGTAGATTTTATCTTCCTTATTAGGTAGTTTTTTAATCAAGTTCTACCTTGCATTAAATCCTACTTTAAACATGAAAGTAACTATTAAATTCTATCTATGAATGTGAATCCACAATGATGAATAGGCTCCTTAAATTTAGCTTCTTATCATGAAGATAATGATAGCCTTTGATATGAATAATAAATTATTTCTTCGTTGGTGAAATCAATTTTCACAAAGAGATAATAATTTATAGCCTTGAAATATAGGCTTTAAAATGTCATTTAATTATCTTTCTTTAATGAAATAATTTTCATAAAGAATAATAATTTAATGTGTTAAAAAAATAGCCTTTTAATGTAACATATAAAATCACCTCTCTTTAATGAAATCAAAATTTTCATAAAGATAGGTGCATTTATGGCCCCAAAAAATATAGCTTATGAAATGCCATAAAATTAACCCCCTTCGATGAAATTGAAATTTTCATGAAGGAAAGTTTATTTGATGCTTGCAAATAAAAATATGAAGCTAAAAAAATTTGACTCCAAAATGTGAATTTTGTAATTTCGAAATTTAAAAATCTACAATAAAAATAGCAACTTCGGGTAATTTAAAAAAAAAAATGAAATGACTCTGGAGTAAAAATGTCTAAGTGCAAAATGCAACTACGAAGTATATTCTACGTAACCATGCCATTATTTTTTGTTTTGAATTTTTTTTTTAATGTCCAAAAAAAAAAAACTACATTTTAAAAGTTGAAAACTGAAAAATAAAAATCTGCATCAAATTAAATGTTGAAAATGGAGAAGTGCAAAGCCCCATCAGTTTGATAGCACCCCGTCCTATGAAACTGAATATGTGAGAAGTTCATACATGCAACCTAGATTATTCGACCTACAAGTTTGCACAACCGAAATAAACTAAGTGCTAGCTCCTAGGGTTCAAAAATTAATTTTCAGATTCAGAAATTCACATAAAATAACCAAAAAAAATTGCATAAACTTCATCTACAAGTCCAAAATTTAAAAGGGGAAATATAAACAATTAAATTTGAACATGCAAAAATCATCTCATTCTTTCTTGCTAACAAGGCCTTAAATTTTTGAAAAGGGCATTTGCATTAAAAAAATATCATGTTACATTTGGCAGCATTTTGCCTTCAAAAGGTCCAACCCCCCTTTGCTTCCTTATTTTATTATTGTTTGTTTTTATTTTATTTTTTATTTTATCTTTATTATTATAATATAAATAATATATATTATAATTTTATTCTTATGCTAACATATATATAGCATACCTTTATTAATACTTTTTTTTGGGTTCATATATGATGCAGGAGCATCCAGTGGTGTAAGAGTGATCTTGCATCACCGAAAAAAAAAAAAAAAAAAAAGTTTGTAATTTTTTTTTTATTTTGTAAAACTAGTTTAACTTGCAAGAGATTTTTGAAGGTCTTAGAGGTTGAATTTGAGGATTTTTGGTTAGATGCTATCCTTGGCACGAAGAGCCAAGGTCACCCTGCTTAGCTCGTTTCATGCCATTTTCGAAAACATGCTGTAATAGTCAATCGGGTCAATGAGTGCGAAGTTATGACCTCGACCATTTGCCCCCAAAATTCAAATTTCAATTTGAATGGTTTTAGGTGGGAAAAAGGGAAAATAGGGTATTTGAGGGAATTTTCGAAATTGTAAAGGGGCTTCTTCTCTTGTATCCTGATTTTGGCATGAAAGTAATGAAAGGTTGGATTCTATGACTGGTTCAAAGGAAAAACACCTATGTATCATTTGTTTGGTGTTGTTAGTGTAATTCGATCTACACCAATATATATATATATATATTAGATGATTTTATTTATTTATTTACGATTTTTATTTATTTATTATTATTATTATATAAAATATAATAATAATTATTATTTTTTCATTTTTTTATCATTTAAATTTTATATATATAGAACATATGTATATAAACTTATATATATATATATATATATATATATATATATATATATATATATATATATATATATATATATATATATATATTGATTTCAAAGACATGGGCAATATCTCTCCAAAGAAGTGAAAACCTCATCAAAACCAAAACTTGAAATTTGAAATCAAAACAGCAAAACATGAAGACACCACATAAGGAAACCTTACCCAACTAAGGACTTTGAGTTTTACAAAATACGCTCATGGGTAAGTACCCGTCATGACTCTCACTCAAAGACACCCAAAATATCAAAATCTAAAATTTAGAAGTGGGTCCCTAAGCTTTGGGGCTAGTTGTGGAGCAGCTACAAAAAATGTCGACTCTACTGGGAAATGCTCCTGGCATTTAGGTAAGAACCCAAACTGAAAACACACCAAATCCAAATACTAGAATTACAATCATCAGCAAGTATCCAGAGAATGATAATAGAACAAAAATACATGAACCATCAGAATAATTCAGCATCGGCTCAGTGTGTGCAGAGGGATCAGGGTTATGCATAAGAGGTAGGACTCGAAAGGTACTTATAAAAAAATGACGAAACTGTTTCAAAACCCTGGCGAAACCTGTTGAACTACATGTATGATGGCATGGCGAATGACCTTAATTTTTCCCAAAAAATTGGCAAAAAATGGTGAATTTCAAAGTTTTGTCGGACCAGGTCAAAAAGATGTCGGCTACATTTAAAATCGTGGCAAAGGCTCAAACGCAAAATTTGGCCCGGTCTTATACCGGGTTCATAATATGATCCGGCCTCGAATCGGATGCATAATATGTACCGATCTCGGATCGGATGCATAATATGTACCGATCTTCGATCGGATGCATAATATGGTCCGGCCTTGAATCGGATGCATAATATGGTTCGATGGTGACCCGGATGCATAATATGGGCCGATATTGACCCGGATGTATAATATGGTCTGGCCTCAAATCGGATGCATAATATGGTCCAATGGTGACCCGGATGCATAATATGGTCTGGCTCAAACCGGATGCATAATATGGTATGGTCTCGGACTGGGTGCATAATATGTACCGGTATCAAACCGGATGCATAATATGGTCTGGCCTCGAACTGGATGCATAATATGGTTCGACCTCGAACTAGATACATCTTATGATCTGGTGGCGTCTTGGATGCATATTATATCTCGATCATAGACCAAATGCACGGTTTGGTCTAATCGCCACCTGGATGCATACTACAATCCGACCACCTACATTTTATCGGATGTAGAAAAGGTTTGTCTACCATGTGTCCAATACTGAATGTCCAATATGATGCTACCACATGTCAAATATATTTCTCAATCTATAAAAGGGCATCAACTATCATTTTCCCATTTCATTTTTATGACTATCACAGCCAGAGCTAACCTTTTCGATCAACCTTTCAGTTTTGATTCCCAATAATTTTTCTTCCACTTCCAACTACTTGCAATGGATACCCCTTCCATAATCGCACAAAAATTCAAGAATTTTACGTGCACTTTATCAAATCTGATAACAACTCTAGGGATGAAATTTTAGTGGCTCCATAACGCAGGTTTATCAACCCCCATTTCCATGCCATAATTTAGAACAGATAAAGTTTTCTTGTAGCATATTATATCTAGTTATGACCACGACATGGGTACAGTGAACATTAAACTATGAACTAGAAATGTTGTTTTCAGCATCACCCCTAGAGATATTCACAAATTGACAGGTCTTCTATTCATTGGTTTTAATCAAGTGTCGACGAGGTCGTAGCTTTCTCCAGATGATAAAGCACTCCTCGATAACAATTACGGTCTTTCATCGAAATATTTGGCAGGTATAAATCTTGTTAATTATATTTTATTAATTTTCAATGTTTTAAATTTGTAAATTGACATCTAATTTTTTTTATGCAACTTCTAACGCCAAATCAAAAAGAGGTTTATCGATTAGTAATGTTAACCATCAAACTCTAAAGGTCATTATCAAATTTTTCCAGCACAAACTTATTCTATTGGGAAGACCAAAAATTCTATTTTGGGCACTTTATTATATTGTTCAATCTAAGAAAAATCACAAGTTCGATTGGTGTACTTATATTTCAAATCGAATCAAGACCGAGTTGCATGCGGTCCAAATGGCAACCACCAAGACTCAGCCCAAGACTCAGCCCATTGTGGGCACTGTAAATTTTCTTTTAGCTTTATATTTTGAGTGTTTTCATAATTTGTTGACTACTCATGTACCAACTGTAGTGCATTCAAAACTACACTCTATTTCCATGTCACCAGAGGAATTGAGGGTAATAACTACATCATTTTCCTTGACATACTATTTTATAGTTTACCACATTCCCTTTTTTAATTTTTCTTTTCATCTATTTGCAGACGAAGGCAAAAATTTTAAGGACTAAACAAATTGCTTCCAATAGGGGTCACAGGCTAGAACAAACAGGTGATTCTGAAGACACGAGCTCTAAAGAAACACCTGGTCCTATGCAGAGGTCACAAAAACGTTCTAGGCAAGCAACTACTCCCGGGGTTTCTCATACACCTAGGTATACACAAAATGTGCAAGCCGGATCTAGTGTGGCCAACCCCTCCCCTAATGCAGGATAATTGCAACGCATTTAATTAGGCAAATCTATGTGTAGTTAATTTAAATTAAGATTTTTTTTATTTTAAGCAGAATTCTAACAAAATGTTTTTGACTATTTTCAGTTGATTCTCATGTTCAAGTAGTAACATCACAAGTTAGAGGGCATATGCTGCCACCACCTCCACATGCATCACACTCATTGATTTCACCACTTGCACAATCAACAATAGGCACAGTCACAGCCTTTAATAATGCCTATGTGAGGGAAAGTTGGTGTTGGAAAATGATTGTTTTCACAGAGATAACGGGGCACTACACAAAGTTTTGGGCGTGATATTTCACAACCACAGAGATCACACATGCCAGCAACAAGTTTTGGGTATGGATGGTCTCAATTTACATTTTCTTCAAATACACAGGCACTAGAATTTTCTAGACAGGGATTGGATAATATTCCACTCGATGAGGATTACATATTTCAAGGCAACATATGTGCTTAAAGATCTAGCACAAGAAGAAGAAGCCTCTGCAGCTCAATAGACATCAGTACCACCCGCTCAAGGAGACAACCCTTATCCTCAGGGTCCTCAAATTGAGGATGATGTTGTCAATTTAATGAAAATGTTTCATTGGCTGCAAGTATCGAGTCAACAATTCAAGAGTTTATGTTGAAATATTTGTAGGAGTTGAAAGAATGAGAATATCAGGCGAAGGTCCTTATAAGGGAATTTAATGCCCGATATAAAAATTATGAAAAAGGGAATCTATTTATTCTTTGGTCAAATATGAACCTAAAAGGCTTGATGGCCTGCTAAAACATACTACTTTAGGAATTGTTAAATCTGATTTTATTTAGGATGATGATATGTTAAATATTGTTTTTGGTAGATTGGATAATGTAATGTTGAAGCCCAAGAATTTTACAACTTATGGGCTTCTGATAAGGACAGGGTTGCAGTTACTGAGGCTGCAAAAGAATTCGTTGAGGTAAAAAAGTTATATGTATTCCAATTTTCTATTGCATTTAAATTTTTATATTTCTTGAAAATTTATAATAATTTCAATATATCCCTTTTGAATTAAGTTTTCAATTTGTTTTGTAGTCAAATTTTGAAAATTTGAAAATACAGGTTAAGAGCATGGATGTCAATATTCTTACAGCAAAGTCATGTTTGATGAAATCAATGGAAATGAAAAATAAAATATAGGTAAAGGTTTTAGAAAACAATTGTTTAAAAAAAATACATTAGATAGAGGCTGCAAGAAGATCCGGATAAGGTGCTTGAGAAAATGAAAGAATCGTTTCCAACAATACTTGAATATCCAAACAAAGAAGAAGCAGCATGTATGTCAAGTATTTTTAAAGTACGTGACAACCTTGTTAGAGTTGGAGTGTTGCCAAAAGAGAGTGTCACAAAAACTGATAAAGGAAAATAAACGACAAATCCAATCACTGGTGAAGCAACCGAGCACCAATCAAAATATTGAAAATGTTTTAAAAATACTACAATATGTAATTTATGTTTGAAATTGGTATGTAATATTTGAGACTTGAGTTGGAAAATGTTTTAAAAAGACTGCAGTATATTAATTTTTGTTTGAAAATGTTATGTTATATTTGGGTTTACAAATGTTTGAATGATGTAATATATTTCTTTTTGAACTAGTTAATATGAAATTTTCTGTTTGAAAATGTCATATAATTTCTATTTGAAAATGTTTTAAAAATACTGCAATATCAAATTTCAGTTTGAAAATGTTATGTAATATTTGAGTTTGAAAATGTTATGTAATATTTGGGTTCAAAAATGTTTGAACGATGTAATATATTTCTTTTTGAACTAGTTAATTTGTAGTTATGATGCACATAATTTGGGTTTGAGAATGTTATGTAATATTTGGGTTTATCATTGTCAATGAGGGTTGAGACACTAAGACACAAACATACAATTTTACAATCTACAAAAATGATATAAGCCATGTAATTTTAATACAATAATGTGATTTAAAACAACAATTCATTGAAATCATATAAATCTGGAACAATATTGAGAAATCTGCTATGTAATATTTGAGTTTGAAAATGTTATGTGATATTTGGGTTCATTATTGTCAATGAAATGAGAGTTGAGACACTAAGACACAAACATACAATTTTACAATCTACAAAAATGATATAAGCCATATAATTTTAATACAATAATGTGATTTAAAACAATAATTTATTGAAATCATATAAATCTGGAACAATATTGAGAAATATGCTATGTAATATATGACTTTGAAAATATTATGTGATAATTGGGTTTATCATTGTCAATGAAATGAGAGTTGAGACATTACGACACAAAAATACAATTTTACAATCTACAAAAATGATATAAGCCATGTAATTTTAAAACAATAATGTGATTTAAAACAATAATTCATTACAGGGGATGTTAGAGTATATTACATTATTTGATACATGTCAATACCACCTTGAGTATTTTCAAAAAAGGGGAGGAATGGAGGAGAGGAGCAGCGGAGGAAGTTTGAAAGTTTCGGGCGGGAACAACAAAGAAGGCACGGAGGGTTTGGGAAGGAACCTCGAGAAGGAATCAGGTGAGGATCCAGAGGAAGGGAGGCCTTCGGTGACAGGTGGGGCTGCCCAAAGAGGGCTCGACCCTCCTCAAAAAGATCTGGACAAAGGGACCCAGAAGGGCGATGCGGGTCCCAGAGGAGGTCGGTCCTTTGCGGAAACTGTTAAGGGGAGAAAGAGTGATTTCCTTTCACTCCCGCCCCTCATTCCGATGAATAATAGGATAATGGCTCCTACTGCTTCGATGGGTTCTTTTTTATCCATGGAAGATTTTTCTTTAGTGGGTAAGTTTCTAGGTGGAAGGTCGGATATAGAGACTATACGATCCTAGGCTCTATCCAAATGGAGAACGATGGGGAGTATGGAGGTTGTTGCCCTGTCCAGGGGGTTTTTCATCATAATATTTAATAACAAGGAGGATGCGAACCGCGTTCTAACTGGAGGACCCTGGTTTTTAGGGAAACACAGTCTATTCCTCAGGAAGTGGGGGGAGGATTTCGACCCTAAAAAATAGAATATCAATACTGCCCCTATTTGGGTTCGACTTCCTAACCTACCAGCTTAGTTTTTCAATGAGTATTGGCTGCAAGGCATCGCCAGAGCGATTGGAGAACTGGTTTCCATAGATCATGCAACCTTGGCTAGGACAAGGATGACACATGCAAGAATATGCGTCAACACTAATTTAGACTCTGAGCTGCCAAATATTATGGAGCTAGGGTACAACAACTACCTAAGAAAACAGGCGGTGGAATATGAAAACATGCCAACTTTTTGCCCTGAGTGCAAAACCCAAGGCCATTTGCAAAATTAGTGCCCTAATCTAGCAGCTAGCAGAGAAAACCAAAGGACGAAAGGCAAACGAGCAAATGAGAAAGGGTTTCCTAGGAACCTCCCTCTAAAAGGAGGCCCTATGGGCAAAGGAGGTTTTAGGCCATCTAAAAATAACCACATTTATCAGGAGAAGACAAAATAGGGGGCAGGGCAAGGTCGAAGCAAAGACAAGCAACATCTCACCGACGAACAGGAAAATTGGGTAAGCCCTAAAATTCCAAGCTCAAATAAGTTCAAAATTTTAGATGGTCTAATGGTAGAAGGGGAGAGTGAGGAATTAGAGGAAGGAAACCTGCAAGGTGAAATCCCTGAAACCCTAGAATCCCCATCAAGGGTGGGTCCTACAAACCCCATAACCAAGAACCCCTCAAGCCCCCAGGGAGGGGTAAGGCAAAATCCTAGAGAATATAGAAAACGGGTGGAGGAGATAGAGTCTTCCAAAATAGACCTTCCCAACATCATAGCTAGAAGCCTGTCAAACAATCTAGAAGGTTCAATACAAAAATTAGGAGAATACAGGAAACATATGGAGGAGTTAGAATCAAGGATTGAGGTGGTAGAAATGAATGATTTTGAGGAATGCGTTAGTCCGGTTCTACAATAGATAGTTCATCCACCTTTTAGCCCCAAGCAGACCAGGAGTACTACTAAGTCACCTATTGACTATGGCAGTGAGAGAAATAAGGGGAGGATGTCAAATGCAAAGCACAACAGAATGAGGACTGACAATGAGATTTCCAGTGGCAAACAAAAAACACTGATACAACAAGTTATCCCAGGGCATGAAGATAACAAATCAGGAAAACCTCCTCAAGGGAGGGGGAAGGGGAAGAAATCTAAACAATCTAAATGAAGGTTCTCTCATGGAATGTGAGAGGCCTCAATGGCCGACCCACTCAGAGGGTGGTTAGCTCGTTAAGAAGGCAATACAATCCAACAATTTTGATGCTGCAAGAAACAAAATTAGACGAAGCCCAATCAAAAACAATAGCAAAAAATATGTGGAGTCAAGGGGACATGGTGTACAAATTGGCTAGAGGAACTTTAGGGGGGCTCATGGTTCTTTGGGATCCTCGGGTGGTGGAAGGCAGCATTATCCAAGATGATGACAGGGTGCTGAGTGTTTTTTCCATGATATTGACAACAATAGATCGTGGATCTTCTCAAATGTCTATGCTCCCAATTTTGTTCAAGGGAGAGCTTCTTTGTGGGAGTACCTAGGTAAACTAGGTGATGCTTTCCATGACATCCCGTGGGTGGTGGCAGGCGACTTCAACATGCCATTATACCCCTCGGACAAAAAGGGTGGAACAGGGCTCCCAACCAGAAGTATGGAAGACTTCAATGACTTCGTAAACTCAAACCAACTGATGGATGTGAGGCTAAGAGGAGCCAAGTATACTTGGAGCAACAGGCGAACAGGAAGCCAACTTATCCAGGAAAGACTTGATAGGTTTTTCTTATCAAAGGAGGCAATTGCTGGGTTTGGAGACTCTACTCTGCAAACTCTTCCCAAAATTTCCTCTGATCACAATCCCATCCTTTTGGAGGTTCCAAAGTCAAACTCCTTCAAAAAACCTTTTTGATTCTAGTCAATGTGGATCAGGCACCTGGAGTTGAAAGAAAATATTTCCAGATGGTGGAATCAACCCTTTCATGGAATTTCAGGTTTCAAACTTGCTCAAAAGCTAAAATTAGTAAAGGATAATCTTAGAACTTGGAATAAGGAGGTTTTTGGGAACCTGTTTGAGAACAAGAATCAAGTGGGAGAAGGGTTGCAGGTCATTGACAACTCGATACAAAATGGTATCGATGATGAAGCTACTAGGAAGGAGGAGCAAGCCAAGCTTTCAGAATATCACAATATTTTGGCTTGTGAAGAGATATACTGGAGACAGAAATCCAGGGCATTATGGCTAAAGGATGGTGACTTGAACTCAAAGTTCTTCCATGTCACAACCTTGAGGAACAAAAGTAATAACAAGATCAGAGAGTTGACCAAAGATGATGGATCCAAAACCCAAGATTTGATTGAGATCAGAGAGGAAGCAATTGCTTATTTCAGCTCCCTTCTCGGGGATGAATCCCAGTGTATAGAGGAAGCCAAGGACACTCTCCTCCAGTTCATTCCTAGCTTGGTTGATGAGGCCATTAATGGTAAGCTTCTTGCTCCCTTCATTGATGAAGAAATCAAAAATGCTTTGTTTAGTATGGAACCTGAGAAGGCCCTTGGGTTCCCTCCTCGGTTCTTCCAAGTTTTCTGGGATATTGTGGGAGAGGATGTCATTTTTGCTATCAAAGAGTTTGAGGCTTCAAAACATATCCCAAGAGGGTTCAAGTCCACATTTTTAGCCCTGATTCCTAAGGGCCCAACACCGGAGACAATGGCAGATTTTAGACCGGTTAGTTTATGTAATGTATCCTACAAGATCTTAACAAAAGCCATTGCTAACAGGATGAAAGAAATATTGCCCCTCATTATTGACCCTGGTCAAGGAAGCTCAGTTTAGGGGAGATCAATTATGGATGGTGTGATCACAGTCCATGAAGCTCTGCACTCTGCTAGGCAAACCAACAAGGAGGTCTTTGCCCTAAAGCTTGATATGAATAAAGCTTTTGACCGCATTAACTGGGATTTTTTGACGGCTGTTCTTCTGAAGTTCGGCTTTCATCCTCAGTGGGTCAGGCTGATAAAAGAGTGCATATCCGAACCTTGGTTCTCAATTTTGGTCAATGGCACGATAGCTGGGTATTTCCAGAGCCATAGGGGGCTCAGACAAGGAGATCCGATTAGCCCAATGTTGTTCATTATAGTAGTAGAGGCATTAGGTAGAACTATTAAAGCAACTTGCACTACTGGATTAATTTTGGGGATTAAAGCCACCTCTCTCACCAACCCAGTTACTCACCAACAATTTGTTGATGACACTTTGATGTTGACCCAATCGTTAGTGGTTGAAGCCAGAAGGATTAAGCACATTCTCCAACTCTACGAGGATGCGGCGGGACAGAAGGTGAACTTCAACAAGAGTAAGCTTTACTTCCTCAACACCCCAATTCAGAGACAAGCCAAAATAGCAGAGATTTTGGGATGTTCGATAGCGACTCTTCCTACCTCTTATTTAGGCCTTCCCATTTTCTATGGTTCTCCGAGAGAATCTATGTGGGATAGAGTGGTAGAAAGAATCCAAAAGAAACTGGTTGGTTGGAAAGGACATTTTTTATCTCAGGCCAGGAAACTTACTCTCACTAAGGCATCCTTATAGAGCATTTCGATTTATTTTCTATCTGTGTTTAAGGCCCCAACCAGAGTATACCAAAAAATTGAACAGCTCCAAAAGAATTTTCTCTGGTCTAGGTCAGAGGAAAAATAGAGGATCCACCTTGTGGGCTGGGGCAAGGTGTGTAGGCCAAAATAAAATGGGGGGCTAGGACTGAGAAGAGTTGCTCACCTAAACACAGCCTTGCTAGCCAAACAAGCTTGGCATCTCATTAACAATGAGGAGAATGAGTGGACTGCCATAATTAAAAGAAAATATCTTCAAGATACTAAATTCCTAAATGACATGGTGCACAGTAGAGGTTCGACATTCTAGAATGCAATCTTAACAAGCATAGAGGTCATAAAGAAAGGCCTAAGATGGGTTCTAGGTAACGGGCAGAAGATCAGGTTTTGGGATGATAGGTGGGCCAAGGATGAAGCTTTATCTCAGGTTCCTCACCTAGCGAGGATCAAAAGAATCACAGAGGATCTCATAGGAAGGAAAGTAGTTGATTTCATGAGATAGGACAGAGGAAGGCTTTTTTGGAAATAGATAAGGATTCAAGGATTTGAAGCTGAATCAGAAGAAATCCAAAGCATCCTACATCAACAATTCATTTCTATGAGACCTAAGAAGGATCATGTAATATGGGCAGCTACCAAAAATGGGCAGTTCTCAGTCAAATTTGCATACATGCTAATGTTAGATACTAAGGACCCCACACTCCAGTACACGCTGGTGTGGGTCAAAAATCTTATTCCTAAAGTTGCAATGTTCTCGTGGTTGGTGATCCAAGGCAGGATTCTTACTATTGACAACTTGATAAGGAAAGGTGTGATAGTTTCTAACCGTTGTTTTTTATGTAGGGCCAACTAGGAGTCCACCCTCCATATTTTCCTTGAATGCCCGGTCTCTATGAGTATCCTCAATGGGTTATTTCAAGCCTTTAGCATTTGCTGGGTCAGACCAGCCACCATCATTGACCTCTTCCACCAATGGCCAAATCCCTTTGTTAGCCTTAGGCTGAGGTTTTTTTGGAAGATTTGTCTCCATAATTTTCTTTGGCAAGTTTGGCTAGAAGGAAACCATAGAGCTTTCCATGAGTCAAGCCAATATGTCACCTCCATCACCAATAATATTCTTACCTTCACCCATGAAAACGTCAGCCTTATTCCTCATGAAGCTCGAAATCCTTCCCCCTGGGAGAGGCTGATCGCTCAATCCTTAAATATTACTCTGGGCAAGAAACCTGTGTCTACTAAGGTCAATTCCAGATTAGATGTCAAGTGGAAACCGCCCCTGGTTGGTTGGTTCAAGCTCAACTTCGATGGGGCCTCTAAAGGTAACCCTGGCAAAGTAGGGGTTGGAGGAGCAGTGAGAGACCATCAAGGCAATCTGGTGATGGCTTTTTATTAGCAGCTGGGAACAAGGACTAACAAAGAGGCGGAAGCAAGAGCATTATGGAGGGGTCTTCAGTTGGCTCAGGAGATTGAAGGTAAACTAATTATCGAAGGAGATTCGATGCATGTCATAAACCTTCTCAGCAATGGGAAAAATCCTTCGTGGTGGATTAAGACTGTCATCAAAGAGGCTAGGATCCTCTACCAAGCCAGGAATGATCGGAAGGCCCAACACATGTTTAGGGAAGAAAATAAAACAGCTGATATCTTGGCCAATATAGGGGTGGAAGCCGATGGGCTGGTCACTTGGGAACATGGGGTCCCAAGTGATGTGGACAAATTTATTCAAAATGATCGCCAATGATGATGAAACTGTGGGGTTCGGAAAAAGGGAGAGGAGTTTCATTTTTGTTTTGTCAGTATTGCTTCGGTCCTTCTTGTGACGGCTTTAGTTTTCTTTGCAACGAGGGAAGGATCCAAGTGGCATGGTGGCCTCATGTTATGGGGTTAGGGGCAAAGGCAGCTGCCAAGGACCGATGTCACAATTTCGTGACATGTCGTAGTTTAAGGAAAAGCAAAATACAACAAGAAAGAAAAAGTGTCGCGATATCGCGACATGTTGAGCAAGAAAGAAAAAGTGTCGTGATATCGTGACATGTTGAGCAAGAAGGAAAAAGGGTCACGATTTCGCGACATGTTGAGCAAGAAAGAAAAAGTGTCACGATTTCACGACATGTAGAGCAAGAAAGGAAAAGTGTCGTGATATCGCAACATGTTGAGCAAGAAAGAAAAAGTGTCGCGATATCACGACATGTTGAGCAAGAAGGAAAAAGTGTCGTGTTTTGGCGACATGTTGAGCAAGAAGGAAAAAGTGTCACGATTTCGTGACATGTCAGTTTCACAACCAAAAGAGAAGAGAAAGATCAAGAAGGAAAAAGTGTTGCGATATCGTGACATGTCACATTTTTGCGACCAAAAGAGAAGATAAAGAATAAGAAGGAAAAATGGCATGATATCGCAACATGTTGAGCAAGAAAGAAAAAGTGTTGCGTTTTGGAGACATGTTGAGCAAGACAGAAAAAGTGTCTCAATATCGTGACATATCGCAGTTTCACGACCAAAAGAGAAGAGAAAGAGCAAGAGGGAAAAAGTGTCGTGATATCGTGACATGTCGCATTTTCATGACCAAAAGAGAAGAGAAAGAGTAAGAAGGAAAAAGTGTCACGATATTGCGACATGTCGCATTTTCGCGACCAAAAGAGAAGAGAAAGAGTAAGGAGGCGAAAGTGTCGCGATATCGCGACATGTTGGATTTTCACGGGCAAAAGCCAAGAAAAGGAGCAAGGAGGCGAATGTGTCGCGATATCGCGACATGTTGCCTTTTCGTGTCCAAATGCAACAAAAGAGGACAAAGAGGTAGAAGTGTCACGATGTCATGACATGTTGCATTTTTGACATGTCACAGTTTCACGACGATCTAGAGCAAATGAAGGAAAACACTCAAGGACGATGCAATTTCGTGACTTGTCGATTCTTCGTGGCTAGAAGCAGCAAGATAACAAAATGGGAAACGAATGTCGTGATTTCGTGACATGTCTTAGTTTCACAACAGGCAGTGGCAAAGGAGCAGAATGAAGGCAGATTTTTGGATTTCACGACAGGTCACACTTTCACGGATGGAAGCGACAAGAGTGCAAAATGGGAGATGAATGTCACGATTTTGTGACATGTCTCATTGTCGTGACATGTCGCATTTTCACGACATGCAGCGGCAAAGGAGCGGAACGAAGGCAGAATGTCACGATTTCGTGACATGTCTCTTTTTCATGACAGGTCGCATTTTTGCAACTATCCAAAGTAAAATATGGAAACGACTTAAGGACGTCGCGATTTCATGACATGTCGCATTTTTGTGGCTGGAAGCAAAAAGAGTGCAAAATGGGAGATGAATGTCACGATTTCACGACATGGCTCATTTTCGTGACATGTCACATTTACGCAAATTATAGCGGCAAAGGAGCAGAACGAAGGTAGAATGTCACAATTTCATGACATGTCTCATTTTTGTGACATGTCACCATTTCACGACTCTCCAGAGCAAATGAAGGAAAAGACTTAAGGATGTCGCGATTTCGCGACAGGTCGCATTTCCACGGTTGGGGCAAAAAGAAAGCAATGCGGTGGGTCGTTGCCTGTGTTCTAAGGTGTTTGTAAATATGGGTAAGGGGTTGTGCTCTTTCTTGGCAGGGTGGCCTCAGAAGGGTACTCATAGCGAAGGACAGACTGTCCCTATTGAGGTTTTGATCCGTAATAGTATAGTGCTGATTTTTGTAAAAGGTTTTGGGTCAACCTGGAAAACCCGGATGTAATGAAATTGTTCCTTAATTACCAAAAAAAAAAACAATAATTCATTGAAATCATATAAATATGGAACACTAATGAGAAATATGCTATCAAATCAATTCATTTTTATCATTGTCAATGAAATGAGAGTTGAGACACTAAGACACAAACATACAATTTTACAATCTACAAAATGATATAAGCCATGTAATTTTAAAACAATAATGTGATTTAAAACAACAATTCATTGAAATCATATAAATTTGAAACACTATTGAGAAATTTGCTATCAAATCAATTCGTGTTTATCATTTTCAATGAAATCATGGAAAAGTATCACTATGGAAGCTGAAACATATCAGCTTGTCCAGAATCATTATGAAGCATAGCAAAAATCTGTGTCTCCACCATCTAATCACTGAAAGCACTGTTAGCGTATATTATTAATATATGTTATTCCATTATTTAGTTAGTATATTGTTAGGTTATTAGACCTAACTTAACCTATGTTATTTTGGGTCCTAAGTTGTTTCTTAGACCCGATAACTATGGGTTAATTTAGGGTTGCATTGTATTATTTATTCAGGTTATGTTCAATGAAATACCATTCATTCACTTCAACATGGTATCAGAGCCACACAGCGATCTGGCAGACGTAGCATGAAGGCTCAACCTGACTGGGACCAAATACTTAGGTCAAGGTTTGGTATGATGCCATGGCCCTAGACTATTGTATTCCTATTGGTTGACGGACACAACACCTAGACGTAGATCTGGACATGCACACTATGGGATAGACGCAACAACCCTACTATTGAGAATCTAGACACTAATCTAGACATGCACACTATAGGATAGATGTAGCAACCTTGTTGTTGAGAATCTAGACGGATCTAGACATGAATATAACAACTGATCTATTGAAGTGGGTTCTAAAGTGGTACACCACAGCCCTGATGGGAGCCATCTGATGATCGACACCACTATGCAGATGGCTGGACACAAACTCCAAGGATAGCAAGGTTGTTGATGCTGACTATGAACACGTGACTCAACCTGATTGGACATGTGATGGAGGAAAATCTAGCAATAGGTGGCTTGGCTAACTCGAATGAACAGTTTGGTGACAGCTAGTGGCTCCTTAGGCGATTGAGCGGGTGGACAAAAGGTGGTCTTGACCACCAACAGGTGGTCATTCTCTTAATTGAGAATTGAGGTTTTTAAACCTCTATAAGACTGCAGTCCCACACATGTGGGATTTGCTCGACATAAAAAAATATATACTGGAACTAATCTGGCGTTCCAAATTCGGTGAAGCTTTGGCGATGATCGATGACAATCATAGCCCGTGACTCCATATTTGATAGACCAGAGTGGATCTGTTGATTTCCAGCAATCCATAAAAACCATAGTTGTAGTCAGGGATCACAGGAAAATCAGAGTTGCAAATTGTATTCCAGCCTATTATTGGCATCACCTGGAGTTAAATATCTGAGTCATCTGCAAACAGTGAGCCAAGAGCTGCACATTGATGGATTGACCCCCATCAGAGCATTGATTAAATAATTTGTCGAAGATTGTTTGTTGTAGACCAAGCCCATTGGCAGTAGTAGTCCTGATCCAGGAGGTGGACGATATCGCAGAATCCCTCACGCAGATGAGGATAATTAATCGTGCCACCTGAGCTCAATTCGGACACTTGTAGGTGGATCCAGATGATTGCGGCCTTCACAGACGCAGTAGACTAGCACCGAGGTGCCAACGTGGGTGACTTTCAAGTGAACCTACAATCGTAGCAGATAGCACTGTTGCTCACTTCAATCTCAACCTTAACTTGGACATTGCAAGAGAAATAGTCGAGGGGGACCTGGTTTCTAAAAGCATTGTAAGATTATGGTGAATTTTTACTGTGACACTCTAGTTTGTATGGATTGCACAACACGGTGTTGTTGCGCTATATAATCAAGCAATTACAACACGAGGTGTGAAATCTGGAGGAGACCTATAGATAATACTTGGTGTCATTTGAGGGAGATTCAGCTACAACATGCGCCAACTGAAGCTCGTACACCTTTGAAAATTTATTTTTAATCATGTCGCCCAAAAGCAATCCCTGACGTATTTCGAGTGCACCACCACTGAGGAGGATTAGAAGTGCCATCACCACCTAAAGATGTCTACCACCAGCATGCCACCTCTTCTCGTGGGTTCGAGAAGGGACAAAAGGAGAACATTCTTCTTTATACATCACGACTCAAGGTAGTCGGACTGGTCATGGACCTAGCAGCTAAGGTGCTATCGATCGAAGGGTCAGGGGTTCAAATCCCACGCAGTCCAAAATAAATATTTTGCTGCAAAAACCTAAGGCTTCATAAATAGCAACTTGTTTGTTTTGAAGTACTTCACATAGGGGGAATTTTTTTTTTTATGACATTTTTGTGCTAATCTGCCTAAGAGGCAAATATTGTAATTTTTTACAAACCAGTGGAAACAATCCTTCTGGAGTGCCCATTTTGCACTGCCCTTGGAACCCCGTATAGGGGAGATATAATTTTTGCAAAACCAAGGGGGGAAGACTTATAAGGGTGCATTTTCGGTAGTGACCGACACCTTAGTCAAATTATTTTTACAAAATTTCATTGTAAAATGTGCATTTTTCAATAGTGACCGACACCTTAAAAATGGGTAGATCAAAGAAAAAGCAAGCCCCTAAAAAAACTGATGTTGTTGAATCAGTTAAAGGTCCTTACTTTCCACCAGATATGGAAGGGATGGATTTTTATGAGGATGAAAAATTTTCTACACTACGCAGTGGTGTAAAATCCATTCTTAGAGATTCTGAAGATTCTAAAGACCTTCAGAAAAATGGTGTTCAAATCCCTATAGGAGTCATAAGGGTAGTCTACATATCATTGATTACTCTTGATATGGCCCAACGTAAAATCTACAGGGACTTTGGTGAGGAAATAGAGGTAAAAATGGTCGATGCTTGTTGTGACATGAGTGACCTTCAACCCATTGTGGCACATGCTTGTTGTGATACAGGTGACCTCATATCTTCTATGGTCGATATAAGTTGTAGCATAGGTGATCTCATCATAGTAGCAAAATTTTCTTGTGATACTAGTGACTTAAAAATTGAACCTCCTAAAAATAAACTTCATACTCTCATCAATAGTGACAAACGCAATATTGTTAAAAACATTGATGAATATGATGAAATTAGGTGTTTTGAAAAGCACACCAAAGGATTTGGTTCCAAAATGATGAAGAAAATGGGATTCAATGGTGAGAGTTTAGGTAAATAAGAACAAGGCATTAAATATTCAATAATGCTAAGTGTCAAGGCAAAGCATGAAGGCCTTGGCTATACTGGACATGCAAGTACTAGTAATTATATGTTTGTAAAACCTAAATCTCCTACAACTCCTAAAAAGCATTATTGCAGTCACTATGGAAAGACAAGACATGTTGCAGCTAAGTGTTGGAGATTACATCCTTGTGATTCTTGTGGATGTACGAATCACTCTTCTTCAAGATGTTGGTACAAAGTGAAAATGACCAACAAGGTTCATATTGATTGTGGATGGACAGATCTCACACAATGGACCATGATGAAATAAATATTGTATGGCTTCTACTGAAAAGGTAAAACCTATGGTAGACCCCGAGGCAAATCCAATGATAGACCGAGTGGCAGTCCCAAAGATAATGACCCAGAGACAGACCTAAAGACAGACCTAGAGACAAAGTTCCAGAGGCAGATCTACAGGCAGATCCAGAGGTAATGATCCAGAGGTAGATTCATAGGCAGATCCTGAGATAGACCCAGAGGTACAATTCCATAGGTATGCTTATAGCTAGAGCCAAAGCCAAAGACAAAGCAGGAGCCACCATTATTTCATTTCTCTTCTTCTTATTCACTGTATTGGGGAAGTTATATACTTTACCCAAATATTGTTGTATGGGGGGATAATAGTGTAGCTAGTAGTTATATTATTACCTAAATAATGTAATAATGGGGGGTGTTAGCGTATATTATTAATATACGTTATTCCATTATTTAGTTAGTATATTGTTAGGTTGTTAGACCTAACTTAACCTACGTTATTTTGGGTCCTAAGTTGTTTCTTAGACCTGATAACTATGGGTTAATTTAGGGTTGCATTGTATTATTTATTCAGGTTATGTTCAATGCAATACCATTCATTCACTTCAACATCATCATCATCGTTATCAATCGTATTCAATGTTCCTCTTCTATCTACCAAGGAATTCCAGTATTCCAATGCTTTGTCATACAAAAATGTATCCAAATGATATGAGGACACATAAATTCTTAAATAATTTTCTAAATTCTTGTCGAGTCTATTGCAGAGTTTAAATTTAATAAAAGCAAGTACACTGAAAACTCTTTCATCTTCGACTGACCCCAAAATCATTGTTTCACATAATTCAAATAAATAAAAGTATTCACTTATAGTATCTTTTAAGACTGTTCTTGGATATAATTTTTTCCATAGACGTGCAGTGGAACCAATCTCATGGACACTTGTCATAAGTGATGTTTGCAAAACCATTGTTCTTCCAAAATGCGATGATTGTTCTTTCAAAAGATCACTGTTGAGTATACCTTCAATTTCAATACCATTGAATTCCACACTCTTACTGAAATGGTCAATGAGGTTACCCATATATTTAATAAACAACTCATTTGCAGAACTGTATTCAGTACAAGGTCCCAAAAACATGGGGTTAACCACACCCATGGACTCAAGCAACTCATCTCTCTGAAACCATTCTCTTATCTCACCTGTCAAAGTTTTTACTATATTTGACAAATTACTCTTTCTTCTCTATATTATAACATGAAATCTATTGTGTGTTACAGGAACTTCTTAAAAATCTTCCACAACTATACTTGAATACCTTTCAAAATAATAAACAGGTATCATATTTTCATGAACATTAATACAAATATGATCATTGATGTCAAACTTAAAGAAATTTTTTGGATTGTTCATGTTTATCAATGTATTCCAACTATCAAATATAGGTTCTGTAAAATCTGCATTAGACACATATAATGTATCAAGAAGCATGCATATTTGTTTTCTCATCCTCATAAAATCAACGATATAGATGGATCTCTCTTGTGCAAGTTTAATTAATCTGTTCATTTCTTTTAACATTGGAATAATACCACATAATGTCAAAAGTGTTTCCATGTCATTCAAACGGAACAACATATCTTTTGCCTTATCAACTATTATGTGATTTGCATGCATAAACCCAACCAATGATTGATATTTTGCTAAAACTCTTTGAGCATGTTGATACAGTGAAATCCATCTTGTATCCACATATTTTAACAATTTTTTCCCTTCTGTAACTCCCAGTGCAAATTGCTGAAACTTTGCAAATATTTTTGGACTTAATGAGAAATAAGAACTAATCACGAGTAAGGTTTTCTACTTTAGCAACATTTGAAAATGTGCTCACAATTTTATATGCAAGATTAACTCTATGAGCCATACAGTGAATGGGGATCATATATGGGGCAACTGTGGTTTGGATTTGAACACAAAGACCAGACCTATGACCTTAAGCTCAATTAGCTCCAACACAAATAAATTTTGTTGCTATGTCTATATCGTTCATTCTCGCAATATTCTTTAAACTTTTAACAACAACATTATAAATATTTTCTGCATTTGAAATTTCCACCATCTTATGTATTCCCAACAAAATAGGCCTTCTAAAATGATTTTGAACTGTGTACACATGCATGTAAATCCAAGAAGTTTTATCCATAGTTGTTACCTCATCAATAGAAAGTGAAGTGAATTTGGCAAGTTTTACTTCTTCCCTTAGGTCTTCTTTCTTAACCAAAGATAAACATTTTTCCATTTCCCAACCACTTCGGTCTGACCAATGAGAACTATGAAGGTTTTGCACATTAAAAAATCATAATAGCTGCTTATAATCAATAAAATCGTACATTGGTCTACCTTTCTTGATAATATTGTAAACAACGGCAAACTGCTTACTTTTTGAAGCAAAAATAGTCTTTTGTATTTTGTGAAATTGGGCTCCAATTGTTCCATCTTTCTCAACAAGATATTGTTGTTGCTTTAAGTGATTATCATATTCTATAGCATATCTTAAATGCATACATTCTGATGCAACCGTCCACTTAACTTCTTTACTAACTTCACCATTACTTTTTATAACTTTTACATAAGATTTGCTAGCATGTTTTTCAATTGTATCAATCATTTTTTGAAGCCTATGATCCTTACCAAGTCTCCAACTGCAAATTTTGCATCTACATTATTTTTCATCAATTTGGTTATCCTCAGTCATGATAGGCTCAAGCCAGGGAAATATTTCTACCCATTATTTCCTAAATCCCCTTCCAAGTATCCAAAGAGATGCTATTCTTTTTTTTGGAATTTTTGGTTGAAGATTCAAATGAAGCTTGTAATGATTTTGATTTATTACTTTCATTTTCAATTGTGATGTCATTTTGTGTGTTGTCTTCAGGTGTTTGATGGATTTCATTTATAAGGGTATTTTCAATGAAAGGCATCTCTTCTTGGGGAATATCTTCAAGTGGAGGCATATCAGGATCGACAGGGTATTCTGCATAGTAGCATACCATAATATTTTTTATCATTATTGGATAAAAAAATTTATAAAAAAATATTCAAATCATCAAGCAAGCACATATTGGGAAGTCAAAAATCATTTGTACCTTGAATTTACACAAATGTCGTTGGCTCATCGCATTTCGAAGTTTGGGTAAAATATTTGAGGATACTCTTTTTAGTAGATTTGGTGCCAATATTTCCATCACAGGGTGATATTTTACTTACTACAAAAAAAAAGTTAAAGAGGGTGTACTGTATGGAGGCCTTAAGATAATATTGTAAATAGAATAAACAATTGTTTGGGTGGTAAATTATACATACTTTTTTCTAACCATTCTTTATTGTGATTTTATCAGTTTATGCCACTAGTTGTTTTCTGGTGAAAGCACTCTAATAGAGAAAAAGAGCATCAATATGTCAATAGAGAACCAAAGGATTTACTTGTATAATCTTAGCAAGGAAAAAATATCTGAATTGAAACTAAGAATCAAAGAGTTTTAAAACATTCAGAACTTGGCAAAATAGAGAAAAAAAAGGGAACAAAGCAATGACATTCCAGATGTAGAAGAGGGCTTCGATATTGGTGTGGTGCAGAACAAGATTGAAAAATCATTAAATAAAGAAAAAAATGCAGAACCAAACAAAATAACATGCAGAACATGGCAAAATAAAGAAAAACATGGCAAGCAAAGAAGTGACAAAGAACCTGGTGTGAAAATATGGTCTGACCATATGTAGAGAAACTGGTTTCAGCCATATGTAGAAAAAGTTCCTGCTAAACGTATTCCTGTCCAGTTGCATGATAGTTTTTATATGCAAAATTGGTTTCGTCCTGTTGCACGAAAGGTTCCAGATGTAGGGATGGTTTCATCCGGTGGCACGATAGGATCTAGATGCAGGAAATGTTACATCTAGATGCATAGTAGGTTTCAAATGTAGGAATGAATCTTCTCGATTGCACGAAAGGTTCTAATTACAAGAAGGGTTTCATTCGGATGCATAACAAGTTTGGATGCAGGAATGATTCTAACCAGTTTCACAATAGGTTTCGAATGCAGAAATCACTTTGGATGGTTGCAAACCACTATTCAACTGCAAAATTAGTTTCGTTCAGTTGCAGAATAGGACGTGGTTCCATTCAGTTGCTGAATTTGTTATGGTCGGCAGCAGAAAAGGTTTCGATTTTGTGAAGAATTATGTCAGTATTTTTGTCGGGTATAGAACACGGTCCGAAAATGAAAATGTATCCCTGGGGTGTTAATTATATATAGAGGTATACTTGGAGAGTTTGGCGGGATAATTTAAAAATTCTAAACTTTTAGGGTGAAAAGGGTACTTTATTTAGATGGGGTTACTTGCAAATTTTTCAAAATATTCATGATACTCTCTTCAAAGGACATCTAACCGACACCAAAATTTTATTTTTTCCCAAAAATTTTGGCTACATGGCCGACGTTCGAGTCCCAGAAATTTTGCAAATTTAAATTTTTGAAAATGGTTTTTTTCACCCTAATGGCAAAGTTTTGCTTTTATGCATAACCTTGAGAGGGATTCATTCCTTATCATCTGAAACCATTCAACATTCCATCGTCAGTTTCACATGGATGCATATGATATGTTATGGATGATTTATGCAGGATTGGATGTATTGAAAGGATGCTATAATATGAACGACCTGTTTTGTAGAGACTCAAACATTCTAGTACCATAAACAAACACACTAAAACTATCTAACCCTCTTAGGACCAAATGTGTGTGCAGTGAATTCATTTACCAGATCAAGAGCTCAGTTATGAACCGCTACAATCCAGAACCAATGTGTGTGCAAGTGGACTCAGAGCTTTGGGGAATCGGATTCTCAACCTAAGTATGATGAGAATTTGACCCTATCCTTACTACTCTGATTTTGAGTTTATTACCTCATTTTGACCAAAATGGTTAAACCTGTTATGGATGAAACCACAAGGCTAGCCTATCCATTTGAGCGGTCAGAGGTCTCACTTTTAAATGAGACATGTCACCACGCATGAGCATACTCCACTGCCAGTCAAGCGTCTATAGCCCCGATGGAGGTTAGCCCCATAGTCCATGATTTTGCTTTTGATTTCTTGAATCTTAGGGATGACTACCCATCCTTCTGAGGGGACATGTAGTACGATCCTTACAATCCAATAGTCAGTGGTGTGTGATGCAAGCAGACTCAGAGCTTTGGGGAATCGGATTCTCAACCTAAGTATGATGAGAATTTGACCCTATCCTTACTACTCTGATTTTGAGTTTCAAGTATTGTGGAAGTGGTGAAAACCACTATTTTATGGACTATGTTGCATGATAGGACCGACAAGGATGACTCTTTTCACCTCACATTTTCTCCCAAGGATGGTTTTGACCATTTTACCCAAGATGTTTTTAATATGTGCAAATTGTGTTTGGTTCAAGATAGTTTCGAGCATCGGTTCCCAATCTCAAGATCTTCTTAGTGTATATTGTGCAATGATCCTAAGAGAATTTGACATGTTTTTCGGTGATTGTCTTTGAAATGTAGATGCAAGTGAGATGCAATGTTTATGCAATGTGAAATGTACCATGAAATACGGATGAATGCATTTTGAAATGTAGATGGAGTATACAAAATATTTCACCCTAATTTGCAAAACTGACAACTTCACGCATCCCAAGTTTCAAACGATATTCTTTAATGTGTTTGTGGTACTCGTGGAGCCTTCTGCAATACAATTCCAATGCTTCATATTCTCCTTATCTTAGTTAACATTCATGAGGACATGAGCTGACATCTCACTCTAAAATACTAGAAAACAACCAAAACTTGGAAGCGAATGAATACAAAACACACAAATCAAACTTGCAAACATCAAAACAAAATCCAAACCCAAAATCGAACACGAAAACCAAAATCTATATACAAATGTACAATATGGTACAAAATGATGCAACATTTGAACTATCACTTCCCTGGATCCCAAACATGATTAGAGCATTTCAAAAGACAAATAACATGATACGCATGCCCAATGTTGTAGGAATCCAACAAAAACAAGATTAAGCCAAACAATGCAACAAACTTCAACTTGCCTCGCTCACCCCACCAATTTAGCATAGTTCCATTAACAATCCCATAGGTGAGATTCAAATCATTAAATTGATTAGACAACATTTGATTTTCAATTGTTTCTTGTCTATTCTTTAAAATGTCAATTTCACAACTCAATTCCAAATTTAGAACTAGGCTTTCTTTTTCGAATATGAAATCTTGCAAACAAGAGCCTATTTCTAAAAATTTCAAAGCCAATTCATTATTCATGTTTTTAGGCCAATCAAATTTATGCAAAAATTTGCAAGTATCTAGGATATTTACTAAATGGGAATCATTATAAGTTTTTATCCTAGATTCAATAATTAATTGTTGATGAATTTGATTCAACAATTCAAGTGCATCAACTTCTTTTTCATTCATCAAAGCAATCTTATTAAAGGTGTAAGTAGAAATTAATCCTTGTTCTTCATTCACCTTCAATGGCATTTCATCATAAACATCATTCAAATTCAATAAATGGTCATACAAATTTTCACCTGAAGCTTGGATGCTTGGACACAAAAGGTTAGATTTTACCTTTTGCACATTTTCATTTACCAAAGCTTGGTGAGGATTTGCAATTTCTTCATTGATTACCTGTTCATCAAACATACCAAAATTGGGCACCCAATTGAAAACATGTCCATCCTTTTCAACCCTTAAATCTTGTTGGTCAAGGTGTGTATCAAGTAACCCATCTTGATGATCAATCATTTGAGTTGTTTCCAATAAATCAACCTCTTTGTCATTTGATTCCAACTCCTTGTTCACTATCCATGGTATCTCTTCATTTGAATCCTCAAAACAATCATGCGAATTAGTATCCAAATTTTCAATATCCTAAAATGAAAGAGTAGATTTTACCTCTTCCTCATCCAAAATAGATGAGTCATAAGAAACATTACCATTTCTTCCCTTTCTATTTCAACAAAATTTTCAATGAATTTATGTTCAACATGATCAAATTTTGTAACCTTCTCTAATCTTGTAAATGTAATATCTTCATGTGAAGTAGAAGTTTCAACCTCCTGCATATCAAGTGGAATAGAAGTTTCATCAATAGGGGTGTGAGAAAATAACACATCTTCATATCTCCCCCAACCATTGTAAAAATTATCATCCAAATTCATGGGATGAAACTCTATGGTATCTGTGACATGATATTTTGATTCATCCATCAATTCTTTTTCTTCTTTGTCCTTGGTAGTAGGATCATTATCATCTTCCAAAATTTGATGAGATTCCAACCCTTCTTCCAAAATATTCTCAAATTGTGTAGGAGTTGTAATATCTTCTTGTGAGAAAGTGATTGTGTTATCCTGCATATCAATTGACACAAAGGGTTCATTAGAAGGTTTGGAGTGAGTGTATTCTTCCCACTTCTTCCAAGAATCATAGTAATCATCTTCCAAAATCAAGTGGTGACGCTCAACTACTTCTTCAACATCTTCCAATTCATCAATGTGTTTCTCATCAAATTCACCTTCACCTTCCTTAGATGGTTCAATGATTTCCAAAAGTGGGTTATTTCTTGAATTCAAATTTGTAAGGCTATCATAGTCCAAATTGGTAACCCATGATTCAATTTTATCACAATTTGGAGGGTGAAGAATTTCTTGATCATTAGTTTCAAGCATCTCATCGAGAGTGTCTTCCAAGAACAAGTGGTGAAATTCTATCATATCTTCAAATTCATTTATTGATTCTCTTCCAATTTCACTTTCAACCACTTCATTCAATTCTATGGTAGGTTCTGTCCTATCACATATCTCCAACACTAGTTAGATTTAGGACACCATTATCTGAATACTCATGCACTTCTAGAAATGAACCCATCTCTACACAATCCTCATTAGTGGATGTTGGCTTGGCAACTTGCACCTCCTCTTGGGTAATATCTAAGGTGGTTGTAATATTTGGACATTCAAATTCATCCCCTTGATCATTCACCTTAGGTATCATTGGAGTGGAGGGTGCTATATTAGATGGTTGGTGTAGGTTGGCATCACTAACTCCAGAAGAACAATCTTTCATGGGAACATGTTGTGCCTCCACTTGCCCTTGTTCTACCATTATTGCAACCTCATAGATTCTAGGAAAAGATGAGTCATCAAGATTTTCCTCAATAAGTGTAGCAAGTGTGGGGGGTATGGCTCCCATGTATACTTTAATAGCTTCTTCTTCTTGTATATCCAAACTTTCCCACATTTGAGAGTACAACTCATAGAATCTCCCATTGAATTGACTCATGGATTCATTAGGCTCTTTACGAATAGAGGTAAATTGATTTTGCAACATATCTAAGTCAACTTGATTACCAAAATGATAAAGATAGGTTGCTTCTAGTTGGATCCAAGAAGTCCTAACCTCCATGGGTAACTTGCCATACCATAAGAATGATCTGACATCCAAAATGTATGAGAAAAACCTACAAGCAACATCCTCATAGAAAATTTGGGATTGAAATAATGTGCTCTTGTACTCATGCAATTTCTATAGGTAAGTCAATTTTTGTAGGTATCCTGATGTCACTTCTTGATTAAACAGTCGTAAAAACTTCAATAACATTTCAGGAATTTGATGGGGTGTCCCAAGCATGGGAAAACACTCATAATACTTTCCTAATGTAGATACCATTTCTTCTCTTAAAGACATGATTTGCTCCTCTAATGTTGCCATTAGTGAAACTCAAAGAATAACTTTAGAACCAAATTTGTTAGTCAAATACAAAATATCTTGCAATGAAGCATAAAATGACTAACAATTTTCAAATGAATAAACCACAAAGATCATCATGTTAGCATCATCCAAAATATATGCATCAATTAAAACATGACATGAAAGAACATTCTCAAATTTGCCAAAAGGTTAGTATTAACACATCATCAAATAGAGAATGTTAGAATCAATGAAAGTGATCAACAAAATTTCATTAGTCAAGACCAATGTCTTTGGATAAATATTTCAAGTAACATGAACAATTTAGCATCTAAATAGCAATAGAATAAATCAACTCAAACCCTCTTAGCTCCCAAAGTGTTGAGTGCTAAAAGATTACCAAAGATGCTAATCAAATGAACTTGAAATATTTAGCAATTAAAACTCTCAAAGTTACACCAAATCACATCATTCATGTATGAACAATCCAAAAGTGTTAGATCAATGAAAACCAATGCATGAATTGCTTAGCATAAATAAAATAAAGTAAACCAATTCAGGCCCTCCTTCTAGCGCCAAAATGTTGAGTGTTAATTTCACCCAATTGTGAAATTACACTCTCCCTTAGGATTTGTTTCCAAAATCCCCTCTTGCAAAGAAGTTAAACAAAACAACTTCTCCAAGGTCTCCGCTATATTAGCATTTGCATATGTGTATTAGTAATCTCAAATAAAGATGTATCAATTTAATGCTAGGAACACCTTAGTGATTGCAAGTAACTGTAAACAAGGGGCACGTGTTGGTTTATTTTACCATGCTACTTTAATGATTGTTCATTGAACCAAAATAAAACAAATGTGAGTTGGCCCTCATATGACCATGATGTAGTGCCTTAATTCCTTTTATCTTGAGGATTTTAAGGTAGATTTTATCTTCCCTTATTAAGTGGATTTTAATCAAGTTTTATCTTGCATTAAATCCTACTTTTAAACATGAAAATGAAGATTAAATCTATCTATGAATGTGAATCCGAAATGATGAATAGGCTCCTTAAATGTAGCTTCTTATCATGAAGATAAAGATAGCCTTTGATGTGAATAATAAATTATTCCTCTTTGGTGAAATTAATTTTCACAAAGAGATAATAATCTATGGCCTTAAAATAAAGGCTTTAAAATGTCATTTAATTATCCCTCTTTTATGAAATAATTTTCATAAAGAAAAATAATTTAATGCTTTAAAACAACCTTTTAATATAACATATAAAATTACCCCCCTTCAATGAAATCAGAATTTTCATGAAGAAAAGGTGCATTTATTGCTCCAAAAATGGTAATTTATGAAATGCCATAAAACATAACCCCTTCAATGAAATTGAAGTTTTCATGAAGGAAATGTCATCATAGGCTCATGAATGAAATATGAAACTGAAAAAATCAAATTTGACCTCAAAATGGAAATTTTGCAATTTCAAAATTTAAAAATCTGCAATAAAAACAGCAACTTCGGGTAATTTTTAAAAATATGAAATGACTCCGAAGTAAAAATGTCTAAGTGCATAATGGAACTATGAAGTATATTCTACGCAGCCATGCAATTATTTTTGGATTTTGAATTTTTTTAATTTTTATTTTAATGTCCAAAAATTAAAAAAAATCTGCATTTTAAAAGTTGAAAACTGAAAAATAAAAATCTGCATCAAATCAAATGCTGAAAACGCAGAAATGCAAAGCCTCATCAGTTTGATAGCACCCCATCCTGCAAAACCGAATATGTGAGAAGTTCATACATGCAACCTAGCTTATTCGACCTACAAATTTGCACAACCGAAATAAACTAAGTGCTAGCTCCTAGGGTTCAAAAATAAATTTTCAGACTCAGACATTCACATGAAGTAACCAAAAAAAATTGCATAAACTTCATCTACAAGTCCAAAATTTGAAAGGGGAAAGATAAACAATTAAATTTGAGCATGCAGAAATCATCTCATTCTTTCTTGCTAACAAGGCCTTAAATTTCTGAAAAGGGCATTTGCATTAAAAAAAATATCCTGTTACATTCCGGCAGCATTTGGCCTTCAAAAGGTCCAACCCCCCTTTGCTTCCTTATTTTATTATTGTTTTTTTTTATTTTATTTTTTATTATAATATACATGATATATATATATATATATATATATTATAATTTTATTCTTATGCTAACATATATATAGCATACCTTTATTAATACTTTTTTTTGGGTTCATCTATATATATATATTAGTGTTATATAAATATAAATGTGTGTATATATAGATGATTTTATTTATTTATATATATATATATATATATATATATATATTATATATATTTCTTTTAATTTAAAAAAAAATTATATTATTGATTTCAAAGACTTGGGCAATATCTCTCCAAAGAAGTGGAAACCTTATCAACACCCAAGCTTGAAATTTGAAATCCAAACATCAAAATATGAAGACATCATATGGGAACCTTACCCAACCAAGGACATTGATTTTTACAAAATACGCTCATGGGTAAGTACTTGTCATGACTCCCACTAAAAGACACCCAAAATATAAAAATCCAAAATTTAAAAGTGGGTCCCCAAGCTTTGGGGCTAGTTGTGGAGCAGCCACAACAAGCCTCTAGGCCCTATCCCAAGCATTTTCCAACAACCATTTTACCAATTTATAAGGGAATAGAGGACCCTATAGAACACTTAAGGAAGTTTAGAACAACATCTTATCATATATGATGATATGTTTCTACTTAAGATATTTTATAGAATCCTTAGAAGTATGGATTTGGAATGGTATTATCAACTACCTTGCCATTCCTTAAGAAATTTTGAGGAAATAGCCAAGTTGTTTGTTCAACAATTTGGAGCTTATGTGGAGAAAGGAGCAACCCTCCAAGATTTATACCTCTTGAAACAAGGTAAAGATGAAATTTTCTCATATTTCCTATCTCGATGGAGAAGTTTAGTCAAACGATTAAGATACACCCTATCTCCTTGAGATATGTGAGAGGTCTTTATTGGAAATTTGTAATAGTATATCTCATATGAGTTGGAAATAGCAACCATTACTTCTTTTGAACAAGCAATCAATTTGGAAATAAGAGTAGAGAAGGCTCTTATTCTAAGAGGTCAACTTAAGTTAAGGAAAGAAGAGGAAAGACCAAAAAAACCCAATATAAGAACAAGCATGTAGTTGGTGATGGGGTAACAGATAATAGATCAACCAAAAATGTTAATACTTCTAGTACCTTCTAGAATTTGGTACTTAGCAAACCTTAAAAACCCCCACAAAGAAACTTCATTAGATTCAACCAACCTCTTTCATCGATCCTTCAGTAACTTTTGGAAGCTAAGATGATCGAACTATCTCCCATAAGATAACCCGATACAATGTTTATTTGGTATAAGCCTGATCAATAAAGAGTATCATAGGGTGGATGGGAACATGATAGGTTCATGTAAGAGGTTGAAATATGTGTTTCAAGATTTAATAGGTGAAGATCACCTTGTTGTGGATGACTCCTAAACCAATCCTAACTACAAATCTTCAACCGATCAACCTCCTACTCGATAGAAACCTATAACTAATCAGGATATGGGGATCTTCCAAATCCCCTATCCAATCATGCACAATAGACAACCAACCAAGTATCATATAATAATGTGCCACCTCCCTACAACAACATGGTTGGTATGATAGTAACTACCATAATGCAACAAGATCAAGCTCAACTAACTCAAAAAAATCAAGAGCAGACAAGTTCCACATCCAACCAACCTTCTAGACCACCTTTAGTTCTTATGAGTACCCAAAAAAGGAGCACAAGTGTAGAAAAACCAACCTTAGTGTTGAAATCACAACCAAAATTCTTCTTTGACCTTCAATAATAATTAAGAAACACACTTTCCAAGATATCCCTCTTAGAGCTTTTACAAACTTTTGTTCATAGGGAAGCCTTGATGGAGCTTCTAAGTCAACAATTTATCCTGTAAGATCTTACCCCTTGTAAGCTTGCCAATGTTGTAGGTACTCTTGGGATAAATCACATATTTTTTTATGATGATGATATTCGTTCCTCAAACTTACTGTTAGAGTTAGAATATATTACATCATTTGGGTCATGTAAATGTACCACCTTTGGTACATAGTTAGAGTAGAGATTACTTTAGGGGGAAGTTAGCTACTTACTTCAAGCAATGTAATAAATGCACAAGTGTCAATGTGCATGTTGTAATGTGCAAGGTGTCCACTTGTACAACTAGGTAGAGTGTTGGCCAAGGAATCTATTTTCCTATATAAAGGGCCTCATAGTGATAGATCATAAGGCAGAGCATATAGATATCAAGAGTATTGTAGTAGAGAGTAGTTTGTGGTAGAGCTCCTGTATGGAGCACAATGTAGTTCTTTAGCTTATATTAATGGAGTGACCTTATCCTCCATATTGCATTGTATTTTTACCACTTTCTATTTATAGTATATTTCATTCATATTGCAAACTCACTTCTTTTCATATTATCTAGACTTGTGTTAGATCTCTCCCTCTACATATATCCTCAAAATCTAACAGTGGTATCAGAGCCATGGTGAATCGAGATAGGAATAGGAGGGCCTACATCCATCATAAGATAAGTCCAGTAGGTCAATAGGAATAGGGAGAGAATCATAAGTGAGGATTGAAATAAAATATTAGTTGCAAAAAATCTGAGATTATATTTGGCTAGAGTATTTCCATAGAGTTGTAGAAAAACTCGTGAAGACTAGGACTCAACATTCAAGCCACTAGTTTGACAAATCAACTAGTGAAGATTATTATCTCCAGATTTATAAATCCTTCTATTCCAATTTCTAACAACTTATTGTAGAAAAAATGAGATTCAAGAAAAGGTTGGGAAGCTTCCTACAAAATATTTAGGAAGAATATCTTCTTAGAATCATTCCAGCACCTGCAGCAACAAGGAGAAGACTGAATATTTCAAAGACCTCAAGAAAGGTCCCATTACAAGAGTTGCAATCCTGTGAAGTGCAGAAGTGAAGAAAAAGGCCACAACAACCTTATAGCAGACTCAAGGAAGAAGAGACTCCAGAAGTCGAGTCAAGAAGGAGATAGGATATTGGTGATCTCCATTCAAGATCAATACCTGCAAAAGTGTAGAAGAAGAATAGGCCAGAGAAGCCTTGATCAAGAAAAGGCCATAGAAGCCTTAATTTTGAAGAAAATTTTAGAGAATAATTCCTTATTCATAAGATAAATTCCTGACTCATAAGAAAACTACAAAGAATATTTTCTTAAGAAAAATCCAAGAAGATGAAGTTCCTGATTTAGAAGAAGACTCCAGAGAAGAGTCCAAGAAAGAGGAGATTGGTGATCTCCATCAAAGCCTAAAAATTATAGAAGAAAGAGAAAGGACCATCGAAGTCCTATTCCAGAATCCAAAAGCAGCAAAAATCAGAGATCCAAGAAGAATATCTCATCACCAACACTTCCAAAAGTAGAAGGTTGAAGAAAAGGTCTCAGTTGGAAGACCAGAGAAGCTACAAGATAGAATACCTAGGAGAGATCTCAAGTAGAAAAATAAGAAGGCTTGGTGAGCCTTATTGTAGAGCTCATAGAAGCATCATTAAAAGAGTTCCTAGGAGAACTCATTGAAGAAATCCACTACCAAGGAGAAAAGCTCTTGATAGTGAAGGACTTGGGACAATTATCGCCATCCGACAACAAGCCCAAGAGAAGAAGAATTTGGCAAGGAGTGCCAAATCCTAGAATATGAATTTGGCAAGGAGTGCCAAATCCAGAAGAAGAATCTAGTGAAGACCTCAAGACATTAAGAATCTTGAGAAGAAGAAGATCCTGTTTGAAGTCAGAATTCGACAAGAAGGTTGAAAGAAGATTCAGATAGAAGAAGCCTACCAAATCTAGGAGATTTGGAGATTACCTCTCACAACAAGAAGGCACAAGTTTAGAGAAAGGAGTTCTCTGAATCTACAGTAGAAGGTAGAAGATCACTAGAAGGATCAAGCCACCAAACCTAAGGCTCAAGATAGAAAGTTCAAGACCTCAGTTTGGTGAAGCAGGAAGTTGTTCTGGACAAGCCAATAAGAAGCTATGAATTCATCTACTACAAGGTAACAACTTGGTGAAACAAAAATACCAAGATCTACATCTACTTCAGAAGCCATTAAAGGTAAGCAACTAGGGTGCAATCAGTTGAACTTAAATTAGGGTTCATTATCAAATTCCATTAAGCACCATATTTGGATTAAAGTTGCAAGAAGAAGGGCTCATATTATAGTCTTCCAGAAAGTGCAAAAAGGAGAATTCATTTTAAGATATATTTGCACATTAATAGGAGTTGGATATTTTTGAAAGAAAGAAAATTATCATCTACCTATTATCTATCTAGAAAGCAAGAAGACTACATCCTACAATATTGATTGTAGTGAAAAATTACAGAAGATTATTAAGTGCATTAGAATTTATTCTGAGAGTTTATTATCATTAAAAGTGCATTATTAATCCATTATAGCACTATACTAGTTGATCTTTGACTAGTTACTCTCAAGAAATTAGTTTGTGTTACTAAAAGCACAAAACTAGCACAAGAATCTACAACACTATGTGGCCAAAGGAAGCCACCATTACAAGCAAAAGGTGAAGAAGGAAGCCACCATTAATATCCTTGAAGGAAGCCTCAAATCGAGACTTGGTGAGTCTCAAGATTCAAGGAGAATATAAGGATTTCATTTAAGTGCAGAGAGAAAAATCCTTACTTCAAAAACAACATCTCATTAGCTTGGATTAACTATAATTAAAAGATCCAAGGAATAAGATTAAAAGAGGCAAGAAGGATTTCATAAAAAGGTCCTTCATATTGGTGCAAATCTAACTATTATAAAGCACCTCTTTTGTTCCTTTGAAAGGATAAAAGCTATCATATTTATAGGGAGTAGCGCAACCATCATATTTTGCAGGTTGAAGGGTAGAGTTTAAGCAAGAGGAAGGAGCCACCGAAGAGCTCACACGTCTAAGAATCAAGGTGTTTAAAAACACCATTTCTCCATGTCCAATCCAAGCCCTAGAAGAGAGTGTATCACCTGCAACATTGGAGTCATAATAAGAAGCCATTACCATCCAAGTCTACGTAGAGAAAAGGGTAGCATATAGAGGGAGACTATCTATGTAAGAAGAAGCACCATCAAAGCTAAGAAAAAGGCTAGCAATCAGTTGTTATAAAATATATACAAACAACGTAGAAGAAGCATCATCAAATCTAAGAAAAATGCTAGCAATCGGTTGTTATAAAAGATGTACAAACAACATATTATAGGCATGAAAATACAAAGGAAGAAGTGCAATACCCAAGGTTTCTACTTGGAGAGAACAACCACCATTGAAGAGCACAAGAAGCTACCATAAGAACACCATTGAAGAGCACCATAGAACCAAGGAGCAATATAGCTGGTGCCATCCATTATCCTCATCAAGAAAGTGCATGAAAAGAAGAGGGAATGCTTGTGTTTCAAGAAATATAGCAAGCCAATGCATATTTCAAAGATATAGGTAAATATAGGGCATCAACACCCATCGTTGGAGCATTAGAAGAAAGGTCTACATACACAATTGTGAGTGCCACTTGGCACAAGAGCTCTAAGCATCCAACATTCATGAATAATCCAATGCTCACCCAGGAGGAGTTACACTACCACCAACCTCATCATTGCATATGTTGGAATATCAATACCTACAAAGTAACACTCAAGTGACACTTGTCCAAAAGTCACAAGGGAGCAACCCTATTTAAATAATCCATATTGAAGAAGAATAGCATTGGAGGTCAAAGAAGAAGACCAACATTAAATGGTGTGAAGAGGAAGAGGCTAATTCAAGCATGTGCACCATTCGAAGGAGAATGCCAGCATTAAAGAAGTTGTCATAAGATCAGCCAAGATATCACCTCATTCGAGCAACAATCCAGCATCCAATTCATCCAAGGAAGACATCATAACAACATGCAAATCATGAAATATTAGACCGAGAATACCAACGTTGGTTACAAAGAAAATAAGTGCTACATAAGGGATATTTCAGTGCCGGTCATAGAGGGCATTGACTACCATTTCAAAGAATCCAAATCTACCACCTCACAACATCAAGGCAAAGGAATACGAAGGTAAATCATAAACTATTTATTGCTTGCTATAAGACTAAGGTTATATTGGAGTTATAAGGGCACATCATATTTACTATTGCAATTCATTCACTTAGCATTAGTAAAATATTATGCAAGCATATTCTAAAATATTTATATTTGCAAATAATAAAGGAGGAATAAGGATTTCAACTTGGAAATTAAAAATCCTATTATTGCAAATATTATATTGTTTTCTAATATTCCATATTAGGGAGTCATAAGGAATACTACATCAAAGTAGGTAATTGGAATTTAGAAACATTAAACATTAAATATCAAAAGCTATAAAGGAGGTCTATTAAGAAAAATCAAGAGTTGGAAATACATTGGCATACTTGTCTCAAACCAAATTAAAGGGACAAAAGAAATCCAACCAATAGAACCTCATCAAATTAAAAGTGCTTAAAGTTCAATAGGAGTAATAAGGTGTAATAGAAGTTGATTTTTGCTACTTACAAAACATTACAAAATCAACTCAAAATTGAACTACTATACTCAAAAAGCACTTTATCTATCATATAGCATATCCAAAAACACTAGGGAGTCATAAGGTATTCTACAAAACTTGATAATTATAGCATTCATCAAATATTATCAAGTACTTAATCCATTTGGGAATCATAAGGTATCTACAAAGTCTATAGGTATTCTACTAATTCACATCTCTTAACTAGGGAGATATAAGGAAGCCTACAAAACCCAAGTTCTAAAATATTTCGTCAAATCAAGCTCGGCTACTATCAGGATTTCTATGGATAGACCACTTACAAAATAAACAAGATCAAAGCACTTTTCCAAGAAACTATAAATATGACTACCAACACATTAAGCCATACACTTAGAAGTGGAATGAGAAAAATACCAGTATGGATTAAAAGCATGATGGGTAATACAATGGATAACAACAAGGAAAATGCAAAAGAGAAAGAAGAATCAATAATATGGGAAATAAGCTCTGAAGCAAATAACTACGAAAAATTAGATTCTTCTAATGAAACTGATGACAACTATGAAAACACAAAAGATCACATTCAAAAGGGAGAAGGAAAAGTAGATCAAGAAGATATCATACAAAGAAGTAAAAATGAAATAGCTTCAATTGTGCACATATGGTTTAAGGATCTAGTCAAGGATATAGATAAACATGATATCCCTAAGATAGATCACAAAGTAGTCAAAACATCTCTAGTGTGCACCTATTGCAATCAATATGGTCATGAAAAAATCAATTGTTGGAATTTCCATCCATGCAAATACTATGAAGGGAAAAATCATTCATCTTTCTTCTGCTACTATAAATACAAGTACTATAAAAGTTATGAAGAAATATTACTACACAGGATAGATTGCTACTTTCAAAATCTTACTCTAGAAGCATCTACTGACAAAGAGCTCAAGTTTGATACTTATGAAGGTAAAAGAAATAGGTCATACAAAAATCTAAAGGAGAGAAAATGGGTCAATTCAGATCCACTTCAGACATGCAAAATCATGAGATCTCTAGTTCATCAAAGACATCTGATGTCAAATAATAGAGGATTGGAAAGGACACGAGATTATAACATGAAGACTAAAGCAGCTAAAGGAGAACCTAATCAAGCCAAAGAACATCCACAGGAAGAAGAAGAACCAAGTCAAGAAGGAATGTAGTGCAATTAAAGGAAATACAAAGGAGCAGATCAAGCTGAAGATCATTCTCAAGAAGAAGATCCATATTGAAGATTGAAATCTTCAATACCCAAATAATGTAATACATGGGGGTGTTAGAGTTAGAATATATTACATCATTTGGGTCATGTAAATGTACCACCTTTGGTACATAGTTAGAGTAGAGATTACTTTAGGGGGAAGTTAGCTACTTACTTCAAGCAATGTAATAAATGCACAAGTGTCAATGTGCATGTTGTAATGTGCAAGGTGTCCACTTGTACAACTAGGTAGAGTGTTGGCCAAGGAATCTATTTTCCTATATAAAGGACCTCATAGTGATAGATCATAAGACGGAGCATATAGATATCAAGAGCATTGTAGTAGAGAGTAGATTGTGGTAGAGCTCCTGTATGGAGCACAATGTAGTTCTTTAGCTTATATTAATGGAGTGACCATATCCTCCATACTGCATTGTATTTTTACCACTTTCTATTTATAGTATATTTCAGTCATATTGCAGACTCACTTGTTTTCATCTTATCAAGACCTGTGTTAGATCTCTCCCTCTACATATATCCTCAAAAGCTAACACTTACAAGGGGATTATCCCCTTTACATTATTAGATATATTGGGGAAATTTTCATCAAGAGGATCTTGGTAGACAATGGTTCCTCCCTCAATATATGCACTTATAATTTCTTCCAAAATTTTGGACTTAAGGAGGAAGATTTAACCAAATCGAATGTCTTCATAAAATCTCTCAACAATGAGTCCCAAGAGGTCTATCGCATATTATCCCTTCCCCTTAGGGTAGGACCCAAGATCTTAGGCACTTTTTTTATGTGGTATCTTGCCCAAGATCTTTTAATATTCTTCTTGGATGCACTTGGATTCATACAATGAGGGTTGTTCCTTATACTCTTCATCAATATTTAAAATATGAATTTAAAAATTAACTTATCACCATATTAGGCAACTCTTATCCATTCCAATATTTTTGAATGGTGTAGCAAGTCTAATATATGATCAATTTGTGTCCATATGTTTCTCTTCATAAACTTCCTCCAGCTTCTTTTCATTATTATTTTCCATCATCTAAGATCACCATGTAGTTTGAAAATTATAAAATAAGGAACCATCAATCATTCTCTCATCACAAGATCAAACCAATCATCTGGTTGAAAATTCTTTCATAGATTTAGCTTAGCTACCATATTCACCCCAATATATGGTTTTACCCCTTAAAAAGGGTCAAGTAGTACACATAGGTATGTGTACCTTTGTCTACATGGGAATGTCCCATGAAGAAAATATTCATGGTAGAAACCCTTCTCTATTAGAGCAAACATTTTCCCATTTTTATTTATCCAATGATTATCCACTTCCTAAGTATATCCTATCTAGTATGGGATATGAAGGTAAGGGTTTGGGGCCACAAAAAGGTATTCAAGAGCCTTTAGAAGTTGAGCTTTGGGTTGGGAGATGTGGCATATACTACATCCCAAAAAAAAATTAACCCTTACCAACTTATGATGATTAAGTTGTTACCTTTCCTGAATTCATGGATCATCATGGCTAAGAGTGGGGTAATGAGGATGAGGGAACTCCTTCTCTCTCCAACATTTTGTTTTACAATTTAATAGCGAACCCGAGTGAGTATGCTAAAGGGGATATCCTTTGTGATATGGATCATGAATATATCCTTTGAAATAGCTTCTTATTTGATGGTTTAGTCCCTTGTGTCACTCATATTAAGTCTTCCAGGTCTTAAGAGGATTCCATTCCTATGTATCTCGAAGACCTTGAGCAGCTAGGAGTTATCCCTACACCTCCTCATTATGATTATGAATCTCACATCCTTATTGATGAAACCCTTGATGTTAACATAGGAATTGAAGAAAGCCCTAGTCTCCTTAAGTTGTGAGTCCATGGATGATCATGAGCAATTGACCAAGTTGTTGATATAATTTCAATATATTTTCACTTGGTCATATGTTGACATGTCAAGGCTTGACCCTCCTTAGTCATGCATCACCTAGTGATTAGACCCAATGTCTAATACGTTAAGTAGAATATTAGGAATATGCATCCTAAAGTCGCTCTACTAGTCAAGGAGGAGCTCTAAAAACTCCTTGATGTTGGTTTTATCAAAGCCATTAACTATTATGATTGGATATCCAACATTGTTCTTGTAGATAAGAAAGAATAAATATTCATAATATATATCTACTTTTGGGACATCAATTTTTCTTATCCCAGGGATGAATTTCTTCTATCCAACATAGACATGATAGTGGATTTCACCATTAGATGTGGAATGATCTCGTTAATGTGTGGTTTCTCAAGATACAATCAAATCTATATTGCCCCCAAGTATCAGACCAAGATAAATTTCATCACTCCATGGGGCACCTTTTGTTATAAAGTCATGCCTTTTGGCTTGAAGAATATTGGTGCCACATAAAAAAATGCCATGACATATATTTTTCATGACTTGATGCATGATATTGTTGAGGACTATGTGTATGATATTCTTGGTTGCTCCATTAATTGAGAAACTCATGCTCAAGATTTAAGATGTATCATTAAAATACTTCAAAAATACAAAGTCCATCTTAAGTCCTCTATGTGTTTGGAGTTACATCTAGCAAGTGTTTAGATTTCATAGTATCTAGGCAAGGCATTGAAGTGGATCCCACTAATATGTGGCTATCACTGACATACCTCATCCCTGTAACCTAACTGAGTTACCAAGTTTGTAAGGTAAACTTCAAAATATTCATCACTTAATAGCCTAGTTAGCCAATAAGTGTCAACCCTTTCTTAAGATTCTTAAGAAGGATGTAGATTTCAAGTGGGATACTAAGTGTCAAAAAACCTTTCATGGACTCAAGAAGTACCTCACTTCCTCACTTGTACTTATCCCACATAATCTAGATAAGCATTTAATTCTTTATATAGCATCTACAACCCAATATTTTGGGGTTATGTTAGATCAACATTATGATTAGAACAAAGAGTGAGCAATCTACTATATTAGTATAACCCTCATTAGCTATGAAACCCAGTATACTCCCTTAGATAATATTTGTCTCCCTGTAGTGTTTACCTTTAAAAATTTGAGAAACTACATGCTTAGCCATAATACATTAGCAGTCGCAAGGTTTGATCCTCTTTGCTACTTAATTTCAAAGCCCCACCTTTTAGGACAAGTCACTAAGTGGATCCTAATCCTTAGTGAGTTTGACCTAACCTTTATAGGTCAAAAGGCTATAAAATATTAGGTGATCACTGACTAGCTAGTTGTTGCTCCCCTAGAATCCACCCATCCCTTAAATGTCAAGTTTTCCAATGAGTGTTTCATCCTAGAAGTAGAAGATCCTGAGTCTTGGTAATTTTTTTTTTATGGAACCTATTGTTTAAAGAGTATTGGGGCTAGAATAATTCTATTCACCCCTCAAAAGCAATTTATCTCCCTTTCCTTCAAGCTATGTTTCTCTTATACTACAAAATACAAAGCCTTGATCCTTGGTCTTAGGGTAGCCTTAGACTTAAAGGTTAGAAGCCTTTCCATATTTGGTGATTCTCAACTTGCGGTTAATAAAGTCAATGAAGTTTATCAAACTAAGGATGATAACCTAAAACCTTATAAGGATATTTTCACAAAGATTCTATATTCCTTCAATAGGGTAACCTTAGAGGTTATACCTAGATCCTCCAACCACCATTCAAATACCATGGCCATACTGCATCCCTTATCCCCCTTGGAGTTAGAATATGATCAAGCAACTATTATTATCCTACAACTCTGAGAGTTTGTAGCCCTTAGCTCTAGTATAATTATGTTAGATATCCTAAACATCAAATTTTCTCAAGAACAGCCTTGGTATATAGATATATTTATATTTCTTAAAGATGGTTCTATTCTAGATGCTTTAGGTCGTAATATATGAAAGCTTGTACAAAAATGAGTGTGTCAATTTGTGATAATCAGTGATACTTTATATCGACGTTATTTTGAGGGTATCCTATTATGATGCCTTAACTCCGATGAAGCCCAAAAAGTCTTTAGTGAAGCTCATTAAGGATCATGTTATGGTTATTTTAGTGACAATGCAATTGCCAAAAATATCCTTAGGATTGGTTATTATTGGACTTCTATGGAGAAATATGCATGTGACTATGTTTGATGATGTGATAAGTGTCAATGTTATGAAAACCTTGTTCATGCTCCTTCTCAAAACCTTTAGGTTATTTCTTCTCCTTGGTCATTCTCCATGTGGGGATTCAACATTATCATGAAGATTAATCCCACGTCATCTAATGGTCATAAGTTTATCATCATGAAAACAAAGTACTTCACCAAGTGGGTAGAAGCCATGCTATTGGTTGCAATGACTGGAGCTCAAGTATCCAAGTTCATATTCAACCAAATCCTTTGTAGGTACAAGATTACTTTAGTAATCATTTCTAACAATGGAACTTCTATCAAGAACAAGAATATCCATAAGATTTGAGCTAAGTATAATATTCATAATAAATGGTCAACTCCATATTACCCTCAAGGTAATGGTCAAGTTGAAGCATCCAATAAGTCCTTAGTTAATATCCTTAAGAAGTTGGTAAGTAAGACCACTCAAGACTGGCATATCCAACTGTATCCCTCCTTGTGGGCCTATCGTACTAGTGTATGAACTCCTACAGGTGCAACCCCTTATGTCTTGGTCTATGGCATTGAGGTATTTTACCCCTTCAAGTTAGAAGTCCCATCCTTGTATATGTTTTTGCAAGATGCCTTGGTTGGTGATGAGTACTATTTAGATTGTTTAAACCAATTAGAGTTGCTGGATAAGAAGCGCATCCATACCTCAAAGCATCTTTGAGCTTATCAGAATAGGCTCAAGTAAACTTATTCTAAGAAAGTTTGTACTCATTCTTTTAAAGTTGGGGGCCTTGTTTTCAAAGAAAACTAGAAGAACACAAATGCTCGCATGGATTTGAAAGGTAAGTTTTAGCCTAATTGGCTAGGCCACTTTGTTATAACAACTAATTTTAGCTCATAATCCTATAGTTTAGCAACATTATATGGTAAAGATCTAAAATAACCAATGAACATAATGCACTAAAATGATATTATGCGTGAATTCTCATCATTTCATCTTTTTTTTTTTGCTTTTTTCTATCTTATTCTTCTTCATAATCTTATCTTCTCTTCTATCTTCTTCTTTTGTGCCAAATTGCATTTGGTTTTTTTCTCGTATTGCATGATTGTTTGTCATACATTCAATGGATTTATTGATGTACTTTCTCTTTTGCATGTATGCTTTCATTTAGCTACTTTACTGCTTGATCATACTTGCATCTGACTGACTGCTCATATAATTTTTTTGGGACTTTGCAATGAGGTAAGTGATGAAACCTAGTTAGGTTTTAGCTCATATGCATTGCACTCATACTAGGTCACTGATGCTTAGCAAATCCCCAACCTAGGGCACATATTTTGTTGGCACCAATCATACTTATTTTCTATCTCATATGTTCCTTGACCTTGAATGTTTCAATAATTATCAAAAAAATTCCCAAGTCAAGGGATATATGTTTCTCTTTCTTCTTCTCTTTCATTCTCCTATGTTCCTTGACCTTGAGTGTTTCAATATTTAAAAAAAAAATCCATGTCAAGGAATATAGTTCATCTCTTGTATATCTTTTGTCCTTTGAAATTTTTTAATCATTTATTTTTCTCGAAGACAAAGGATATATGCTCCTTATATCTATGCATATTGTCTTGCTCACACTTTTTTTTGTTGATATTTTGATTGTTAATGGGTCATCATTGGATAGGATATATACCTCATGAATATCATTTATGGTGTTCATACGGCCACTGACTATTCTACGCACATCCCTTATCCATTGAAATTTTAAATACAATATACACATAGTACTTTGTTCTTCCCATTTATTTATCTTCTCTATGACATGTGCACACACAACACCTTCTTCTTTTGCTTTGTCAATCTTCTTCTCTTCTTTAGTGATATAATACCCCTATTGGGTTATACTCCTTTTGACCATCTGCATGCATAAAACCCCTATCAGGTTACACTTCTTTTGGCTCTATGAGAACTACACCCCATATAAAATAGCTCTATGGTTTTTAGTGAGAATCAGCCTCCACTTAGGCCATTTGTGAACACATGTCCTAGTGGGTATTGTTCCACATACAATCACTAGAAAGTACACAATCATAGCAGGTTTCACTCCATATTTTGATCACTAGCAAGCACACACCCATAATGGGTATCACTCCACCACACTTGTTATTTTCAACGAGCATTACACCCTCATAGGATAGATTCATGACCACTCATGGTAACTACACCCATAGCATTTTTCACTCCATACTTAGCCATTTATGAGCATACATCTGCATAGGGTTCCACTTCATATTTTAATTTTATTTTTCTTGGCTTATGTTGATTTGATCACATTGATTCCTTGTGGTCAATCCTAATTCAAATATCATATTCTTAGCATATTTTTTTCTTTCTTTGTCCTATTTTTGAACTTCTTCATCATATTCTCTTTATTCTCCTTATGTTTCCCTTCTTTTTCTCTTGTGCTAAATTTACGCTTTATTCATATAGGGCGTGAATTCGCTTTGGGAAGAATTCATTATTAGTTTTTATGGGATGCAAATTTATTTGGAGCATTGTTTTTATTTATTTTTAAGTTTTCCTTATTCCATCACCTTTTTGTGCTCCATTATAGTCATCTAATAATTCATTAAGTTCATTATGCATTCGTTATTTCCTCATGCATTTGTTCATCAAATTCATTCCTCATGCAATTCATTCATCCATCATTCATGCATAATAAAAATTAACAATCACATAATAAAACGCACATAATCATACATAGTAGCATGATATACTGCTCAGTAAATAGAGCATGTGTCAGCCATTTTAATGTGCCACAATACAATCCTAGCACATTCAACCATCCTCTAGCCTAGGGATGCATGCCACACTTAAAATTGGAATGTTGTCCCAATCCTTGTCCTAGCTTTATGAGATTGTCTCCTCTACTCTGCCTATCAAAGGTGGTCCTAGTGGAGGTATGTTCATAGATCATGATATAATCCATAATCAATATCATGACTTGCTTTGTGATCAAAGGGAGGATAGTGAAGGCAGACTCTACTAGAACCACCTATAAGTACAGTGTCTGGTAGAAGATATCCCATTGTACAAACAACTCCAATCTCTCTCCAACTCTCTACAACTCCTCTTGTAGTAGCTAGATCCCTTGGTCCTATTGGTTTCTAGTAATAATAGCCATACCCTTAGCTTAGACCTACTATCACTCCTACTTTGACCAACCCATATCCCCCTTGAGGCACTCTACCTCAACTCTTTTTGCATCTGTCTCTATCACTATTGTGTCTCACATAGTAAGATCCTAGTCCCTCTCTAAGAGTGTAGTGTTTAGGGCCCTCTAGCCTCTTGTATCTATCCTCTCAAAGTAAATCCATCTCCCTCTACATTGTTGCTATCCTATATTTTAGTGCCTTTGCCTCCCTCATTAGGTCATCCTAATCTATAGTCCTACTAGGTCCTATCATTGTCACTATGGGGGTATCTCTTGATATATTTCTTAGCCTAGACTCTACCGCTATGGGTGCACCTCCTGTTATCCCCTCTCCCCTTGTGCCTAAGAGAGTGATGGTAGTTGTAGCGACCCCAGGACACATGCACCGTTATTTTTACACTACTTGCAATGTATTAAAAACCTAAAATGAAATGGAAGACAATGAAAAGCATATAACATGGAAATAACAAATATGGATCTCTTTATTTGTATTAAAACCCGGTTACATGTTGGTCCCTCTTAGGGATACCCATTTCGATACAATAAGGTTACAAATAGGCAAAGAGTGCCTCTTCCATGAAGAGGTGGTGTGCTTTCAAAAATATTCCCAGTTCCACACATGGAAATGTATGAGGGCTTACAGATGCCTCCTTCTCCAATCTTGTTTCCTAGAGAGATCCCTTTTGCTCTCGTGTGTTGCAAATTCCGTTCGATGAACCTATGGCCTTGTAAGCAATGAAACAACAACACATGCTTAGATATCCAAGAATACCTCCCCGAATGAGGTTGTTAGCAATGAATATAATAAATGAAAGCAAGTGCAAATTAGACTAATGCTATGAATGCAAATTAATGAAATGATGCTATGCTAATGATATACTAAAATAATGAATCTAATGTCTAGAACCGTAAGCTAAGCCTGCGGGCCACTATCCAAGACAACGATCGCTGAAGTGACTCTTCTCCTCTTTACTCCAAAGCTATGAATCAAAGCTTGTATTCGATGTTGAAATAATGGTTGCTATGCTCTTCAATCTATCAGGGCTTCATCATACACGTGATCTCCAAGGGAACTCTCCAAGTCTCGAAAGCTCTCCTCAATGGCTTGTCCTGATAAATTGCCTAGACAAAGATCTCTTAGATAAAATATGTCTCTCCTCTCTTCAAATATTGATCCTTGGTACTCTTAGGCTTGCACCTTTTATAGTATGAAACCCTAGGTCTATGTCCAAGCCCTAGGAATGAATTTCTCATGCGTAGTGAGAGTTAGCATGAGAAGATTGTTGTCTTTTTCTATGTTTGGAGGCCAGTTAACTGAAATATAATTGCCAACTTGAGTCTCCTATGCAAACTGGTCATTAGCATGAGAATCTTTTGTCCTTTGTTTATGTTTTGAGGCTAGTTAGCTAAAGTCTAAAATGCAAACTCAAGTCTCCTATGTAAACTGGTCGTGAAAAGGAATGCAAAGTTACTCCTGCTCACCTTTATTGCATGCAGACTGCCACTTTCACCCATGATTAGGCTTGTTTGTCGGAAAAACTACTTTTATGATTTAGCCATTATCATCTGTAGTGACTAAGATCTGGCCACTATCATCTGCAGTGGCTAAGATCTGGCCACTCTAGGCTTGGGTGGCTAGGATCTGGTCACTCTTGGCTTGAGTGGCTAGGCTTGGATGGCTTGAAAAGGTCCCAAATGAGTGGTAATAACCACTGTTGATGCTTGGAAATTCCAATATTATCATTTGATCTTATGAATGTATCTATGTGAGTAGCTCCCCTAAGCATGACACATTTCAAGTGTCTACAAATACCCCTTTTTGTGACATGTTGTATGGAAAATACAACGCTGAGCAAAAACATAGACTGATATGTTTATAGGGTGTATGGTGATCAATGGTCTGATCAATTCTAGATGGCCTAATCATGCAAGATGACGTGCATCCTTTGAATCATTACCTTAATGGTCAGAGTACTTAGCTCAATGGCTCAGGCATGCAAAATTACACTATTACTCAAACTCAATCGGGTAGCTTCAGCTGCTATAATAGTTTCGATCGGTAGGAGAGCTACAATTGAATATGTCATGTCTGCTTATGTTCCCAGTAAACAAGGGAATTATGTGATTGTTGTATGCAATGATTCGTAGGATGAACATGATTTTGTTATAATCGAGTGATCTTTTGTTGATTTTGATTATGATTATGTTGAAGATTTTGAACTACCTCCTCGCTCAATGGATTGGTGAAGAAATAACAATGAAGGAAGTGACAAGTCTCTTGACCAATATGATTGATCTGGTTCCTTTTTAGCATTTGTTGCTTTTAATGGGCAATCCCACACACAAGTGTGATTCCAATTGTTTATGATAATCATCTATCCCTATCCCAATGAGCGGTCTAGCTATCAATAGCTTTCTTAGGGAGTTAGGATGAGTGATTCCATTTATGTTCATATTGTATCACTTTGGTTTAATTTTTTTGGTATCATAGGGGAATTAGGATGATCCTCTCGTACCCGTGGAGCAGTTCAACCATCTTGATCTTCTTCGAGATTGAAGGGTGGCACATCGTAATTCCAAAATGAAATGCTTTTGCCCCAAGTAGCCTTATGGTAGCCTACTCATCTCATAGAAATGCATGGAGTGTGAATAGCTACAATCACCGAGTGGATAGAGCAAGAAACTAGGTATGAGGCCTGCTTGAGATTATGCTTTTATGTGATTTTTTTATTATTTTGGTTATTAAGATGACTTCAATTCATCAAAATACATTTATTTAATTTTTTTGTTATCCCCACATGGAAGGAATTTTCTTGTTTTTTATTTGTGGAGCAGGCCATTGTCAGGTCTAGCAACCTCTGAGTCTTTGCTTGTGGTTGTTGTCACCTTGAGTGGCCATGAAGTTTGGGCCACTGATGCCAGTAGCGGCCAAGGCATAATTTGAAAATATAAAAAATATGTTTTTAGGATTTTGACCTATCATTTTCATTTGTTGTCAATTCACTTTTCAAAGCTCTAGTGAGACAGCGACAGTTGAGATTTTTTAAGTTACCTGTAAAGAGGACATGGCTGTACAGGGTGAGGTGTCAACTGTTGGAGGAGCTAGAGCTTCTCGGGTATTCTTTAAAACCCTACCCTCTTTTCTGCTCTTGGGTAAAACTGAACCTCACTAAGTAATTGGCAAATGAACCCCACTAAACTTATTGGTAATGAACGAAATATGTAGTTAGGCTTATTTTAGGTTTTTAAGTGGTGGTTTGGTCCTCATTTTTGTTCTTTTTTTCATTTTTTTTTAATTTTACGACCTAGGGTTCATGGGTTTTTCGTATTACCTTTTGGCCGCTATCGCTCAGAGCGATGGAAATTTGGCCGCTGTCGCTCAGAGCGACTAAGTTTGAACCCCAACGGTCAGAAATTTGATCATTTGGCTTTGGCCACTGCTGTCTCCAGCAGCCAGATTCTAGCCACTGTAGGTGATAGTGGCTAATCCCCTTAGCCAATTTTGCACAAATTTTGCTTTTTATTGGATTTTTTGAGATAGTTTTTAATTTGTTTGGAATTTTGAACTACTCTTTAGCATTTGTTGTATGCCTAGGTGTATTTATCCCCCCCCTTATTTTCTCATATTTAGGAGTGTCAGAATTTTTTATGTTTTATTAGTATTTATGTCTTAGATGCACTGTAGTTATGTTTCATATTTCTTTTGTTTTGCTTAGATCCTTACTGCTTGAGCTCAGGACCCGAGGCTCATGAATGACCTTCTAACTCTTCTATATGACATATATTGGAGGTGTCTTAAGGCTCGTGGGCTCCAGTATGTTACCAGACTACCTCATATTATGTCATACTAGGCTTACATTATGACTTTGGCCCATCGCTGAGACCCTCAGACTAATACCTTCCACATCCCGATCGACGAGATGACCATTACATCAGAGGATGTGTAGAGGATCTTCTGGATCCCTTTTGATGGGGTGGCCATTGTTTCTTTGGCAACTAATGATCAGGTGGCCATCTTCACTCAAGTATTAAGAGGGTATTCTGAAGATGCTCTTAAGGACACCAAGTCTGTGGGAGTGTCTATCATCCACTGGTATCAAGAGCATGTTTTCACAATGAGGCATGCAGTGTTGCTGATGTTCATCAAAAATGTCCTTATCCCAAAATTTTCAGGCTTGAGGTTCCCTTAGAACCTCCTTGCGATGGTTTAGGACCTGATGGACAATGAGGTGCCCATCATCTATGCATGGGGTAGGTTTTTGTTGGCTCAGTGTTACGATGAGTTGTACCACATCCACTAGAAGGGTCATGTCAGCATTGCCTGTAGCTGGATTTTTCATATCTGAGGATGGGAGCACATTAGGGTAGATCACCCTAAGGGGATTCCTATTAAGATCATAGTTGTGGATACGTGGATGTAGTGCTATGGTGCAAGATGGGCTAAAGAGAGCAAGGAGTACAAGAGCCACACTTTTTCAGGGGAGTTGACTCATTATAATGATACTTTTACTGGAATATAGGCTGGAGATGTCATATGGCACCCATACCACCTACTTTGGATGACCCTACTAACTTTATTGCTAGGATGCGACATGAGCTATGGCTCGTTGGTTGTAAGGTTAACATCTAGGAGCAATTCTTCTACTCTCAAGTTCTTCATCAGTACAGGTTGCTGTAGGATGTGCCATTAGTACCATTTCTATATAGGTGCATCAAAGCAAAGAGAGACCTCCCTTATCGATAGGTTATAGAGCTAGATGATGATGAGGATGCCCTAGTTGTTGATCCTAGAGTAGCTAGTGGATTTATAGATGCATTTACGCAGTTGTGGAGCGACCTGATGTGGCACAATGAGGGTAGCATGGACTAAGAGGATGATGGTGGAGATGGGGAAGATCCATCAGGGTACATGGTTCATGTTAGGACTACGGTGTGGGACCAGTAGGTAGAGCAAGTGGAAGTGGAGGAGCAGGAGGCTCCTGAGGAGGCGAAGGAGGATATGGAGCCTGAGGAGAGAGATTCTCCTCTTAGGGCACAGCTACATTATGTAGACGCCAAGCTCTAGTCAGCCAAGATATAGGTATAGCAGCATGATGCCATCATAGCTTAAAGTGATACTATTATAGCGTAGCTGTCGGACTAGATACATACTTTATAGGTCATTATGGGAGGAGCTTCTCGAATGTAGGTTTTTGCTGCTCCTCCTACTCTCGAGGGTCCTTCGAGGGTATCTCTTGAGGGTGAGATTAGTCATCTATAGGGTTTTCTAGATGAGAGTGATGCTCATATTGTTGAAGACATAGCCCATATTGTTGCTCTCTCAAGGAATATTAGGAGGCTAGGAGCCATCCCTAGGGAGAGAGGAGCCAAAAGTGGGTCACAGGTCAGCAGGAGTTCTACCTCAAGGCAATTTTCCATCCATCCTGGTCATGGGTTCTGGACTCGTACTAAGAGACCAGTAGGGTCTAACTCGCACCATTATCCTAGAGATCCATCCATAGGGGGCGGTGTTGCAGGGGGTGTAGGCCTAGTACTTGATTGATGATGCTCTTGGTTTTGATTCATTTTTTAGGTCGGCTGACCTATGTGATTGTAGCCCATAGGCATTTTTGTATATCCATTGACACACATACTTTTGTGATATCTTTGCATTATGACTCATTATGTGTATCATTTATTGCTCATGTTTTTGCTGTTATTTTGTTTTATTATGTGATGTGATGATGGCATTATGATGACTTGATGTATATGTTATCTGATAGATGATATTGTAGATGCTTAGATGGATGTGTAAATGCTTATATGATTTGATGATATGACATGATATATTTTGATGATGAATGATGAACTCATGATTGTATGTAAATGGATATTGCCTATATGTTTTATGATGTGCTTTTTGATGTGATGATGGATGATTAATGGCTTGTGTTTGTGGATGTGATGTTATTGTTAAATGCATGTTTAGTTTTGATTTAATTGTATGCATCTAACTTATGTTATGGGATGCTATAAACGAACCTGTATGCTCTAATCACTTAAAACATAAGGAATGCATGACATTGACAATCTTAATGGGTGATACCTCAAAAAGTAAAATAATAATCATGAATTTAAATAATCACTCTTATCATAAGAATTGATTAAGTATTCATATATGATATATAATGGTGTGTAATGAATTTTCTTGATAATTTTCTGTAAATTAAAATATATAAAGTAGTCAGTGGTCGTCTATATACTATTTCTAATATATATACGGTATCTGTCCTACTATGTTGATGCCCCATAATTTATAGAATCTTATAAAAAAAGTGATGGTGTGAATGATGATATGATTTGTTGCTATGTAAGAATTTTTGGGGCTTTTCGAAGATTCAAACACTCTAGTTACCCTATCAATAGTTGTCTACTGACCAATCTAGAATTTTGAAAAATAAGTCTTTTACCATGGACCTAGATATTCATGATCTCTGTGTGTGAAAGTGATTGTATATTTTGAGATAGAAATCAAGCATTTCCTTCGATGTTAGGCAGGATTCTTTTAGCCCATTGCTAAGATCATGGATTCTCAAGTGTTCATCTCATCCTAAGTTGGACTTAGTTGGACTATACCACTAGGCAATATTGGGTTACCTAAGCTAGTTCATCCACATTCAAAAATTGGTCTACACAAATGCATGAAGCAATTGTACTAGACATATCATAATGCGTAAGGATCTCTCCTTTCGATTTTATACAATACTGATAATTCCAGGGATTCAAGCTATATTCCTTTCTTTTCTTCATTTTGGCTTTGGATTTTTGCTCATATGTAGTGATGAAAATCACTGTTTATTTTTTATTGATTTTTCTTTGAGCAAGGATTCTTGTAGTGATGATAATCACTGTTTATTTTGCTCATATGTAATGAGGAAAATAACTGTTTATTTTTTATTGATTTTTCTTTGAGCGAGGTTTCTTGGAATTTTTTATTTGTGTATCAGATCATTGCTTTGAAATCTGGACTGTATACTTGGCTTTTTGAATATGTAATTTGCTTCGGGTTTTTGCTTATTTTGATTTAAGAAAGGGATTTGGATAGGGCAAAGCTTTTCCTTTTACCAATTCTCAGCACCTTTAAACCGGTTGCATAGGGGGATAATCAAGGAAGATCCTTTTTGCTTAAGGTAACCTACACCGTTTTGCAACTTTCATCTTTTCCTTGTACCAGCTAGGATTTTAGATTTTCAATTAGTGACGGGATATTGAATATCCAAGGAATTATCATGGCTAGACCTTACCTTCTACTAACCAATATTGTTTTCCACAAAAGTTGATAATATCACTAGGTGTGGTTGATTAACCAAAAACCTTAGTATATTATGTATAGCAACAAATAATGGTTGTGTTGAAAAACACAATTACACACATGTGTTGATGGAGATATGGATTTGAATGATTTGAGCGATGAACTTTGGTATCACTTTTAAGGCTCTCATGACATATGCAATTGTAAAAAATGAAATGCAATTATGTGGATGCAAGATATGAGATGCAATTGTTTTGTATTTTTGATTTTTTTATGTTGTTTTGTATTTTTGTTTGATTTGACCAAAGGGCTTATTATGCCTTTGGGGCTTTTTGGTTTTTGACCAAGTAGCATGAAGTACCCTTGGAGATTTTTGATTTTGACCAAGTGGGATGAATTACCCTTGGAATTTTTTGATTGAAGTTGACATAAATGGTTTGAATACCCTTGGAGTGTTTTGATTGAAGTTGACCAAGCGGTTTGAATACCCTTGGAGCATTTTGATTGAAGTTGACCAAGCGGTTTGTATACCCTTGGAGCATTTTGAATTGATTTTGACCAAGCGACTTGAATGTCCTTGGAGCCTTTGATTGTATTTTGAAATTTTATGTTTTTATGATTTGTTTGTTTTTTTGACCTATTTGAATTTTTTTTGTTTTTTTTGACATATTTGAATGTTTTTGTTTTTTATGACATATTTGAATGTTTTTGTATTTTATGACATATTTGAATATGACATATTTAAATGTTTTTTGTATTTTATGTGTAGAATTCCTTTAATTGAATGATATTGAGAGGTTCAGGCTCCTCAACACCATCTAATGATATAAGGTGATATGCTCCAGGCCCAACCCTTTGTGAAATCATGTATGGGCCTATCTAGTTTACCATGAACTTGTCTCGTAGATGTGGCGACAGATTCAAATTCTGTTGGTTTTCTTTGAGCACTAGATCTCCAACCTTGAATTACCTTAGGTGGACTTTACTATTGTAAGCTCATGCAAGGTGATCTTGGTAAACGCAAAGATGCTCTAAATAATTGACTTGGTGTTCATCAAGAAGCATCAACTAATCAAGGCAACATTGCCACACGACATCATCATATATGAAGTCCTTTAATGCTATACGTAGAGTTAGAATTTACAAGTCTAGTGGCATGATGGCCTTAGTGCCATATACTAGTGAAAACGATGTTGCCCCATTGGGAGTCTGTCTACTAGTCATGTATGCCCATAGTGCACGAGGCAACTGCATGTGCCAATCCTTGTGATTGTCTTGCACTATCCTCCTCAATATGGAGAGTATTAGTTTGTTTGAGGCTTTTGCTTGCCCGTTTGCATACAGATAATAAGGCATTGAAAAACTATGCTGAATATGGCATTTGTTCATTAAAGCATGCACATTTTTGTTATTTAAATATGGCCAATTATTTGATATTATATTTGAAGGGACCCAAAATGACTTATGATATTGTGGAGTATAAACTCTGCAATCCTTGTTCTAGTTTTTGATGTTAAGGGGATCACTTCAACCCATTTATTGAAGTATTTTGTGGCAATTATGATGAATGTGTGTCAGCTTGAGGATGGGGGTGATATTTTCCCAATCAAGTATAATCCCCACTATGAGAATGGCCATATCGCCTGGATGGGTTGCAAGGCTTGCGATGGTAAGTGTGCTAGATTTCCATGATGTTGGCACTTAATGCATTTCTTGACATACTCACAACAGTCCTTTTCCATGGTGGGCCAATAGTAACCCATTCTCTATATACGCTTAAAGATGGCCATGCCACTAAAATGCCCTCCACATGTGTTGTCGTGAGCTTGCAAAACTACCCAGGATGCTTCCTGGGGCTCAAGACAACAGAGTAATACTCCATCATATCCTCATCTATAGATGATTTCTCCTAGCAAGATGTATCTTGTTGATTTTTATTTGAACGTTCACCTTTTAGTATGTGACAAACCTTGAGGTACTATTCCAAGTTTCAGGAAGTCCCGCAATTGGGAAAACCAATCCTGATAAGACACGACTTCTATAGAAAATATAGCTCGCTTTTATTGCATTCTCGAGTTGGTGAACACAGATTGAGGAACAACTCTATGATGTATGGTTGCACCACACTCCACAGGTCCTTGGGAGATCAAATACCCCCAAGGTGTCATTTGCAAGAAATCTATTGCTGCGAAGGACAAATCCTGATTTGGTTCAATGTTGATCATGTTGACTAATTCTTGATTGTCAAAAGCTTTATGACGTATTGCTAAGCACAAAAGCACTTTCACATGAACGGTCATAAAATTAGTAGATGGATTCTGAGGGATTAAGGATCCCAAAGAGGCCATGGTGTCTATAAATCTATTTTATGTATGTTGCGGGCCAAACAAGGTTAACTTTCTATCTATTTTGTCACTTGCCCGATCATTAATTATCAACCAGGGATTCGTAAACTTTCGAAGGATCTCTTACAGGATCATTCACAATACCACCTTGAGATGAGTCCTTCTAACTCTACTATTGGGGGGTGTTCAAAAGGTTGTCAATCTCTCATGCACTCCTCAATAAAATGCGTATGAACAATTAAATCTTTAGAAAGAAAGCATTCATACGTGCATCTAAGAAATAATCAAACCTACTGCAATAATAAAACACAAATACAGGAAATGAAACTATGAAAGCATGAAATCTACAAAGCATAGAAAAGAAGGGGAATAATACTATCTTGGAGTGGGCCCAAGCTCCAGTAGATCCCTCCCAACGTGAACACGCTTTAGGAACTTGTAGACTTTATTATGCAATCAAAGGATTACAATGTGTATTCTATATCTTCTATACAATTGCTATATGTTCTATATTCTATATTCTATATCTTCAGAGAGGTCTATGTGTGTTTATATAGCACATGCACAAGTCTTCTATTACAACTTGGTTACAACCATCGATCTATTCCAGACTCGACGATGGCAATCTGGTAAGCTTCGGCCGTCGTCTACCAAAAATTGGCTTTGTTCCTAATATTGGCGTGTTTCGTAATTGGCTCATGCTTCACTTGGCATGGGTGGCACAACTCCCACAAATATCTTGTGTGGCGTGGAGTTGTAACTACACCATTTATTATCGCCTGCGTCGTGTTTGATCTGGTCAACATGCAAAAATAGAGGCGCCTTCCTTTGCGAAAGGCGCCTACCTTCTATTGGCGCCTTCCTGGAAGAGGAAGGCGCCTATCTTCAATTGGCGCCTTCCTAGAAGGGGAAGGCGCCTACCTTCTTCTGGCACCTTCCTGGAAGAGGAAGGCGCATGTCCATTATGCATCAGTTCCACGAGTAAACAAAGTGCCAGGTCCATGAAAAAGACCTCGAGCGATTAAATCTGACAAAATCAACAATATCTCCACAGAAACACACTAAAACACACAAATCAGATAATACGCATAATCTCATTAAATAAATACATAATCATTGATAAAAAAATACAATTCCTAATATATCACCGCATAATATCTACTAAGACTCATACAAAAATATAGGCAATTATGGGACTCATCATCCCCCCATGCCTAACATATGCCACGCCCTCGTGGCATCAAAATCGTAGGCACTCTGGTCATCGCCTATATCTGGACGTTCCTACTGCTATTGATTTTTGCCGATCTGCTCTCCTTGTTCTGGCTGCTATTGGGGCTGGCATGACTACTATGGGTGTCCTTACCTGAAATGTTGCTTCACGACCTACCATAGGTCGGTTTCTTCGGTCCTGGGAACTGCAAGGGGGATATCTGAATCACTTCCCCTTTGATGAACCACCTGGGCCTTATATGTTTTGGCCTCCTCAGGATCAAGTCTTGGATATTCCTCGACCTTAGTTGTAGTCTCTGATTTTGGGCCGAATATCCCCCATCTCTCTAACCATTTCCTTATTTTTGAGGGTCGCCCTAGGGTTGAGCCATAAATTTTCCAAAATTTACTCTTATGTGTCGGATCAATACTGATGCCAGAGGTTCCTCGGACCCTCGAAGAGGATTTTCTCCCCTGCTTAGCTGCCCTCACCTCTCTGTGCAACCGTTCAAACACTTTCTGCCTATCGACAAATGGATGCATATCCTAGTCATCATCTTCTGGCTCTGTGATAGCCTCCTTGGCCTTCTTTCGAGCAGTCCTAGGCCTTTTGGCTGTGGCCTATGTAGGAACTATGACAACTCAGTCAGAGGGCTCTCTGGTGGCCATTATTTCATTTTTGGGGACCTGCTCTATTGTCCCCACTACTGCTGATGTTTTAGCTTCTTCTCCTATAGGTTCAACAGGTTCTTCCCTGAGTTCCAGCTCTATCTGCGGGGGCTGATCTAAGTCGGTTAGGTCAATAATAGGGGGCTCTACGGGGCTCTTGCGCTCCTGGCTCCCAAAAATAGAGGATTGTTCCCCTACCTCTGGGTTGTTCTACCGCGCATCTGATTGGAACTCTCCCACAGAGACTACTCGCTCTCTAGAAGTGGGAGAGTTTGTCGAAACCTCCATCACCCAGTCAGTATGGGTTGATGCGTCCTTCCTTTCCACTCGCCCTGCCTTCAATTCTTGATTTTATTTTTGTAGCTGTTGAATCAGCTGCTCGAGGTGGGCAATTTTCTTTGCTTGCTCTTCCAGCTCACCTCTCTGACTGCTTTGGCAATCCTCCAACATCTGTTGGGCCATCCAGTAGTTGGTTTGCCAGTCTAATGCTTCCTCCAGGGCCACGTCAATCTCACTGTTGCCCCTGGGGGTTTCTCTTTCTCGTGGGTCTTGGCCCATCATGTTACAGCCACCTTCGAGTCTTCTTCCTCTTCCTATGAGGAGAGGAGGAGTCACCACAGGCACTTTCTCCTAGGGGCCAATTCTGGCTACTACGACTCGACCATGCTGCTGGTGAGTTGTGCCCCTGTATCTTCATGTTCGGGCACAGGGGAGTGTCCTCTCTCTTCTATGCATTCGGGCAGTGCTGGTGGCCCGATATCCCCTACTTCCCTTGTAGGGATTTCTTCTGCTTGCATTGTGGGGCTCCCTGCCACTTGAATTGTAGGGCTTTCTACTGCTTGCCCTACCTCGGCAACTTCCATTGCCTGGCCTCCATATTCTCCTGCATCAGGGTCCTGCCTCTGTGCCTCTGCATGGCGGGCCAGTGCTGATATGAGCCCATGGTGGGCCAAAGCTGTAGGTGCTCCCTTATGATATCATGTCACTTCTTCCTTAAGGGTTTGCACCAGGTAGAAGGGCACGTTAATTCTTCTCCCATGCACCAGGTGGTTCAAAAACTGCACATGGTGGACGTGCAGGTGGGTGTATTTCTCGGTGCAAGTGAAGAATCGAGCAACCTGCTCGAATATCTCTCATAAATTTATAGGGAGGGTGCTTTTGATCAGCCCATATCTATCTATCTATGGATTCTCTCCAGACAGTAGCTGTTCGACACAGGATTTCAATGTCCCACTCTTGTACACACATTCACCTGTCAGGGGTAAGCCAGTCACCTCTGAGATGTATTCTAGGGTGACTGGAATTGCCATCCCCCGCACCTGAGTAGAATCTCCCCTTAAGGAGGTAGAAAACTCCCTTGCTGCCTCTACGTCCTGGTTTTGGCTAACCAGGGCACAGTATCCGAGCCATCCCTCTGCCTGAAATTGGGCTCTCACCACCCCCTTGATCCCATCTATGTTGCTCGGCTCGTTCTTTTTTACCGAATGATTCTTTGATCGACCTCCCATGGTGCCTTCCTACAAGCTACTATTTCTCTTCTTTGCTTTCTCAGGGAGGCGCCTTCCTTATAAGGAGGGTGCCGAACAGCTAACTCCCAATCCTTGCCAGGCATGCCTTTCGAGGTACACGTTGGCACGATCGGCCATGGGGGGTGTATGATTTTTTTTTGTTTTATGGCGGTGATATTTTGGTACTCACATATTTTAACAATGATTACATATAAATCTAAGTAGAGTATGCACGTACCTGATTGGATGCCTCGTGTGTCATGGGGATCATCGATTCATCGATTCTTTATGGGGGATGGGTACCTTGTTGGTGCGGATTATGTTGTTGAGTTGCTTTGATGACAGGTGTTGAAGACAAACCGAAAAAACTGATTGTTGTTGGAACGTGCACCGATTTTGCCCCGTAATTCTTTGAGATTTGCTTTGATTGGGGTGGATTCTACTTACGTGCTCCTGGAGATAAATTTGTGCCATGTGTCACGTGATGATTGAGGCACGTGTGAAACTTGATCATTGGCTGCATACGGAAGGTGCCTACTTCGGTACCTTCCCGATGTGGAAGGCACCTATTGTGGTGCCTTCCCGATGTGGAAGGTGCCTGATGGGCTACCTTCCCGATATAGTCGTGGATGCACCTTCCGATGAGGGAAGGCACCTTTAATGAATGCGCCTTCCTGGAAGAGGAAGGCGCCCTTAAGGACACGTGCGCCTTCCTAGGAGAGGAAGGCACCCTTCTGTATAAATGCGCCTTCCTGGTGTGGAAGGCACCTGATGGACGGATGCGCCTTCCTGGTATGGAAGGCACTTTGAAATGCATGCGCCTTCCTGGGTAAGGAAGGCGCCCTTGAGGCTCATGCACCCAAAAAGGAGGGTGCTCCGATTTGATTTTTTTTTTTTGTAGGATGCGCCTTCCTGATGAGGAAGGCGCTCCCCTACTCTTTTTTTTTTTTAGGATGTGCCTTCCTGATGAGGAAGGCGCTCCCCTACTCTTTTTTTTTAGCACATTCTTATTTCGGCGGGGCGTCTTTCGGCAGTGGAAGGTGCCTTATTCACATGGGGCACCTTCCTGGGAGAGGAAGTCACCTTCTTTCGGTGGGCGCCTTCTTGGTGGCTGAAGGTGCCTTATTGAGGGGTGCCTTATGGCGGGGGAAGGCGCCTTATTTACATAGGGCGCCTTCTTGGAAGAGGAAGGCACCTTATTTTATCGGCAGCCATGTCGTATTTGATCAGGAAAGGTGATCAGGCCTCCTCGGGCTGACTTCATGCCTGCTTTTATTCTATTAGTGTCGGCGTCGGGGTGCTGAGCCGAACTAGGCCTGGTGTCCCAGATGCCTATCCGTCGAACTATCAGTTCCTCCACCTACAAAAAGCAAATGAAAAAAAAAAAAAATGCGGGCAGTTAGACGCATTTCGTGCCTATTAGGCCCTGTGGCCAGGATGCCTGCAGCTTGCATGCGGGCGTCGTCCCTACAAAATAAAACATGCTGTAAGAAAATTATTTACACCTATCTACTATTTTTTTTTTTTGGTGAGCATTTTCATGCCCACCATTCTATTTTGTTGAGAGTTTGGATCCAGATTCACGGGGATGAGGTCTCCCCCATGCCTGTTCTGGATCCCACCAGTACATTTTTGGACGTGCTATAGGGACGCAATCGGTGGCCATTGACAGTCAACAGAACATTGTTGCCATCGATAGTTCTAACATGCACAGCTCCATTCTTAATGAGTTCTACCACCTCATACGGTCCCATCCATCTCTGCATAAGCTTTCCCTTCCTTTCCTGGAATCGAGAATCATACAATAGTACCCATTCTCCTTCTTTGAACTGCTTCAGTTTGATGTGGCGGTCATGCCACCGTTTCCTTTGCTTCTGTGTGATTTTTGTCTTCTGCAAAGCATCCATTCGGATTTCGTCTAGCTGATCCAGCTACCGAATCCTTTCTTTTTGAGCGTCATCCAGGGCTCAAATTCAATTCTAAAGTTGTTCTTAACGTCTTAATCTCAAACTCAATGGGCATCATTGCATTCTTCCCATAGACCAGTAGGAAGGGTGTGAAACCTGTGGTAGACTTCCATGTAGTGTTGTATGCCCATACTTCCTCTGGTAGCCATGTAGCCCAATCCTTTCTGTGTTGTTGCATGGTCTTCATCAGGATATTCTCAATCTCCCTATTTGTTACTTCCACTTGCCCATTTTCCTGTGGATGGTAGGGTGTAGTCTTATTGTGCCAAATTTTGTATTGCTCCATTAGCTCCTCAATCAAATTTGAAGTGAAATGAGGTCCCTGGTCCATTGTTATTTCCCTGGGGACCCCGAACCATGTAAAAATGTGAGCAAACAAAAAATTGGCAACTGTTCTTTCTTTTGAATCTTTTAGTGCCTGGACTTCAACCCACTTGGTGACATAGTCTGTGCAGACTAAGATAAACCTCTTCCCTATTGAAGGTGGGTTAATTGGCCCCACAAAATCCATACCCCACTTATCAAAGGGTTCCAGGTGTACTTGAGGCTGGAGGGGCATTTCATCATGATGGGTTGGTCTACCCATCCTTTGGCACTCATCGCACTTGCTGACATACGCGGCTGCATATTTGAATAGGTTAGGCCAGAAATACCTAGCCTGTAGAACTTTATATGCAGTCTATTTCCCTACAAAGTGTCCTCCGCAAGGTTCATCGTGATAGGCTTTGAGTATCTCTGAGAATTCTTGCTCTGCCACGCACCTCCTTATGATTTGGTCATGTCCTATTTTGAACAGGAGGCCATCGATCCATAGGTAGGGTGCGCTCTTCTCTATCACCCCCTACTTTTCTCGGTATGAGAGAGCAGGTGAGGTTCTACTAGTGGCCAAGTAATTGGCTATGTCTGCATACCATGGGATTTGCTCATCGATGGTAAATAAGTGTTCATCCAAAAACTGGTCTTCCACTATCGTATAGTCTGTTGGTGTCAACTTGGATAGGAAGTCTACTACCACGTTGTCCTTGCCCGGTTTGTCAACTATGGTGATATCAAATTCTTGCAATAGTAGGAGCCACCTAACCACTCTCCCACCAATATTCGGCTTACTCATCAGGTATCTGATGGTTGCATGGTCCGTATGGACGAACACCTTATAGCCGGTGATGTAATGGCAGAATTTGTTTATGGCATGCACCACTGCAAGAAACTCCTTTTCTATTACCGTATAATTGAGCTCGGCTCCTGCCAAGTTTTTACTGACGTAATAGATGGCATAGAAATATTTGCCATATTTCTATCCCAGGACCGATCCAATCGCATTATTGGATGCATCACAATAAATGTGGAAGGGTATGGCCCAATCTGGTCCTCTTAAAACCGGTGCAGTTATCAGCTTCTCCTTAAGCAATTGAAAAGCTTCTTCACAGTCTTCCGTCCAGTTGAACTCTACGTCCTTAGACAATAGAGTGTGCAGTGGTTTTGCAATCTTGCTGAAATCGACGATAAATCGCCGGTAGTACCCGGCAGATCCGAGGAAACTCCTCACTTCTTTCTGCATCCTAGGGCTGGGTAGGTCTTTGATGACCTCAATATTCCTTCTGTCAACTTTTAGCCCTGCTACAGAGATATGGTGTCCCAGCATGATGCCTTCTTGCATCATCATGAAGCATTTTTCATTGCTCAGGGACAGATTGTTCTCCTCGCTTCTTTCGAGCACTTTCTCCAGGTTCAACATTGCTTCTTCAAAGGTCTCTCCATAAATGGTGAAGTCATCCATGTATACTTTGACCGCTTCTCCTATCATGTCCAAAAATATGCTAAGCACCGCCCTCTAAAAGGTGGTCGGTGTGTTGCATAACCCAAAGGGTAATACCTAGTAAGCAAACGTTCCCCATGGGTAGGTGAACGTTGTTTTATCCTGATCCTCTCCTCCTATCTGGATCTGATTGTATCCACTAAACCCATCCAGGAAGGAGAAGTACTTTCATCCTGAAAGTGTGTCCAAGACTTGATCAACGAATGGGAGTGGGAAGTGGTCTTTCTTAGTTGCTTTATTCAGCACTCTGTAGTCCATGCAGATTCACCATTTCCCATTTTTCTTAGGGACTACCACAAGTGGTGACACCCACTCACTATCAGAAATTGGATAGATGAATCTGGCAACCAAGAGTTTCTGTAACTCTATTTTGACAATGTCCTTCATTGTTGGGTTCATTCTCCTCTGTGGTTGCCTGCTTGGAGTCGCTTGCTCATCAAGGTATATTCTATGAGTGCAGATTTTTGGGTGAATACCCTTCATGTCCGAGTAGTCCCATGCAAATGCCTGCTGGTGTCTTACCAGGAGTTCTACTTTTTCCAGTTGTGCAGGAGTCAACCCACTGCTGACATTCAACGTCCTTCCTAGCCCAACAGTTATCTGTTGGACGTGATGATCATGAGCGCCAGCCAATGGTGATCTAGGTGTGCTGGTAGAGGACTCTCCATGGAGGAATTCTACAATAGCCCCATCCTCATCTTCTTCCTCTGCTAACTCATCTAACGCCATTACTGGTTGGATTATGGATAGCTCCTGATAATTATGCTTGGGTAACGTAGCTTCTCCCAATGGGTTGACAGACTACGCAGGGGGTGAAATGGTCAATCTCTTGATGTTTTGGCCATCGAAGATGGTCATCATCCCATCTCGATAGCTGATGTAGGCATCGGCTGTTGCCAGCCATGGTCTCCCCAAAATGAGCGGGTAGCCACCCAGCCTAGTCTTGGACTGCAAGACTAGGAAATCGGCTGGGTATTCCCACGCGCTAACTATCATCGTTACATCCTCTAGCATTCCCTCTGGTGCTACTGTCGATCGGTCAGCTAATTGCAGCACTATCGTGGTGGGTCTCAGGTTTGTGAGTTGTAGCCTCTACATGGTTTCTTGAGGCATTACGTTGATGGCTGCTCCAAGATCGACCAACGTATTAAACAAGGAATGCCCTTTGATTTTTATAGTTAGTACTAGACTGCCTGGATCCACGTACTTGGGATGACATATCTTGCCCATCATTAGGTCCACTAATTTACCCATGACATTGATAGTCTGGGTTGCTTTTCAACCCTGGCTTCCTCAAGCACATTTCTCTTATTGCCTTGCTGTATATTGGAACATCTCGGATGGCTTGAAATAGTGGTATCATCATTGTGAGGTTCTTCAGACTCGATAGGATATCAAACTCCGGCTTCTTTTGTTTCTTCTATTCTTGCAGCCGATAAGGGAATGGAGCCTTTGCTCTCTCAGCTATTTCCTCTATCACCTCTTCCACAAGAGGTGTTTCTTCTTCTTCTTCCTCCTCTTCTACCAGTGGAGGTGTTTCTACTCCTAACTGCCTAACTGACCTAAGCTGAATATTGTACATAGGATACATCTCACCTTCGACGTTGTATGTCGACTGATTTACTCTATTGTTTGGATTAGTCATCGGTTGTGCTGGTAGTTGCGTAGGTCTCACTGCTGGTAGAGCCAACAAGTTTTGATGGGGTTGAGCTGGTGCTACATTCTATGGGGCTGAATTCCATGGTGTGTGGCCTCTCCACTGTTGCCTCGGATATTGGTACTGCATCTAGGGTTGCTGATTCATGAATGCCGCTCCTAGGGGTGCGTTGGACCAAGGTGATGGCCCCCACCATCCCATGTTGGACGGTTGAGGTGGACCTTGTGGCATGTATGGCATTCCTCCGTATTGTGACATTCCAGTTGGCATACTCCCCATAGGGGGTTGTGGCCAACTCTTTCGGTTACCTATGAAATAGGCTTTCGATGTCTCAGCCTCCTCCTGGTTGCTAGGCAACTTTGGGCACAATCGAGTCTTATGATTTAGTTTGCATACTGTGCATACTCTAATCTTGTTCTCCGGGCATGCGTTCTTTGCATGCTTTCCTCTACATTTTGGGCAAAAATAGGTTAATGCTGCCTCATTCTCTTGTTTCTTCTTCTCTAACAACAATGTGTCCATCTGCAATGCTAGAGAAGAGAGCATCTCGCTTTTCATATCTTCCAGCATATTGCCAAGTTCTATCTTTGTCACCGAAGCAGTCGCTTTGATGCTTCTGGAAGTGGTCTTGCCTCTTCTTCTTGAGTAATTCCAGTAGAGTTGCCGGATATCTTCCATATCATGCTGGTAGACATCGCCTCCATAAATCATATTAAGAGCCTCTAATGATTCATTATTAAGTCCCCTCAAGAAGATGCTTTTGAGGGACTTATCGGACAACTTTGCGTGGGGAGATCATTGAAGATTAAAATTAAATCTCTCCCAGTACTCCTCGAGAGACTCATCCTCTTTCTGCATCATGCTCAGGACTTCTTCTCTGGAATATCTTGCTCTCCTAAAATCTTGGTATTGCTCTTGAAAGAGCTTCTTCATTTGATCCCATGTCACTATGTGCTTTTCTCCCAGACCAATGAACCACCGTAGAGCTGCATCGTCCAGTGTAGAAGGGAAGAGTTTCAGCTTCTGCGTATCTAATTTGTAATCCATAGACCTGCACAAAACATCAAACTTGAATAAGAAGAGGTCAGGGTCTTCGGTCGGGTATCCTCTGAAGGTAGGGAGATGAGCAGGGGATATGTTTTTCATCTTGGTGTCTCCTACTCCTTCGTCAATCGGGAAGCTAAATCCAGATGAGACTTCTTCTGTGTCAGCCATTTTTTTAGGAAATGTGGTCTCAAATGCAGCACTTATGGCCTTATGGTCATTTAAAACTTTTTGAGTCAAAGCGCTAAGATTATCTGGAGTTATTGTCTGATCTTGCACAACTTTCCACAACAAGGCTTCTTCTAGGGGTGTTCTTTTAAACAATGAGTTCGTAACTGTTTGTTCTTCCCCAAGTAGATGGGATGAGGAAGCACTTCATTCAAAGTGTTGATCCTCGCTCTAGTGGATTGCTGGTTGCGAGTCAGGCGACTCTAGTTCTAAAGAGCTTTGTTTTATGAACCGACCGTCAGGTCCTCTTCTTCTCGAAGAACTCATACAAATTTAGGTAGAAGGTTTCGGGTATTGGAATGGATCTAAAAGACGCTTCCCCAGAAATGGCACCAAAATGTTGTGGGCCAAACAAGGTTAACTTTCTATCTATTTTGTCACTTGCCCGATCATTAATTATCAACCAGGGATTCGTAAACTTTTGAAGGATCTCTTACAGGATCATTCACAATACCACCTTGAGATGAGTCCTTCTAACTCTACTATTGGGGGGTGTTCAAAAGGTTGTCAATCTCTCATGCACTCCTCAATAAAATGCGTATGAACAATTAAATCTTCAGAAAGAAAGCATTCATACGTGCATCTAAGAAATAATCAAACCTACTACAATAATAAAACACAAATACAGGAAATGAAACTATGAAAGCATGAAATCTACAAAGCATAGAAAAGAAGGGGAAGAATATTGTCTTGGAGTGGGCCCAAGCTCCAACAGATCCCTCCCAACATGAACACGCTTTAGGAACTTGTAGACTTTATTATGCAATCAAAGGATTACAATGTGTATTCTATATCTTCTATACAATTGCTATATGTTCTATATTCTATATTCTATATCTTTAGAGAGGTCTGTGTGTGTTTATATAGCACACGCACAGGTCTTCTATTACAACTCAGTTACAACCATCGGTCTATTCCAGACTCGACGACGATAATCTGGTAAGCTTCGGTCATCGTCTACCAAAAACTGGCTTTGTTCCTAATATTGGCGTGTTCCGTAATTGGCTCATGCTTCACTTGGCATGGGCGGCACAACTCCCGCAAATATCCTGTGTGGCATGGAGTTGTAACTGCACCATTTATTATCGCCCACATCGTGTTTGATCTGGTCAACGTGCAAAAATAGAGGCGCCTTCCTTTGCGGAAGGCGCCTACCTTCTATTGGCACCTTCCTGGAAGAGGAAGGCGCCTATCTTCAATTGGCGCCTTCCTGGAAGGGGAAGGCGCCTACCTTCTTCTGGCGCCTTCCTAGAAGAGGAAGGCGCACTGTCCATTATGCATCAGTTCCACAGTAAACAAAGTGCCAGGTCCATGAAAAAGACCTCGACTGATTAAATCTGACAAAATCAACAATATCTCCACAGAAACACACTAAAACACACAAATCAGATAATACGCATAATCTCATTAAATAAATACATAATCATTGATAAAAACATACAATTCCTAATATATCACCGCATAATATCTGCTAAGACTCATACAAAAATATAGGCAATTATGGGACTCATCAACGTACAAGGGATTGCCTCGATGTTATACCATTCCAACCGGCTAGGTAGGTGTCAATAAGCTCCTTATAAGTCTTCAGGAGTGGCCACCTACTTTGAAATAGTACTTTGAGCTGGTTTACTATGAGCAAGGATTCACCAAAGATATTCAGTATTTTAATACCCATTGCTATGATTGTTTGGAGTCCCAAGATCAATGCCTCATATTCTGTGTTGTTGTTTGTGCATGGGAAGTCTAGTTTGAATTATAAGGGCAATGGAACGCCCTGCGGTGTAATGAAGAAAATCCCTGCTCCACCCCTTTTTCACACTTCAAACCATAAAAGAACAATGACATGTCTCTTTCTTTCTTAGGTTCTTCGAGTTCTGGAAGATCTAATAATGCAAATACTGCATCATCGGGTAATTCTATGGTGAGAGGCTTGTTATCCTGAAGATGCGCCTCTGCTAATGGATTTGTTATGACTTGTCCCTTGATGGACTTTTGGATTATGAACTCTAGATCAAATTCTATCAATAGCATGATCCACTTTGCGGTATGTGTATTATGATATGTCTTGCTCATCATGTACTATAAAGGATTTTGTTTTGATATGATGTAGGTCGTATGGCTCAACATGTAGTGTTGCAACTTTTGAGTTGCGAAGACCACTGCTAAACACAAATTTTTGACATATGTATATCCTAGTTCATAGCTCACCAAGGTGCAACTAATGTAATATATGGCTTGTTCTTTATCTTGTGCATTCTTTTGGGCTAACATGGTGTCCAATGCAAAATAAATAGCTAATATATATCATAAAAACGGTATGTCTAGCCTTAGTGGTGCTAATACTGGTGGTGTGGCTAGATAAGTTTTGATATCTTCAAAGGCTTTATGGCATTCTTCATCCCAATAAAAGGGGACCTCCTTGCATAGAAACTAATTCATAGGTCAGAATTTGTCTAATAATTGTGCGATGAATCTTTTGATGGATGTTATCTCACCTTTTAGGCTCCTCAACTCCCTAATGTTGGTAGGGGTGACTATTTCCAATATAGCCTTTACCTTTGCAGGATCTACTTTGATGCCTCTCTTGGATATGATGAATCCCAAAAACTTGCCAAAATTTATGCCAAATATGCACTTCTTAGGATTCAATCGGACATTATGTTCTATGAGGTGATCAAAGAATTGTCTAAGGACTTCAACGTGATTATGCCACAATAAGGACTTGGCCAATAAGTCATCCATGTAATACTCTAAGATCTTATGCATATAGTCATGGAATCTGTATGTCATGGCCCGATGATATGTAGCACCAGCATTTTTGAAACCAAATGGCATCACTTTGTAATAGAATGTTCCCCATGGAGTAATAAAAGTAGTCTTATGTTGATATTCGGGCTTAATCCAAATATGGTTGTATCTGGAAAAACCATCCATTAGGGAGAGCATCTCATGACCTGCAGTTGCATCTACAAGAGCATATATGTTTGGCAACAGGAATGAATCCTTTGGTGTTGCCTTATTTAAATATTTGAAGTCTATGCAAATACGAACTCTTTTGTTGGGTTTCCCCATGGGTACCATGTTCGAAACCCACTCAGGGTAGTCTATAGGAACTATAAATATTGCATCTAGTAGTTTTTGCAACTCGTTCTTCACCATCAAAGTGATGGTGGGATGCATTTTCCTCAGCTTTTGCTTGAATGGCTTCTTCATGGGATCTAATGAAAGGTTGTGAATGACTAACTTTGGATCTATCCCTGGCATGTCTTTGTAAGTCCAAGCAAAAATATTTGACCTCTCTTTGAGGAGAGGAATTAGGATGGCTTGTTCCTCTAGAGATAGACTTTCTCCGAAATTGACTTTTCTTGGTTGGGTAGGATCATCACTGATGTCCACCTCAAAAGTTTCTTATATAGCCATATGTGAACCATCCTCTAGCTTTGAGGCATGGGTATCAAATGAATGTCATCAGCAGGATTTACAGGACCTACTGACTCAGGTTCCAAACCAACATAGAAGATATATCATATGCACAACTTGATGCAAAATGGAATGACTGTAACATCTCTTCATTTAGGAAGAGGTCTTTAGGCTCTATGGGAAAATTAGCATGATCCCAATCAAAATACTCTATATCAAGATGTAATAATTTGGTAGGATCTACTGGATTATGAAGTGGAGTGGTCAAATCAATGGATATCATGTTGATGGATGGGATGAAATCTCCAGGACCACATGGGTGTAATATTATCTTAGGGGTTTCCCTTCCATACTTATGATGAGGCTCTGGAGGAATGAGAATTTCTATATCTGGCCCATGAGTAGGTCAGATAATAGGATCATTGGGCTCTAATCGCTCTCTAAATGTAGGCAAAGGGGATTGACCATCTGGTGAATGGCAGTTAGGTCAATAGGTCTCCCAAAAAATTATAGATGAGGGTCTATAACACGGATTTCCACCTCTCTCTCTACTAGCTCATTCAATTGCCGCAAGTGGTGAGGCCCAAGATAAGCCATCTCGGTATCATCCTCAAAGTCATCATCACTTATCCAAAAACCATTAGCATTGGTATGCGGTCCTAATACAAGGGGCTCATGCCTTGGCCCCAAATAGGCCATCTATATTTCATATTCATATTCTTCATTACTTACGAAGAATCCATTTGCATTTGTCTCTTGCCCCAAAGTTAGGGGTTTATTTCTCAGGCTTAAGTAGATTGTTTCTGTCGAGTCTTCTGATTCATAGTCACTTTCATCTGATGTATACCCACTCTCGTTGTGGATGAACCATGTGAATATTTGTAAATAGCGAGGCCCCTGGTAGGCTAATACAAGTTGCACCTCATAATCACTTGCTTCATATCCATTTTCCTCATACCACGAGTTGTATCCTGTTGGGGTGGAATCAATTGAGATGTTTGGATGATAAATTTTTGGTGGTAGTACGTTCACCATGGCCACTTGTCTGTTGCTCAAATTTCCTACTCTTAGGGGGTGATAAGGAATGCAATAGATGTCTTCTCCTAATCCTAAGCTTAATCTATCCAATATTATTGCAAAAGAGTCATCTCAACCTCCAATATAATAGCCTAAGCCAAACCTATCAGAGGGAAGCTGATATTATGGCTCGTATGGCCACCTATGAAACTGCTCATATATACCAAGGCCATAACCATGCCAATGGCAATGCTCAAAGTATCTTAGAGCAAACTCAAGATTATAGAGGTAATGAACATTGACTATGAATAATTTGTCACTATCCTCTTCTATGTCTGAAGACTTATGGGCGTAGTCCAGGCTGGCATAGACAAAATTGGTTTGGTTGGGAGGGATTCCAAGTGGAACCACTGTTCCCACTAGCGGACTCAAGTCCTTAGGTCTTTCCATGTTTTTTGTAGACTTAATGATAGGCATGAAGGTAATGTTCTGCACAAGGTACTCCCCTATGCATGTGCTTTCCAAGTGTATTGATGCATGCGACGTGGATGACCCTATGGATGACACTGGCAAAGTGGGGTGGTAATCACTATCTTCATCTTGATATTGAATATCTTCTTCTTCCATAGGACTTGGAATTTTTGTAATCGCTATAGTTAACACTTCCTTGGACCTTTATTCTTTGAATAAGGGCACCTTTAGCTTCTGATTATCTTTTAGTTTTTATGTGGATGGTACTTTAGAAGCATTGACTATTTTGAGTGCACTAGGAGGTGTTGATGTGCATGGGTCTTTTCTTACCATTTTTTCTTTGTTATCCATTTTTTTGGTTGGAGATGAAGGTGCTACGTACAGGTGGGTAGAATGAATTACAAATTCTCCTATAATGTCCACCTGATGGATGTATTTAAAAGGCTCTTCATCAGCCAGAACCACATAGACTTTGTTTTCGTGCACATACTTGACACTATGGTGCAAGATCAAAGGAACACACTTCATAGCCCTTATCCAAGGATACACTAAGAGGATGTTGTACTACATAGCTCCTTCCAAGATATGACACATCACGGGGATGGTCTTGTGCCCCACCTTTATGGGTAGGACTATTGTTCCCATAGTATTGCATAAAGCATCATTAAAAGCTCTCAATGTGTAAGCTTCTGGAACGATATTGGACTTGGGGATCTTGAGGTGCTCTATTGTTGTTGTTATAATGATGTTTATTGATGAAAATGTATCGACCAAGAACCTCTTGAAAGGTAAGTTGTTGATTATTGCTACAATTTTTAGTGGATGGTCTGGTAAGGTAGCAAGTACTATCTTAATCTCATAATCATAGAATCGAATTATAGGTTCCTGGTATTCTTGTACTTGTACCACAAAGTAAGTGAATGCATTCGCATCTTGTGGTTGGAGCTCAATTTTTCTTAAAATTTTCATTAGAGTCTCCCTATGCTTTGGGGACTGTTGTATAAGCTCATAGATGGATAACTTAGCTAGAGTCATATGTAGGTTTTGCTTCAATCTACTCCGGATAGTTATCACAGGTTGTGTTGGTGGAACTGGAAGGTTTTCTTGCCTCTACCTAGGTGCGGTTGGGACATTCATGGGAGCTTTAGGAGGTTGTGGTTGACCATATCACCTAGTCCTTTTTGCTATGTTAATAATCTCAACCATCCCAATGCATTCATGGGTAGGTATATCAGCTTGAACCTAATTGACTTGGGCCCCTTGCTCTCTAGGGGCCTCATGATTGGGCAATGGGTTCCTATATATGCCCATGTATTTGTTATCGAGAGATAGTGGATTATCAACTTTGAGTTCTTCCACCTCAATCATGTTTTGCACTTGATGGTTAAAACCAATGTAAGCCTCAATGTCATGCCCCTATATCCTTTTGTCTTAGGATGGTTGGGATCTATAAGAGGTATATAAGGAAATATGATCCTCCTGACCTCACTCATCTGATAGTTTGTGTTATCTTTTTCACCCCTAATTGTTCCTTTGGTTGTAATTGGATGGCAGGGGATGTGCTTGATAGTTTTGGGATTGTTGTGCACCCCCATCCTTAGGTTTAGCCAATACAACTTGATTGACTAGAGAAGGGTTACCCTGCTTCTACTTGTACTTGTCATTCTTACCATTCTTGTTCCACTCCTTTTTGTTTCAAAGTTTAATGGTTCCCTCATCTACTTTTATGTCTTCGATGAGTTTGTCCTATACAAAGGCTTACTCAAATGAAGGATACCACTAAATTTTTAGCAAGAGGGATATGTGTTTGGAACAACTTTTGGTGAACATGCGAATGATATCTTCTGTAGGAATGGAGAACGATAATTTTGCCATGAATTTTCTCCATCTATTCTGATAATCCATTACTGGCTCATCATCATACTATTTCAAGTTGTCCAGGTCTGAAAGGTTCACCTTTTTCTTAGTGCCAAAGGAGAAATTCTTTAGGAATACGTTTACTAGTTGTTCAAAGTTGGTTATGTTATGCTTAGGTAGTTGGTTGAACCATTGAGTGGCAGGACCTGAAAATGTCATTATGAATGTTCTTAGCATGAGAGAGTCATTGTATTCAAGATGAAAACATGCATTAATAAAATTTGTGATGTGCTCTTGTGCATCCTCTTCACCCTTCAATTTTTCTAACCTAGGCATCTCAAAGTTCTTAAGATATGCAGGGCTAGGGATTGATGGACACAATGGTTGGTTGTGTATTTTTCTCAATGTTGGCGAGTTCCCAGCTACCTCTTGTTTCTCAAAGGCTTTTATCTTTATATAAATTTCTTGAAATGCCCTTGATGCATGGATTTCCTCCTCATGTAGGCCTACTCACAGTTGCAATGGAGGTAACTGTTGACAATTTTGTCACATTTCTCAAGGGGTAGAAAAGAAAACAAGTTTTGTATAGTGTTGTGTAAAGTTTTGCTTTGTTATTTTTATTTTGAAAAGTTGCAGCAATTTTGGCTTCCAATGCCACCCATTTGTACATAAAGTAGAAAGGAAAGAACTTTGCTTCCAAACAAGCTAGAGAAAAGAGCTTTGCTGAAGGAAAATAAAAATAGCTTCGCACCCGAAGCATTTCTCGCACTACTTCGGGTAAAAGTTTTGTGAAGTAGTTTTCGCCAAAGAAAAATACAAGGAAAAGAGAACGAAACTACTTCGCGCCCGAAGCGTTTCCAATAGCTACTTCGGGAGAAAGTTGAGCGAAGCGGCGTTCAAAAGAAAAGAGAGCTTCGCACCCGAAGCATTTTCAATATTGCTTTGGGTGAAGTTTTTTGCGAAGTAGTATCCCGAAGTAGAATACGAAAGCAGCGTTCGAAAGAACGACTTTGCCGAAAAGCAAAGGCCAGAAATCTACTTCGGGCCCGAAGCATTTCCAGAAGCTACTTCGGGTAAGAATTCTGTGAAGCGGTGTGCCAAAGTAAAATGGAAAGCAAAGGCAAGAAAACTACTTCGCACCCGAAGCATTCCCAGTATTGCTTCGGGAAGGGTTTTTTGTGAAGCGAAACTCAAGGAGCATTGAAAGTACTTCGCCAGAAAGTTGCCGAAGTACTCACTTCGGGCTCCTCCATCAGCGAACCACTTTTACTTCGCCAAAAGCTCATTGCGAAGCATCTGCTTCGGCTAATTTTATGCGAAGTACTTCTGCCCGAAGTGAAAGGATGCAATGTCTTTTGAAGACAATTGCTTCGGCCGAAATTCTCCCAAACCACAGTTTAGAAAGAGGATCGCAGCGAAGCATTTCTCGAAGGCGTCAG